>OX451356.1:18739547-19939547 GCA_949629185.1 Apamea crenata | reverse complement strand
AAGTAGGAGGGGTGGGGGTGTAAGTTTGAGAGTTGTGTGATGTGATGTGAGTGGTGTGGCTATTTGCGGTGCGTGTGGGGTGTGCGTGTGTGAGTATTTTAGTTCATGTGTTGAAGGAGTGACTCAGTTTATTTGTATGTATCCAGTTGGCTGTATCCAGTTTGTTAGTTATTGTTTACATTTATGTTGTAGCGGTATCTACAACGCCACATGCGAACAACGCGTCATACTGACGTCACGCATATCCTGCATCTCGCAAGCAGAGTTTACCGCGCAGTTCGCATAGATACAATTTCCCAATATCAATCGTTGGGCAATTGCCCGCCAGACATAACACCCGTCTGGTCGGAGGATCCTCCCTTTTCAATGGAGGTTGAGTGAACTTTACACCCTGTTCCTCATGCCTCCAAACTGGTGACCCCGAGCATGAACGTCAGCGCAGCCTTCGTGCACCTACTAAAGCGTGACGTCATCATCATCATCACTCCTGCAAGCTTTAGCGGCGAAGTCACCCAGCCAGCCAGCATCCACGGCTTCAACGGGTATCCTGACCACCAGCATGCAGCGACCGCGCATACCTGGTCATCACCCTCAGCCTCATCAGCAACCTCGGCACAGCACACTGCACTTTCGGCCGGTCAACAAGCAGAGCACCCTCTCCTGGTCGACGCAGCAGCCAGCCTCAATTCGGCGCTGTACGACATCCGACGCACTGGAGTATAACGCAGCACCATCCACCCCGACTCACTGGGGACATCTTCGCAGACAGTTCCGACTACTATCGACCTCCGGTCTCCGGAGGAGAGTGATGTAGCGGTATCTACAACGCCACATGCGAACAACGCGTCATACTGACGTCACGCATATCCTGCATCTCGCAAGCAGAGTTTACCGCGCAGTTCGCATAGATACAATTTCCCAATATCAATCGTTGGGCAATTGCCCGCCAGACATAACACCCGTCTGGTCGGAGGATCCTCCCTTTTCAATGGAGGATGAGTGAACTTTACACCCTGTTCCTTATACCTCCAAAATGTAGTTGGTTGTGATATATGAATATTTATTTGTTTACCCTATTATACAGTTGATATTGTATGGCCGCGAAATTCGTTTTAGTCGGTGGTATTTGTGCAGTCAAATCTTTTCGCCTTTTCGACCTTACTTTTGGATCATATGAAAGAGTTCTATATTTTTTTAGGACAGTGGATATGATATACGATTTCCTAACTAATAGTACCTACACCACTAATTTCGTAAAGCTTTTCAGTAGAATCTCATCTTTTGACCTCTCTTCTTTTCTTCATCTTTTGTCAACAAGAATGTCAAAAATTTTAAATTATTCCTCCGAAAAAATTATCGGTTGATTGAAAAATCAGCCCTAAATAAATAAATGAATACTAAGGGCTGATTTTCCCAACGCCATATAATTTTATCGGAGGAATAATTTAAAATTTTTGACAGTTCTGCCATACAAAATTTCTCAGAATTCAATTTTATTCCACGAATTTTTAAATATCAATACAACTGAATGATAAATAAATTAATTAATAGCATGCATATTATCCACCGACGAGTTCGAGCCGTAGACTAATGCATCCGTAAGAAAGATCTACTAATATTACATCAACATAATCATCTATTTATATTATCTTTTTACATGACATTAGTTTCAATTAAATATAAATAAAAACTTAATGGTTGTTAAAAATAGAAAAACCGCACTGCAATAAACGCAAAAAATAATGTCATGAACAAACACATGAGCAAGCTCACTGTTCACGTGCGAGCGCTCTCTTCACAATCACAAACACATGAGCAAGCTAACTGTTCACGTGCGAGCGCTCTCTTTACAATCACAAACACATGAGCAAGCTCACTGTTCACGTGCGAGCGCTCTCTTCACAATCACAAACACATGAGCAAGCTCACTGTTCACGTGCGAGCGCTCTCTTCACAATCACAAACACATGAGCAAGCTCACTGTTCACGTGCGAGCGCTCTCTTCACAATCACAAACACATGAGCAAGCTCACTGTTCACGTGCGAGCGCTCTCTTCACAATCACAAACACATGAGCAAGCTCACTGTTCACGTGCGAGCGCTCTCTTCACAATCACAAACACATGAGCAAGCTCACTGTTCACGTGCGAGCGCTCTCTTCACAATCACGCGCTCGCAACTCATTCACGTTACAGCCGCTGACTCTCAATAAACACACATTAACCAGTCGTAATTAACGGTTTGAAGGAACGCGTTCCTGTAATAACCGACCCAATTAGTATTGATATAAAATTAGCGGACTTTATTTTAAATTAGTTTTTCTTGTCACGTTTAAATTTTTCATTAAAATAATATGTGCTTAAACTCTGTGATAATGAGATAAAATTACTCGTAATTTATAATTAAGTATAAATCCGACAAAAAAATGACTATTTTTTTCGCTGTTTAGGTTGTACTGCTATAATTTTCTAGTTATTAATTACCTGGAACACTCGGTGCAAAACTCAGCGTGTAAGTGAAAAGTTCTAATTGGTAAAAATCACGCGAAACTTTTAATAGAAACTTTCATAATGTTCCATTGCATGCAACACAATATTGGCTACCTATATTATACTATGGAGCATTTTTTTGCCTGCAGTGAACATAGTAAATTAACAATATTTAACATTAACATAACCGTAACATTATTTTGTATAGCTACGGTTCCTTTAAACTCTTCGTTTACAAACAAGAAGCTTATCAGTAAACTTATTAATCCGTCAAGGAGTAACAAACTTCTGTAAACAGCGATAATCCAAAGTGTTGCCAACATAAAACTTGGCTCTCCAACACGAATGCGAAAAGGCTGTTATGTACTGATTACCCTGAGTTCATCAGCCGGTCTGTTTTATAGATTTAATTAATAAACGTGCCATTAACGTCAGGAGGGTGATTGTAAGTTAAGGTGGATACTGAAAGTTCGAGGGAATTTATTAAATGGTAGTCTCGCTGAGTCTGATTTGAACGACGTAGAGAAGTCATTGGTTTTTAGTTGTTAAACTTAAAACACAGACAACTAACAGATCAAAATGTCTTAGAAAGTCAGAGTATTAAAAATCTTATTTCCTTGGTAAAGTTATTTCAGTTACAGTGAGTGGATAGCGCACCTTATTGAACACATAAAATACGTATGTAAATATGTAGATACATCTTTTAATTTATGAGCGTTCAACAGAGTGTTATTAATTCAAATAAATATGAATTGCCCTGTTGGTCTCGTGATCGCAAGCGCGACTGCTGGTCGTGGGGTCTTGGGTTAAGAGTTATTGGGTTTTTCCATTAGGAATTTCTTAGTACCAGCCCGGAGATTGGAAGCTAGTGGAGTGATACCCACGGCCTCGGAAAGCACGTGTCGCCGTTGGTCCTGCGCCTGATCTCTCCCCGGTCGCGTCGGATTGCCGTCCTATCGGACTTTGAGAGTAAAGGAACAGAGATTGCACCTGTGTTTGCACACAAACTTGTGCACTACAAAAATCTCCTGCGTACCTGGCTAGTCTCCGTGACATTGGCTACCGTGGCTGAAATTCGTTGGGTGGACTATTATTAGATAGTTTATCATCATCCTTGCGATGCATTGCATGCATTCTTGTCGATGTGTACATGGTCTGAGGATTACTGTACCATAAAGATCCATTTGGATGAAAATCAAAGCAAAGCAGACCATGTAAGCCCAGTGCGCGCGCCGTGCGCCGTGCCCAGCTGGCGCGGCGTGCATTATTTATGAAAACGAAACAAAACCAATAAAACTTATTGCAATGAATCTCATTTCGTATATTTTTCTCCGTTTCCGTGAGCTTGTTCTTTGCTCACGATTAATGAATGCGCTCCGTATTTTGTGGTGATTTCGGGAAATGCTTTAATGTTTTTTAATGTAGGTTTTTGTTTTTTCTTGAGGGTGATTTAAGCCGGGTGTAATAGAATGGATAAGAATTCCACAGATTGGTGTTGCCTTGTTAATGTTAATTAATTAATGTCTTTGTTGGAACAAATAGGCTCAGGTTCTTTGTTTTGCCTATTTTCTATCGAGTCCGTATCTTTAGATATTGTCAAAGAGGAAAATACTAATTCAGAAAATGTCAGATAATAAAGCACTATACAAATAATAATTTCAGCCAATTGGCCGCCGCGACTCCCCTGTAGCTGGTGTATTCTGGAGGACCAATTTTGGACGACATCCTCGCATAAATGGGGCTCAATTTCACGAAGAACCCTGAGCCTCGTCACTAAAGATGATTTTTTTCCCGAAAGCAGGGTCAGCCGCCAAATGCTCTAAAGCCCAATCAGCGAATACACGGCGCTGTCTGTGGTCGTTGGGTTTTAGCTCTTGAGTTAATTGAACTTTGTATGGATAGAAACCGAAGTCTCGACGAATGCCTTAAATTGGACACAATGCACGGAACGTTAGGCGAACAGAGCATTGATTTTGATGATAAATTTTAACAATTTCTACGCGTTGTTGAAGCGTGTAGCATTCCATGGTGAAATGTCACGACAAATTCTGTATTCCGCCAATGACAGCTATCGCTTTACCAAGATGGCCGCTATACGCTGTCAAAATTCGAGCGTCCCTAATAAAAACCCTTTATAATAAAAGAGGTTCATCCATGAGACAAACCTCAATAATTTATTATTTGAATACAATATCAATAAAATTACAAACGTTTGAAAAACTGTGTTTAATCTTTTAGCAAAGCAAATTCGTTTAACTATTTGCTTTAAATAGGTACCGGAGCCAACTTCGGCATCAAAGTGAATAAATACGGACTTTTGAATCGTTATTAATTAACGTTTCTCTACGATTCAGTTTATTAATATGTTCATTAATTTACTCCCTAACTTGTACAGTTTTCTTTGTAAGTACCTTCTTTGTAGTACTACATTGTGGAGTTATTAAGAAAAGTTTCACCACACAAACATCAAACAACATTGTTTCATTTAAATAACAATCATAACTCCATTGTAATGAGACCTCTACTCGTAAAACACGTTTCCTCTTTATCGTTACATGTTGGAGGATATAAAAGAGGGGAGGGGTGTCTTGTAAAATTGGTGTTGCTCTACAAAAGAAAAGTAGCCAAGATGTAAGTTTACCAGTAACATAAAGTTGAGTGTTGGTAACATTGTGTTTCTTACAATATTTTCTGTGGTTTTGTCAACAAGCGAGTAAATGTGCTCGGAATGTTGGAACTTAGGGGCCATCCATAAATAACGCGACACATAATGGGGAGGGAGGGGGTCAACAAAATATGACAAGGGGGGGTGGGACTTAGGCTTCCTAACATGTATATTCTAAGGTATTCAAAATTTAACTCTAACAAAAAACTTTAACTTTACCAAATATTTTTATAAAAAATTAAATGATAATTAATGATTTTATTTTGTAAGTAGGTTTATACAAACACTTTTACATGTCAATCATATTTTTTAAAACTAGATGAGGTCGGCGTTTCCTATCTGACTAGTCTGAGAAGAAAGGCCGAAACAAACTCAGAGGTCACATTCTCTTTTAAAGTCCCGATATAATCTTGGTCAGATCATATGAAGACCATGTCGATCGATGTCTGAGATGGTCTACCACACAGATTGAGAAGACCTGTCCAGTCAGAGCACACATTTGTCATAAATCGTGCCACTCAACTCAAAACTTAAAGAGCTCAAAGATTCGACCAACAATACCAAAGAAAGGATATTTGGGTAGGCCACATAAATTACTCAAACTGCTAGACCATGACAAAACTAACTTTATGCATTTAATGCATTAAGTTTACGCTACCGCACGTTAGGCAGGTGAAAACGAATGTGTTGATGTCCAAGTCACGTTATTTGGGTTCAAAGATTAAAAACAGCAGTAATGTAATTAAAACGACTTGGAATATAATTAATAGTGAAGCGGGAAGCTCTAGTAACCGAAATACTGACTACAGCCTGTCTATTAATGACAACATAATAAAATCAGGCTCACAAGTCGCCGTGGCATTTGAAAACTTATTTCCAGATATTCCCGTTTTAACTACTAAATCCCTAAACTCATCACCTTCTGTTACTGAGTTTTTGCTTAAGGAAAATGTTAATGGTTGCGATTCGGAATTTCATTTTGAACATTTATTTATTTATTTATCCTCACACTGGAACGCCATACAGCAATTACACCAATGGAGCAAAAAATCACTTCATGTTCTGCTTTCTATGCATTCTGTGCGCGGTGGACATCGAACGAAAAAAAAATATATTACCTGTAGAGATATAATCAAAACCTTTTACACTTTAAACGTTAAAAAGACCGCAGATCTGTGGGGTAATTCTGTAGAAGTTACTAAGTCTATTATTGACATTTTAGCATCGACTCTAGCTCTTATCTTTAATAGTTGTATTGACAGTGGGGAGTTTCCTGACCTCATGAAAAATAGTAAAATAATACCTTTGTTTCCATCAGGTAGTACATCAGGTAGTACATCAGACCCTACAAAGTTTAGATCTATTGTCGTGTAGTGACAAGAAAAGCTTATCTTTAAAATTAAAGGTGATTAAATTAAAGAAAGGAAAGTAGAAATCAATTAAAGATTTATTTAAAAGGTAAGGATGGAGATGGAATGGCATTGGTGTGTATAATGTGAAGATGGGGTGTATGGATGACGATGCGCGATAGGTGGGTTGAGAAGGCTGAGGTGGAGATGCAGTTAGAGCTGAAGAGGTAGACCGTCGCGAGGCAGGTGCCGGTGACAGGTGCAGGTGCAGGTGAGGGCAGGTGCTGGGGGCCCACGCAGCAGGAGCAGGATGCAGCACGGCAGCAGGAGGGAGCACGCACGGCGGGTACGCTGTCAGCCCGCCAGGTGAGGCGGCCCTTGGATGAGGCGCAGGCCAATAGGTACAGGAGGATCTTGGAAGTGCTCCGGCTAAAACGTGGCCTGGTGTCGTGAGGAATAATCAGAATAGCGCCTAACAATAACGGAATGCTTGTTCTGATCTGGAGGAATGAATGAAGATAGCTGTGAGTATGTACATTATGTTGCACTATTTCCGTACTACCCATCATCATTCTCCTGCCCTTATCCCAAATTATTTGGGGTCGGCGCAACATGTCTTTTTCTTCCATACTCCTCTATTAGCCGCCATCTCGACAGTCACCCCCTTTCTAACCATATCATCATTCACACAGTCCATCCATCGTTTCTTTGGTCGTCCCCTACTCTTATAGCCATCGACATTCATACTCAAAACTTTCCTCACGACATTTTCCTCATTCCTCCGTAATACATGCCCATACCATGACAACCGGTTTCCACATAACTTTTCAATTACCGGTGCCACTTTCAAACTTCCTCTTATATACTCATTTCTTATTCTATCCATTCGTGTAACACCACACATCCCTCTCAGCATTCTCATCTCAGCTGCATGCAATTGCCTTTCATTCATCCCTTTTGTGGCCCAACATTCTGATCCATACAAGACAGCAGGTCTAACCATGGTTTTGTATATCTTCCCCTTAAGTTTAAGGGGAATGCGGGAGTCGCAGATTGTTCCCGTGACCTGCCGCCATTTCATCCATCCAGTGTTAATTCTGTGCTTAACCGTCCGATCTACTTCGCCATCGCTTTGCACGAGTGAACCGAGATACCGAAAGTCGGAGCAGACTGGGAGAAGCGCGCCATCAAGCGCTATGGCTCTAGAGTTGGAGAGACGCCGAAATCGCAGAACATATGTTCAGTTTTGGTTCTGCTGATTTTCAAGCCAACATCCTCCAGCTTCTGTTGCCATTTCTCCAATCTGCTCTGGATCTCGGATCCATCTTCACCGACGAGAACAATGTCATCGGCAAACAGCATGCACCAGGGGGCCTCTTCCTGTATGTCCGCCGTCAGAGCGTCCATAATCAATAGGAAGAGGTAAGGACTTAAAGCCGATCCCTGGTGCAAGCCTACAGCCACACTGAACTCGTCGGTATTGCCAGCAGCCGATCGGACGTAGGTACGAGATCGATTGTACATAGCACGAATTAACTCTACATACTTCCCGGGCAAACCTTTCTCTTTCAAGGCCCACCACAGAACATCCCGAGGTACCCTATCATACGCTTTCTCCAGATCAATGAACACCATCTGCAAGTTCTTATGTGCACGTCTGTACTTCTCGCACAACTGGCGGAGTGCAAAAGTGGCGTCCATTGTTCCTCGACCTGGCATAAACCCAAACTGGTTTGGGGTAATCTCACTCTCCTCTCGCAGTCTTTTCTCTATTACTTTCTCCCATACCTTCATACTATGTGACATGAGCTTTATCCCTCGATAGTTGTTGCAGTCCTGTACATCACCTTTATTCTTGAAGATGGGCACTAGCGAACTATTGCACCATTCTTGTGGGATCCCACCTTCATGCAACAACTTATTGAAGAATAAAGTCAGCCACATACATCCATCTTCTTTTAAACACTTCCATACTTCTACTGGTATATCATCTGGGCCCATAGCCTTCCCATTCTTCATACCTTGAACTGCCTTTCTTACTTCATCCATGCTAATTTCCCTCACCAAACCCATATTTACTTGTACCTCTTTAAGCACACCATCCCATTTATTCTCTTCGTTCATAAGCTTTTCAAAATAAACCTTCCATCGTTCTTTTATTTCGTCATCTTTATACAGAACCTTACCGACGTCGTCTTTCATACATTTAATGTGAAGAATATCTCTCGTTCTCCTTTCTCTTGCTTTTGTAATCCGGTAGAGCTCCTTCTGGCCTCTAGTCTAGTCCAGTGAGTCATACAACTTCTCCTGCGCCTTAGCCCTCGAAACTGCTACCGCCTTTTTTGCCTTTCTCTTCCATTCTTTATAAATCTCCTTCTTATCTTATTTCAAACTATCATTCCCGTTTTCTACACCCTGCCATTCTTTAAACGCAATTTTCTTTTCTTTTAGCATCTTTTGCACGTCTTCGTTCCACCACCATGTATCCTTTTCTATCATACCTTTCCCTTTCGATTCTCCAAACGCATCTTTTGCTACTCTCCTTATACAATCCGCCAACTCTTTCCAACATTCATTCACAGATTTTCCTTCCATATCCTTCATGTCAATCATTTTCTCTACCACTTGATTCTTAAACACCTTTAGTAAATTTTTTGAGAAATTAATTTTAGACCAAATGCAAAGATTTTTTAATAGACACAAATTATTACATAGTAAACAGTTCGGTTTTACAAAGGGTCGTTCAACTACTGAAACCACGCCTAAGTAACCATAAGTTTTTCTGTGTTAGGATATTTCTAAATAAATTGAGTTGTGCGTGTAGTACGAAGAAGATTACTGATGCGATACCAATCTTTTTTACTTTTAAATCCTAAAATAAATTGAAAAGTCTAAAATTCCTATGACTTTACATATAGCCATACAGCACTCAAATACTTTTTGATACTAGTGTAAGGAAATACCTATACTTAAAAAAAACTGTCCCGCCGGCTCTTTTGAAAAGCCTAGATGATTTCTATTTAAACTATTCTTTTAGACAACAAAACTAAACTAAACCGATATTTTAGCTACAATCTTTTTATTTGTGTTAGTCAATGGTCCACAAAATCTCATTAAACTGTGGCTGGCGATGGCGGGCAATGGCCATGGGCGCGCGGCCAACTTGTCCACTAACGTGCTAGTTAAAGCAAACATGTGATCGGTGTCCGTGACTTCACAAATGAGATAGTTTTCTAGCTGGTCTACTGAGGAGAAATGTTGACGCGATATGATTATCGTGGAGTTGTTTCAACTTTGGAAAGCAATGTTTCTAGAATGTTCTTGTGTAGGTACCAACATCACATATTTATATGCTGTGGATAACGGTGTGAGTTTCACATTTATTTATTATCTTTGTTTATATTATTTGCGCAGATATAATTTGTTACTGTTTGTTTGTCCCAAATAAATAAATAAATAACGAAATAAATAAATAAATAAATCACCAACATCAGTGTCGAAACAACATCACGTTCACGTCTGTATCCCCCGAAAGGTTACGCAGAGGAACTTACGATACGTTATTAGGTATTCGAGCTAGCTGAACAAATCAAACCAGGGAATTTAGTTTTGTATCAAAAGGCCTAACGCTTTCTACTTGACATGCATTATTAGTTTTGGTGGATGATTAGCTTCAAAGTTCCGAAGAGAGCTGTGTATGATGTTGGTTGGGTTTTATAATCCGATTAGCTAGACAAGTGGCAGTCGCTTTCAAAGCGTGTCCTATTTCTACAACGGCTATGAACAGATTTGAAATAAATTTGTTGCGGTAGCTTAAATCAATTTAAAACATTTATGACTTTAACATAATAGTTTTCGTTGTTAGAATGTCACTTTTTCTAGGCCTTCTGTTCTTGAAAAATACACGGAAGGCAACGCAAACGCGCGATGGCTTACTAAACCCCTCTACTTTGCTCGGTCTAGATAGCGATCAGACACCTACACTTAATAGTTTCCTTTCTACTTCAAGAGAGCTTCATACCTGACTCCCTGAGGAAACTTCTCATGAATATATGAATACAATAATACTGCTACGACCAGATTAAAAGAAAATTACTCTCGACGTGAATTTAATAGCAGAAGCATATAATTTAATTTCACGTTGAATTGAATTTAAAGAAGTTCTGCTAAATCATTTGGGAGAACTTTGTAAAGTAAAATTTGCATTTTTATTTTATTTATTTATTTTTACAAAATTACAAGTTCCATAACTTAAACAAGGCACACAATTAGACCTCTGGGGTCAGTCTTACCATGCCATGGCCTGAGATTTGATCAACGCGCTATTAACAGCTAAGTTATAATCGAATTAATGTAATGTTCTTTCAGCTTACGCTTTATGTTTTTACTATTCATTGATTCTCTAATGTCTACAGGTATCTGGTTTAGTAAATGGGGTATTGTGAAGGAAGCGGTACGCCTGCCATAAAAGTTATTTTTGCGTGGCACTTGAAATGATTTTGATTTGGCTTGTCGTGTATTCACGTCATATATCCGTCATTTATATACACGTCCTTCGTGGGAACCTGTGTTGTAACGTAACGTAACGTTGTTGTGTAATAACTTTTGTTGGAACACTGGTACTCATAACACAAGTTAGACTTCTTAATTTGAGTACCAGAGTTCAAAATACGCTAGTTTTTTAATTTTTCTGGTAACCCAGTTCTTAGCGTATCATAGTTACTAGTCACTTTTTTGCGAAATAAACAATTTTTATTTTATTTTTATTATTTATATTTAACTGGAATTTGAATATCACTTTTATCAAAATGTTTATTTATTTATTACATTTGGGAAAACCAACAGCAGTATATTAAGCATAAACAGTTTTGTCTTAAAATTAAACTTAACAAATATACCACCCACAACATTTTCCACAGATTACTATATTATATTAAACAAAAAAAACAAGCTGTAAGAAAACTTTAAATGTAGCAGGGCTAACTCAATGAAACGTAAGTTAAATGAAAAAAGAAAAAAAAAGATAAAAAATATTCTATATAAGTCAAACCAAAAAAGTAAATAAATAAAAACACAAAATAAAAAAATATCATAAAAACATAATATAAAAAATATAAAATATATAATGCGTGATGTTTCATACAGGTCCCTAGCCTATTAATAATGATATCAACATTGTGTAAAACATAAAGAGCCTACTGCCGATCCTTTAGAATTATAATTAAATCATTTTTGATTTTATTTCTGCTTAGGAATAATATGTCTATTGCACCAAAACGAGTATTGTATGTATCGACCAAGCGGTATAGCGGTGAGCGGTTACCAGCATTGGATCTACAAAAGCTGGTAGCGAACAGCCGCCTGGTGCGTACCTCCCGTCCATGCACTGTTCGAGGAACCAAGTAACACAAACCAGACACCAAGTCAGGACAATCAAACCTGTTTCGGCATACACTGAATAACGTCATTGTCTCAAGGAGGATGCGTCTTGACTGTAAAGTAAGCAGGTCGTATTTTTTAAGAAGCGATTGGTATGATGTTTTCTTTCGAAAACACCTAAATTGCATAGCACGAAGGTACTTGCGTTGAACTAATTCGATAATTTCGACATATTTCGCATAGTAAGGATTCCAGATCGGAACTGCGTATTCTAGTTGCGGCCTAACTATGGACTTATACAGGTGCAAGAAGGTGGAGGGACGATGGAAATCTCTAGATGCTCTCATTACAAAGCCAAACATCTGATATGCTTTATTGACAATATTTTCTATATGAATATCAAGATGAAGTTTCGAGTCCAGCTGCACACCAAGATCACGAAGATTGCTAACTTTGTTAATAACACTATTAGCAAGTTGATAATTGAAATGTATGATATTTTTCTTTTTAGTGAACGTTATACTGTGACACTTAGGCAAGCTAAGGTAGAGTTTATTGTAAGAGCAATAGTCTGAGAAACGATCAAGATCACGTTGGAATTCAACACAGTCTTGCTCATTTGAAATTTGTTTAAAAACTTTTAAATCGTCAGCGTATAATAGAAATTTTGAGTTATGAAAGCAATTTTTTATGTCATTTATGAACAGTATAAATAATAAAGGTCCTAAAATTGAGCCTTGAGGGACTCCTGATGTAACTTGAATACAGCTAGACTCGAAGCCATTGATAACTACCTTTTGGGTCCTATTGGTTATATATGAGACAAACCAACGCAGGAGATCCCCTCTGATACCATTGTACGCAATTTTATTGAGCAGCAATATATGATCCACTTTGTCGAATGCCTTTTGAAAGTCAGTGTATACCGCGTCTGTTTGTTGTCTGTTATCAATATTTTCAAAAAGTTGTGTTGTGAATATTAGAAGATTACTTATGCAAGACCTATCTTTGACGAAGCCATGTTGCTCCTTTATTAAAACATGACGAATAATTGGATAAATCTCAGCATGGACAAGCCTTTCAAAGAGTTTAGACAATGCTGATAATATGGAAATTGGACGATACATCTCTACATTATTTTTGGAACCACTTTTGTGTACTGGTACGATATTTGCACGTTTCCATACATCCGGAAAGACTCCACTTGAAATACATTTGTTAAATAGTATAAATTGTATAATATTAATAGTTCTATGAGGAACATATACTCGGCACGCGCTAGAACAGATAATACTTTGCAGTGTTTAAATAACCCTGTGTAATTGTCTAGGTATTTATTTTTGACATAGTTTGGTACTACAAGTTTCAACAAGCGTGTTTGCAAATTATGTATTTTATTTAGGTGAGTTTTAAATGTGCGGCCATAACTGGTGAGTCCATAGGATATAAATTTGAAGGAGGGTTCTGTACGGTATATTGCGCTTTATAATGAAAAATTTGGTAAGTATCGCACGCAACCTGCCGCAAACCGATTCCACCTGGTAACTCCAGTTGAATCGGTTATCAATAATTATTAATCCCAAATAGGTATGATATTGGACTTGCTCTATTATAGGCGAGCAGTGGCAATCTGGCACGTTTTTATGCAGATAATCATGACTATGCGCTATGATTTGAAAGGGATGAGAGGTACTTATGTGACTTGAATGTACGTGTATAACTTTAGTTATTTGTGGATTCAGAACAAGTCCCATATCATGAGCCCACTTAGCCATAGAAGTAAAATCTTTTTGCAAACATTCTGCGGCCAAGTTGAGGTTTAAGTTAATAGATAGTATACAGGTGTCATCAGCGTATTGATAAAGGGAACCGGATGTTATAATATTGTCTAGGTCATTGACGTATGCCAGATTGTGAAGTGGACCAGACACTAAACCTTGGGCTGTGCCTTTCGTTACGTTTACATGTCTGCTAAGACTAGGACCAACTTTGGCGCGATAACTTGGATACGAAAGTATTATTTGCACCAGTCGAGTAGTTTCCCTCTTATACCCGAGTTTTCAAGTAATTTTAATAGTGTATTGTGCCCGAGTGTGTCAAAGGCCTTGCTGAAGTCAATGAATATGAGTGAAAATTCTGAAATTATGCCATTGCAATGGCATAATTTCCAAATGACAGTATGGCTTTCAAAGTAAGAAATCTACAGCTCAGCTACTTTCCAATTTTACTGATGAAGTTAACAACTACCTAGATGACAAGCAGCATGTAATACGTGCATTGTCCCGATAAAAAGTGTGTATTTGGTCGCATATAAATTTTTCAACTATTTTATTTATGGCAGGCAATATCGTTATGGGTCTGTAATTTACCAAATCATTGAATTTATCTTTTTTATGAATGGGCCTAACTATACCTGTTTTTAATTCTGTCGGATATTTGCCTTGTTGAATACTCGCTTTAATTAACTTTACTATTGCGTTCAAAGTTTTATCTCCTATCATTTTGATGTCCATGATTCTTATTAAGTCATATCCAGCTGATTTATTAATATTTAAGTTTTTAATGATTCTAATAATTTTAGGAGGTGTAGCTTTTTAAAAAAATATTGATTTATCTTGGGATTTCATAAATTCGCATTCACTCAACAAGGGTCTGTCACATTTGGGCACTATAGGTATCAGACACACTGGATTTAAATTCCATTGCAGAGTCACTAGCGATACTCAACTCATTATTTGATTCATATAAAAAACCGTTCGTTAATACCTCATCTACAGACTTCACTATTTTACCCATAAGTTTATTTAATATTTCCCACAGTTTTTTGGGATCATTTTTGTTTCCTGCTATTTCTTCTCTGTAATAATTATTTCTAGTGTTTAGTATTATTTTATTAACTTTATTTCTAGTTTTAATGTATTCTAACTTAAGTGTTTTATTATCTGGGTCATTTTTCCATTTTATGAATAGTTTGTCTCTTTTGGTACAACTTATTCTTATTTTATTGCTAACCCATTTTTCACAATTTCTTTTGCTCGAGTTATTTATCTTTTTAGTTGCATTAATTGTAGGTAGCACTTTATAAAGTTGTCTTTTTTTCGAGATTCAACCCAGAGACCAACATAGCATTCGCACTCACGACCACTAAATAAACCAGTCATTTTGACATCTTTAGACATGATCATGAGGTATTCCAAATATTAAGTTTGAACAATGTTATGTCCCTGAGTTGTATTTTACAAAGATCTTAAAAATAACTTTAACTAACAAACATCATAAAATCTCAATGATATAATTAGTGTCTCAGGTCTGAAGGGAACATTTCATATAATCAAACAAAGTCTAAACATATAAAACTAACTAGCGCTTGTTAAACATTATTGTAAATTAATATTTAAAATATTTGGATTTTAACTGAGTGAGGTTTTTGATGAATTAACGTTTTATTTTATTTTAAATTGTTAAAATATCTATGGAGCAATATGGCGTGAATCTAAACCTAACCACTATTTGTGAATAGTACGTAATTTGTTTCAGATAAAAGAGTCAAGAAGAATAAATAGGTACCAGTTGCGTCAAGTAGTCGAATGTATTATTTAATAAGAAATTATAATATATTTTATCTTTGCAAATCCAGAAACATTTGTGAATTCCCATAACAATTTTTCCCGAACAGGTAAAAAAGGAAATATAAAGATGTTTACACACCATGCTAACCTTGATGTTCGCGTAATCCAATCGCGCCAGACGTCATTAACGGGCGCACTTTGATGCCCGAACTCCTTTAAGCCACCTCGATCGAGAGAAGTTTGCGAACAAAAGTCTCGCTGAAAATTGAATCCAGATAAAAAAAAACAAGTTTCAAGTTTTTTTGCAGAAATGGATAATTAGTTGTTCAGTGTAATTAACACTTGTCGTGACTGCTTCATTAGTTGTATTTTTCTGTTCTTGTTTTTAGTTCGAAACCGAGAAGTTCGAGTGTTTACTAATTACTTGATCTTCTCTGAGTTAGCCTCTTAAGTGTAAAATATAAACAGGAGTTCAGTTTGGTATTGGTTAACACTTCCCGTGACCCAAGGGCCGGCTTTTACTTCGGCCAGAGATTAAGCATTGCCATACAACGCGGCAATGCCACCAGACTCTTCAGTACATTACCAGTGGACAGCGGTGTGGAGGAATTTTTCGACTTCATATTTTAGTTTGAGTTTTAGTTTGGTTAGGATATTATATTATTTTAATTGTAATAGTTTGTTAGTTAATTTAGGAGAAGAATTTTATCAAGTTTCCTATCCCCTCCTTTAGTATCCCTTTTAATGTGTTAAATATTTATCTGTAGGTTAAATACTTATTTATCATTCTCAGCCTCTGTTGCAGTCTCTCTAAAACTGCATCAAAGCTCTCGATTACTCCTATTTTACACCCAAGATGAATCCGGGTCATGTCCAGGTTAATAATCTACATACAATTCTTGATGGAAGAATTCTTTTGTGTATCGTCATTTCATAAATCCTTTCAATGCGATAATTATATTCAAACTACTTTCATATTTTTCAGCATTATTTAACTTACCGTGCTTTGTCTTAATTCCAAAACAAATATCAAGTCTTTGCGTAGGTAATATAAACTTCCATTAATTTTCGTCCAGTAATCATTCAAGGCGAAACATTAATAGCACCACAGATGATGTAAAGCAATCAGTCAGTACTTATTGGGCGTTAATTAATCAATAAGCCCTGGCTTACATACCGTACCTAGCTCAGTGATGTACTTAGCTTATCAAATAAATTGCGTCTGAATAATGATAACAATTACGTTTAGTGCTCATTGTTTGACTAAGCTTAGTTTATTACTTAGGTATTTGTTGAACATTTATTTGTGCATGGTCTAAAAACGAAGTATACCCAGCGTGGATCTAATGCTGTAGTCGGCTCAAAAAGATATTAACTTCGTTTAATGAATGGCCGCAGGGAACGTTAGTAATCATCAATCCTGGTACGAGTATCTACCAAGCAACAACTGATAAGCTTTTGCAAATAACAGAAAAGTAGACACTGTGCTGCTGTCTTTTTCGACACAATCTCTGACATTTGGATCTTACAATCTCTCTGCCATTTGGAAGGGGCGACTAGAATCAATTCTATTTTACTGTAATTTTTGAATTTATTTGAAATAAATGCTTTGTCTTTGAATAAATTTTTCGGATATCCTCGGGTGGTACTTACGTAGAGTAATTAGGGTGGCATTATAATTAAAACTTATCATGAAAGAGTTTAGAACGTCTAAAACTCGTGACGAACTTAACCGGATGTAAGTATAAAAAAAGTTATCAAAATACTTTCTTGTTTGAGTCAAATATGCGAATAACTTAACTATCAAACTTTTCCTTAAACGTTTCTATCGAAAGTTTTAGCAAAGCGGAATGTTTACTACTTTAGTTTCAAAATGACTTGCAAGGGTGAGAACACACTATCAAATATTAAATCGCCCGTTAGTGTCAACCGCGCGTCTAATAAAGCGATGGACACAACAACGGTGTATCACATCGTGTCACAATGTAGATGACACAGAAAGTTCAATTGTGACATAAACTTCGAACGCAATACAAATATCAACCTACCTACATACTAAAATGAAATAGGTAATCGGTGAGGCTCTATAGATATTAATTAATTTATATATTTTTAATGCATGCCAAACACGTCCAGCTGCGCTAATATGACCCCTTCGCGAACAACGTCATGGAAATAATTATCCTTGTGTTATTATTTTGCAACGTCTATCCGAAGACGAATTTTATTAGTGTACTTTATTTTTCTTCTTTTGAGTGAGAAATCATCATAATATTATGACTTCTCCTGCTCTGGGCGGAGCGGGAGGGCGTGTCAGACTTTCACTGACTAAAACCCACCCATGTTCCTTCAGTTGCCTATGCCAGGGGCCACGGTATCTCTTTCGAATAACCCGCGGTCCTGGTAGGCATCGGCCCTAGCGGACCCCGTCAATTCGTGCTGACATCTCTTTGAAGCGCGCGTGGAACACAACGCGCCGTCGACCCAGGTATGGTCCTTGCCGGGCGGCGAGCTGCCCATTGCTCGCCACTAGTAAGCCCGCGCCTATGGTGGCCGGGAGTCGGCTGGTGACTCCCGACGTCCAGGGCGTCTCCTGCGGCGACTAGGGGCATGAGGGCGCAGAGATTGCCTCTCCCTCACGCGCTCCGCCTCCTCCTTTGCGAGCGTTAGTGTACCTGACGTTACCTTTTTTTTATTTCATATGTTATAAATACATAGTTAGTAGGTAAACTATGTAGATAGGTATACGTTGTTTACACTAAGTTCATCTTCTTAATTTGAAGTCTTGTGTTAGTTTTATATCTGCAAGAGATCTATGTGTTTTGTTGTGTTTTTTTCCTTCATGTTCCGGCTGGCCTTCTGCATACACCTATTTCGTGGCTATATGCGGATCACGATTTCGCGATATGCGATCACGTCCGAACAGTCGCGTACCGCGCGATACCGGACGGATATCCGCCATGATTGGACACACACGAATTAATAGTTCACGTGCGACTCGTTGCAGACGTAACAACTTGTTTCGATGATCGCACAATACTTCCAGTATTGTGCGATCTATTAAATCGCCAAGGTATTAATTTTCAAAACGTCATAGATGTTTTTGATAAAAATAGAGACGCCAAGTGCCAAACAATTATTTTTGATTAATCGTAGTCGTAATTTATTTATTTTTCATAACTTCCGTTATGGCAAAGAATAATTTGAACGTTCAAAATATGTTTTTTAAGTATTCAGGGCGTACCCGTACATATGTGTAGAATTTTTAGTTAGGTACTAGTTTTGCATTTACTGATTATTTTACAATACACACGCTGATAATGGCTTGCAGAAGTAAGTATTTTTTTAAAGAAAACGAATTATTATACAAGGGACAAGTATGTTTATATTTCATCCCTAACATCTTTAGCATACAATCGTTCTCTCTCTACATAATTATCCGTCCATCAGACACGTGCACATCATTCAAATAGTATCCTCATCTTGGCAATAAATGTACAAAACACGATCAGCAAATAAGCCAAAGTAAGTAATGCAAACATTTTGTGAGCGCCCGGAGCGCCATAGCACAGTTGTGAACAGTAAGGCAACAAAAATGACGCCTAAACCATGCATTTGTCACATTTTTTTGACAAGACAATGCTGTTTAATAATACAGGAAACTATGAAACAAACTTAAAAACTGTTTGATTGTCAGATAGGCCCCCGTTCCTGGTCAATCAAACTATTTTAACGCAAGAATCAGTTAGTGCAGATTGCACGTGAGCTATTTAAAACAAAGCCTCTCTAAGTAGCAAAGTGTTTCCTCCGGGGAAATCACGCGCACGCTGACTGACGCGCTCACATACCTTCATTTAACATTTTATTTTTTTTACCCTTTCCGAAGTAACTCCTTTGTTCCTGTCAGCATGAAAATACCTAAGAATTATATTTACTGAATTACGGAAGGAAAACGTGAATACTGAAATGATTTATTAATTTCGGAAGCTAATAAAATGTAAATGATTATTATTTATTATTATATACTTCATCTGGTTGCTCATTTCTCTTTCACTTGCATGTATGTGTTCATTGGGCGGAATGTTTGTATTAATTATTATAATTAAATTCATTTTGATAATTAGCATTGGGTGCATTGAGCTATGTAACTGTTGAAACCTCTGAATTGGTATTTATTACTACTAATTAAAATGTATGTCCAGCTTTCGGTTAGAAATGTTTCTATAGTTGCAATTACCAACTGTTAAGCAGAAACGTTGGAGGTTCACAAGATGAACCGACGACCAGCTGGTGAAAGTCACGGGTAGCTTTTACATGACCTTTTGATTTAAATTACTAACCATACCGTATAAGTTTTTCCTTCTAACACAAAACTCATAAATACAAATCACAACAACACTCTGAACAATTATTCATCTATTATTTTCGTAGCACTAACATGAAAACCAGGTTATTTAAAAAAAATAAGACTTCTGAAAATATCACAACGTCTTTGCTCTGTGACAGCTGTGTGTGCATACAGATAACATATTTTGTTTTCTTATATTGCGCCTCTGTGCGTAGGTACATCAATGGCGGCGCAGCGGTATGTTGCCACTTCAAAATATTGTACAAGTATGTTGTAAAAATGTTATTGATCTCTTGTTTATTTATTTTTTTATCTATCGATGTTGTCTACTATCATGGTTGTATTGTTGCATTGGGGTATCCAGTAACGGTAAATGTAAGTAGATTTTTTTTTATTGTTTACTTTTGTGTCATTATTAAGTGCAAATTTTATTATTATTATTATTATAAACTTATTTTATTACTTTTCTGACATGATTTGCATAAAAATATCGGGTTTTAAATTTTTCATACGTTTATGGCATATTGCGAAATGTTTTGACCGTTGAAAAAGAACTTAATTACTTTTTAGGGTGAAAATTTCAAGTTTCAAGTGTCAACCTCCAATCCAACAAAGTTGAACCACAGCCATTTTTCTCCAATATCGTTCGTACTTAACCCACTCATGTTCTTACAACTATGGCTGCATTTCCCGGTCTGGTACGCGGGTCACGTGAGCCAGCTAAACGGTCACGTGTGAGCCCTGCGCCGTCGCCGTCGGTACAAAGGCGACACCTTCCAAACGCGTGCTCCACTACTTACTGCCAGTCGATTCCTCAAGATATATTCGTGAGACGAGAGTGTTGACTTGTGATGGTTACAAGAAGGGAATTAGGTTAGTGGTTGAATATTGTTTGAGAATACTGTTTGGTAATCAGATTACCAAACAGTTTATAAGCATCGTTAGCGGTATTACTTCTCATACTTTTTTATTCAATCAATAAAACCGTGCTCAATAAAAATGGCCGTACCTATCGTTCGTTCGTTCGTATTTCAGCCGAAAGACGTGCACTGCTGCATGCTTCCCCCAAGCATCATCACATCGACTGGTCCTGTACTGCTTCTCGCATGTAGTGGATAAAACGGAAGTATTGACTGGGATACTTTTCATAAAGGCAATCACTCTTATATAGCGATTATGACCACTCTTTACTCGTATTATTCGAATACAAGTCTCTGTAGGTACAGTCAATCGCTAATTAGTGGTAAAACTGGCACTGCGAAAGTAAGGTTCTTACTGCTACGACAAAAAGGCGCTGTCTACAACGCTAGCTACAACTGATGTGCGTTTGACTGTACAATAATCGGATCTTTATGCTTCATATTACAACTAGTAATTAAAGCGCTACTTAGCAAAATAGTCGCTTTACTTGTAGGTAATAATAATGTAACGTGCAGATGAAGTGCTTTCAATTGTTAAAGGGTCTTGGATGTGTACTTAGCTATGAAAACTACACTGATTGACAAAGATACGAAACGGTATTGATAGCCGACAAGACGGAGACGTATTCAAGTTCAAGTTAGTAATACGAATAAACACAAATCATTCAGATGAGATAAACTTCTGTTGAACTATTTAGTTCTATCTCTAATGATACTTGGTCTAACCTGATACCTGCGAATTGATTGGGGATTCAAATTATATTACTCGGTAACTTAAGTACACCCTCACAGACTGATGAATGTTAGTGAAGACTTAAAGGTACATAGCTCGTGGTAATTGGCGGACAACATAATAATAAATGTACCAAATTAAAATTTTCTTACGTTTTTGCAATTTGCATGTCAGTCAGGTTCTGATATTTCATGAAATAGTCATTCAAAATGATTATGTGAACTAAGAGGGTTGTATTGATGATTTTAATGATTATTATTTTGTAAATACATACTTTGTTGTGCTCGCGAATTATGTTTTGTTCAGCATACAACCTTACACTGAACTGCAAATTGCAAATACTTAAGAAACTTTGAATTTAAGCGTCGTCAGTTGTAGGCTCAGCACGAAAATCAAATTATTATTAAGTTTTAAATATTTTTGTATTTGAGTTTCTAAAATGACCGTCGTTCTAAATCAACTAATTAAGTTCCGAATATATTTAATCTCAAAATAGATGTTAATCCCTAAATGGATGTTAAAGTCGTTACCCCAATACACAATAAACTGTCAATTATGATTATGACTATTTATTTCAGGGATAAGGAAAATAATATTATGAAACACCAATATATTCTATCATTCATTTATACAACATCAAATTCAATATGTATTAATAAATTGAAACATGTGTTAAATAAAAAGTAATTTTTATTTTCAAAACACTGCAAATAAAGCCTGCTAGTAGGAAGTTACAACAAAATATAAATAAAAATAAGTTAGTTAATTATTACACATCTGTTTATTAAAACAAGGCGAGTTCCGGCGACGTGGCGGTGCACAGTGGTCCCGGCCGGAGTCGAGGTCGACGCAATAAATGTGTGTCGCACAGTGTGCCGCCCTCTTCCGTTTCCCATAACTAAATTTTTGTTGGTGACGGGAACAATTTATTTTTGTTTTTGTTGTTAATTGCCACCATGTTTAATAAGAGGGGTTGTTCGGGGAACGGGATGCACGAACTGTGTTGAAGGTCGGACGGTATTTTTATTTGGACTAATGTGATGACCGGAAGGCTTTTCTTTATGTGTAGTTGGTATGTTATTGGACTCGTCTTGAACAGTCCGAAGTCTTTAGACTTATGTATGTAGTTATACCGCTATTCTGTAATAAGAGCTGAATATTTCCTATTACATTTTAAAAACATAAATGTTTTCTTAATAGGAATTAATGACCAAAGAATATAGTGATGATAATGTCATAACCCATTGCTGTAACTTCTTGCTTTGTGATTGGTAGTCCAAGTTATGATTCGCCCGCGGCTTCATCCGCGAAATGGGAAATTTTTTCACGGTAACGTACTACTAAGATAAAAATGTTCCTATGTCCTAACCCAGGCCACGGTCTACCCGTGTGGAATATTTCATCTTAATTCATTTTGCCGTTAGGCGTGAAAAGGTAACAGACAAACAGAGTTACTTTTGCATTTATAATATTAGTATGGATTCGTTTCGAAGTATGAATAACTTGACATGGCAATAATATCTATTAATACCAGCCAGAGTCTAACCATGTAGGTATATCTGGTAACAGTTTACGATCTGCCAGAAACTCTCAGGAGATCAGCGTCACGCAACTGAATGCTCCACCGATACCTAACGTAACGACCCCTGAGGGGCAGTTGATTCATTCGAACCATCTGTGTTAGTGTGGGCATACCTTTGTGTTTCACTGATAGTCGAAACTTTTTGCTGAAGAAGATTTGATGGTACTGTTATGTTCTATAGTCGTTTGTGTTTGTAATTCTGATTAAGATAGTTTACCTAGGTACTCATAAAAGATCCACATAAAAGCTAAGTATCTTGTATGGTACATGGAATTTATAATTATATCATGCGTCTTCACTAAAATACATAGAATTTATATGAAAAGGAGTAAATAGTACGGTGCACATTGTAGAATTAAGTGTAATAAAGGATAGAAAGAAAGTAAGTAAGGGATACGTGTGTTTACTTCACATATTATTTATGTTAAATTAAATAACTGATGCGGAATTGTGCACTTCAGTATTAAACTAAACAAAATTAGTTCAAACAGTTAAAACGAACAGCAAAAAGCGCTTGAACATTCTATCAGCATTCCAGCGTACTTACTAGTACAAAGCGAACTATTTCCAATCCCTTTACTGTCTGTTACATAAAGCTCTTCAAGCACAGAACAAACCCGTGAACTCAAGATAATAACTATGTGATGTGAACGCAAAGGAAACTTTGAGGAAAGTATGAATAATCTTTGTAATTTACTTGTTGGTTCCAGGTCCAGAAGTCTGTTGTTTTTTGACGGTATTAGGACTTGAGACTCATTTTGCCGAAATAAATATATTAGTATTGTGTTCCGTACCATATAATTACGTAAACATGTATTTATTTTATTTTTATTTCTTCAGGACGACAAACAATTGCGTAATAATGCTTAATACTAGTACAGATAGATTATAGAACATTTAGGTAATAACGCAACCAGCACCGTTATCCACATAATAATACGATAAAAACTTAATTAGGTACAAGCAAACTTAAGCAAACAAAAGACTTAACTGTTAGGATGTGATCTAGACAACACATAATAAAAGGTGAGACAAACTTTTAACAACCGACTTCGAAACTCATCATCAGATCTTAACAAAATTGAAATGTACCTGAATAATGCGGACCAAGTAAATGAAAATAGTAAATAAAAACTCTATGAATTCTGTGTCAGAGCAAACAAAACAATAACATAGAGAGGTGTGCCAATGTGCTGAATAATAAATATAAAAATAACAAATGCTTCTCATTTAGAGGTAAGGAATTTTAAGAAAAATAATAGCACAAGACGTACGTAGCACGATCGTTTAAGTTTAAGCCGCAAAATTAACTAGAGAATAATAAATTCGGCTCACAAAAATTCGTGACATAAAGTTGTGCAATAAAATAAAAAAATACAAAAGTTACTAACCGTCCACATACATTTATATAATAAAATCCTTCCACCGACTGCCAGTGTGACTGTAATTAAAAAGAACGTGGAAAAAATTGTACGGAACTGTATGAAACCGTGCAACGTAACTAATTCTGAAGTTTTCACCTCTCATAAGGGGTAAGTTCGCGGCGTTGGGTTGGCCAAATTAAAAAGTTTCGGAGTACTTCGGGATTACTAGGGTCTGACTCGGGATCAATCGGGTGCAGCCGACAAAATTGTTTCACTAAGTATTTAACGCTAATCCCATGTTGCGAGTTCGTCAAGAAGTTGAGTATTTTTGAAAGTTGTTCGTAAGAATGTTCGCTGAGTTATAGTAATTATTAGTTAACGGAAAGTTCGACCTGTTTTTGTACTACAAACATAATTACACTGTCTGTGAGGGAAATTTGGCTGGTGTTAATAAAGACTAAGCAAGCTCTACTTTATCTTTATTCCACAATAATAATATTACTACCAAGCCCGTGTTCTGTCTGTTCTCAATTATTCTAAATATTCTGCGTTCATCAAATTAATGACAATCGACACAGACTGCAGAAGATTTCAAGTGTAATACATGACCTCGACAAATGGATGTGCGAATAACACTTGTGCGACAAAACTGTACTGCGACTCACCATGTATGCCCCGTGGTCCCTCCCGTAGTCCCTGGAAGGGGCCACGGGGAATTTCTTTACCCGTGGTCCCTCCGAGAAATACAATGCTGCCGAATTAAAGTGTTCCCTTCCAGGGACTACGGGAGGGACCACGGGGCATACATGCGACTCACCATAGTTCGAATGCACGCTTGTGCGACAAGCAATAATATTAAGACTATTTCTGTCTGCAGGGTTTAAAGGAGGATGAAAGATCGATTTGTCGAGCTCACGTAGTACACTCGAAGATTTCACCCTAAAACGCATAAAAGTGTGCAACAGCCCTATTAGCCCCATCGTTATTTACATCAACAGCTGATGTCAACACGTCGATTCTCACAAGATATCGGCTCCGTGCCACTTCATAAATCACATTGACCGCTTTCCCTCTGTCGGCTAAAACTCCCTCGATTTTCGCTTAAAACAGCCAAACCCCCGCCATTTATAACCAGCGCCCTTCATACATAAGCATCGCCCTTTTCGCGAGGTAGAGGTGGGCCCACTCGATTTATTACTCGAATAAAAGTCAGAACAGAGTTAAATCTATTTAGCAGCCTTCGAGTTGATTCGATGTATTATGATAACGTCTCTAGTTTGTCTCCAGGTGGGAGACGGATGTTGAAGACACCATAATTGGCGTTATTGCAATATTTGGAGTCGATTTGAACATCAATAAAATTGGAAGTTTATCATTACTGTTTTGCTTTAAAACCACGTAAGATCAAGACGTTAGTATTCAAAGAATTATTAAAGTCATCCAAGATAATATTGCACCACACTACATGGCACAACCATCCTACCTATTAAATGCAATCTCCAGCACCCAACCACTAAAAGTTAAAACCCGCGAACTATCAGAACTCGTAATCCTGCTGAAAACTGCACGTAAAAGCATGTTTATGGAATAAACAAGCAAATCAACCGCTGCGAACAAATCTCATCACAATTTGTGTAAACTCGGGCGCCACCGGGCGGGAGCACACTCTCATGTACTTGTACGACGCATGTATGACGCATACAGCTGAGCTTTGGAAAAAGAACCGTGGGGAATTTGATTAAACAAATCAACGTTTTTACGATACGAAATTGTACATGACATAAATTATAAATAACAATCGATCATTAATAAATTACATTTCACTTAGGGGGTGGTAAGCAGCGATAACTGTAAATAAATAGGTATGTAGCAAGGAGTAAACTTAATTTATTCCTAAAAATTCATGTGGTAATTTCATTGCATTAATGGACACTATAGTAAAAAAATATTCTAACACATTACATCCTCATGTTTCATCAAGTCTAAAAATAACAACATGTACTATCAACAGATCAAATTATAGTAGTATAAAATAAAAGAGCAACATAAAATAAAGCCGCACGTCCCAGCACTAGGCCCCGACGGAAAATGATTTGTTGAGTGCTACGGAATATTCCATTATGCAAACACTTGGCCCGCGGTTTTTATTCACATATGGCTGCCTATGGGAATGTTCTACATTGTGCCGTAATCGGTGGGGAACCAGACTGGTTACCATTGATGTCCTGTTTTTGTATATAATGGGGAATTTTTGGAAGACCTTGCCTTATATGGGAAAGATCGTGTTACTCCTATTCCATTTAAGTTGATTAACAGAACAGTTCAATAAACGTTTTTTTAGGGTTCCGTAGTTCACGTCTCGGAACCCTTATACATAGTTTCGTCATGTCCGTCCGTCCGTCTGTCCGTCCTTAGTTTATCTTCCAAACGGTAAGTGCTAGAAAGATAAGCTTTGCATGGATATGTGTATTTACTACGTCAAAAAAGTGCTAAAATAAACTCACGATAAATAGTTTTTTTTTGGAGTATCTCCCCTACACGTGACGTGGGGATGATTTTTTTTTCTCGCGTCTACTCCTTATTGTGGGGTAGTAGGAGTAGAGGTTACTAAGACGATGTTTTAATTAAAGTATCCGCTTGCGAGATAATCAACTTTAAAGCGCATTGTTTTGTTAAAATAGGGCGTCCCCTCCACCCTTTAAAGGCGGCTGGCAAGAAAATCTGAAAAAAATCACGATGGTAGTCCATGTGATGAAAATTGAAGGAAAACTATAACGACTTAGATAAGTTTGTTAGTTCAGGAGTTATAGAGGCCTAACTTGTAAAATGCGCTTACTTGGAAAACTTCGTACAAAAATAACGAATTAATCAGTAAACATGTAAAATATTAAAAATAAAATCATAACAATTATTTATTGGACACGATTTTATTTCCATTTGAATCCTCTAAAGAGGATAAATAAAATTAGGGACCTAAAAAGGTTTACAAAGACACTCGATAGATGGCGTTGTGCATTTTTACAACCATTTGCCTCTACACGCGGTGGTACTTTAATAATAATTTTTGTAACTTCCCTTGTGAAGTCGGTTTTATAGCTCCTTCAGTTACATCGTTCAATTTGGGCCCGTTTTTAAACGTTACGGACAATAATTGGTTAAACCGTTTTATTCAATTAATTTATTCATAGTAATAAATACCAACCCCGCCTTCTAAATCGACGTGCCATTATGGGTGACTACGGAACCATATTCTAGACCCTGCTTTCAGAAGATAAGGCTACATATACACATGCACATGGCTAATACACATGCTACTAAAAAGCATGATTATTTTTAACGTGCTCTCCGTGTGAGCAAAATAATCATACGCTTTTCGTCTACACAATTACATACTTTTATACGGTTACTTACACATATCACACATTTGTGTGATATGTGTAAGTAAGCATCTACTTGAGTAGGTATACTTTTGTGCTCCTACAAAGCATGTATGCCAGACTATAGGCAGAGCTACCTTGAAGCATACATTGATCTTCCATTCTTGACCTTCATTTAACCCTGCAAGTGCGAGCTAGTAGTATCTTCGCGGTAGTCTTTCAACAACTAGCTTCCTATTATAAATTGGATTGTATATAAAACCTTCTTTTAGAAATTATCGCGTCTAAAAGCGACCAGTCACTTGGGAATTTAGAATTCTAGCCGGCTGTAGTAACAAAATGGGTTCAGAAGGTCCACTGATGAGATCACGTCGTATTAATAGAAACTATAGCAATAATAACTCTCTAGAAAAAAAATAACAGTGTTGGCAAGGATGGCCGATTGCACAGGGCACATCAAACGTTGGTAGGTCACTTCAAAAGTATTTGATGAAAGTGTAGTAAAGTAAATTCTTATGCAACCACACACTAAAAGGAATTTGTGACACATTCATCTATGTATTTAGGTATTTTATAAATGAACATTTTAATTATCATTTTTTTTTATCAGAATCATTCCATACATTGTTAGTAAATAATACTTCTATGTTAGTAAAATGATTAATTATTTATTTATTATTATTTATTAGCTATTTAATATTAAAAAGGCCACCTCCAGATCCGTGGACGGTATTGCAGTGCATCACAACTGGGCTAACCCTTCTCAATAAGATATTCGAAAGGCTGTTACAGCCTTTCGAATATCTTATTGAGAAGGGTGCCTCGCACGCGGCGCATCAAGGAGACCACATTTTTGTACTATTCCTCTAAAACAACTGCACAAAGATCTGCAAAGATGTACTGTAAGTGCTTGATGCTTAAACGTCGTCATGTCCTGGAGGGTATGTCTCCAGGCTATGTATTCTTAGTCATTTATTTAATAATATGGGCAATGATCCTTAAATAATTCGGCTATTTGGCGTAGCTCATTCGTCAGACCTTCGACGCTCACACGATCCAACTTTCAGATTTTTAATATGCTTCCAAAATCACTTGAAATCTCTCTCTTTGTGGTGTGTTGCTAAGCTATGCATTTTTATTTTATCCTCGTTGTCTTGACACCATTTCAACTTAGACAATGCTTACTTACATATCACCACTTTATTGTTTGAATAACTTTATTAAATTGTAACTTTTATTAAAAAAAATCACAAAAGCACAAAAAATTGGCATCTACAGGTACTTCTTCTAATCCATGTGTCAACATTTTCATTTGACACTTTTGGAAAATAATATACATACTTTTACATCGTTAAAAATATCCTCTTCGAGCGGTGATTCTCAGCACGAAGTCCCGCTACCATCTCATAAGAACTGATTAGATTTCATGAGCATTTTCCGTATAGTTCGTGCAGATACTATACAACTTTATTATCAGATAGAGTCCACAGGGTTAGTACTAAGGAAGGACTTTTGAAAATTCATCCCCTAAAGGGGTTAAAGAGAGGTTGAAAGTGTGTACGGACATTCGTCATTTTGGTTTTCCAAGTGCTAATTGTCCTTCTTAACCTATTCTGTACCTTCTATGCTTGGCACCGCGACTTCCAAACCTGTCTAGGCAAATGTTGACAGTCGAAACTCAGCGCAAATCTAACGAACAATCCGATAGTTGTAGCCACTTCTAATAGTTACTTAGCAAATAATTCGGTAAGTTTCCAGACGTACCTGTCCGTCTGCCAGTTTATATTAGACGAGGTATGTTTTGGTAGTGGATCCATCAATTTAGCTAAAATAACCGAGGAGGGAGGCCAAGAAGATAATATACGACAGAATGTCATTGGCTGCTTAAAAAAAATATAAGCAAAGTCTACCAACCCCTTACATATAAAGAGAGCTTGAACATAATTTTGTTTGCCCGTATCGGTAGTTTGATATTAATTAATCTTTTATTTCAATTATATTCAATTGTTAGCGAAACAAAAGTCGAAAAACACGAGAATAGAGTTGTAAAGCGCAGGGTGGAGGGCCCATTTATCCGTCCACCCTCCGCGAAGTTATTACAGTGAACAATGGACACAATAGCGACGCGTTACGGACAATAAGAATTAATAAAAGTTGCGCCTAATACCTCACGTGAGCTATGTTGTGAAGCAAGACGCCCGACCACTGGTGCTGCTACCACGCGTGTAGGGTTACCATATTAGGTCGTGATAGGGGATTTATTGTGTAAACTCAGTGCAATGCAGATTACAAAATCATAATTATGATAATATTGTAAGCCGGCACGGACAACATGTTAGATTGAGTCTTCTATAGATTACGTTGATTTTAATTTTATAGTTGCAAAATTAATGCTCTAATAAGTTATTTTTAAACGAGGATAGGATTGTTAAGATTGATAAGATTGTTAAAAGCTTTAAATCATACATTTCAAAGTAGTATGTTTGGAGCACTGAGAAATTTACTAATTTCAGAAACATGTTTTTAGACTAAACTTCGCTCCATTAATAAAACTGATCTACCTAGTTTTAGCTATCGTACGTTTATTGCAGATATAATATTACACCTAAAAATGACTAATGACATGAAAACAAAAGGACACACACAGAACGAACTCCGACCCTAAATCACCGAAGTGAATTTGATTAATTCATCAACGCGGCGCAACCCTGCGCAGTGGCCACAGTTGCCGATAGATTTTAATTAATATATAGTTCCCGGGAGTTATTCCTCAAGTTTAGAAGTGGATCGCGCCGCGTGCGTAATTAGAATTAATGCTGGCAACACTGTGGCGGCAGGTACCACGAAGTTGGTCGGCGAGCCTCCCCAGCCGTCGCGGAACAATTAACTGGGGACGTTTTGTTTGTTGGCAACACTGTGGAATAAATTCTACAACTTTTTGGAGGCCTTGCCGGATAGATTTGCGTGGCTAATGTACTTAGGAGGAAAAGATTAAGATAAGTTTTGGTGGGTTGAATATTTAAAGAGCGGAAATTCAAGGCCATCCTAAATGTTTAATTTAACTCTCATTGCTGTTAAAGCAAAGTTGATTCAGCACACTTTTAAATTAGGTACCTATCTAGTTATTTATGTTCTAATTCGTGGTGTCTGCAGTTAGTTTTTACAAAAAGATATCAATACAAAAAACTGTGAGGACAATTTTCCCTAATAAACTTTGACACGACAAGAATCCCAGCTGACCCAACTGTACCTTACAAGCTCATTGAATATCACTTCACTACAAAATTCATAAGCCAATTTATTCGTGGTCCTTCTAAAAAAAGTGCCTAGCTTCACGCACGTCACTGTCCGCTCAGCCCCTGGCAGACGAGTAATTTATCAAATAAACATGTTTCTAAAGGGATGTGTGCTCCCAAACTGTCACAGAGTAAAAAGGTTCTCGGACTGAAGTTTACCGTTGAGAGAAACTACAGCTTACGGTAACGTATGCAGAGGACAAATGATTTGGGGATCTATCCGTAGTGTAGCACCGCTTTTACGGTAGTATTCTTGGAAAAAAATGGGAAAATATTAGCGGGAATGGTTGGGGTTATGGGATTGGGAGTGCACATGATTATGAGAACATACATTTTGTGATTTTCGGTCGATAATACAAAAATATATTTTTCCTGTCCATGAACAAGTCTTTTTAAAACGTTTCCACAATATACTCGTATTAATACTAATGTTGGCGTACTATTTTGTTGTTTACATTCAAGAAATTATTAAACTGTTATTTAAATTGGATTTATTACAAAAAAAATTACTGAATATTGTCCATAAAAATAAGATTTCAATAAAATCACCCACAAACACTTCAAAGGACCATTTTCTTGTGACAGAAGCAAAAGAGCCGCGTAACGTAATGTTGGCTTAATATAAAACGTCAACGGATATACAAAGATCCGAATGCAAAGGAAGCCATATAAAACTGTCGAAAAAAAAAACGTTAACAAGGCTCGCGACCTCGTTTTCAATCCACGCCACATTTGGCAGGCGCGGCGAGGGAATTTTAAAACAAAGACCGAATGGAAGTAGGTCGGCAACTGGCTGTTCTACCTTACTAGTAGGCTCGCCAACTTTTATATGATTAACGGGAAATGAGTGGAATAAATATTGTGTGTACAGGAAGCTTGCGTCAAGTGGGAGTTGTGCACCGCGCTGTGCAGTTTGATTTTAATACATGTTTGTAATGGGTAATTTGTGGTGGGGTTTAAGCGTTGGTATAATGAACTACATAATATTACCTTGCAGGTTCTGGTAATACTTTTGTACTAGTCTTGTTTCATTCTTTAGTCCGGACACAAGACTTTCTCAATATTATAAAAGGAGCTCGTGCCCAATGATATAGTCGAGAATTATACCAATACACGGACCCATTTAATTTTATTAGCATTAAAAAGCAATAGTGCTCTCTCTCATACGAAACATTCACGAAAATGTTCCGCTCGCTAAACTTGTACGACTTGAGCCGGGAAAGGCAATTTTGTTCTACTTTCTACCAAAATCAATATGCAAAATATTAGACATTTACATGCCTTTAACGGAAAACTTAGCACATTTCGGCTCTGCCCTGAATTCTTGGATACTCTAACCGCAAGCCATTTCCGACGTTTAGGCTCAGGAAAAACGCTCTTATGCGCATATAATAAGGACTAGAATGGATGTATTAGTCATATATTGGAGTTCAAATGTTTCTGAAAAGACGTCGTAAAAATGTAACGCTTAGTGGGCGACACGCGAATACAGAATCCAAAGAGCATTCCGTGTTTATTGATTCATAAATTTTATTTCCCGAATCATTTGTTAGGGGAGAAAGAAATATAGCGGTTATTCTTAGTTATTTTCATTTTTCGTAAGACGTTGTAAGCGGTTTGGACGTAATATATGCCCGTTGCTAATGATCGGGGAATTAAGGGAAATAAAACGCATTAGTAAACTGTTCTCCTCGTTTCGTTTGTAAGTAACTGTTTGTAGATTTATCAACAGGGTGGCGACAACTACTTTATTTATAGCTGTTTTAGAGGCAATAACAATTTGATGGCTTGTTGATAAACCAGGTCAGGTAATTTGATCCAAAGTTTAGATAAAACGTAAAGATAATTGAAGAATGAATACGACAGTTAGACATAAAAGCGTACAAACCGCAATAAATATTCCTCAGATAAAAATTATCTGACTATTAAAAAATTAGGCCTAATTTGAATTATTGTATACTTAGCTTCTTTCACTATTGTTATTATGTGTATCGAGTTATTATGAGACAACAACTACGGCCAAAACCCTTCCTTCCAGACAAAAGGAAGCAATTTACGTGATAAGTATCAGTGCAGCACTCGCGAGCTCGTGAAATAGTTAATAGGCGATAAAACTACGTTATGTTCGTATCTTCACGTTAATTTAATACTCCTAGCACTGAATTTAGTAGATGATATTAAGCATATTATGAATATTGCGTGTGATTTTTGAATAGAAGAAGTGCAATGTCAGTGTCTGTTGACGTCACAGCGAGTGAGTTTGTTTACCCAACACGGCGACAAGAACAAAAAAATGTTTATTTCCATGACAATGGGCATTTGGATACATATATTTGGAGATCACCTTTTAAGTAGTGTCTGCAGTGGATACCTCCGCAGGTATACTGCGCGGGAGGCCACACGGCGCAGTGGTATGCATTGGTTTTCAGAATAGGTAGGCAGGAATGACACTATTTTATCCCCTTAGTGAATAATCTACAATTTGTTTTCAGTTTTCAATCATCATCATGTCCAATTCAAAAGAAAAAATATTAAGTTTAATTTTATTTTTCTTTCAGTTTACAACCATTAATAAAGCATACCGGTATAACCGCTTCAATAAACCAGAGGCGCAGTAATCCGGATAGGACGGGGCTCGGTCATAAACTACGGCATGACAAAAGTGCGAACAGGTTGCCGCCGCGTTGTAAGGTCCTTCTCGTTATGTATGGATGCCACAACCCAGTGATTGAAACGGAGACGAGAGGGAGCGATAAGGACATTTTTTTGCTTTTGAGAGCATGTTAGAAAACGCATTATGAACCAAAATTGAACGTGGGTGGGATTCTTGAAAGGAATAGATCAGTCGGTAGACAGAACACTAGCCATCGATCAGAAGTGAGTATTTTGTTTTTAGTCTTTACTGTCCCACTGTAGGGCAAAGTTCCCCCAAGTCCTTCCAGGAACTCTTTTCCCGGGCCCCTTTGAACCAGTCCTCGCGATACGCGTATTGATCATCTCGCCACTTTTTTCCGGGTCAACCTCGGCAGCGCCATCCATTGCGAGACTAAATACTTTTTCCTTAATTAAGCTTTTGATATGAGGAGCAAAATAATGCTATCCATGGAGTGTAACAGACCTCTATCATTCCTAAATTTGCCATCGTATGTAACTGTAAGTAAAACGCTTAATCCCGCTGTCTTCAAAATTATTCACGGCCGTACTGGAGGAAGTCTTCAGAAAGAAAGAAATCGAAAGAAAACGAAAAAAAAAAAAGAAAACAGAAACAGAAAGGGTCTTTCCGTCCAGCCTGCTGCCCGATTTCTTTCGATTATGGTTAGACAAAAGAGATTATCCAACCTACGTTTTGCCGCCTTTTTACGTTTTCAGTCTCCGAGCTGAACCAGATGCTAGAAGATCTCAACACGGGAAGCCTAAGGTCGGACTTCAAATGAACATGTCAAAGACTAAGTTGATGACGAACAGCGAGCGTCACAGGATCACAGTGGCGGAAGGGGAGATTGAATATGTCGATGTGTATAAATGAGACGATGAGGCCAAATAGTCTCTTTCTAGGCAAGACAAAACTAAGAAGTTGCAAGACGCACCGAAAATGCCTGGAAGAGGTATTGCACCATGAAAGGTCTAATGAAGGGTATCAATCTTCCTCGATCCCTCATCGACATGTGTTTTCTTCCCATCGTAACGTATGTTTCTCAAACATGGTCTTTGACAATTCAGCAGAAGTCCACCCTCAAGGTTTGCCAGAGAGCTATGGAACGGAGTATTCGGGGTATTAAACTTGTGGAGCGGGTTAAGAATACAACAATCAAAATCAGATGTGTATCTGCCGCATGTCAGATGATCAATGGGCCAAATATACGACCCAGTGGGTCCCGCTTAGTGGCAAACGACATCGCGGCAGGCCCCTACGGATATGGCGGGATGAGACTCCTGACCCCCCCCTTCTGACTCCTGTCATAAAGATTGGTCCTTGGCTGCTCTGGACGGAGAGAGGTGGAAAGAGAGTAGGGAGGCCTTTACAAAGCAGCGAGACATTAACGGCTAATAAAAAAACAAAAACTTTTTTAAAAATAATATCTAAGTATTTTAAAAAGTATATATATAAATTAATAATAAATATTTTATATAAAACTAGCTTCTGCCTGCGGCTTCGCCCGTGTGGATGTCGGAAATTATCCCACGGGAACGTGCTACCAGGATAAAAAGTATGTCCTTCCCCAGGATGCCATCTATCTCTTTGCCAAATCAGAAGTTCAGTGGTTTAGGTGTGAAAATGTAACATACAGTTTCAAGTTCAAATCCTCCCCTTAAAAATCGAATTACCCCTTTTTGCTCCGTCAGGGATAAATTTTCGATAACTTTACGTACTTTTTATTAATTATTTTCTGTCAAAAGTATTAATACTGAGTGTAAATATTGTGTTGTAACTTTTTTATTGCATTTGTGATTGTACATCAGTTTGGTGAATTAAACAAAAATATATTTATATACTTATATAGAAGGCGAGGGTTGGTTTGTCCTTGTTTCACGAAGCGTCAGAGTAACAGATTTGTTGCATGGAAATGGTTTGTGAGGTGGCAAGAGACGTAGGCATACTTATTTTTATGTTTTATAGGTTTAAACTGTAATAAATTAATTAGTGTACTAAATATTTCAAACACAATGTGAATTGTTATGTGAAAGAATAAATGAAATGAAATGTGTTGGAGAAATATTGAGATAAACCACGAGATTAAAGTCGCGGGGAAAAGAACATAACAATATTTCCAATAGGAGGTAGGCTTTCGTCATGTCATTCCAATCGTGCCGTTTCACACTAGTGGTAAATACTAAGTCTATGGTTACACAAAGTTCATGAATATCTCATTTATTTACTTAAGGAACAGTCATGTGTACAATTTTCTACCAACTGTACGTGGCGAACATTGGAAACTGTCAAGTTAACGCAACTGTAATTCGGCAAAACTGAATAATCAGTGAAACTGACTAATCAATAAAACTGACGAATTAAATAAACTAACGACTGAGGGAAACTGACCAGTAATACGCGGACTCGAAAGTAAAATAGCCCGTATTAAACCATCCAAATTATTTTAATTCCGAAGCATCAGAATGTATTTTCGTTTCATGTTCATTAATAATGCGATAGTTTGTGGAGCGGCGTCATTGACAAAGCCTCCGCGTTAAATATTCAGCGCAGACTATAAACACAGCGATGGAAGAACTGGCAGGTGGAAGATTTTTGTTAATTTCGGTGGTCAAGAACTAAGGGGCAATTCTCGTAATTTTAAGAACGTTCACAGTCTGATCTCAGTCTCAATCTGTCAAAAATACTTCTAATTTCCCTACATTTTGACAAGTTTTTGACATTTGTTTGTCGCCGAGATGAGACTGTGACTAGATTTTGGGCGTTTTAAATTACGAGAATTGGCCTTCCGACTGTGATTTTTATTGGAAAATAAAGAATTGTTGACAAGAAACAAACAGTTTCTAACGTTTGTTTTTGCTTTTTCGTGCTTTGAAGTGTCTTGTTGTGCAGGTGCACGATACCTGCACGATAGTAAGATCGTCTAGAAAAGATATATTACAGTGAGAGAATTGTATGTAATTAGTGAGCCAACATCGACAAATAGGTTTATTTGGTTTGGTTGTGTGTTTGTCGATGTTGGAAAGGGCGTCTTTTAATGACTTTTGAAAGCATAAAAAAATAACTTATTAATTCGCTAGTAAATATTGGAAGCTATGTAAATGAAAGCGTGTTGAAGAATAATAATCTCACACACAAAACTGTTTGGACAAAAAGCACATCAAATTAGAAATGAAGTAGGAACGCCATTAAAAATTCACGCCACTACGAACATCAAAAAAGAAGTTTTAGAAAAATGAAGTATTTCATAGTAGACTATCGAAAAGTTTATAATGACGCCGTTCCCGAGAACTCTACAACAGTCACGAAGAAACGCTCGGAACGATTTGTTTGGTAAATCTTTAGTTCTTGTTTCAAACAGTTGAAATGTAAACAACGTTTAGATTTAGTTAATCTTAATATCGAGCGCACTATTGAGTTGAACTCGAGCGATACGTTCTAATTTGCGCTTGTCTAGTAATGTTATTAGTTTTGAATTCGTCGTTCGTTGTATTGAAGGATTCTCAGAATAGGTTAAAATCAAGTAATAAAAGTATAATTTTAGGTGGAAATTTTAAATGTTACTCCATTAAGTATTAGACTTCTCGCTAAAACGTACCTTTCATCATAAATATGACATTTCTGAGCATTAAAACACTGTGCTTATACAATATATTATAAGAATCACTAGTTTACATGATTAGTCGGCGTCATGTGTACCACGCTGTTCAGTATTGCCGGAACATTACACCTCCTGGCCAAAGAATTCGTAAATTTCGACTTATGTCAAGCACTTTCATCACAAACAAATTGAAATTCGTGTTGTGACAAAACTCCTACCGCTCGACCCTCAGAGCAGAAATTTGTTTTCGCAAGGATTAACAATATTTTTAGACTTTGTAAAGTAATAAGTCTGTATCATATTACCCAGTAACTGGGTTGTGGAGGATAGGCAGTCGCTCCTTGTAAAATACTGGTATTCAAAGGCCAATACTGGAAATAAATAATATACCTACTCACCTATTACTCACTTATTATTGTACCACCAATAAGATGCGAGTGTTACAAAAGCATTTCAACCAATAGAGGTTTAAAATATTTTTATTTAATTTTTTTAATGTACAACTTACATATCTAACAAAACGATTTTATGTAAACAATACATTATAATAACTCCTAGTTTACATGATTACCCGGCACAGGCATCGTCGGATGTTTTCCTCTCTCGCTCAAAGTATATTCATGAATTTTTACATGTCTTCCGGTACCTTCTGTATAGGTAGATCACCCTTATGATAACATGTTCTGACTCCTTGCGAAGCTTTTTATTGAGTTGATGATCTCGTAAAGTGTCATACGAGTATAATTTTAGTTTTAAATCCTTGTAGAAACCCGTATTCTCTTCCAGAGCTTTTGTTTTCAGAATTTGAAATAATGTTTTGCTTATTTTGATCTGTAAGCTTACTTATCATTTTGTTTAAATTAAGAAATTTCTTGATCTGCTTTGAGTTTTTTAAACGTTTTCTTAATATCCGTGCGGAGCTAAAGTATTTCGTCCCTGGGTGAGTTCTCCTTATTCTAAATGAAGCGGAATCTGATTCTTCAGTTCGTGAGAATTCAGGGTCCGATCCAAAAGTTTTAGCTGTTTGTGAGCGCAACATAATCAATTCTGACAATTTTGCATATATTTATTTATTTAATTTGGGAAAACAAACAGTTACACAAACATCGTAATAAACATGTAGTAAGAAAAAAAACCGGCCAAGTGCGAGTCTGTGCTATAAGACGTTGCTTCGTACCAAATTTCAAGATTCTGAGTTCACGGGAAGTACCCTGTAGGTTTTGATTCCCTTGCGAGTGTCGAAAATTTGCGGCATAAACGGCTGTATCTTTGATTGCGTTGGCTTAGAAGTTTGATTTTTTCACAGCTCGAAGGCTCAGTAGACCTGAGTATTTGATATAAATTCATATATATATAAAAAAGATAGAGATATAAAAAGAGAGAGAGATATAAAAAAACAAAACAATTTTATTTATATAATGTAACACGGTCACGCGTAGTTTGTCACTTGGTGCATGATATGATAATGCCAGCAGCAGCCCAAATTCAGCCCTAGGGACCCTAGGGCTAGTTTCGCTCAACTTCGTATAATAAATAGTTAATAACATTTTGTGCACGATACACTACGTCTGTTTGTATTGAGTGCGAGCAAGCGAGTCGAAATCTTTAACTAACTAACTACTTTTTATTGTAATTATAAAAAAATCTCATTTAAAATCAAAATACAAAAACCAACCTGTTCTACGTTATAAACTGCTAAAATTAAAATGTAGAACACCATTTTATAAACAACGCTTGAAGCAATATCACCTAAGGCCACCCGATGACGTCACACAACAGACCAAGTCGCACTTTTTCTTAACTGTTATCAAACAAGTTAGCTCGGAGCTAACAAAGCGAAAAGTAATGACCGCCGTGTGTCCCCGGGGTTATAAAAAATACGTTAGTTTAGTTCGTCTTTGTATTGGGAAAAGGGTTCATTCAATGTTCCATGTATCGGTAAATGTAGTCTAAAGTAGGTTTATATTGTAATAGAAACTTGTATATTTTGGTAGAAGATAATATTTACATTGTTGGTGGCAGAATACGTACCTGAAGATAATACAAGGTGTTCAAAACCTACTCTTTACCGATGTAGCTCGTACCTATGTTATTGTTCCTATCTGTTATGTATTGTTTCAGTTTTCCACCGCCAATACACAGTGAACAATTTGTGGTAGGTAGGTGTTAAATATTTTTTGTTGATTTTTTTTTTACTTGTAAAGACAGAAATTATGTTGAAATTATTTTTTTAAGTACGCTGATATTATGTTACGTGTATACTCTTATTTACCCTACATACTTACGTAAAAATTCGTCACATTGATATTCTAGGCTTGACAACATTCCATACCTACTCAGACTTTAACAAAACATCTTTACAAAAAAATAAAAAATTAGGCTGAAAATCACCACTTTTCGTGCGCGCCCTTCATCACTTCCTAGAGCTTTCGCTGAAAAGAAGAAGCGGCACAACATGGCGTAAAAAAAACCCAACTAAACCAAGAATAGAATTCGGGACCTTTCCCCGAAGAGCTTTATTTATAAGCGATGTGACAAGAAGGACAATAGCCAATTTAAATTCCATAAATGCCATTTAATTTCAGAGCCTAGAATTTGGGAAATTGAAATATACAGGTTCTGGTACAGTGGGCCGTAAGAATTTAATTCCCTACGTCTCGCGGCGCTCATTAAAGTGTCCGAAACAAAGGAAAAAACTGTCAACTTGGACCAAGTTTAATTGCCTTAATAAATCTGGAGGCAAGAAATTTACGGCAATGAAGTGAGCGGCGACGGTACAGGTGGATGATTAGGTTAATTTACAGAATACTGGGGGAAAGGGAACTGGAGGAATTGGGGGAAGTTGGGGAAATAAGTCGGGAGAGTTTTTTGGGTATTAGGGGATGCTTCCTGCGATAATATTGTGCAGGGTGTGTGTTATTATAGGGGAATCAGCTGGTTTTACAAATATGTACATTAGCAAACTTTGACACAACTTATTCATATTGGAAGTTCCTAAAATACGTGCTACGAGATTGCTACGACGTCGTAGCACGGAGCTACGCCGTAGCATGTTGCGTAGAGTACCAAAACTTGCTAAGAAGAAACACACTGTGGCGACATTTGTTGTGTTGTGTATTATAAAGAGTAGTCCAAATGTAGAACTATAAAAATAATTGTTGGTTAATTGACTAATAATTCACAATTCTTTGCGCCAGCTTAGTGCAAAAAGTTGTAAAAAGACAACTAAACTAAATTCAGCGTATAAAAATTCGTATAAAAATTGTCAAACCTATAAGTGACTTAGGATTCACACTGGACAATAAGTATCCTTAATTATGTAATTTATTTATTTAATACTTTAATCACACAAATGTACAGAGGCGGACATTTTCTACTAGAACACAACATTTGGGTGATGCAGAGACAAACAGTAGTAAGTGCAATCAAGAAAGGAAGGTGTCATCGAAGGGATTCCAAATCCTTGGATTTATCTAACGCAATAGTAAAAACTTTAAAGGGTGTCTACCAGGGTTCGACTATACCAGGGTTAGACGATACTTGAATATAGCAGCCCGGTTTGGAATCTGCACAACGACATATACCTACATCAAATACCTGGAAAGTGTCCAAAGCCATTTCCTATATCATCTATATTAAAAAGATCGATTAGCTAAAAACTTGTTAACTACAAAGAAAGATTAGGGCATTACAAAATGTTCTCACAGGCAGACAGATAGAAGACGGCAGACCAGATACTACAGCACAAAACGTTCAAGGGTTCAACGTTCAAGTCAAACATGGTCGTTGACAAATCAGCAGAGGTCCACACTCGAAGTAATCTGGGTAACTAACAGACCGTGTTAGAAATACGACCATGCGTTCCATCACGATAACTGTTGTCACTTGGATAGCTGCCACGCTAAAATAGCATTGAGCTGGACACATCTGCCGCATGTCAGACGACCAATGATGGGCCAAACTTACGACCCAATGGGTCCCTTTTAATGGCAAGCGACTCAAATATATATCATAAAACTCAAAAAATCATAAATCTTCTCGTCAGAAGTAAAAGAACTAGATCTTATGCGCAAAGAAAAAAAAAAAAAAAAAAATTACTTCTTAACTATGAAAAAATCAATCAACTCCGGCCTGCTGCACCTACTTGTAGCTAGCTAAAACTAGGTGTAGCCGCACTTCGGCTATTAGCCTTAATATATCTACTATTTACATTACACCTCCTTGAATTAAAGAATTATTACGATCTCCCAACTAAGCTTTGTTAAAAGCAGAATTAGTCATGACGACTGCAGTCGGATCGAACCGTGCCTTCATTATCTGAAGCGAGGATGATCCGCTGATTTAGTGGCCTCGCAAACACTCGGATGCAAATGAAACTCTTTGTAAGGAATCTTAGGGGATTTACACGTAAAAATTTTCGACCGAAACCCGGCTGAGCGTTATACAAGAAAATAAATTGGATCGCACTGAAGTTAGCTTTAAGTATAACTTGAAGCTAATGAACACTTAATTGAGTGTGAAGAAAATGATCATTCAACTTCTTCAAATATACGCGATGTTCCGGATTCAGAACATTAAGCAAAACACAAAATAATTTCAATGGTTATAATGTAGTAGGTACCAATTATGAGTTAACTACATGAACTCTATTAGGTATAGATAGAGTAGAGGTTATAGCTACATCTATTATACTCGATTATCTAATATCTCTGTAGATTTATTGAGAGTATATTCGTATCTAAACGCTTGCCTGGCGAATGCCATTTTCAAATTCAAGATTTTTGGAGTGAATTACAAAATTAGACTACTTAGGTTTCTCTTCACACTATTTCGGGGTGATGGAAGTTGAAAAGGAACCTATTTGTCTAAGTATCTTTTCAATATTTTTCCAAAAGAGAATGTCAATTTAGGATTCTAATAACAGGAGTATAGGGTCTTTTTAAGTCTCCAAATTAACAACTTAAAATCTGGTTTCATTCATTCTTCTTTACAGAGTAGGTTGGCTACGGACCGAGTGATTGAAGGGGCAAGATAATTAACGGTCTTAGTTTTTAAAAGTAACATAATAAAATTCAGTAACAATGCCAGAGCCGACACCGGCGGTATTTATATTTTAAATTATTTTTATATCTTTTTTATTTTGAGAAATATTTAAAAACGTATCTTATAAGAAAGTAAATAAACAAAACGTCATAAAAATATAACAGTTCACAGCAATACACAAAAGAGTCACAATTTAAATCTTTACTCTCAAGCAAAGCCTTGCCAGGGCCAGGCCCTAAGCTGTTCCACGAAGTCTTCTACGACACATTATATTTACTGAAACAGTATATGTATATCCACCAATTATAATGTATTGCTTTTGAAGGAACCTACCCCTTGAAAACCTCCCTCAACCTATTCCTCAACAGGGGATCTGTTTTACCATGAAACGTAGGCGTCTTGTTTTATGTTATTGAGAGTAAATGTGCTTTCAGACCCTTTACGTGTAGAAGCAAAATGTATGTAAACTATAATATGTAGTCAAGCAAAATATATAAGGACGAGAAAACAATACATCCTCATAAACTTGAACAACCAAAATATAATCTCTTAGCATTTTTTCCATTTCATTGTTCACACCAACACAAGTACCCTGGGTGGCCTAATTTAAAACAAACAGCGTCGATCGAAACCACCACTTAAGAGAATTCAAATTGGATTTAAATCCACGTAAATTATTACCAGAAGGAATAATTAATTTATTCCCAGTACAGTGTTTTGTGGTCAACACCCAACTGTAACACACGGGCATTGTGTAGAAACAAACAATGTGTTTTGTGTGAATGCAAAATATTTCTGGTCGGAAGCCATATCAACAACAAAATTGGAAAGCTCAAGTTCTAACAACTACTATACATAACTTAGATCAGCAAGATTCCGAATAATCAGATGTACATGAAGAGGGGTTCGCTATTAAAACGGTTAACCAACAAGAAGTTGTAAACAAAAAAGAAATGGTAAGTATAAAGAAATAAAGTTGACTCGCTAAAAAAGTTCTTTGTGGTATCCGCTCGGTACTCGGTAAAGCAGCGTTAATTCTACATATCGAGAAGTGGTACAACACTAAATTTTTACCTTCCAACTTGCCTCGAATGCCACCTAATAATACTCCTCCAGACCTAATTTAGGCCATGGCGACCAATCTCAGCGGCGACTAGACATTGACTTAGGAGATATTATAGTGCACAAGTATGTGCACAGGTTGCCAGAAGTTCACCTGACCAGATGCAGAGGCGAACTTCGGATCATTTTAAGTTCTTCCATACTTTGATTGTAAGTGCAGAAGTAACTCTCTCTGTCGTTATATCTGTCTCTTTGAAGGCTGAACAGATTTGGGTGAAATTTGACATATGGATGTACTAAGACATACGTTAGGACATGGGACACTTTTTACGATGCTGCTGCGCCCGTTTGGAGGTATAGCTTGTAAAAATGCCCGTATTATTAGAAAAAAAATCTAGTTAATATATTTCAAAAACATACTCGTAGATAAACAAAACAAATCTGTTTTTAAGAATCCACGAGGAAGTTTAATTTCCGAAAAAAAACCGAAATTCACATACATTGTTAGCATCTTTTTATAACACTTTATATTTTTAGTGAACTTGCAATAAAATATCAAAGGTAATAAATTCAATTCGGTTTGAAACAGTTTAATGAAATCCCAAGCCAGTTTATGCGCAATAAACAGTACACAATAAAACTGAAAACATAAGCCGATAAATATACATTTTATTGCCACCGATTAACGAGATTAAGTAGCCACCTGACGGGTTTACAATGTTCATGAATTATGTATGAACGTAAACGAAGCAAAAAGAGTATGATCGTAGCAGGTGGCGTTCTGTAGTTTCTGCCTCCCCCATGGGAAGAAGACGTGAGTTTATTGTACTGATGTCCATACATACTACTCACGAAAGAATGTATGAGGTTCTCAACACTAATTTTATTACATTCTTATTTTTGTTCACGACACGAACTATTTGATATACTAGTACAGAGTCAGTGGTAACTTTTTGAATACATCTAAAATTCCTAAGTACATAATACTACAACAGACAGGAGGCCAAAAATGATAAGGTCGTTGTGAAACTTGTCCAGTACTGCCTTGTACAAAACTAGCTGTTGCCATTGTATCCAGGATGAAGAGTAGCCTATATCTTTTTTCAAGTCACAGACTACCCATCTGTCCCATCAGTTCAGTGGTTTAGGCGCCAAAAGGTAACAAGCAGAGTAATTACGTTCGCATTTATCAGTATGGATGCATGAATGAAACACTTTAACTCACCTTCTACATTAACACGAAAGTAGTTATTACTAAATTACTCACCTAATTATTACTTATTACCTACTCAGTTAAGCCAACTAATTAAAAATGTTAAATTTTAATTGGCAATCAATTGGATCAGTATTAAGTCAATTGTCAATAAAGCTAGGATCGTCCATGATTGATCGAAGCATGCAAGTTTGAAGCGCTTCGCGCATGATGAATTAATGTAATTGATTCCGATATCCGTGGACGTAATGATTTTAATTAATTAATTGTTATACAGAGGAGCAGTGGTGGCCCAGTAGTACCGGCCGCGACTTACGAGTTGTAGGCTTTATAATAATAATAATAATAAATCTTTATTATCAGACCATAGATCCATAACTTAAATTACTTAAATTACTTTATGTGTATTACTTTGTGACTGTCTGTCACTTGCTCCTAGTTAATAACAAAATAATATTATATTCATTTTAAAATTGGCATATGTTTCGGACCACTAGGGAACACATAAATTCTCTATTTAATGGAAAACAATAAAGGGTCAATTACCGGCGGACGGTTCGAATGCAATAATTCTACAAATTCCAAAGAATCTTGTGAAATATCCGATTTCTAACTTTAACAAACAATACTAGACTCACATCTGGCAACCATAAGATGGGCTGACAGGACGCCTAGACGAACCCTTAAAACAAAGGAGAAGGTACAAATAGAGCCATAAAACCGATTCTGCGAAAGTGTGGCTGAGCGGAGAGTTAGGGAATACCAAGAGGCTATGTCCGAGTGGGCTGTCGCGAAATAGCGAGTATTAGTTATTAAGTCAAATATAGTTGGGTTGGAGCCCAGATTAGGCTAATCTAGTATTGAAAGTGGTGTGTGTGTGTTTGTTGGTGTGACTGGGTGAGACCTTCATTATAATAAAATTATCCTAGGCTGATAGAGTTATTAAAGTTCTTATAACTAATCAGACAGAAAAGTGTTGCTGGGGAGTTTGTTGCGCCACTTCTTCTCTCCAGCCCAAAATACTAGGAAGCGGTGAAGGGTGGGAACTTTAGGGCTGTCTGTAGACCTTCAAGGGAGTTGACCCACAACTCTATTAATTAATAGGTCTTATTTTTTTACTATCTACTCTATTATCTAGTAAATTCTAGTACTATGATTCTTGAACATTGCATTCTTTGCCTCCGGCCAATAAAAGTGCTTTAAGAGAGATAATTCAAAAGTCTACTAAATGATGACTCTTGAATTTGAATTTCAACTCCATTAATTCTTGAATGTTGTATTCTTTATCTCAGACCAATAATTCGGTCAGACTGACATGAACACGTGTCTTGCAGGTATGCTTGTTGTGCGAAGGTTGAACTTCCAGGGGTTTGGGAGACCACATCTATCTCATAACCAGTCCAAAGACTGATAGGGACCATGTCTCCTTAAGAGCATGATGCCGACGCAATGTCGCTGAAAAGCCGCTTGCGTTACTATATGGAAGTGTTGCTCTGAGTACTCCGAGTGTAGATGCGAGGTAACGTGTGAGTAATGACTGATCAAATATCAGTTACGCTATCGTATGGGTTACTCACAATTTAATAATAATAATATACTTTGCATCCTTCTATTATTACTAGCTTTCTAAAACTACATTCAAATACTGATATTTCACAAAATTAGGAAAAACTGAATTTTTGTCAGCCTATGGTAATTTAGGATCAGTCAGAATTTTATCACTATTGCTATCAAAATGACAAAGGAAAACATTGTGAGGAAACCGGTTTATCCTAGAACTAAAAATTCGAGGACATATGATGCATGATGCTACACATAATGACACGCGCGAGTACTACGCTGTATGATTTCACACATGCAAGTAATAATAATAATAATATTTTATTCAGTATTCAATTGGTAAAATATTAACATAAAGTCTTAGAAATAACTTACAAAGGTATAATAATGTTAGATGCCTGTACTAGGATAAACCTGTATCACAGGCGGCATGAGCATACTTTATGGTAATTGTAGGACAATAAAATTCTTAACAATATTTAACATAAGAAGTCTTGATATAATGACAAAAAAATATTAATTCGTTATTTTATACCTAGTTTACTTAAATACTATTTACCTTAAGGATTAAAATAACAAAAAGTCTTCTATACGTAATTATTTAGTTTGCGTAAAATAGTTTCTTGCACTTTATAATGTAGGTAAACACACATGATTTGATTTTGCGTCAGCAGAAATTGGTAAGTGGGCTAAAGTCAATGTTGCACAAAATTAAATCACGTTCGAGGCAATGTGTTTATTCGAGCTGCGGGCGACTAATGTGCTTAAACATCAAAAAAATCGAGTGTTTGTAGGCCAGTGCAGTGTCTAGCTGAGTTAGCAGCAGGCATTCATCACGGAAGTCTGGCCTTAAGCATGACGCTCTAGGCGCCCTCGTAGTCGATGGAGTTAATGTACCTGTATTCCGCTATTTTCCTTGCAGGGCACTCAGCATCTCCCGTTTTGTGGTTATTGGGCTTTTTAAAGCGAGAGCAAGTCGCACATTTTGGTGTGTCAACTTTCTTCGCGCACTCTGACATCGGGTGTCCTTCTTCACCGCAGTGACCACAAGTAGATTTCAGCTCTCTGCATGTTTTTGCTGCATGACCATATTGTTGGCATTTGTAGCATCTGGTAACCAGAGTGAAGTCCCTAACAGGGCATGACGTCCAATTTATAAAAAGCCTTGATTGGGATAATAGGGCTTTACGTATATTGGCTGTAACTTCAATGACGTAATTACAGGTCGACGCATCTTTTTTCCCAGATTTGTGGCTTAATTTAACCACGCTCAAAAAGGACTCCATAGGCGTTGCTGGAAACTTGTCGGCTACGTTTTGTTCATAAATGCACCTGAAGACTTCAGTTTCAGCCAAAGTAGTCGGCACACCTACAACCACAATCCGAGGTTTGCGCTTGCTTGGTTCGTCGGCGGTAAGTCCGGATGTAGAGAGCTGGACTGCGTGCTTGAGTTTGTCAGCATCATGTTTGGTCTCTGTACTAATAATAACGCCTCCATTTTTGGTCTTTCGGACACCACGTACATGCAGCTTCATTTGATCAGGGCGAATGATTTTTTGCACGAGGTCTTTTGTTTCGTCGCTTAACTTCAATTTATCGTTAGGATAAATAGCTACAGAGCTTAGATTGTTTGGTCGAACGAAATCATTTGCTCCTTTCTTCACCATATCGGCAAACGAAGTATTTCCCGCAGAACCAGAGTCCTTAATCGTCTGCTTGAGCTCCAAAATATGTTCCGTGAGGTCGCACTTTTCCTGAAGGGCATCAACCGCGTTATACGCGTGAACGGTTTTCTGCTTGAGCGACTGGTATAGGACTGCCATTTGTGAGGTTCCAGATCCTACTTTACGGCACAGGGTAGAAATTTTCATTTTCTGCTCCGAGTTGAGTTTGCCATCCGCGGCAATAGCGCAAATTTCACTTAAGTGCTGTTCAATGGCTGACATCCATTTTTGAATCTCGGGCGTTGAAACAACATCAGCCGTGACCGACTCAAGGGCTGGCTTCCGCGACGTCGTCTTCGACGGCGAGGAGGGGCTGTTATCCATTTTATAATTTTACTAATTCGTGTCCATTTTTCACTGAAACTACACACTAAGCAAATTTACAGTTGCATTACGTTGGTAATGCACTAAAGGAGGTCACTATTTTTAAAGTAGGTGACTATTAAATATTGCTAACGAGCACGTCTGTTCACTGCGAATGACCACGACGCAAGTATTACATTGTTGATGTTACTGGAAGTTTTATAATCAGGTTTTTAAATTAGTATTCGCTCTTTATTTGCTTTAAAGACCCTTAAAGTCCCACTCACTGGCGAACAATCAAAAGAAAGACTGAGGCTATAGTGAGACAGTGCATCCTCACCATTCGTTCCACCTTCTAAAGATCTCCTTCCTGGACATGAGTTGCTTTGGCTAACCTGGAAGTCTTTGAACATACACCGAACCCAGGTTGGCCAAAGCAAGGAAAACCTGTTTTGTTTTCATAGACAACTCCGCCTTGTGTGTAAATGTGGTGCTGTTCCACAAACGATGGGACACTTAAAAAATCGTGTTTGTGTCCTGTAGTGTGCACGTTACAGGAACTGATGCACGCTAGTGATGGTGCCAAACACGTAGCCGAATTCTGAGCCGAGTCCATTTAGTCTACCATCGACTAGTTAAAAAGAACAAGCTCCTTATTTAAAGATAATTTCTTCAACACCTTTGAACTCTTATATTATCTACTTGAATTCATTTTCAGAAATAAATCACGTTCATTCGTGGCCTCAAATTGAGATAAGTCGAAGAGATTACAATAAATTAAGAAGGTGACGTACTCGTATTCGTATCGTACTACGTACGTGGCTCGCATCTTTAGTGTCCACAGCGAATTTAACGACTTTTCCAAGAAATTAATTAGGTGACAATTTAATCGTATTTTTATAGTATCTTAATAAAGTACTATGTATTTAAAATACACTTGACTTCATCCAAAAGATAAAGAGGTGAACATTTTAGCTTGTAAGAGTGGGCCGAAAGTAAAATTGCTTATCGCAAATTTCAGTTTTCATGAAATTGTAAAGACTTAGGTCTTCATTCCACCCTTACCCCAATGCCCTTGTCCCAACGTGTTTGTCGGCGCAACATTTTTTTTTTTCCATACTTCTCTTTTAGTCGTGATCTCGGTAGTCACGCCCTTTCCATATTACCCTTCACACAGTCCTTCCATCTTTTCTTTGATCTTCCCCAACTATTATTAGCAGTCCATATTTATATTCAAAACTTTACTCACGACATTTCCTCATTCCTCCGCATTACATGCCTATATTGATACGACTTAGGTATTCAATAAAAATAATATGAGTAACTGCATGATATTTCCTTACTTTTTATGGGCCAGAAACATAAAATTTGCTCGATAGAATCACAAAGTTATCTCTTATTTTCACGCAAGTAATAGTCACTCGAAAATAATGCCGAACGTACATATTAATTTAAAAAATTGGGAAAATAATGATTTAACTGAAATCTTGGTATTGAACTTTTAAACCAACATTCTTCCGTCTAATCAAGTTATTATTTAAACACTACCTTCAATACTGACCCAAAGTGTCCTGGACCAATAGACAGGCTCCACGGAGCATAACATGTACTAATTGGTACCAAACTAATTATCGCCAATAATTGGGCCGCACCTCGCCCGCCGCCCCGGGTATATTTTATATCGAATGTGTCCCTCCGATCAAATGGTCAGATAGTCATTAAAATTAGGTCCGTAATTGACGTATTGGTTATCGGTAAGTATGTTTATTTAGCAGATATCGGATTTATAAAATAAGGAAATTGCCCAATTTGTAAATCGTATGGTAGGAGAAATGTGATCTATATATATAAAATTCAAAGTCCTGACTGACTGACTGACTGACTGACTGAGACATCAACGCACAGCCTAAACCGCTGGTCCTACAGACATGAAATTTGGAGGGTGTATTTTTTGTGAAGAGTAGGTGTCCACTAAGAAAGGGTTTTTCGAAATTCTACCCCTAAGAGGGTGAAATGGGGGAATTTTGTTTGTATGAAAAATCTTATTCCTTGAGTTAATAAACTTGAAACTTGGCACAAATACTTATCTAAGTAAATTATGAAATTGGGCATTTTTTGTTTTTAAAAACTACCCCCTAAAAGGGGATTGGGGGGTTTCAAAGTTTGTATGGAAGAATTTTAGCGCGCGGTCCGATTTAATCGAAACTCAGTATTTATACCTAAAATTGAAAGGAAAGAATAATGTGTATCAGGGTTTTTCGAAAATCTACCCCTGACGGCCTGAAAAGGGGTAGTCAATTTACAGGGGACGATTTTACAGCGTGGCTTGATTAACTCGAAATTTGGTATAAATAATCTTTGAGTCAAGTTATGAACACATTCCAAATGATTTTTTCAAAATTCCACCCCTGTGGGGGTGAAAAGCGGGGATACAGTTTATATGAAAAATCTTATTCGTTGGGTTAATAATCTTGGAAATTGGCATGAATACTCGCCTAAGTAAGCAATAAAGTTTATCATTATTAGTTTTTCAAAACAACCCCTCGAAGGGGATATAGGGGTGTTAAAGTTTGTGTGGAAGAATTTGAACGCGCGGTCCGATTAACTCGAAACTCTGTGTACTATGTGTGTACTTAAGACTAAAAATAAATAATAACACGTATGAGGGTTTTTCAAAAATCTACCCCTAACGGGGTGAAAAGGGGTAGTTAATTTTACAGGGGAGGATTATAATAAGTAATAAAATTGGTATTCATATCTTTGAGTCAAGTTATGAATTTTTATGATTTTTTAAAATTCCACCCCTGTGGGGGTGAAAAGCGGGGATACAGTTTATGTGAAAAATCTTATTAATTTAGTTAATAAACTTGAAACTTGGCAACAATACTTGCCTAAGTAAGTAATAAAGTTTATCATTATAAGTTTTTCAAACTACCCCTCAAAGGGGGATACAGGGGTGTTGAAGTTTGTGTGGAAGAAATTGAATGCGCGGTCCGATTATCTCGAAACTCAGTATTGATGCTTTCAACAGAAAATAATTAATAATAAGTTTGTAAAGTTGTCGAAAATTGACCCCTGACGGGGCAAAAAGGGGTCATTCGGTTTTTAGGGGAGGATTTGAACTTGAAACTGTATGTTACCTACATTTTCACGCCTAAACCACTGAACTTCTGATTTGGCAAAGAGACAGATGGCATCCTGGGGAAGCACATACTTTTTATCCTGGTAGCACGTTCCCGTGGGATAACTTCCGACATCCACGCGGGCGAAGCCGCGGGCAGAAGCTAGTTACCTATATATGAATAACGAGACACTCTAGTGATTACTTTTTAACAAATTAAGACTTTATTGTGAACTAGCTTCTGCCCGCGGCTTCGCCCGCGTGGATGTCGGAAATTATCCCACGGGAACATGCTACCTACCAGGATAAAAAGTATGTGCTTCCCCAGGATGCCATCTATATCTTTGCCAAATCAGAAGTTCAGTGGTTTAAGCGTGAAAATGTTACATACAGTTTCAAGTACAAATCCTCCCTAAAAAAGCAAATTACCCCTTTTTGCCCCGTCAGGGGTCAATTTTCGACAACTTTACATACTTATTATTAATTATTTTCTGTCGAAAGTATCAATACTGAGTTTCGAGTTAATCGGACCGCGCATTCAATTTCTTCCACACAAACTTCAACACCCCTATATGCCCCTTTGAGGGGTAGTTTTGAAAAACTTATAATGATAAACTTTACTACTTACTTAGGCAAGTATTGTTGCCAAGTTTCAAGTTTATTAACCTAACGAATAAGATTTTTCATATAAACTTTATCCCCGCTTTTCACCCCCACAGGGGTGGAATTTTGAAAAATCATTTGGGATGTGTTCATAACTTGACTCAAAGATTATTCATATCAATTTTCGAGTTAATCAATCCACTTATTTTAATCCTCCCCTGTAAAATTAACTACCCCTTTTCACCCCGTTAGGGGTAGATTTTCGAAAAACCCTCATACGTGTTATTATTTATTTTTAGTCTTAAGAACACAGACACAGTACACTGAGTTTCGAGTTAATCGGACCGCGCGTTCAAATTCTTCCACACAAACTTTAACACCCCTATATTCCCTTTGAAGGGTAGTTTTGAAAAACTAATAATGATAAACTTTATTGCTTACTTAGGCGAGTATTCATGCCAATTTTCAAGATTATTAACCTAACGAATAAGATTTTTCATATAAACTTTATCCCCGCTTTTCACCCCCACAGCGCAGCGGTGGAATTTTGAAAAATCATTTGGGATGTGTTCATAACTTGACTCAAAGATTATTTATATCAATTTTCAAGTTAATCAAGCCACGCTGTAAAATCCTCTCCTGTAAAATTGCCTACCCCTTTTCAGGCCGTCAGAGGTAGATTTTCGAAAAACCCTGATACACATTATTCTTTCCTTTACATTTTAGGTATAAATACTGAGTTTCGATTAAATCGGACCGCGTGCTAAAATTCTTCCATACAAACTCTCCCCTTTTGGGGGGTAGTTTATAAAAACAAAAAATGCCCAACTTCATAATTTACTTAGATAAGTATTCGTGCTAAGTTTCAAGTTTATTAACTCAAGGAATAAGGTTTTTCATACAAACAAAATCCCCCCATTTCACCCTCTTAGGGGTGGAATTTCGAAAAACCCTTTGTTTGTGGATACCTACTCTTCACGAAGAATACACCCTCCAAATTTCATATCTCTAGGACCAGCGGTTCAGGCTGTGCGTTGATGTCTCAGTCAGTTAGTCAATCAGTCAGTCAGGACTTTGAATTTTATATATATAGATAGATTAGGTTATACTGACGTTTTTTTAGAGGTTGTTCAAATACTAATTCTTATTTATTAAATAGAAACCTGAAAACCTAACATAAATCTTTAAAATATTTGCCACACAATGGTCACAAATTCTACACCTGACCAGCTTGAATACCATTTTACCTAGAGATCTTATAATAATTTAATGAGATGCATTTTTATTTGCCGTATTGCCAAGGTCGCAAAAAACGTAATACTATTGGTTGAAACGTTAAAACTCTAATCTTCCACCACTTTCTTTGCAGAAAATATCTACAACATAAAGCAACTTCCATTACACTCCACAAGTCTTCGACTCCTTTATATTAAAAGTTCAAAACAGACATTTATACAAACATACTTCTTTGTACTTCGAGATTTCAATTTCTTCGTGAACTCTTCGAGAATATTTAACATTAGTGCAATGGCATGCAATTTCACCTAAGTAAGTTCCAGTACCTAAGTTAGAATTTCCCATTTTATGACTTCATTGGTTTTCAAATACCTAGTGTAAAAAGGTGTTTCCCTAGGAATAATTTGCAAGCAATCTTATGAAAAAAGATTTGTTGATAGCAATTCTACAAGTCTTCTTTCTAGTCAAAGCGTAACTTGACAATGTGTGTTGATTTACACTCCTATATATAATGCCTGGAGTTGTAAATGGAAAGTAACTGGTTGATAACATCGTTACGTAGTACGAGTATATCCCTAATCCCTTCATAATGAATAGCAACCAAACAATATCGCAGTCTCACTAACATAGCGGTATATTAAAATTGAATATGCATCGTTCGTTCTCTCTGTACTTTAATATTCATCGCTCGCTCACTACACAACTCAATAAAACGTGTTTACGAGCGGCAGGCGATGTATAGCGAAGCAGGCGCCCATGAATTGCTAACGTGCGATCAACTCGCGCATTATGTAGGATTTTATTCGACTCAGATATGCGAAGTATCGAGTTTAGAGTCACTGCAGTTGGTATAAAGTGTGGAAATAGCAGCTTTATAATATTATGTGAGTGAGCGGCTGGAGTGCTTAGAAGCAGAATATTATATTCGTTGGTAAGTTATTAAACTTGGCACACGGTTTCTCATTTAAAATGGTCTTATTATTTATTTACTATGTGTGTTCGCAACAGTGTAGGTAAATTATTACATCTAATAATATGTAGTTGAACTTGTAGGTTACGTTATGAGTCAGTTTAGTTTTTTGGGCTATTTTTGTTATAAAATAACTAATATCACGCTTGTTGCGTCCCGAAGGTGTAAGCAAAGGGCACCCTCATTTCATTGAGTCCCAAGCAATAAAGGACAAGTCTATTGGCATCAACAGGGTACAAATTCAAACTGGTATGCTGTAACTTTAAACCGTCCAATCATGTACCTACACTTGGAGACATTTACAACCTCTACGCTCCGGTACATACGTGCACAAAGTGGGCATAAAATGTTGTGTGTGATGCAAGTTGCGGTCGTGAGCGGTCTGCCGCGCCATTACATGAAATTGTGGCAAATTGCTGGAAGCGCTGAGCGCGTCTGTACAAATACATGTAGGGGGAACAAGAGAGTTTGGCATGTTGGAAATAAACGTTTTTCCACTTCAAGGTAATGATGATTTTAAAGCCTGATATATCGTTTGGGAATTCGGAGGTAAGAGACTTAACAAATAAGAATTTGTAAACAGTATATTTAAAAATTAATAAACTTTTTTTTGATAATTATAACGAAATCCTGCAATCACCAATCCGCCATCTGTCGACATGGTCACTATAGCTGATGCTGGCAGGCTATCCTACAATTCAACAATGGTGAACATTTTAAAATATTTGTATCTAATATAATAATATTATAATAGATACAAACATTCTAAAATTTTCTAGATACAAAATACAATGTTTGTATATATTATATACAAACATTGTATTTTGTATCTATAATCTTATTATGATAACAAAGTAATACTAGGTATAAGTAGATGTCCAGTGTCCGATCAACGGCTCCCGGTCACCGCGGTAACCTGTTTTCCTGCAGCTGACTTATTTCCGAGGGAGATACTGATCAATATGGAAATTGATGTGGAATAGCATGCAAATACAAGGGATGATAAAATGTTAACAATAAATAGTAGAGCAGTTCAGTTGCATGGAAGCTGCACCATGACAATGCAAATAATAGACCTATGTATTTATACATAACAACCCCATTGGTGAACGATGCGTAACACGATGGTGAGGATGTTGATGAGGATGATAATGATACGTCACTTACCTCACCTTGACCTTCATTGGCACATAGAACATTCTCATGGTAATGCAACGTTTATTTTTTTCAAATAAAGAGAGTTAATATGACATTTGGATTTATGATATCGTGAGAGATCAATCTGTTGCACGTAAATGGGTAACTCAATCAGCCCATAACTTTAATTTCCACTTTTTATTGAACACCAAAACAAGGACTTGTGCGATAATGACCCTTAAAAAGGTTAGCACACAATTATTCAGGCTAATTACATGCGGCAATTTCTCTCAATTGTAAAGAACAAGCGATATAACAATGTAAAGCTCTCTTAAAAGTACATTAAAGTGTTCCCAGACTGTTCGCAGCTCGTAAATCAATTAAGCTGGACGATTAGCTCGTTGTATACGCTACATGTGTAGCAAGGAGGGTAATCCACTACTTAACAACGACTAACTTGAATTGGGACAGAATGGAGTTTGTATCAGTTTGAGTACATCGTGATTGCTTTACGCTGGCAATATAAATAGAGGCGAGGACAATATTTCCGGCTAACTTTGTCTAAAAGGCTTTGCACTGAGTGGTTCAAGAATATTGTGAGACTTTTATAATTATAATTGGTGAAATGTGGGTGACTAAGATAATAAGTACCCAAAGGGACATGGAGAGGGCTATGCTTGGAGTTTCTCAACGTAATCGAATATGAAGAGATCCGCAGGAGAACCAAGGTAATTGACATAGCCCTAAAATTGCCAAACTTAAGTGGCAGTAGTAGGGCACATTGCTCGCACAACAGATGGCCGATGGGGCCGAAAGGTTCTGAAGTGGAGACCGTGTACCGGAAGACGTAGCGTTGGAAGGCCTCTCACAAGGCCCTATGTTCAGCAGTGAACGTCTTTGGGCTGAGATGATAATGATGAAGATGGGTGTACCAAAGAAACAGGCGTGATGCTATGTTTTGTGTCTTCTCATTATGAACGTTTCTAAAGAGCTGCCTATTTAGTTGAATCCATTGTGAAAACGCACGTCAAACTATTTGATTGACAGTTTGAATTAAAATTGTTACTGTTAGCCTGCATCATCCAACTACTGGGAAGAGGCCGCTGAATCATTTTTTTTTAATAACTCTAAACAGCTGAGTCTTGATTCCTTTAATGGCTTTCTGAAATAGTGTCACGTTAAAACAAACTTCACTAAAGTTAAAGCAGTAATCACACCTTTCTCATTATATAAACAAAATAATACCAAGAACAAATAGTCTTAAATTGGCAATTAAGTAGCTACTAGAGTAGGTACTCTGCACAAAACCAGCCTTCACGTAGCAGACGAGAAGTTAATTACCGTTCTTTCATTCAGTAGTTATGTAATTTTCAATAGCCTCGCCTACTTAAGAAGTAGGTTTAACGCTAAGGCCGGCTACAAACTTACCACATTATATCGAAGCGTACTTTATTGCTACCTTTGGAACCGCATCTACTGTTAGCATATTTTTTTAACGCATACTATAAACTGTACTATAGCAACGCGCGACCCCTTGTAACAAATGAAGAAAGTGAAAAGACCCACTCGAAGAAATGGCGAAGTCAGTAACCTGGGACGAATCCGATAACATAGTCTTTTATTTTTTTTTTATTTATTCAGCCATTTCTGTCCCACTGCAGGGCAAAGGCCTCCCTTCCCTCCTTCCACTTATCCCTATCCAGTGCTGATAAACGCCAATTCTTGTGGAAAGAGTCGAGCTCATCCCGCCATCAACATAGTCTTACAACAAAAAATGAGACAGTTATATCACGAAGTTTGACGGCACGGTTGGCGCAGTGGTTAAGCGATTGCCTGCTGTGCTGCGTGTCGCGGGTTCGATTCCCGCACGGAACAAATATTTGTATGACCTACAAGTAGTTGTTCCGGGTCTGGCCGTTTGTGTATGTGAGCTTAAATGTTTGTAAACGCACCCACGATACAGGAAAAATTCCAAGTGTGGGGCAACGTTTAAAAAAAAAGAAAAGAAAAGAAGTATAAAAACTGTGAACAATATGGAAAAAACAAAGAACATACTTCCAGACGAAACAAAATATATAAAAAGACGAGCAAAACTACAGCATAAACAGTCCAGAAATAAAGAAGAGAAAAAAGAGCTTTCCAACCTCTACAAAATCGCAAACAAACTATTGAAAAAAGAATACAAAGACCATAGGATGGAAATTCTTGATAAGATAATATTTATTGAAAGAAATTAAATTTCTTTCAAGAATTTCCATCCTATGGACCAAGACCAAAGGAAGCCAAAAATAAGCCTATAAACAACTAAACACTGACAAAACCTGGATACCTAAGTTGAAGTCCCAGGTTCCAGTAGAAATGGCAAAATCACGAACAGAGATAGTAAAAGTTGCCACTGAATTTTATAAAGATGCCACTATTCAGCGCGTAAAATATCGGATACAAGCACAGAGGAAACCCTCGACATAATAAATAAATAAACAATTAGAAAAATTGAAACTGGAAAAAAGCCCTGGGCCCTATAATATACCAAACGAGGCTCTAAAAGTGGGAAAGTTAGTTCTCTGTAGCCCCCTAACACGACTATTTAACCAAATACTACTTTAACAAAGTGTCCTTTGTTAAAAGCTAGGCAAAATAAAAAAAATATACTTCTGTACAAGAATGGTGATCCAGCAGATGCCAACAATTACCGACCCATAAGCTTGTTACCGACTATATATAAACCGCTCGCAGCATGCATAGACAAAAGGATAGAGCCGAACATAGAAGAGCACCAGCCGGTAGAGCAGGCAGGATTCAGACCAGGTCATACAGAAACACCAAGAACGGAAAGCACCACTCTACCTAGCCTACATCGATTTTGCAAAGGCTTTTGACTCTATATTACATAAAAGCATATGCAAGCACTATAATGAAAGGTGTACGCGCATTGCATAGATCAGCAATTTTCCGTTGCCTTGCACAAATTATAGTGTAAGGCGACAGTACACGATCAGCGTTCATAGTCAGCTGTACTCACACAACATTCATATAGCATTAGTTACGTGGTAGTTACATATATTCAATAAACCATCATCTTTGGCTATCCGTGACTTATCATTCAAACTAACATACAAGGTGTGTGCGACCCATTCAGCAGCGCATACAAAAGGCCTAAACTGGAAACAGAAAGGAATCTACATCAGCGGACATTTTTTGAGCAACCTAAGATTTGCGGACGATATCGTTCTTTTCTCCAAAACACTCAAAGAATTGGAAGAAATTATCAAGGAGTTATGCAACGTTAGGATTATGCTATTCGATAGGATTAAAAATAAATACGTCAAAAACTAACGTTGCAACTAACAGTACTCAAAAGCCTATAACAGTAAACCAAAAAGCTTTCGAACAAATGTGGATAGCTAGGATACCAATACCTAATATCTAAGTAAGCAAATGTCCTTCAAAACTTCGAGACACACAGATGAGATCGAAAGGAGAATAAACATGACTTGGAAGAAATTTTGGAGCCTAAAAGAAATATTAAAATCAAAACTCCCGATGAACATGAAAAAGGTAATGGACTCCTGCTTACTACCCTGCCTATCCTACGGTTGTCAGACTTGGATATTTAACAAAGCGACGAAGGACAAAATACAAACGAGCAAAGGAAAGGAGCATCCGATTAAAAGACAAACAAAGAAATGAAGCCGTACGTAAGAGAACCAATGCTCTAGGCGCCCTCGAACATACTCAACGTCTGAAGTGGAAATGGGCAGGCCATGTAGCTCACCTACCTGTTACAAGATGGACATATAGAACCACAACTTGATCGGGACCAACAGGAAGAAGAACCAGAGAGCGCCCACCGGAACGCTCTAGGTAGATAATCTTAACAAAAACATAGGCAAAGACTGGATGGTCAATGCCAAAAATAGGGAAACCTAGAGAAAATTGGAGGAGGCCTGTGCCCGAAAAGGGGCCATAACCTTGTAGAAAAAAGTGTACATTGTTTTTTTAAGCATATATTTTGTAAATGTAAAAAATGTTTGTGTATGTTTTTAAAATGAAAAGCCCACCATTTTAAATTGTATATATTATATTGGTTATGGAAATAAAGGCTATATTCCTTTATTACATTATTATAAACTGTGCTAATGATATTTTCTCTTATATTTTTTCCCGATTTGTAATGGAAATTGAACCTGAAACAGTAGAATCCCATACTTATTACGTACTACCTACATGACTCATGAACAGAAACCATTTGTTTTAGTCAAAGGCGATCCTGGCTGGATGTGCGTATATATTTGAGGGATAGTACTCGTAACAGTGACTAGTAGATAATTATTCAACGTCTAATGTGGGTGGCGCCGTCTGGCCGAAACTGATTTAGATAAAAATTATCGACTTTGTTTCAGTACTCGAATACTAAAACATCCTAAACATTCTGACATCGTTTTTTGCGTTTTTTGTTACAACACAATGCTAAGAAATAATAAAATAGTGCCGTAAATCATTAAACGAAAGATGGTGACAAGTGCGAATCAAAAACGAAGATGCAAAGTCATCCTCGCCATCCTATTACCATACCATACTATTAACCATACCATTTAGTTAAAGTCAAATGCAATCTTTGAAATAAGATACCCACAGGAAAATATAAAACAGCAATGCACCACCACTAGTAGGTATGTAAGTACAGTATCTTCATTATTCCAATAAAAAAATAAAACAAAATAATAAATAAAATAAAACATTTTGAAGCATTACCAATGAGAATGCTCTCGTGGACGTATCGATGATGATTCCATTCGAATTTACTTTCCAATCCTTTGGGAAATCACGTTTATTTAGTGTATTGGCAGATGGAGTACTTTGACCAAAAAGTCTCTTAGTTGTACTTTACTACAAGTAACTATGTACAAGTGTACCTATGATTTGGATGTCTGTAGTAACCGCATATCCCAATAAGAAAAAGACGAGTAAATGTTAGGAAAAAATTATAACTAATATTATTTTAATTCCGCAATAACCGGATCCAGGCTTGGATGCAAAATGCCGCAATAAGCACACCCATGTAAAGATTCGATTATTGTAATACAACATGCAAAGCAAACCTTTAATCGACCCCTCCACGGGGCATCCTCAGGAGTTGTTGACTCCTCTTCGTTTTCATTCGCATTATGTATCCAAGCCTGGATGAAAAATGAATGTTATTGTAGAATTTAAACTAAATATTCTTGCATAACTTTGTACTATCATGGATGTCAGCGAAGTAACGCCTGATTCTATAACTTGAAAATATGTGTGGTTATTTATCAAATTGAAGTGAATAAAACATAAAAAAATTACAAAATAATAGAACAGTGATTAGTCGCACCTGCGCAGCGCACCTAACAAGCCGTCTCCCCGGATATTGTCGGCACAACGCGGCCCGCAGTAATTAACCTCTGTGTTTGTCTGGAACATCGCCGGTTTGCCAAGCAACCGGTTTGCTTTTACACTAACCGGTTTATCCCCACACGGGTGTAGCCGGTGAACGATTAATGCCGCCGGGCTTGAAACCAAAGTTATCGGATCTAGAACGGAGATAGAAAGCTGAATTAAATCGCAAATACCGAAACACCCAGGTTTTACGGGACGGCGTAGAATGGATGAGTTGGTAGGCATGGTTGGTGAAATGAAATCGGGACGCGTTGGTTGAAGGACCGAATCAAAATTATAAAAAAATAAGATTTTGTTTGTGATGTAAGACGTTTGCGACACCAAAAATTGTTTGATTGCAAGTCAAAGTGTAAAAAACTTTTAGTTACATTTATTCGTAGCAGTGATGGTAGTTATTATTTAATTTAGGCAATTATAAGTTAATTCAAAAACGAGCTGTTCGAGCAATTTACCAGCTAGGTGCCAGAGTTTCTCTAAGAGATCTTTTTAAAGATATTGGTATCCTCACGGTTGCATCACAATTTTTCATCATTCATCTTTGCCAACATCTTATATATTAGGCAAAATTTACACTTGTACAATAAAAACAGTGATATTCACAGTGTTAACACTTGAAATAAGGACAAACTACGTGCCCCCTTTCACCGGCTTCATAAGGTTCATAACACATTTGTTGGGCTTGGTATAACCTTTTATAAAAAGATACCCTCTTCTTTGCTAGACTTGCCTTTTAATGCGTTTAAAGCTCAAGTAAAATCCAACCTTTGTTCAAAGGCATACTATTCCATCAAGACTACTTACACGATAAGAATAGTTGGTCGCCCTAATTTAACGTAAGACAATGTTTATTTCTTTCTCCAGAATTAGCTCACTGACAGGTTATTGTTATTAACTTATTTACCTATTTATTTTACTTCTATGGTCTTAGTTTATCATTTGGGACTTCAAGTGACAGCTATGTGAACATAACTCAGCAATGCATACGTAGATATGTAAGCTGTCATGCCCTTTATGTCTGGAGGCTTTTATTTTGGGTAGTAACATTTTAATTTTAATTAATTGTTTTTTAACTTGTACGTATTAGTTATAGTTTTATTATATTTGTTGGTATATTGGCGTGGCTAGCTGACATGTGGCAAATAATTTAATGTCATGTTCTGGTCTTGTAATGATAATCACCGTACATAGGTACCTACTATTGTATACAATCAAGTATTTTTTTACTGCTGTTGGGGAGTTTGTTGCGCCACTTTTTCTTACCAGCGATAGCACTAGGAAGTGGTGAAGGGCGGGCGTTTTTGGGGGACTGTCTTTTGTAATTTTGACGTTCTAAAAGTGCTGATTCTCAGCCTAATTTGAATAAATGACTTTTGATTTAGTGAACCGCTAGACATATGAGAAAAATGTAGTTGCGCTTATTTTAGCAACTAATGTGTCGCGCTACAGTCATGACCATGCAGGCATTAAATGCAATATTGTGTCTAGTTCACGCCACATGTCACGCTAATGATGCACTCAATTACAAACATACACATCATCGCTTTGGCTTATTAGTCCATTCGCACGAAGTGACTCTCTTAAATGTTGTGCAATAAAGTATAGTAAAAAGGACACCAGCGTACACAAGTGGCAAGAGTACAATATATTTTTTTAACCTAATTGCATAAAATTCAAAATGTAACAGTTGCCTGATAAATATTTTTGGAGTTGTTGATTCGCCCGCAAATAAATTAAGTTCGTGCGAATTGCCTAAAAAAAACAAAGTGTCTATTCACCCTTTTCGGGCAAGTAAATTCGTAAGCCAACGTCTTATACGTACGTTTTAGATGTACAAAAAGAATATATTTTTGTAATAAAAATTAAATTCTTATGATATTCCAGGACTTGTATGAGTGTCGACGCAATTTTACGTGTCGATGAGAGTTTTATGAGTGTCCTGCACATTTAAATTACGCCTTAGTCCACCAAAACATGACAAGTAATTTATTTTCGCTTCCCATCATAAACACCGCACCACTATTCGCTGGAAACCATTCAATCAACAAAATTAACAACTCATTTGTCAAATTCTAAGCTCGGCTCTCGCCAGCAATTAATTTATGTTCATCACACCATTAAAATGTCCATGTCATTTAGTTAGCCGGACAATGTTTCCGAAATTCATTCAATTAAGTATCAAATTATTATATTAACAATGGAATACGGCTATTGGACATTTTATTGTAATTACTTCTGTCAATTATGTTTTTAAACGTGTCTAATAAATTGATTACTTTTATGTTTTAGTTTGACAAACATGTCAGTGTTCCATTTCAGCTGAAAAACGTCCACTGCTTGACATACTCGTAGGCCTCTCCTATGCACCGCCATTTTGACCGGTTCTGTGGGTCGCATCCAGCGAATTCCTGCGGCCTTCACCAGGTCACCTGTTCACCTTGTGGGATGCCTTCCAAAGTTATATTTACCTAGGACTTACTATCCAGTTAGGTAGGTCCAACTTCGAGAAAGATGTCAATCGTTGAATACGATTCGGCTGGGCAGCGTTCGGGAAGCTACGCAATATCTTCTCGTTCCACGTACCACAGTGTCTCAAGACGAAAGTCTTTGACTAATGCTTGTTGCAAGTAATGAAATAAGGCAATGAAACGTGGTTGCTCACAATAGGCCTTGTTGAAAGGCTGAAAGTCACTCAAAAGGCAATTGAGAGGGCTTTGCATGAAGTTTGCCTACGCAATCGAATCAGAAATGAAGAGATCCGTAGGAGAACCAAGGTAACCGACATAGCCCGAGGAATTTCCAAATTAAGTGGCAGTGGCCAGGGTACATTGCTCGCAGAACGGATGGCCGATGGAGATGAAAGGTTCTGGAATGACGACCGAGTACCGGAAGACGTAGAGTAGATAATAAATGAAGATGGATATTCCATAATATTGTATCACATAACAGTTACCAAGTACTACATAATATATTTGCAAAACATTGCAGTAACTGTAACGCGTGGTACTAACTGGCTAAGTTCACAAAAGAGGCTTAAGTGTTAACTACTTGCAGCGACTTGCAGCTACTTGCAGCTTAGCGCGGAATTTGTGAGCGAAACATGGCGCTTGTTTGCTTACGAAGGATGCTCGTAGAGTCGTCGAGTAAAGAAGTCCGTTCCCGAAGCAGAAATTAAACTATAACCCTACGTTTTTTTGCTTTACTATATTCAACTTCTTTGCTTTATTAACAAATGTAAACAGTATTTTTTTTTTAAGTTTAGTAAATTTTTTGGATGAAACCGATTTAGACAGGGATAGATCTTGTCTGAAGTTAAATATGTTCAGTCTTGCTTATTAAGCGTTTCTCATAATTGGCTACTAAAACCATTTTGTAAACAATGACCTTTAGAAAGCTGAACTGTTACAATTTTCACCGCTCTCAAAAATGTATAAAACATCTCTCAAATTATTCCCGCCACCAACCGATAACTCCAATGTTTTACCTGGAGCTTGATTTACGCGAAGTCCGTCACTTTGTCCAGATATTTCGCACAGTGCCCATGTCACATTGCCCGGATATTCCGTGTATTTGTGTTGGTCGTCAGATCGTTACATTAGATACCCTCGGAACGTAAGTGGTAAAAACCATTCAAATGAAAGGAACGATTTTTTTTCTAACCCGTTACCAAGAATTTTGTTATTGATACCGAAGTGTTCAATTGGTAAATTGGCAATCGACCTTTATTGTAGTTCCATCAATTTTTTTTTTTGGTGACGCATAAAGCTGGGTTAGGTGAGGCATTGACTGATTAGCCATTTTTCTATAGGTTACAAAACATCCTGTAAAATCATTTTCTATCAATCATCATATTCTAGTGTTAAAACTGTTGACAAGAAGCGGTGCAACTAACTCCACAGCAAATCTGTTGTGTCACACGAAAGAATCACAATAAGTAGAACTATCTATATCACAATCAAATACGTATATCTGTTGCGTGATAATGCAGATAAAATAAGATTCTCATTTACCCTCAAATCATATGAAACATAAGTATTATTCTCAAATTCGCACCTTTCATTACCTTTCCCTCAGACATTATTTTCTCTTCTTTCATTAGTATTCGCGAAATCACAACACGTATATTTCCTTTGCCAGGTCATAAATATGACCTACCCATTACGGGTCTGAGTTAGGCAGGTAGATTCAGCAGGTGGACTTTTATACAGGACACATGAAAAGTTAATGCTTGTAACGTGTAACTATCATCGTTTTCAGCCCTCAAATATACCCTGCAAGTTAAAGTAGCAAGTTAAAGCAAAATAAATATAACCTGCAAGCTACTTGCGATACACACTTACAATGGCAATGCTTTTCATTTTGATAATGCAACACAGTTAGTATTACGAAATATTAATGCCATCATGATTCCAGTGCGAAAAATGAATGGTGTTATGGGTCATGTATAGCTCTGTTTCTCTCTTAAACTGGAATCATGATGGGATTAAATTTAATTTGACCAGGCGTCAGAGAAATCTCTAATTTAAATTTTTATCATGATTTATGTAAATAAGTAATTTAGTATGATTTAATATTCATTACGTTGTTTACGATGTGGAGCAGACAAATTTTTCTAACATAAGAATCAATGGTTATGAATTTTCTTAGAAATGCTTCAAATTGTGTTTGAACGTGTGTTGCGCAATTGGGTTTCTTCCAAATTAGGTCCACAGATTGGTGATATCAGGGCGATGGTACGGCAGAATGTTAAGCTACTTATGTGATCGATACCATTAACGATTCTGATAAGTCAAGCTATTAGTTACCTAAAAGATATTTTAATTAGCCTTCAGGAAATTACGGATAATTAATGTGCATACAATGGCACAATTAGTGGCACGCGAGGAAGCTGCTCGACCTCTCAGCCCTCCATAATAAGATTCCGTAATGCACCTTCTGAGCTTTATCTTTAGCGTAACGGGTACTCATGGTATAATTCATCTCACTGGGGGTAAATAAGGGTAAATATTCGTATTTACCCTTATTTCGCGTGACGGGTACTTCATCAAGTCAAGGGTGTTATAGGACGAAGTTGTTTCGCAACAGAAAATTGTTTCAGTGCCACTATTTAGTGATACGTAGTGATATTGTGCTGATAGTGCGGGTTTGTGAGGAGGTTGTTACTTTATAAGTTTGGTTAATTATTTAGAATGTACTTGTGTTTTACAAGTTGATTCGATGATAATTTTGTTCCGAATAATTGTGTTCCGTACAATAGTATTTCAAGTGGACTAACGTCAACAAAAACATAACACAAAAAAATAAGTGAATTCTCTGCACATACAAAAGTTAAATTTTTATTTAGGACAAACTGCGTGCCCCCTTTCACCGGCTTCATAAGGTTCATAACTCATTTGTTGGGCTTGGTATAACCTTTTATAACAAGATACCCTCTTCTTTTCTAGACTTGCCTTTTAATGCGTTTAAAGCTCAACTAAAATCCAACCTTTGTTCAAAGGCATACTATTCTATCAACGACTACTTAGACGATAAGAATAGTTGGTCACCCTAGTTTAACGCAAGACAATGTTTATGTTCCTTCTCCAGAATTAGCTTACTGCAGAACCCAGCAATGCATAAATGTGTAAGCTGTCACGCCCTTTATGCCTGGAGGCTTTTATTTGGGTAGTAAGTTTTTTTATTTACATTTTAATTAATTATTTTTTAGCTTGAGTACGTATAGTTTTTATTATATTTGTTGGTATATTGGCGTGGCTAGCTGACATATTATGGCAAATAATTAAATTTTATGTTCTGGTTTTGTAATGTTAATTACCGAACATAAGTACCTAGTATTGTATACATTCAAGTATTTTTTTAAATTGAACAGACAGCTGTGCTGCTGGGGAGTTTGTTGCGCCACTTCTTCTTCCCAGCAATAGCACTAGGAAGTGGTGAAGGGCGGGCGTTTTTGGGGGACTGTCTTTTGTAATTTTGACGTTCAAAAAGTGCTGATTCTCAGCCTAATTTGAATAAATGACTTTTGATTTTGATTTAATAATATTATCAATACTTAGTTCTGTATAGTGACAATACCCTGTCAAATATATTTACTAATAACCCTTTTGGGAAAATCCTTGGTATTAGCATATCGATGGCTATCTAACACAGCCTAGATTCGACAAAACAATCCCTTATCAATATTCCGATACGTGTAACATGACCAGTCAAAATTCGACCCTTTTCCAACTAACATCGGTGATCAATACCTTCCGCCAATTATGACGTAACTCCACAGTATTTCCAATAAAACTTTATTGATGTTTAATTTGAACATTCCTAATAAACACGAGCATTAGACCATGACGGAATTGTCTAGTGTTCCGATTACTGAAATGTAATGAAATTTCACCAACACTGCCTCGTCGGCGACCGCAGACCTATAACGATATAAGTGAAGCTTTCGTCACGGGATTAGCACACGTATTACTGCGACAGAAAGGGTGATTATTGTACGTGGACAAATTTTAATTAAATTATGGCATCTTGTGTACAAAGCGGAAATTGTAGTAACATTAACAGATCATCTGCTGCGAGTAACTCCAGCTGAGTGTGAGCTTGTTGAGAAAAATTATAGGTATGTTCGAATCAGTTTAGATTAGGTGCCATGCCGCGAAAATTTAATTATGTTTTTAGAGTCAGTTAATGCACAAACGTTTATATTAATAAATTAATTGGCACTCCGTGTCTTAGGCTACTATTTAAAAATTCATTTTACAATCATAGGTACCTATTAATTTGTGGTGATAGTCAAAGGAATTTTTAAATAGTGTGAATGCATGTCAATGTAGTAGGTATTGAGCAATGAAGTAGACCAAAATTACAAAATATTGCTTGTACATTTCTAAAATAAAATATATAAAACGCACCTCAAAGAAAGGAAATAGTTACTCTTTAAACCACTAAGCAATTTCCAAAGAACTTTTCAATAAACAAATGCAGTAAGCTCCTAAGCCCACGGGAAGGTCCCACAGTGCCACCCGTCAGCGCGACTTACGACCAATAGTAAAGAAGTTGGTCGCAGATACGTTGGACGGCGGCCAGAGCTTGCGTGAAGCCGCGTATAATACATAAAGTATTTGCTTTTTAAAATGTTTGTTGTGAGCCCGTGGTCGTTTGTTTTGGTAGTAGATATCTGGTTTAGGGATTTACTGGTTTTTATTTAAAAATGTCGTGTGAGGTGTTGACAGTATTTTTAGACCTCGAAAACCCAGTAGTCACTGTCTAAGTAGATCAACTGAATAGTGTTATGATTTTATAGCAATATTTCTAACACTGAGTTTAGACATTAACCATTCAACTAGTGTCACCTGTTCAGGTTTCCGGATAAGTGAACGGCTTTGACCGCGTGAGAATAATTTAAGCCGCGTTAAAAAATAATACTAGGCTGTAATGTAGAAGCGGGGCAAGTGACAGTCCAGGATACACCCCACATTCACCATTCGTGGAGGTAACTTTATCGCGGAAAACACATCATGGCGATTGTTTGAATCGCACAATTTGTTCCTCATTTTTTCCACTACATAACCACATCAGTTGCTACATATTATTGGGTAAGTAACATTACCCTCATTACGTTTCCCGGTCCATTGGTCGCAAGCGTATAACGTTGCTTGTCACTCGAGTGTATCAGCCGTGTCACAAGACAGGGCAATGTTATTGAAAGCCAATATTATTGTTATTATGGAATTGGTTTAATGAGGTGGTGACAACGTTCGCGTCGCTTTTCCAAGAAATGGTTGCCAACAGGCTAGCTACGAGTATAATTGCTTTATCAGTTATTGGTTATTGATTAGGAAAATTAGGCAATCAGCACAGATAGTCAAGTAATTATTCACTGCTACTTTTTCATTTTCTGTGGTGTCGTATATTAATACGACGTATAATATATGTTAGTACATAATCTGCGTTTGCTATTTAGTTTCCAAACATGTAAACATAAATTAATTTTTGGAAATGCTACTTAAATACCTACTCGTAAACTTCATTTTGCAATTTTTTCGCTACTTTTTCAATAGTCATTTCTAAGATCAACTTCATAAACACTTAAAGATTGATCTTATTGGTGAGGTTCTTTAGAAAGGTCAGGTGCGTAATACCGGGCGTGCGTGTATGACCAGATGTATGAACGTAAATGAAGAAAAAGATGTATGTAAGGAGCGTTTCAGGTGTCGTTCTGTAGTTTTTACTTACCCCATGGTAAGAAACTGTGAGTTTATGTATGTAAAGATGATATTCGTTTATATGAAAATAGAATAGATAAATTTGAATAATAATAATAATAATAATATATAATAATATCCCTGGACATTTCACACAGCACCATTTGTCCCAAGCTAAGCAACCTAATGCTTGTGTTATGGTAACAAGATGGCTGATAAACTACTTATATACATTTTTTTTTGTAAATACATACATATTATAGATAGAAAAACACCCAGACTCGGAACAAATACATGTAGGTCATACAAATATTTGTTCCGTGCGGGAATCGAACCCGCGACACGCAGCGCAGCAGTCAATCGCTTAACCACTGCGCCAACCGTGCCGTCAACCATAATAGACCTTAAGTACGACGTAGTAATAATTAATGCCGGGATTAAACGATAAGCCAATTGCTAGCTTAATAGTGCGCAACTGCTTACCCAGGACCGAAGTTTAATTAGTATGACATTTTAATTTTTCAAGGTCTTGTGACACACTCAAATGCACACTATTGCATAAGTTTTCATATTAATTATTCAACACAAACCAAAAAAATCAAATCGAAAGTCATTTATTCAAATTAGGCCGAGAATCAGCACTTTTTGGACGTCAAAAATACAAAAGACAGTCCCCCAAAAATGCTCGCCCTTCACCACTACCTAGTGCTATTGCTGGGAAGAAAAAGTGGCGCAACAAACTCCCCAGCAGTACACCTGTCTGTTCAATTAAAAAAAATACTTGATTGTATACAATACTAGGTACCTATGTTCGGTAATTAACATTACAAAACCAGAACATAAAATTAAATTATTTGCCATATGTCAGCTAGCCACGCCGATATACCAACAAATATAATAAAAACTATACGTACTCAAGCTAAAAAATAATTAATTAAAATTAAAATGTAAATAAAAAAACTTACTACCCAAATAAAAGCCTACAGGCATAAATAAATGAATTATTATATAAAGGGCGTTACAGCTTACATAGTCGTAGTACATAGTTACTCTGTTCACATAGCTGTCACTTTAAGTCACAAAATGATAAACTAAGACCATCGAAGTAAAATAAATAAGTTAATAACAATAACCTGTCAGTAAGCTAATTCTGGAGAAAGAACATAAACATTGTCTTGCGTTAAATTAGGGTATTGGTTGGGGTACTCTATTTAAAATTATTACTCACACGTAACAATATTACTATAATGTATAAACACATACGAAGGTAACACTTACCGCTAAGAAGCGTCGCTAAAACTTAGATAATAACATTACTCTATTGTGGTGACTGTGAGTAATGAGTGCGAACATCAGTTTCAGTTGAGACGCCTCGATTCACCCACAGTGCCTACCTAATTACTGGTTATATCAGAGTCATTAACAAATGGAGTACTCATTAGACAAATAATCTAGTTATCAACAGTATTGTGACCTTGATGAGAGCTATCCACAACGATGGAAATACTGGTAATCATAAACTTTAGGTATTAAGGTCATATTAGTTGTTAAAGTCCTTCGTACACTGGGTACAAAATGTCATGCATAAGTCAGGCAGACACTTCAAAAATATTTGTATATTTCTTTCTGAATCTATCCGTCTGCTATCTTTCCGCCGTTCACGACTTTATGTGCTACGAAGGCGTAACAAAGTGCTACGGCGTAGCTAAAAAAATCTAAGACGAAGAAAAACAGCGTAGCCAATTGGAATTCAAAATTGCATTGTTATAAGTATTCCCTTTGTTTCATACTCCGTGGTCTTAAGTAAGTCGTGGGAGGCAGAAAATTCGTAACTCACGTAAATTCAGTCTAGACTTGCGTGAAGCACTTTGTACAGTTTTTGTTCTAAGGCGCAGGCAGGCTTAAGGCAAAGAAGTGGATCTCCGTCAATCTGTTGAAGTGATGTTTGAGAAGCGTACTTTGTAACTTTTTGCATGGTAGGTATGAACAATTTGTCTGAGCAATCTTCTCAACTCAATTCTTCTTAAGGTCATCATTATTTTCATGTTGGTATTATAACACATTATTATTATGCAGCTTAGTAGAAGCCTATATTATGAAATAGTTTTAGGCAAAAAATATAAGTTTGTATAATAGGGGCAAGCATAATCTGGGTTCTGATTTCAGTAAACAAGTCCAAGAGAGCAAGTTCTGAGAAAATAATAATAGAAAAACAACATTTGTAGTATAATTATGTAGATACAGTTAATCCATGACGTTATTGCAAGTATAAATTGTATAATTACGGTTTCTCGAAAAACAATTATAGTTAACAATTAAGTTCATATGTGTCTATTTCCAGTAACTGTTAATGACAACAGCGCTCATTGTGTTCGCATTTCATTAAACACTTAGTATAGTTATCACTGCGACTATTAGGATAACATATAACCAGCCTGTGTGCTGACGTGCTTACAGAGTAAAGGAAAATGATAATTACCTTATCGTTAGACTTTACGCTCATATGACAGTGTGTATTGTACATTTCTATTTGTAAGCAATTCGAACGACCAGGGAGAGATCAGGCGCAAGACCAACGGCATTACGTGCTATCCGAGGCACGGGGGCTTCACACCACCAACTTCCAAACTCCGGACTGTTACTGAGACATTCCTAATGGTAAAACTCAACAACGCTTTGCCCGACCCGGGAATCCACGCTCAGCAGTCGCACTTGCGACCACGAGACCAAGGGGGCAGTTATAGAGGTTATAAGAGTACATTAACCTGAATTGTCAAATGAAAAACATGTTTTAGAGGATGTAAAACGCAACGTGTAAGTATCGAATTGATATATTTAAGTTAGCTAATTTCATGTGAAATTTAACATTATTGTTTGTGTAAGTAATGTTAAAATGCAAATTGCGCTTACTTGCAAATGCGTTAACAGGGAGCATGTAAAGACCTATAGTCATTACAAATTGTAAACGTATATAAATAAACAATAAATTAGAATTTTGGATTTACATAATTACTCGACACTCTTTTTTAAATGGCAGAAAAAAAAACGCACAGGTCTCAACAAAGAAGGAATAAAGCTTCAGCAATCAGATTCTACTATTATTCCCCGCATGTATGGTGTACATATGTGTTTAGGTATGTGTTACTGTGCGGTTCCAATGAGATTGTACGGGACCACTGCTGACCCTCACAGATACCTTTTAATATTATGTTTTGTTTGATCCTGTTGGAACGTGAACCCTACAACATCAGAACATTTATTGTGAATTGGTCAAGCGTGATGGGTGTAAAGCGATTCAAAGAGTTCCTTTATACATAATTAAATTAGGTTGCTTTTTATTAATTTAAACAATATCATTTATATTGATTACACCAAGTAATGTTTTTGTAAGTAAATAAAATGTGTTGATAAGAGCAAAAGACAATGACCAAAAGTCATACCAAAAAGTCGGAATTATTTTCATAATTTTATTTTCTACGACATGACATGTCCCCCGACATGTCATGTCGTAGAAAATTTGATTTTAGAACAGGGATTTAATTTAAATTAAAAAAATGTTGTTAATGTTGTATTCTCTATACATGACGTTCTGACGTAATATAACCGTGAATTTTGAAAATGTCATGATCACGTCTTTCAAAAAACATGTAAAAAGAAATACTTTGCCGACTGTACATTAATTAAAATTGAATAGAATTTTTATTTAAACGATTATCATTTTTTAGAACAATAATGGCCATTCGTGTATGACATTTCAAATAAAATAAAGTACCTAGTTTTCAGGTTATTTAGATTTTTTTTTTAAATCTCCGAAACCCGGGTTTGGTTTACAAAAAGAACTTTTGCAGGAGTTAATATGATAAGATTAGTGTATAAAAAACAAAGTTTGACTTTGATGCAGCTTGGTACGGGATTCCATACATCCATAGCATTGTCCTTTACACGTGGATCTTTTTTATTGTAACGGATTACGAAAATTGAAATAAAATAAATCCATTCAAAATATAATCAGGTTGTGTGAAAAGATCGTAAATGTTGCTAAAAAAACAGCTTTGGTCCGCAGTTTCGCCCACATGGAGGCCGGAAATTATCCCATGGGAACTTAGGTACTACTACTTGTGTTCCGAATTTCATGGAAATCTGTTCAGCCGTTGCGCAAAAAGCCGCGGCGTGCAAAGTAACAGACGACAGACTGACATACATTTGTTTGTATTTTTTTTTTGTTTTTCTTTTTTTTATTAGTATTACTTATGTTGTATATTTTCTATAGATTTTAATTGAATGTAACCATAACTTTTAAAAACCACACCCAATCATTTTATTCTAACAGTTCCTTGTCGCAAACTCCACAAACACTTTTCCTCACCTAGTTGTGCCGTTAGCGGTGCATTAGTGTCTGCTTCGAAAGAGTTTACGTGTCATGCGGATTTCAGCTGATTCAGCGACGATGCGAGCTGTTTCAGGCCAGGCTTTACATCTGAATCCTTTATTTTATCTGTTACGGAGGATGATAAAGTTGAATTTTCGAAATGGAAATGTATGAATATGATAGTTATTTTGGTTTGAATTAACATAAAAAAACAATACGTCGAAAAAAAAATTCGAATTTAGATGAAAAATGAGTGACTTATAAATTATGAGGCAGTATTATATTCGATAAATCACATTATAACAACGTTAAGTCTTGTGTTTGCTTAAGTTTGCTTGTAACTAATTAAGTTTTTATTGTATTGTTATGTGGATAACGGTGCTGGTTGCGTTATTATTATCTATATGTTCTATAATCTATCTGTACTAGTATTAAGCATTATTATCTACGCAATTGTTTGTTGTCCTGAAGAAATAAAAATAAAATTATTATTTATATTAATCAGCCACATTGACAAACAAAAATCCTCGGGCAAAGATGTATAAAATTGTATATTCAATGCGTAGTTTGTTGTTTATCTGCTACGCCGTAGCTGACGTAGCGGTGCTATAACGGGCTACGGTGTAGCAACCGGAGATAGTATATTAAAATACGTCATAACTTTTCTAAAGTTTTTCGTGTTTCTGCATTTAATTCCATATAAATAATAAATTATCAAACCGATGTTAATCCCAAACGCAAAGTAAACCGACTATTTAGCTTTGATGCGAACTATGTACGTGTGCTTAGTTCGGAGCGTTAGCGAAACTAGTAGCGGAGTAAAAGTAAACGTATGCAGCTCTTTGTAGAAATTCTACGGAAACAAAGTAGTTTCACGTGAAACGAGAACACGGTTTACATACAGTATACCGTTTAGTTTATTTAAGTTAATGAAATTTTTATGTTTATTTTTTTCCCCAAAAAGAGGCACTGCTCACCATAACTTTAATAAATAAATATAATAATATACTCAATTATTATTAGGTACTAAAATTCTTTGACAATTCTAATAATTTCAAAAATATACAAGACTTTCTTTATTCCAAAAACCAAAAAAAAAGAAAAGCATTTAAAGAAGAAAATCGCAAGAAGAAAAGTACGTCGTAACAGCGGGAACGAACCGCAAACTCGGGCGACACCGGCTCGTGGCCGCAGAACACGGCTCCTCCGGCGAGGTAACAAGAATGCAACCTCAGCTGGTTCAGTGTTGAGCTCGGTAGAACTGGTACGATTGAAAATAGGTCACGACTTCGCGGGTGTAATGCTATTGAGAATGAGTCGGTCGGTTGGCTGAGGTAACGTTTTTGTGAACATTGTTAAAATTAGATTCTATACTGATATATTGGCAGACTACTCGCAGTAACTATAATAAAAATATTATTCAAAACAAGTCCGAATAAAATACTTTGGCAATTGTCAAAAAAGCAGCCTTCGTTTACAGCTATCTCATTCAGATAATTTGTTTCCGAGCCAGAGTCAAGGATCTGAAAATAAACAGCAGCCCATTGGTAAAACAAAACCTCATGATTATGGGGGGTACACGTGGACCGCAAAGAACCATTTAAAAATTCGAACCCACCACACGTAGAAACAAAATTCTACCACTAAGGGCTGGTTTCAACCAATTGTTAAAAATAGTAACTAATGGTTAAATTTTTGCAAAATGTTTTTTTTGATCAATGTTTATTTTATCTAATGATATATCATTGCTTATGGTCAAATAATTAGCTATTAGTTAAAAAAAATAACAATTAGACAAACTAACAATTGATCAAGAAACACATTTTGCAAAAATATAACCACTATTTTTAACAATTGGTTGAGTTAACTACGGATCAAAAAATCGGCCCTTAGTCACCACACATTGTATAGTCAAATAGTAATCTTAATACCTCTAGAAGGCAGTGAACCCACTCCATGGCCTTTCGCTCAGTGAACAAGGTCCCAGCTACCGGTAAATAGTCGCAGTGGACATGCAACGCTGCTGTTTGCACTGTGACACCGTGACGGAGTGAATTGTGGCGATTGAAACCGAACGGCTAAGGTGAAGTCGTTTAATTAATAATCTGGGATTTATAGGTGACAAACAAATATAGTGTATCACCTATAACCTAGTGTAAAGTACCTGATTTTGAAGAGGTATAACAATAAAAAGTAAAGAAAAGAAAGAAAGAAAAAGTATGTATTGCGACTCGTACAAGATCATAAACTAAACTAAACACAGTAACAATAAAACAAATTATAAAAAAGTAACAAGGGGAAAAATGAAACAGAAAGTCCTATACGAGGCCAAAAGGCTAATAGTCCAGTTTATGTACAAATACTCGTAGGTCTGGCCTGAGATGATTTATTTCATATTAAATAAAATACGTTGTCAACAAGCCAAAATTTTTAATGTGTCGTAAGTTGAAGAGGCTTGTGGCTAAGTCATATCATTGGCATGGGTCGAGCGATCAGGTTAAGCTACGCTTGCCGCGATTAGTCCATGGATGAGTAACCATCTTTACATACCAAGACCCCTCCGTGTCTTGGAAGTCTTTAAATTGGCTCATTTTATTAACCGAAACCAACACAAAATCCAAGCGCTTTAATGCAGTTAATATTTTAGGCTGTATTCGCGAAGTCACAAAACAAATCTAGACTCTAAAAAACAGAAACACTTTCCCCAATTTTCTATAGACCATTAAGTGTAAAAACAAAGGCGTTGGTAGGGTATTTACATAATCGTGCGGCGGCCGCTGGCGCGGTGCGATGCGGTGCGGCGGCGCGGCGCGGCGGTGATGGCTCGTGCACGCGCCGTTTGCCGCAGCCGTGCGTAATCGGAGCTGACTTATGTACTCCATGCTAGATTTACGAGAATTCGTGGTATTCGGCTGAAGGTATGTTGAGTGGGTGCTTTATTTCATACTAGTGAGTTGCCCCTGCTTCGTACGATTTTTTTATTGTGTATTTGTAATTTTAATATTAACATATTTTTACATAAACCTTCCAGAATGTAATCTCTAAATGGTGGTGATCTACGCATCCTGCTGCGCAGTTTAGAAGACCGACGTGGTCATACAAGGCAGACACGAAAAGCGGTTTTAATTTATAATAGGTACACACATATAGACAAATGGTATGAGATACGTAATGAAATTGTCAAGTATTAAGTTGTCCTGTAGAACTTAAATACCGATAAAAACGCCGTTTTGCTTTGAATAACTCTGTCTAGTAGATTGCTTGTTTCTTCCAGCTCTTTACAAAGGCATTGAAAGTACCTCGCGAAGGTTTATAGTAGTCGGTACTTATTATCACACGCTTCTGTTCGCACTACATTTGCAGACACATTGTAATCATAAACTACGCCTTGTAAGTACCTAATCTTGCACATGTGAAGGCATGAAAGTGACTAAAAGCTGCACGAGATTAAAAAAAAAAACTATATCTATCAACGCATTTACTCTTTGTCGGCATACAGCGACCACAGTGGGCATAACATGAACTCTAAATATCTCTGTCATCTTGTCTACGTAATGAAGACAGACATACGACAATCACAGCTTATATTAAACACCCGGCCCCTCAACACATTGTCCAAGGTCGCACGCTCATTAGACCAATGAGGCGTGATCCCGGGACTAAGCGCTCCTTAACCAATGCTGGCGCGTATTTATTTAGGTGCTCACAGATTTCTTTCACGGCCCACTTGAATCTTATCAAATTAGAGACAGATTTACTGATTGGTGGCCACGAAGTTAACGATAACATGATGATAAGTAGATGAAACCAGGAAGTCAGTGACAGGCAACGACTGAAAAGGACAAACACGAGCCCTATCCAATATAAAAAATACGCTCACCATTTGGTTGGAAACTTTTCTCACATTGCGTTTTTATCACACTGTGTAATCACTTACTTAGTATAAAATGTAACATTAAATTTAAAGATTCATAGAATGGCTAATGACTGCCACTACAAAGTTATAACTGTCCCTTTTGAACAATTGTTCACCAATATCGTAATCCGCGTATTTCATAGCCACGCCTCAATCACTTCGTACAGGCTTTATCCGATTTGACATTTGCAATATTACATTTGCCCTTAAAATTCCTCTCGTGTCCTTTGCTCACTCATACATAATTATGATTGTGATAAATTTGCTAACGGAGATAACGTACAAGTTGTGCGAAAGAAAATCTTATCAATACTTTTCGATGAGTACTTTTTTTATACCTACGTAATTTCTATGATAAAATTGTGCTCGAAAAAAAACTTAGATTTCAATGATTCGTTTAGTCGTCTTGTTTAGGTGTGCGACGGCCATTAGTTAGATAATTCAAAGATAGTTTGTCTCGATAGTTATTTTACCGTAGACTATCAAACACGATATTTACCAATTTTATATCCCAACACAAAACTACCAATTAACAGACGGGAAAGTCTGAAGAAGTGAAAGTCCACCTCATCCCGGCGGGACGGCCGCGGGACGGCGCGGGACGGGTGCGAGACGGCGCAATAACACTGGATATTGGAAAAGTTCCAGTAACTTTACCTCTGGCTCGTGGGTGCTGTTGGGCGCTTAGATTTCACGCCACAGTTTAATCGCTAGAATGGCGAGGGACCCGTGTGACAGATTGTTTGATTCAGAAATAAGATCAACTTTTGACCTCTAGGTAGAGCAGTGACAGATTTTAAATCAACGTGAGTAGTACACGAACGTCCTACAAAAGAAGGGTCTACATCATGTAATTATAAATTACGTGTGAGATGGATGTTTGCTACTAAGATAATTTCAAAAGATCCAGAGCCGGAAAAACTACTTACCTTGGGAAATGATCGTAAGCCGGTGACGAACACACACATTACTAACACAATGCATAGGACTTAGCTATAATGGGAGATGCATTATGAACCCCAGGTGCTAGGCTGTGCACATGTATGTCACAGATGGAGTGTGGAATTGACTGTTTTACAGAATGTTTTACAAAACACGTAGCTGTTATATATAAACAGCTAATTAAAGAATTTTACTACTATTGGTAAAATTCAGGAATATTACAAAAACAAGTAAATATAATTAACACTGTTTTCATGTGGAAAACATTGACAAATATAGGCCAGTAAGTAATTTGATATGTCAGCGAAAATCTGATGCAAATCGCGTCTATGGCAGGAAAATAATGGACCGGTAAAGCGCAGACCACATTAGAGGTACAAAACTAATAGTAGGTACGCCGCGTACTTCAGTCCGCAAAAGTGCATTACTGCTCACATTGTATTTGGTCCACTCTGCTGCGACAAGGGACCGCGACAGACTATAATAAAGCACTCTCGGGCCCGCTTACGTCAATTACTCGGTGCAAAGCGGACTCGCTTTGTCGATGGTTTGTGTCTAATATGTCAGAGCAAATGCCATTTTGGTTTTTAGTTTTTGCTGCCACTATCTATTTTTGAGTGCATATATTCGATTGTTAAAATGATTTGTCTGGCCGAAGAGGTGACTATGAAATATTTTTACTCAAAATACACAAACAACCCTAGATAAAATACGACGTCGTAGTATTTACACAAAAAAACTTACCAACAACCATTAAGAAGAGTGCGTAGGTACTGTTTATTCAGACAAAATATACGCAAAGATAACTGGTTCTAATAGTCAAACCGCGGCAGCCACAAGACGCTTACTTACCGTGTAATGAAGCCTCAACTTTACGGGCAGTACGCCGCGTATCGCCAGACATCGCACAGCACGCCACAGTTAAATAAAATTCATTAAACGTTTCATTCTTTGCAGAATCGTGTTAGTTGTTATGTAATATTTACTTTTGAAGATTGAAATATTTACTTCCCTATGTAATGATTAGGCAGTGCAAAAGTATTTCCGATTATGAAAACTCCGTAACTAAGTTGCAGTAAAATCAAGAGATATCAACCTATTAAAAGTGAGAACAAAACGCATCTAATGCGTGTAACCATTATCCATCTGGCAGTGTACCTACTTGTGGCGTATTATTATAATTACTTACAGCATAATTAGCGTGTAATGTTCTCACTGCTGGGACACAGGCCTTCTCTCTATAAGAGGAAGTGGGTCGTAATCCACCACGCAGACCGTGTGCGCGTTGGTAGATGTCACATGTCTTCGAATTTTCGGTTTTAGGACATGCCGGTTTCTCCACGATGTTTTCCGTTTTGAAGGCAGTGGTGATGGAGTAATTTACACTAAGTGAAGCGCCTGTCTGGGTTCAATCCTACGACCTACAACACGTAAGTCGCGGCCGTTACCACTGTGCCACCACTGTGCCACCACTGTGCCACCACTGTGCCACCCCTGCTCACGTTTACATTGCGAACATTTATTTGTACTCCACAAACAAGCTTCAGTTGTCCCACAATACTCGGTTCTCCGCCATATGCATACAAACGGCTTATATTTAGTTACAACCATACATATTTCGTAATTATAACTAATAATAGCGACACAGTCAACCTTTTGATGTTCTCGGTAATCAATTGTTATTACCGACAAGTTAGTTGGGACACTATAGTATACAAATTACCGGTATTCCCCTCAATTAGACAACAACATACAATAACTGAACAACACAAGTAGATTATAATTATTAATATAAATCCCATATTATTGCATGATGAACACTAAGCCAAGCATTCCTTGAGGGTCGAGAATTTCATCCGTTATTAATGCAGCTTAATTCCGAAGCTACACAGAGCCTGCATCAATAGGATATACTGAAGTAGGCTTACACGCTATTATAATACGTATTGTGTGGGTATAGCCATGACACGAATTAATAAAGAGGAATTGTTAGGAATGAAGAAATATTACAATATTAATTAAGTAATCTTACTGAGGGAGTATAATTGGGAAGTGGATGATGGGATTTGGGGAATCATTATAATTATGTGAAATCAGGATTTTGCTTTATATTGTAATCCATTTTACAATTGTCTTTTGTTTCCATCAAAGCCGTAAAGCTACAATGAGATCATTCTTCCACTTAATTAATTGTTCTGTTAACAAATATAAGTTTTATTATCTATAATTAAAAACTCCTTTTCAATTTAAATGACTACGTCTACCTTGTTGATCGGGTTTTTTTTTTTTTGAATGGGAAATCATCAAATGACCCCTCCTGCTCTGGGTGGAGCGGAAGGGAGTGTCAGACTCTTACTGACTAAAACCCACCCGTGTTCCTTCCTTAGCCCTTTCTGTTCCAGGGCAGCGGTAACCCTTTCGGACAATCCCGCCGCCCTGGCAGGCTTCGGCCCTATCGGGCCCCGTCCTCTGCTGACATCTCTTTGAGGCGCGCGTGGAACACAACGCGCCGTCTGGCACGGGCCTGGTTGTTGATCGGGCGTCGTAAGCTCACGAGGCGCTGGGATCGTAAGCTCATGAGGCGCTGGGATCGTAAGCTCATGAGGTGCTGGGATCGTAAGCTCATGAGGCGGTGGGATCGTAAGCTCATGAGGCGCTGGGATCGTAATCATGAGGCACTGGGATCGTAAGCTCATGAGGCGCTGGGATCGTAAGCTCATGAGGCGCTGGGATCGTAAGCTCATGAGGCGCTGGGATCGTAAGCCCATGAGGCGCTGGGATCGTAAGCTCATGAGGCGCTGGGATCGATCGTGTTATTGGGTTTTTCAACACATAGCACACCCTGTATTACATCTGGTGAAATGTGGGTGTATCTACTGTAGTTGCACCTAACCCGTCACACCTGCGATCGCCGCCTGGCCCGTCAGGGAGTAACTACATGCGTGATGTTATGTTATCATACGTTACAACACTAACAAACTTACTTACTATAATTCAGTTACATCGACCCATAAGCATAAACGTTTACAAAACACAACGAGCAATGCAATACATTCCTAGCATAATAAGTAGCCTACATTAAAAACGATTGTACAACATTTTATTCGGCGCCAAATTGCAATTTTATTCAACTAAAATAAGATTGCAAACACGATTCCGTCTGGAAGTGCTTCTTGCGCTCGCGGCGTCGAACGAGATCCAAAGTTAAGCGTTATTATTCTACTGTTTTCTTATTTACAAACATTACGCCGGCTTACGGTCGCCCGAAAGAAACACGTTCAAAAAGGTATTGCGATTTAACGCACTGAGAGGGAAAATTGTACCGAGAGAATTTCGTAAGGGTGAAGGTTGTTTTACGCGGTATTTCAATTTCGTGTGAAGAAAAAAAAATCGTCTAAAATTACCTGAGCTCTACCAAAATACCTGTATGTAAAACTTGAGTAGTTCGATGAAAGTGACTACAATCGTATTAATTTAGTGATGATTTAGTGTGACATTAGAAAGTATGAAAATTGAGTACATGCTGTTACGATCAAATCGTGAAATAATGATGGGGTAAGAAATGACACTTTGTATCTATCGATGTTTTGATGAAAATGAAACTTACGTTCAGTGATAACTCAATGAACAGTCATGCTTAACCGTACTAATGTTACGCGTAAAACAATTTCCTCTTCAAGGACCTTTACCGAGCGTGACTTGGCGGGAAAACATTCCGTACTCAGCGTAGAGCAGTAGATACAGAACGGATTAGTTCTCTAAGCTGACTCCGGTGCGTTTTTAGCTCGCCACTTTGCCAGACGCGTTTTTTAATTCTGCTTTAAAGCTCTCAGGTCAGACGCTTGTAATTGTCCACTTTAATCTAGCTCGGGTTTGATTACATAGACTTCTTTTTGAGATTGGACTGGGGTTTAGTTTTTAAATTGCCAGGTGTGAAAGAAAATGTTTGCATGTGGATGTTTCAGTGAATCAGTTTCGTTAGTCCTTTTAACAAGTGATTTTTTTAAGGCGATATTTACTATCTTACATAACAAGTGTGTGACATTGAAGAAGTAATATAAACTATGTACAGTATGATTGTCGGAGGTAATCCGAAGTGTAAAGTGCGAATGTTCGGATCGGACCGACACATGGCCGAACCGAATATTATTGAAAAATCCGAAAAAAGTTCGGATCGGCTCAGTTGGGTTAGGTTAGGACAAGCTTCGAAGAAAAAAACAAGGGTTATAATTTCTCATGATCTAATGGACTATTAACATTGTAACATTCGATTAGCTACAGCGTTAATAGTCAATTTAATACTTGTATTTCAACTTACCTTATTTTCTTATCAACAATGATTTATTTAACGATACGATTAACCATCTCTAACTAATACCGCCTTGCGATCACCCTATTGCTAACCTACCTAATACTTACTCCTCAGAATGCCGGAGACACGAGGCTCAGAGACCAGACCACAACCCTTGTGGGCTCCAACGGACCTATTTGTAAAGGTATTGTGTTTCCACTCCACATCTCACACCCGAATGCTACCCTATGTCACTGCGGAAGTTTAAAACAGTATGACAATTAGGCTGTTTTTGTAATAATGACTTACGCTCCCTCGGAGAGTGGGTCAACTACCTCCATTTTCCTGCCTTTATTTAATAATTTTCCATTGATCTCAGTCATCATCTGTATGTAAACTTCATTCCTAGACATTTCATTTTGGTTATTGATAGTCAACTTTTGAATAAAGAAACTAACCTTTTTCGACATATCATTTAAACATATAGAAATACTAGCTGCACCCCGCGGTTTCACCCGCATAAGTTTCGATCCCGTGGGATTATCGGGCTAAAAAGTATCCTATGTGTTAATTCTAGTTAAAAACTATCTGTATGCTAAATTTCATTCAAATCCGCTTAGTAGTTTTGGCGTGAAAGAGTAACAAACATCCATCCATCCACACAAACTTTCAGGTTTGTAATATTAATAGGATTGGTAGCACTTTATACTTTTGTTTTTTTTAGTTTCACTGGTTCAACAACCTCATTTTCTTTTTTGAAAGATCTTGAACAGGGGTGCTCGAACAGTAGCTCGTGCAGTAGCTCGTGCTCGTTGTAGTATAGTAACTGCATCTCGTGGTAACAGCCACTTGGGCAAAACTTACTGATAGGTTATGTAGCGGCGCGATCAGGTCATTTGATCGAAGTTGTGTTACTGTTTATTGCATGATCTGTGCCCCAATTCTAAGTTTTGGGCCTAACTCAATATCTTGCTCACTGTGACGTGTGATATCGAATATCAAAGGAGAATTAATTATTCAATTAGATTTTGCTGAAATGTACCTACTCGTGGGTACTGTTGAATATCGCATAGGCTGGCAGGGGTATTGGTGTGATTAAAATAGGTGAATAAATATTGATTTGATACATCAGTATCCTGTGGTCGTACTTTCTAGGTACGTAACCGGTACGTAACGTACCAACATGATCATACGGCAAAGGAGACGAGCATCAAATTTTCTTACCCTTCGTGTCGTCAAGCTACTTTAACACAAGCCCTTTTTTTCTGACTGAACCTAATTTAACTAACTTCATGATATCTTCGAATAAAGCCTGCCATACGAAGGAATGTCGCATGCGCACTGGAAAAAAGAACCAGGAATCCGATTCCCGACATCACCTCTACGACTACACAGCGACCCCGGGTAGGCTTAAAAGTCGCAAGAGCTTCTTACGCTCCACGCAGGCCACCCAGGACAAACCACCCAATGAGAGAAGCAAATTGTGGGAAGAAAAGCATCCACCACCTCCCGACTTCGTTAAACCCCAGGAACATTTGCCTCTCGGCCGTGATCTGTAGTGGCCTATATGGAAAGCTCTCAATCGATTGCGTACCCAAGTAGGGCGCTGCAGACACAACTTGTCGAAATGGGGAAGACCATGCCCCACTTGCTGGAGTGCCCTAAGTGCCCGTTTACCTGTATCTTGGATGACTTAATGAATGCCACTGATGCCGCAATTAACGTCGCCACCTACTGGGCTCAAACAATATAAAATATCGAAGAAGAGCATCATCGACACAAAAAGAAGAAGAAGGCAGATATATAATGTTTTCTTTCATCTCTATCTACGAAAGTAAGAATCATAATAACTATTCAAATGAGTACTGAGCCAATCAAAACCAAGTGATATGGCTGGGTTGACCGTTCTAGAGGGTCTCGGGTTCCGTCACCGATCGACACAAACCGAGTTAAGCGTTGAATAAATAATGCTCAGATATCGGATCTCCTTGGACGTAATAAGATATCGTAATCGAATCCTACGTTGAGTGGTAATGAGAAGTACAAAGATACCTCTCCTATCGCGAATATCGAGTCAGTTGAGTTGTGGAATCAGAAACTCCGGGGTCAATTTCGAAGTCAGGAAGTGCAGATTTATTCTGATACAAAAATCTTACTACGTGCAAAGCACGTCAATATCGTGTCTTGTAGAAACCTCTGTAACAGCAAGGAATCGAAATGTCAACCTTATGGACGACATGTATTATGACAATTCAAACTACGCCAACTTCGCGTTTATTTCGCGCGGTTTCGTTCATTGTCTCGTAGAGAATACGTTAGTAGCAGATGTCGTTGTTAACTAAGGAATTGACGTGGATTCGAACGAAGTAAGGAAACGTTAAGTGGTCATAGTGAATTAGGGCCCGATGTCATGTAAGTTAAGTAATTTGATGCTATACCTTAATTATAGCTTATTATGACTATGTTCTGTAAGTTATATTATTGCCAATATTGCAAATTTTTTAAATTGTGTAATGGAATATTCATGTTCTTTTCCTAGCTATTGTTATTATGTTGCTATTATTCTGAGTTTTCTTGGACCATTGCCCAAGAGATAGAATTAACTGTTTTAAGATAACGATAATTTATGGCAATATGAGAAATGTGTTAATAGAATACTTTAATACTGTTTCCATGGAGTTTCTTGTCCGTATTCTCCGTGAATACCGGGTTTTGCGAACGGACGACTAGCTTTCTGATTAATTACTGACAAGCCTAATTGAAATAAATGTCTAGCCTTGTCTCTGTACTCTACTTCATAAAATCCTTTCCCTACAAACCATATTCATAAGAACATACATAGTAGATTATTTAATAACCATTCTGATATTCAAAGCTTGTTATTTGGGTAATATCTGTATATTACTCATTACACTTATAGTATAGTTTCTACTGCCTCTTCTAACACGTCAAGCTATTTTCAACCTCAACATCGGTTATATTTACTTGAGATAGTTGTCAAACAAGATACAGAAACAATTCGAAATTAAACCCTTTCGGAACGCTATTTATTTATCAGGTAAATAAACCCCCTTAAAGCCTCCCGAGCTAAAAACAGGAAAGAAAATCTTTTTTCGTTAAACTTGCCACTATATCTCAATAGTTTGGGCTAAATAGAGATAGATCGCTGCCCGACACCTTGCCAACATGTTCTTCTGTATTTACTAGCTTTGTCTTTTATTTATTTAGAATAGGCACTCCTTTATGGAGGAATAGGTAAATAAATAAATGTTTCTAGAAAATAATGTTATTATTGAGTTGCTTTGTCGTTCTTAACTAAGACTTCGATCAAAGAAAATTACAGGAACTTACAACGTAGTGTATAATTAAACTTACTGATCATACTACTATTTTATGTAATAGTGTAGATTTTATTTTAGTAAATCGAAGTGTCTACATAGTACCAAATGTAACATAATGTACATACTCACAGTTATTTTCATTCATTCCTCCAGGTCAGAATAAGCATTCCTTTACCGTTAGGCGCTGATCTGATTATTTTTAACGACACCAGGACACGTTTTATCCACAATTAGTACACAGACAAACTTTAACATATGACTACAACGATTTAGTGACGACCATGGGTTGGTAATTTCGTCCACATTGATTCATATAATTTTTCCTATATACACTATACTTTTATTACAAAATAACTATAGATTTTATTGTATTTTTATAATATATATTTTATTATGACAGTTCTGACATTTGATGTTTAAAACGTCGCCATGGTAACCTTGCTTTGAAATCCTTAACTGCCAGCATCTTTTTAGCTAAATATACATGCATACATTGCAAAAATAAATAACCCTGGCCCCTATCATATCTCAAATTCATATTTTCTACATGATATTATTCTACGAGCTTTCATTATAGATCCACGCAATGCAGTGATGAGTTCGAGTTTCGCCTCTAAAGTGAACACTATAAATAAGGCCTGATACTCCAGAGCCACCTAACTGCTCCGGTACCTGACGGACCCTTCCTACGTCTCCGTCCTCCGTCCCCCGTGAAGGCCACCTGAACATATCGGTCCGCACCTCATCCAAGGGCCGCCTTACCTGGTGGGCTGACAGCGTACCCACCGTGCCTCTTCCTCCTGCTGCCGTGCTGTGACATGTCTTGCTGCGTAGGCCCTCCTACGGGTGCCCTCCGTGCCGCACACGCATGCTCTCACCTGCTCCTGCACCTGTACCTGTACCTGCACCTCCTGCACCTGTACCTGAACCTGCACCTGGACCTGCATCTGTACCGGCACCTGTTACCAGCACCTGCCACGCTTCTACCTGCTCAGCTCCATCTGGATCTTCACCTCAGCCTCCTCAACCCACCTATCATCACATATCATCGTCATCCATATACCCCACCTCCACATACTACACACCACTCTTCAGTCCATCTCCATTTTTTGTTTGTTAATATATCTTTAATTGTTACCTACCTCCCTTTCTTTAATTTCATTCTACCCTTGGCTTTATTAGTTAAGCTTTTCTTGTCGCTACACGACACAAATTCACATAGGTATTGATAATATCACTCCGTTTTACGAGTTAAACGACTCATATATGGCTAATATTTTATTATTCTGTTTGTCTTTTCCCTCAAATCGGAGTAAAATATCTTTATGGGAACATTACATTTAATAGACGAGATTACTCTGAATGGGAAATTGACAACATAGTGGGTAATTTAACACAATTCACACCAGAACAAAGGGTCACAATCTGCCAACAGCCCACACGATACCCTAAGGTCCTCATTACACAGGTGGCAATGAATAAAATTAAACAGAATGACGCCACCGGCCCATAGAAAAAGGCGGGCAATTAAACAAATGAAAACAAAGCGATGGCACCTCAGACCACGGCGACATAGAATACAGAGAATGACCCACGGTGCTCAAAGTACACATAAACTGAGGCATTGAATACTCAGTACTGTAATCATCATCATGATAATCTAGGTAAAAACTAGTCTTTGCATTTTATTTATGACTAGCTCCTGCCCGCGACTTCGTCCGCGTGAAATTTCAGGCCCCCGACCCATCACGTCGCATCCTAAGCTCCACGCTGAGAATCGTAGCGTAATTTTAAATAGCCTATAATTTTCCTCATTAATTGGGCTATCAAATACGAAAATAATTTTTCAAATCCAACTTGTAGTTTCGGAGATTACAGCCCACATACAAACAAACCAATTTTACCTCTTTATAATATTGATATAGACTAGTATATATTGAAATGACACACTTGAAAAAAGCCTTTACGACATAAAAGTAAGATGAACAATTGAACAATAATATTCAGAACCAATAACTCAAATAGAAACTTCCAACTTATTTTGGACCATAGCTATGTGCCTGTTATAGTTTTGTCAGATGTCAATTATCATAATATTTTGGAACAAAATGAACAATGTATTTATTATATTGACGGATTCTTTTTTCCTATGATCTGTGTCAGAGGGACGGACAGACTAGAGAGCGACGTAGGAGTTGAGGCTTTTATATTTTATTGTCTGCGTTACAATGTCCAGGTGGACTGTATGGGCTGGCCAAGGAGGTTAAGTGTGATGTTTGTTTACGCACTTGGACACTATGGAGAGCTCGTGACTTTGCGTTCAATCGCTAATAATGCAATTTATTATTTAGTAAAGTTCGAGGACTTACGTAATATACCCACAAAATTAATAATATCTCCAAAGGGGTAGTTTTTTTTTCAAAAGCATCGGATTTATCAGTTTTTTATATAAAAAAGTACACAACTTTCCTTTCATGAAAATGTGGTGCGGCTGAGCACCTGTATATTGGAACCACATGAATTAGTTTCTCCACTCACCGATTTGACTCAAATGAATAATTCTTCAAGGATTCAGTCACATTCTCAGCGTCATGATTAGAATATTTGATTGCAGTGCACACATAGGTGCACCAGGTGCCTGCCTGGATATAGTAATTAGTTGCCTCAAGTACAATACAATTATACAAATTAATTACAAACAAATCGGGCTAATCAACGGGTTAATTGGATCAGCGCGTATTACAATTAAATATGTAGCCAGCTATAAATAATTACTGCTGTAATATTGGGTTGCAAGTAGTGCGGCATGGATGCTGGTAAAGATGTACACGCAGAAGGTCAATGCTATGCGTGGTCACAGGCTGACGCATCAAACGTAGTGCACATATGCAGACTGCTAATGATAGGAAAAGGATTCGAAAACCGAAGATAAGTAATGGCAAAACTAATGATACTATGAAAGCTGATTTAAAAATACCAAGCTTAACACGGGTAGTTTTACGCTGCAACAGCGAATTAGAAAACTGACTACAAGTTTTGTTATTCGGCAATCAAAATAAAGGCAAATCAATATAATTAGTCAGTAGTCCTATCGCTAGCAAAGAGGACCTCTCTAAGCCTCTGTTAAGGTAATAAGCAACTAATTGTTATTTCCCTTTTAACGTGATTTCACGACATACAAAAAAATAAAATGTAAATATCATTCTAATTGACCTTTTTTCGCGCATTGTTTGAAGTAGAACTTCTCAATTTTCTTAAATCCGTGGTATTACTCCACACACATGGTACACACACATCAATAATTCAGGACATTAATGATATTCGCTGCTGATTGAAATTGGATTATCGGCGGCCTGCACTGATGCAGCCTCACACTAAAAATTGATTCCCACCAATGAAATGGCTGGTTAATTAATGGTTGCGTTATGCAAACGAACGAACAAACAAGCAGCCAAAGAACATTGAAATAATTGGATAGAATCTCGAAATCGCTGAATGAAGTACCTATTGATTATTAAACAATAATTATTGCTACATTTTATTATAGGTTTTTTTTTTACGTGGCACTTTCAAATGCAATCTATGTATATTTTATTGGTTTAACCCACAATCATTGCTTCTCGTAAATTCCGCAATGCATAGGTACCAAGGCCAGACATGACTATGATATTCTTAATTGGGATTGAAAATAAAATTAAGCAGGTATCAAAAACCAGCTCAAATTGAAACCCAATCAATATTAAAAATCAAAATAATTAACACAAGTCAGTCGCAACCCAAATAATCTACTCTTGATAAAAATAAAACCCCGTCACACTAACAGTGTTGAGCTAAACGACAGCTCATATATTCACGAAGGGTGATATATAGCAGAGCTATGAATCATGTTACCTAATGTAGGAATATCTGCTCACCTGGTGGAGCTCTTGGGGTTTACTTTTAGAAGGTATGTTTTGTGATTCTAAGATCTATGGTCTTTCATTCTCAGAAATATTATTGATACGTTTTATTTGGACAGGGACGACATATCGGAACTGTATTTTATTGGTATAGGAAATAAAGAGCCATATTTGCTTTTCATCAACTATGTTTTGTCGTTTTAGGTATGAGGGTTATAAGTACCTGTTTACTTCAATCTCTCATCATCGGCCCTTTTTAAAGCAGTCCAAATAATTTAAAAGCTCGCAATAAGTCAAATTATGTCATGTGGGCACACACTTACGTTTCAATATTTTTCTTCTATTCATAAATATTCTACATTTTTTTAAATGTATCCATTAGACTACATTTACAGTTCTAATTTACTTTTGTCTGCTCTTTATAACAACAAAGATAAACTTGGGAGTGTTTCTTATTTATAGTGTTGCTTGAGACAATATCTTAACTAGAACTCGTCTTCTTTAGAAGATTTCTCCCACTATTTTAAAGACTCGTATTAAATTCAAGAATTAAAAAACGTTCAAGGTTATTTTAGCGCCTTCTCGGTGTGGGACCTATATTGGAATTTGCAGGAACTATTGCAAGCCAGTTAGAAATTGTTAAAATTAAATATTGCTTTCAATAGAAGGATACACGACTTAGAAAGTCCGACCAAACAACTTCTATAGACATAACTAAATTTTTTATTATCTAGGAAACGCAACTTAAACTCATCCACTCTAACTATAAAGTCTAGTTAAAAGCAATAATTTCACAGTTCACAATAAAATATTACATCGTACAGTATTCGGTCGTTTGGCACTAAAACCCCGCTGCCATGGTAACGCGCTTCCGCCGCCCAATGTATTCGAACACAAAAACGAGAACAAAGTTTTTCATATACATCCCATAACAATTATCTGTAGGGTGTGAGGGTGTGTGTGTGTATGTGTGTGGGTTTTTTGCATGTTATAATATTTGATGAGGTGCCCGTTCATTCTGCTGGCTATGGGCGGTGGTGTGTGGTGCAAGTTATACGCGACGTAAAGGTGACCTACCTACCCGCGAATTCTTTTCGTAGGTCACGAGCACAGGTCACAAGCTATTCGTAGGTCAACTGGCCGTCATGTCATTTCAACTCAGATTGGGGGACCAAAATAACAACAGTCAGATAAAACAATGAACAGACTTTCAATAGTAAAGGCATATACAAGTACCTATTGAAAGTCTGTTCAAATCAAATCAAATCATTTATTTGCTTAATACAGGTATAAACAGATGTTACAAATAGATATAAAGTACACTGTCTCATTACCTAATAAGGTGTGCAAAATTCGGAATACTTTAAAAAGTTGAAATTAAAAATAAAAATTGTCAGATGAATTATAAATTTATACTACATGTCCGAATTAAAATAAAATTATACAGCTATGACAAATTAAATTACTATAGCATGTCACCCTATTTTTATTGTCATATTATTCAATGTCAATAAATTATTCTTGCTATATGTATCCATCTATATTCTTATCCTGTAAGTACTCCTTGACATTATAGTAACATTTATTCACTAGGAATTTTTGCAACTTCGACTTAAATTGATGAACAGGTAACTTTTTGACATCATCAGGCAACTTGTTGTAAATAAATGATGCCATACAAAGAATACTTTTATTGATTAATGCTGTTTTCCCATATGTTATATCAATTTCTAATCTTTTTTTACCCTGTAGTTGTCTATAGTAGTTTTTAACAGAAGTCTTATAATAATTAGGATTCAATTTCACTAAATCATTAAGTTTATGTATTATGTATAAAGAAGGCAGTGTCAGAATTCTCAGGCTTTTAAAGTAGGGTTGACAGCTGGTAGTGTTGTCTACGTTACACATTGCTCTAATGCATTTTTTTTGAGCTTTAAATGCAGATTCCTTATCGACTGAGTTGCCCCAAGATATAATACCATATCTTAGGACAGGTGCAATAAGTCCGTGATAAGCAGCTAATACGGCTTCTTTATTAACAATTTTTGATAGTTTGTACAGAGCAAATGAGGATTTATTAATTCTTTTACAGACATATTCTAAATGTGTTTTCCATGTCAGTTTATTGTCAATATTAATTCCTAGAAACGTTCTATCTGTCACAGGATGTACTATTTCGCCTTAGTAACTAACGTTTATATTTGTCGGTTGAGTTCTCTGGTGAAAGTGTATAATTTTCGTCGTGTCCACATTTATTTTTAGATTATTTTCAGTTAACCATTGTATTATCGAATTTAATGTTTGGTTGACTACGTGCTCGTTATCATTTTCTTTGTCACTTTTTATAATTACTGTGCTATCCCTTTCTGACATATTTGTATAATTTCTACTATTTGTTTCCTATTATGCACGTATGAAAAAACCTCCTACCTCTTATGCCATACATGATTAATTTTTGCATTAGTATCCTATGATCAACTCGGTCAAAGGCTCTACTCATATCCATAAAGATAGCACATGTTGGTGTTTTTTTGTCCATAGCGAGCAAAATAGTTTTCAGTAGGTCATAAATGGCCATATTTACTGATTTCCCCTTGTTAATGGTTAAAAAATCATTCATGTATTGTCAGTCGTGTAACAGACAAGTGTTTCTCAACGGTTTCAGTCGACCGACTGAAAGTGTTTGAGAGAGTCCAAGAGTATAGTGACAGCTTATAATCACACAAAATACTGAAATTAACAAAGACTACAAATTACAAAAACTGTAAAACCACTCCCACTTATACTTTGGACTACTTACCAAAACGACAGCTAGTGGCGTATTGTCGCTCGCTTGCCAACTGCTTCCAATGTTATTATTATTATCTTTTGAAACGCAACTTACGCCCCGCGGCATCGCTCGCTAACGCGGTATTAACATAACTCGGGCACAATGAGTTCGGCGTCGGTTACAGAATACGGATACAGGATTATGTAGTACGTGAGTATGTATAGTGTGTACTTAAGGAATTGTGACGTCATGCTTAGAATTGTAGTTGAGCTGATCATTTTATCGGCTTATTGGGTAGTCACGTATTAAATAATGTATTGGCGGTTCATTGGCAGCTTGCCGAACATTGGAACAGTACAGGTTAGGAATAATAAATCTATTTAAATGTCGCTACAACACAATATTATTTTATGCGATCGAATGAAAAAAAAACTGCTGAAAATCTTAGAAAAAATATGGAAAGTTGTAAGAATATTTTCTTTCCATCTTGAGTATAAAAAAATTCTACGTATGGACTTCTTATCAAAATCACAATTAAAATGGTGTTAGTTTTGGTTTCTGTCTGCGCTAGACACTAGAGTTTGTTGCTCAATATACCAAAGAGAATGTTCATGTTAAACAATGCATTTACTCCTGATAACTTACTGAGTTAATACTTCGTTGTATTTTAACTATAATACTAACTAGCTTTTGCCCGCGGCTTCGCTCGCGTTAATTTAGAATATGACAATCAATTCGGGTTGTACACTGCTTGTTGTTTGGCCGTTGTACTCATGGGTTCAGAACGGAACGCTATTCTAGGACGCTCCTCCACGCGCTCCACGCATCCTATACACAATATTGTATTTGACGAAAATAACTAACTCTAAAGTTTCTAATATAATTCAATCATTATTCGAAAGACACGTGGCGCCATCTATTATCATAATAACGTTATTGTGGTTTTCCTCGGGAACTGCACTTTTTTTTCGGGATGAAAGGTACCCTATGTCCGTTTCTGTACACCTGACAACGTATATGCAAAATTTCAGGATGATCGGTTCAGTGGTTTAACCGTGAAAAGGCAACAAACTTACTTTTGCATTTATAATATTAGTTAGGATTTTTAGGACAGAAATAAGTGCAGACCAATGTCCGTCCTTCAAGAGAAAGTATGTAAGACCATATAAACAGGTAAGGTAGATGTTTATCTAAACTAATATTAAGTATAAAGACAATAGATTAGATTTCTTGTATGTGTGTTTGTTACACTTTCACGCTAAAACGGCTTAACGGATTTGGATGAAATCCGAATCCACAGACGAGTCGCGGGCATCAGCTAGTCCTTAAATAATGTTGTGGTGTGAAGCACCGTCAGTTATACGCATGAGCTTGGCAATCTGTTTCATGAAGTGCGTCAGGCGAACACAAAGGTTGCAGGCACCAACAGTTTGACTTAACCATATAGGTAATAATACTAATCAAGATCAATGAATATCATAATGAATTAGAAAACTTAAAAAAAAGAAATTACCATGAAATTATAGTAGCTTGTAGGTAGGTTTAACCTATCCCCTCCGCCCTCTTTTTTTACCTCTTCGCTTTCTGCCTGGCTCATACGACAATAATAAGGAAAATTACTACAGCTGCCCATACTCCTAGATTTTTATTAAAACCATAATCTAGACCCAGAATTTAATCAAAGTCTGAACTTCAAACACAACATCGTATAATAATTTTGTTCTCAGGCAAATTGAGTTTGTTTTCCCACAAAAATAATAGGCAGCGGACGTGACAGGCAAGCGACATGCTCGCTCAAATTGAACGTGTTCCCTTCGTAATGACTGACACGAAGCCTTCATACGAATCTGCAGGATAAGTAGGTAGGGGTACAATGTGGCATGAGGAATGTAAGGCTGCTGAGGAAGTTGCCTTTGTGATCCTTTGCTTATTCTTTGTGGCGTATAGAAATGAAACTAGTATCAGTTGTTATTGATTTTGTTATATAATACGATCACAAAATAAAAGACGATCACAAAAGTTTGTGACTGTGACTGGCCAGTCAGTCGCAATGCAATGTTAATTATAACACAATGTATCTAGGAGCGAAAAACAAAAACCAGGGGCACAACCTACCTTTTCTTGAAGCGATTCGTTCTATTTTCAAACCCTCATAGCCTCGACCTGGATAGTGCTAGAAAGCTCAAATTCTCAGGATAGAATAAATTTAGCAGATTTATAAAATACGGTAAGTTTATTCGGTGTAGCTTTTATACATTGAACTTTATTTATAAGTACCTAAAATACGGTGATTTCGTCACTAACTAACTCATCAAAACCTCTAGGGCACTTCTTGCAACCTGCAACCTAATCTCGTGGGGGTCGGTCACACGAATGAAAAATATCTGTCGTCGCTAAAGTAGCTCTGGAAAATCATTTAACATCACCATGTTAAATGATTTTCCAGAGCCACTTTTGATTTTAGCAGTCCTATACGTATTTTTTATCGATCTAGTCACCACTAGATCGAAAAAAATACGTATAGGACTGCTATCCGAGAGCACAAGTCAAGGCAACGTCGGGGCACACCCGGGGCCGATGCTGGGTGTCACAGAATAAAAACCATTGACGGTGGGGGACACTATCACGTACTATTACACATACACACAGGTACCACCCACACCCACACACGCGCGCACACACCCCCACACACACCCTCACACCCACATTCACAGACACACCACACCCTAATTAAGTTAGAATAAGATTTGTATAAAATGTAAAACTAGTATTTACTCATAATATGTAATGCCGCTAAAATTGTAGCATCAGCACAAGTACTATATGTTATGTATAATTATCACTGTATCATTAATCATAGGGGACCGAGACTGCTTCTCCCTAACACAGGTTATTTTGTAACCTAGCTAGGAGAGCAGTGCTTCACCCACTCGATTGTAGACTAGCTTACATATTCTGTAAGAACCTTGCATACGTAAGAACCATGTATACCTACTACAATCTGTTTGTTTGAGTAAATAAATTTATTAGGTATCTTTATTATTATTATAACTCTACAAACCTTACATCGTGGTCAAAATGTATGGCTTAGCCATTTTGCAGCCATCGCACAGACCCATATGGGCTTATGGTAAGAAATTGGGGCTTGACTGTACATTAGATCTGATAACATTATAACAGTGAAGGCTTTTATAATCCTGGCACTTTGGTGGGTTTGATTAACATGATTTACAACCCATGATTCTAAGCCATTTTCAAAGCGCAGTTTTCATAATTATAGCTTTTACCCTTTAGGAGCGTTTACATGATTTGCAACGGTTTGCCTCGAGAACCTTTTCAAAGGTTACCAGTTATTATATTGGAAGGTTACGATTAGTATATATAAATACCCGTTTTCTATTTGATCTAAAAACCGATAGTAAGTACGTACCTATATCATAACTAAAAAACCGGCCAAGTATTTGTCAGACTCGCGCACGAAGGATTCCGTACCATTATCTATAAAAATCACGTCTGTTGTATGGAAACCCCCTTAAATATTTATTTTATTTCAATTATTTATTTTTAAAGTGAATATACAACTAAATATTCTGTGAATATTTCAAGCGTCTACGTGTTGCCGTTATTAATATCGAGCAACTACAGCAAAAAAATTACCTTTGTTTTTAGTTTCAACTGTCTAGCTATCACGGTCCATGAGATGGATGCCTGGTGACAGACAGACAGACGCACAGTGGAGTCTTAGTAATGGGGTCCCATTTTTACCCTTTGGGTACGGAACCCTAAAAAGTTACTTACCTATTCATTTATTGTTTTTCAAAAGTACTTACAGCCATGGATATAATAAAACAAGAGGACTACTTTCTTCTTAACTTTCGAGTTACTACCCGAAAGAAAAAGAAAAGGGTATCTTTAAGTTCGCCCCTAATAGATCCCTTACAATAGGGGGCTGGGTTGTAACTATTTATAAGACAAACGTTAAAAGAACAATAACATTCGAGAGTTTCCGCAAATACACTTTTCAACCAAGAATTTGTACCGAAAGCCCTAACCATATCGCTAAGAGCAAAGCTGATAACAACAAAACTCTTAATAGGTATGCATGTACTTACATGGGTAGGTCTGACTATCCGCTTATGAAGGTTGTTCTGACAAGTTAGACAGCTTTTTGATTAGCAAAACAAGATGAGCTGACCCCTGGGCCCAACTTATTATTTTAATCAAACATATTTTGTGGGCAAACTGTTAAATTGAATTATTATTTGTTAGAAACAAAATATTATGTGTTTCTGACATATTGCAAAGTTGGATGTTACATGATGCGGGGTTGCGGAACGATGAACATACTGTGAGCATGTAATCTGGTGTAAATTTAACAATTATTTTGTTGTTGTTTTGGTCGTGTTGAAAAAATTCAAATTATGATTATAATTTATTATTGATGTAGGTATTTAAGGTGCTTGTGTAAACAATTTAATATATTTAATTTAGAAAATATTCAAAAATATTCAGCAGGTTCACAAGTTAATAGCAAGTTGAGACGACATAATTATGTAGCCTAAAGTATTTCCCACAGCTAGGTGGTTGATTCAGGTGGATACAGGGTGGCAGGGACATTGATGTGTTACCATAAATTCAGTGTATGATTCTGAACGGGGTTCACAATCATGCACTGCCCTACAACATTTTTACCGCGTAGGTATGTAGGTACTTTTCTACGAAACAGCAGATTTTTTCGATAACCAACGATGCATTTCTACGCTAGGGGCTCAAGAATCATGTGGTGAATTCAGGTTTCAGTTTGCGTGTAGATGTATCTTGGGACACGAAAAACAAAAGCAAAATGCGTTAAGGTATCCGTAGGAAGGTGATAGATGGTGGGTGGGAGATAGTAGGTAGTGTCATAGATTTATTATAAATGTGTTATTTTTCATTAAAAAGCAAATTCAGCACAGTTTATCAAAAGCATTTTTTTTAGATAATGAACTGAGGGGCAATTTCCCATATATATCCACAAGCACATACCTCATACACCTCTGTCTAACTAACAAAACAAACACAATTCTTGAAGCTCGCGCAACAAACAAGTGAGATTAGAAACACTTGAATTACAAAGAGAACTGCGCGTACCGCACATTAACGATTCCACCGCCGGCAGTTGGCAAACATACTGCTATTAATTTGATTAAGAATGTAAAGCGAATCTATTCCGAGTAAACACTTCTCGATAAACATGTACTTTCATGTTTTAGAGTACTTGTCGTGGGAAGAGAATTGAAAAGATTTGAGGAAAAAAAGAAAATCAAGTGAACTTCAAAATACTAACCCAAGTTTTAAGTAAATGCCTCTTCTCACACAGATACGCACAGCAACATCACGCATAGTTGCCAGTCACACTTCATGATGATTGTCATGGGTGTCATGATATTTGGACAGTATTATAGGCTGATTATATTTTTATTGGTTTTATTATATACAGTAAAATTTATATACATAGAGTAAAATATTTAGGGATATGTATTATGTGTACTTACTCAAAATAAAACATTTAAAATCTTTTGTGAACTGATAAACGCGTGCTGGAGATTTGAGTCAGTAAGTCCAATGTCCTAAAATGACTTACTGCATCGTATGTCTCGGTGTCTGGCATGGCTGCTATTTGAACTTAGCATAGTTCTATTGGAAGACTCTTAAGAAGTATTGGTCGATACATTGTCAGCTCAAAACATCGGTTATACCTCATTCCGACTCGATAGACAAAGAATTTCTCTCGATGGAAATTAGCGACAAATCTTACATGCATTTACAATCGGATCAAAAGTAAATTATTTAGCGTATCTCTTGTCTAATTGGATTAAACTATTTGCAGACAACCTGTACAGCGATACTGCGAATAGATTGTCAATACGTGGGTAGTATGTAAGGAATAAAGGTGAGTCACCTGTACGCGATGAAATTTTAATGGTTTTAAAGACGTGATGCGCTTACTCTGTACCTAGATTGATTTAGAAGGCGAGGGTACAATACTAAGAAGTTTGTTTAAGCGTTGTTTGCCTTCGAGACAAAGTTGGAATATCTAAAGCCTGTATACCTGCAATACAGCTTATGTTTACGGGCATTAATGTAAGATAAACAAACCATGGAATTATCATGCTGACTACACAATGTTTCCTGCTGCACACTCTAGCAAGCAGCCATTTACCGACAAAAAAACAAAACAAAATAAAAAAAACAGCTTCAAAAGAATCCCGTACATTTCACAACGATTAGATAAACAAACAAATACATCTGTGTGAGGCTTGTGCAATCTCGTAAATACGTTTAAAGCGAGCCAGCGCTATCTAGCGGCCACAAAGTGAATTATTTAAGTGCTTGCAACGGAGAGATGTTTTGAGTTATTTAATTTAGTAGTCGCCGCTTCGATTCCCAGCCGGGTCGGACATAAAGTGCACTGGACGCCGCAAGGGTTAGAGCTGCGAACTTGTAGATATGGTATGCAATAATATGGAGTTAAACAATCATATGGCTTGTTTTGAAGAAGGTGTATGTTTATGTATAGAAGGCTTTTGACCTGGATTTCTTTCAGGTAACACACCTAACATTAGTTGTCGGATTATTAATTAATTAAGTATGAATTATTGTGTTGAATTATTAATGTATTGTAAGTATTACGTCACGTATTATGAAAATACCCATAACTTTATTGGATTTTATTTTCAATCAACAAGCGTAATACTCTATTAAAAAAAAAAATTGTATATAAGTAGTTTATCAGCCATCTTGTTACCATAACACAAGCATTAGGTTGCTTAGCTTGGGACTAATGGTGCTGTGTGAAATGTCCAGGGATATTATTATTATTGTTCGACTCGAAAAATATCACAATAAATATTTTGTTAAATAACTATTTGCACATATTCTGCGAGTTCAAAGGTTACAGTTAAATCCGAATTCTATAAAGTAAATTAATCTCATGTAGCTGCTACCTATTTCATATCCATTTTTTTACTTGATACGAGTATATACGAATTCCGGTAAAATTTTGCATATATATTTTATTACGAGTGTAAAAAGCTAACGCAGGAACTTTTCGAAGTGCCTCTGGCTATGTATCGACTAGAGTACTGCACTACGGTTTTCATCTAAAAATAATATTTATATTTTTTTGTTTAAAAAGAAAACCGTGTTGGCAGAAAATAAACGAAACAAAAACATATTTGTGAAGTTTTACTTTTCAATAATATTCAGTTATCTACTTTTCCACGAAATTTTTTTACGTGATGAACTAAACCTGCCACGCTTCGACTTCCTTGACCTATCCGATAATGTGTTGGAATATATTTGTGCAAATCAGTGGGTTAACAAAGCTTTATCACTTGGTTGTAATTAGCAAGCACGTCATTACTATTGGGAATCATAATGTTAAAAACTGTGTCCAGCAACAGAACAATTAGTTATTCGACTAGATTTTGATTAAGTCTTATAGAGAAGGTAGATCCACACTTCTTCTTACATCATCTCACAAACACAATCTGGTAGAAACATTGCTACCTTTGGGAGGTTTGGTGATTTACACAGCTTTGCTCCCTGACTCCGCCCACTTTGTGTAAGTGAACAGTCAAACAAAAGTCTAGGAGTTTGGTATGCAGGCAAAACGTCTGCCGATTTTCATTAAAATTCTGTGCATAAAATCTTTGCAGCGTAAACGTCACTTCGAGAGAAAGACTGATGTAAAACACTTGTCTATGTATTATCACAACATTGTGTAAAAGCAGTTGCCAGCAAGCTGAAAGAAAGAAAGAAAAAGTATTTATTGCGACTCGTACAGGATCATAAACTAAACACAGTTAAAAATAAAAATAAAACAAATTATTTTAATTATTAGTTAAAAATAAACATAAACTGCGTGTATACTTTACAATTTGTTCGATTGTACAACAACTAACTGGATCCTATCAATGCTCTTTTACATGTTATTCAGCTAGCTAATTAAACTGTGAGATTAACTGGACTGACAATTTATTTCGGTTTCAGGCTAATTTTAAACTTGATTAAAATTTGCCTGAAACCGAAAAATAGAATTTTATGGGTATTTTTTAGTATGTAGTTACTACTACTAGTATAATGTCTAATTGTCAATTATATTCACACATGTTCAATGGCTTATGTTTAACTTACCACCAGATATTAACATAATTATAACAGACAAAAATAGTAAATGATCACCAAAATTAAACCCGCATTTTAATATAAACTTATAACCAAAGTTTTAACATCTCGCTATCCTATTTAAGCAAAATGTCTCCAAATAAATCATGTTCGGTTCTCGACAGCCTGCAAAAAATAATCACTTTTTTCCGTATTTTTTTCTATACAGTCTAGACGTTTCAGGCACTCGCTGGCAGCTGTCGTGGCACCGCTCGCTTCGCTCGCTCGGCTCGTGCGTAGGAGGTCACAGTTTTAACCTAACCATTTTTTTTTAAATTAACCTCGTCTATCTAGTTTGCAGCAAGCCGGAGACATAACTTAATATGGCATCATAATACTTTATTTGGTAATAAACCTACATTTTATGGCAATCATAGTGGTTTATTTAGGCAGAAATAGCGCATTAATTTGCTCGCTAAGATTCAAAATCAAAAATCAAAATCAAAAGTCATTTATTCAAATTAGGCTGAGAATCAGCACTTTTTGAACGTCAAAATTACAAAAGACAGTCCCCCAAAAACGCCCGCCCTTCACCACTTCCTAGTGCTATCGCTGGGAAGAAGAAGTGGCGCAACAAACTCCCCAGCAGCACAGCTGTCTGTTCAATTTAAAAAAAAAATACTTGCTTCTATACAATACTAGGTGCTTATGTTCGGTAATTAACATTACAAAGCCAGAACATAAAATTTAATTATTTGCCATAATATGTCAGCTAGCCACGCCAATATACCAACAAATATAATAAAAACTATACGTACTCAAGCTAAAAAATAATTAATTAAAATGTAAATAAAAAAACTTACTAGCCAAATAAAAGCCTCCAGGCATAAAGGGCGTGACAGCTTACACATTTATGCATTGCTGGGTTCTAAGACCTGGCAGTAAGCTAATTCTGGAGAAGGAACATAAACATTGTCTTGCGTTAAACTAGGGTGACCAACTATTCTTATCGTCTAAGTAGTCGTTGATGGAATAGTATGCCTTTGAACAAAGGTTGGATTTTAGTTGAGCTTTAAACGCATTAAAAGGCAAGTCTAGAAAAGAAGAGGGTATCTTGTTATAAAAGGTTATACCAAGCCCAACAAATGAGTTATGAACCTTATGAAGCCGGTGAAAGGGGGCACGTAGTTTGTCCTTATTTCTAGTGTTAACACTGTGAATATCACTATTTTTAGTGTACAAGTGTAAATTTTGCCTAATATATAAAATGTTGGCAAGGATGAATTGTGAAGCAACCGTGAGAATACCAATATCTTTAAAGAAATCTCTTAGAGAAACTCTGGCACCTAACTGGTAAATTGCTCGAACAGCTCGCTTTTGAAGGACAAATATATTTTGTATATCAGCGGCTTTGCCCCACAGCAGAGTACCGTAGGACATAACGCTGTGAAAATAACTAAAATAGACTAAACGAGCTGTATCAACGTCAGTGTATTGTCTTACTTTCCTGACGGCGTAGGCAGCCGAACTGAGCCTTCCTGCTAGACTTGATATATGAGGTCCCCACTGAAGTTTGGCATCTACTGTTAGACCTAGAAAAATTGCCGAGCCTACAGTTTCAAGCACCTCTTTATCTAAGACGATGTTGGGTCCTAGGTTTCTAACATTCGGTAAGGCGAACTTTACACATTTGGTTTTCTTGGCATTGAGAACTAAGTTATTTGACGTAAACCAATCTGTAACTATTGAGAGTGCACTGTTTACGTCGTCAAAATCTTGTCTATTCCTGTCTACTTTAAAAATAAGAGAGGTATAGATTTAGTGATCATTTACTACATTTGGTGTTCGAATACAATTTGAAGTACAAGAACTAAGGGTATCAAAGCATTTTATGGTGGTCATTATATTTAACCCCATTTTCAATTGTGTGAGTGAACTGCAATGTTTATTTGATTTCATAAGAGTTTGAGATGGATGGATATTTTGCTCGTATACAATTTAGACCTACTAATTCGTTTATTAATTTACCAACTTAGTGAGATCCAGGAAAAACTTTAACATTATTAAGATTAAAATAATTTTAAATCTGTGTTTGTTTCCAGATTAGTAATTAATTGATTAATGAGAAAAAACAAATTCAAACTTACCATATTTTTTTTCGTGACTTGTTTGTTGCATGACTTTTTCCAGACGAAAAACCAGTACTACTACAATCAAAGAGTCAGTTGTCACCAAAACACCTCATATATCCGCCAGAGAAGACTTATGCGGCCACGCGGCCCCCGCATAGCCGCAGTGAATCTTTGCGGCGGTCACACCACCGACAAACTGGCGATGTTACGTTCAGAACAACGTTGCGTTGCTAGTGAACAAGTCATAAGAATACAGCGGACAGGGTTGCGACAGTAGGACCAACTTGGAAGAAACCCACATGACCCGTCCCTTGTCACGGATGTGCTTAGAATAGAGAATGATGAATGGTGAACTTAATTTCAAAACATTGCCACATTGCAGAACCCAAGCAACCAGGCATGAGAGGAAAGGTGGCTTAAGACAATCGAATTAATGACAATGAAATTAGACAATCGTATATGTATACTTCGTGACCATCAATATATAAGATGAATGCGTATTCATGTCAAAAGCAGGATCTAATAAGTTAGTCTTACGTACATAAGTGGTGGTGTATTGTTGTTAAAATGAGCGCAAGCACATTAATATCATGCTTTTTAAAGCTTCTGTTCTAACATGTCTAGGAACTTAAGTGAACTTTGTTGGTCATCAAACGATTTTTCGTCAAGGTATTATTTCTGTATGGATGGTTCGGGCTGACTGAAACAGTTGGACGGAATAGTTTAAAGTAACCACTGCAGCTCACTTCCAGTCAAGGTATTCCTACTGGCTCCCAGAATGGCTATCTAGTCTCCATTCACTGTTATCGTCTACGACGTAGGAGGAATTTTACAATCAATTTAGAGGGGCTGGACCGCAGTGAAGCGGTTAGAACCGGCTCGGTACTGACAATCACATTGCGTTCACGCGAACATCGCTACATGGCAGGAAGAATAGACGTGGTACACATTATAAGCAGTCAGCGGATGAATTAAAATTAAAAGTTAGACAGTTATACATGCTTATAATATATTTATAATACATTTCTATTTTATCCGTAAGATCTTAACAAAAGTATAAAGTCTTTATCGTTTACTAAATTATTATTATTATTAATATCGCTTATAGAAACCGTATTAAAATTAATCAAAATATTATAAGGGATAATAAAAAAAAACATCGTCGTTCCGCATCTACCAAAGACGCAAACTTCATATGGTCGATATCTGCTCTTAAACTATTTAATTGGTCTATTTTCACACTAGACTGTGTTAAATTCTGAATTTCCGATTTCAAAACCAGAATATTTTTCACCAAAGCTGAGACATCGATGTGGTCAAAGGATATCGGTGGTAGTTTCTGCAACATTCGGGCCACAAAGATCGGGGTTTTATCTGGGTCTGTTGTCTTTAAGACACATATAATATCTTCAATAATCTTCTGCTCTTTGTTTTTTCGCCTCGATATATTGCGGGTACTTGTAGAAATAGACTCAAACAATAAACTTTTTGCCGTTGCGATTTCTTCCTTATTATAGGTGCTAATACACAAACGGATCAAACTCTCCACGTCCATAATGTCTATTTTATTTTGCACAAAACATAACATCTCGTTTATCACTATGTTACATGATACACACTTTACTTTCTCAGAAGACATTTTCTACACCCGAACGCTTCCAAGTTCGCGCGGAGACTGTAAAGTACACTAAACGGGCTGTCTCTATATCAGTTAAATTATGATTTTTCTAACAGCGCATTATAATTATCTACCTATTAGTTTTGATTGTAAATGTTCGAATTCGTATTGTTTTTATAAGTTTTTCTATTTTATTTCAAACCAAAGACCATAATATTTTTGATAAGTACAATATGTTTTCCATATAGCAATAAACATACCAATAATGGAATTACATATGTTTATGACTAAGGCGGTACAGTTGGCTGTACGGCGGGATTGGACTGACTACATAAATGATAAGGTTGGACACCAACATAAAAGAAAGACGTAATCGCTTATAACTTGTCGTGGTACGTTAATCAGACAGCCGCAGTACTATCTACCGTTCCCCTGATTAATATCAGTCGTCCGCGTTCAGGGACGCCGTGTTTGGAAACTGCAATTGGGTAATACTCTCTCTAAGCTCTGCGTAAAGCGGCTCCATTCCCCGAACGAAATGGTGCAGCGGTGTTACAAGTCGCAGGAATTGCTGCATGTAACAATTAAATAATTAGCAGATGGAAGGGTTAGAAAATTACTGGATTTTCAATTGGTTCTGTTGAAAATTGGGTGAATGTTTTATTTACGAATACTTGTGAGACAAAAAAAGAAAGATTATGTTGCATATTATGGGTAAGGTTGGTTCATGTTTCATTGTTGTTCCTAAAAATACATCGGGTTGTAGAACAGTGAAATAATATTGCAAGCGGTCTGTCATTTCAAACTTTACAGATCATAATCAGCTTTATTGGAGCTGATTCGCACGTTTGTGGTTTCTTTAGCCCGATAACTCCGTTTTGATCCTCAGAGATTATTTACCACTCTATAGCTCTAGGTATGATTGGAGCTAAGACCTAATCTATTTTCACTTCAATTGTTCTTAAAATTACAACGTAATCCCACCCACGTAAATAGTTTATACAATTTTACAATTTCCCGTCGCTTTGTGTGCACTGAGGCACGACATCAGATAACTGTGTACAAAGCTGTATACTGAGCACAAACACTGCTCGTCAAAGAAACGCGCCATCATTCAATTTAAGCCCGGACTAAACTGATGGCACTGTCACCGATGAGCTCAGCTTTCAAGTTATTAAAAAACTGTGTTGTGTTGGGATGGTATGAACTGGGTTTCATTTTTGTGTTCGTTTGGGAATTATATTTTCGTATGTTTTTTGTAGCTTTATTATTGAGAAATTAAATAAAAGTGAGGCTGACTGTTAGGGTGGTTTTCTTTTGCTTATCTACGATTACAGGCTGCCTGCAACCGACCCCAGTCAGCGCACTATATCCTACAGCTGGCATAGCTCCACCACAAGTCCGTAGAGAAGTAGCATGCGCAGTGGAGAAACTCAAACAAGAATCTGACACCAGGCACGTACTATCTGGCGCACAGCTGCTGCCAACGCAATGGCTAAAAAGCAGACACAGCTTCTTAAAATCGACAGCGTCTCTGTCTGGAAACCCGGCCGATGGCCGTTGCAAACTACTCTTCCCCCTCCTACTTACTACCTACCACCAAATGAGCATCTTCCTGCACCTTCCGTGGCCCACTTGGAAGTCTCTGAACCATCTCCGGACACAAGCGGGAAGATGTATGATGATGTCCAACCTGGTGAAGTGGGGCTACCTTGACGGAACGGCGGTGGGGCGTGATTGTGGATCTATGTCACAAACCATGCTCCACCTCCTATCCTGCCCTTTGAGTCCCAGAACATGCAGTCAAAGTGACCTCTGTACTGCCACCGACAACGCCGTGGAACTTTAAAATTCAGTCGTGCCGGCGACACGAAGAAGATCCACGTTTTTTCATCTATTGTACACATTTTCATGACTTTAAGCATAGTTAGCTTGGTACTTCGAGAAACACAAGTAATACTTTTAATAGAGCGATAAATTGTTTGTTGCACCGGACGACCTCATTACGTCGGCGTCGGCTATCGCTGAAAACCAGCGCTGGGGCTCTGTCTTGCATAGGGTCGCAGCATAATCCTGAGCGATAGCCGTTTTGCGTGGATGTGACGCATGTCAACCATTTCTTATTGTTTTTTTTTTTTTGTTTTTTATGTTCTTTTTTGCGTCATGTTTACCGCAAATAAACGTATTTTCTTTCTAATTTTATAACATGGCTTGATCACACACCGAACTTTTTTAATGCAGTGAACGGATTAATAATCTAGTTGTTTGTGGAGCGACATCATGCAACGTTGTAATAATTAAATGTTTCATAATTACGGGAAAGAGTTTATTTACGTGAATGTGTTTTGTATGTTCTTACTTTACATATGAAGACCTCGAACACAACATAACTCGTAATATTTATATTATATTCTGAAAAGAGTTTGAGAACTACTTTGTGACAAAGAACGTAAGTTTAGAAGAACGTTTGAATTGTTTTGTATAAAATATACCTTTGATATTCCGAGTCCGTGAATCCAAAAGTAATTTGATATAGCAGGTCCCTTTACGTCTATAATCCCCTAGTACTAAAGTATATGTGGGGCTATTGTACATATAAAACTCAATTACATTTGGTTTGTCGGACACAGGATTATAACTCAGGAATTCCAAAGGATTAACAGGTTGTACTCGTTTTGTAACGGGCAAATTAATATTATTAAAAACAAAAGCTAAGGTTTTCAGGCTAATGTTTTATTTTCAGTTGCAGGATTTGTTTTTTTTTTTTTTTTATCGGCAACTACTTATTTCAAGGAGCACAATAGTTACAGGTCGTAGTACTAACCTTGTATGTAGAGCTACCTTGTTCATAAGTAAGACTAGAGTAGGATTTGTATTATAAAATATTAATTATTCATAAACAAGTATTAAAACAATTATTTTTATTTTTAAAGCAAACAGCTATTAGGACGCTGTACTGGTACAGCGTACTTAAAGCAAAATAATACAATTTAATTTAAATGTGATTGAAACAAACAGGAATATAAAAAAAGAAAAAATACATGCTAAGAGAATAATTATCATCCTCAATAAACGTGTTACGCTTTATGTAGTGGCAACATTTGGAAACGTCCTATTTGACGTACGCGCACCCAACATGCACAAAATAAATTATGATGAATTACATAATGACCAATGATGTAATGTGATAGGCAAAAGTTATGTGTCAGTGCTTTATGCGTCTGTGAGTGAATTTGAAATATTAGAATTACGTAAGTTAAGTTCAGCACACCTATGTAAATACCTGTGTTAGATGTTAATTCATTTTGATATAATTTTAATATTAGAATATTGTTTGTTGGATAGTGGCATCTGTCACATTTACGAAGCTTGGGACCAACGTAGTAGTACCTAATTTGACAAGAGATTGTGTTTACAAAAAACATCAGTTTTAACTTTACTATAAATGATTTAGTAATATTTGATTATACTAGTAGTATAGCTTAGATTCAATATATATATTTTATAATAGGTTGTTTTAAGCGATTGGCACAATAGTGTCAGTTGATGTTGTTATTTTATTTTAAGGACTACCTCAGTAACCGTAAACAATCAGTTAAAATTGATTACTTCCTTAGTGACGAGGAAGCATTCTAGCTTCCCTGGGGTACTCCGTAAGACACTGATTCCGTACCCAATTTTGTTACAAATCTATGTAAATGACCTGTGCAGAATGACCCTCCCTAATACCAAGATTTTTGCTTATGCTGATGACACCGTGATTGTAGCATACGGACCAACGTGGGATAGTGTTAAAAATACCGCAGAATCAGCCTTAAGCAAAGTAATAAAATGACATATCTCAAATCTGCTTACTCTCACCTTTAACAAAACATCCTACATTCCGTTCTCTATTCGGTCTAACTCAGCACCAGATCACACTTCCTCGATGATAGCACACACTTGCTCTCAGCTGTCCTCTTCGTGTCCTTGCCCAGTATTCACAAGAACTGAGGATATAAAATATCTCGGCGTACAAATAGACGCGGGATTACGATGGGATAAACAACTCACCTATAGAACTATGTTATTGATACATACCTTTAAGTCTCTTAGAGAGTCAGCAAATTCTGATACCAATCGTTATGAGTGATGTCAATCGTTATTGGATATTGCATTACCGTGTGTGGGGTGGTGCAACTAAAACTAGCTTAATCATAGTGAAAAGAGCACAGAGAGCTATACTGAAAGTTATGTTACGAAAACCATATCGATTTCCTACAAAGCAACTATACGCGGATTGCAAGGTACTTACAGTCCGTCGGCTCTTTGTGCTTCAATCTGTACTTAGAAGACACGCTAGCGTTCCCCCGTCTCATCCTAAAAAACGAACCAACATTCGTCCAGGCACTCGGCACAAAACCACTTTTGCCAGACCAATATTACACATTATCCACACACATTTACAAAATAACTCAGAAAGCACTTAGCATACTTGACCTAAATAAACATGAACTAAAGTCTAAGGAGATAGAATGGCTATTGGAACAGGATTACTCACAAGCAGAATCACTACTTACATATACATGTACATACACAAGCAATATCCTCAAGCAATATCCCCCTGACAATATCCACAACTCGCTCTAACACATCATCACAAACACAAACTCACACACCCACACACACACACAACACACACACCCTCACACACCCCACAAAGTTCACAATTCAACAAATTTTCACCTCAATACACAATTGAGGTGAAATAGTTGAATTGTGACCTTTATATTTCAAGTCTCGTTGAGTGTAGGAATTTGCAGATTGAAATAGTTTAGTCAATAACTGGAAAATAAATTGGGTTATAAGTTATTCGTATGCAATTTTATTTTGTTTTTTCTGTTTTGTTTTCTTCTTTGTCGCTTCGCTCTTGGTAGATCGGTCGTGGTCAAGTTGAGGCGTCCGTGTTGGTGTTACAGGCGGACACGATCTCCTGCCTTCTCTGTTTGCAGGCGCAGTCTGACACACGGTTCTTTTGGCGTTTGTGTGTTTCTTTGAGGGCAGTTTATTTTGCTGATTTTTTGGTCGTGTTTGGCTTTTAGTTAGAGCATTGTACGAAACTATCAGTCAGCGAATACGACCCGCACTTGGCTGTTATAAAAACTACGGAACCCTACACTGCGCGTGGCCCGATACGCACCGGTTTTTGTTTAAAGCTCTTTTCCGCCTTCCTATTAACTTCCACGGGCAGCTTTTCCAAAGAGAATCACAAAAATTGAATCGTTTCGGTATTGCCAGCACAATAAGTCAATTACAAATAATCGAATACAAAAGGAAATCAAATTAAAAAAAAAAGTAGATTACAACAAATTGCATAAAATAGTTTAAATAAAATAATAAAATCTAACACTTGATTATTGCTTATTATGACTATGTTGTTGTGTAAGTCATATTATCTTAATATGACTTACACAACCACAATACAATCTAAAACATTAGCAGTATTAGCCTTAGCTAATACTGCTAATGTTTTAGATTGTATAATGGAATATTCCTAGCTATTGTTATTATGTTGCTATTATTCTGAGTTCTCTTGGATCATTTTCCAAGAGATATAGTTAATTGTTTTTATGATACCGATGATTTATGACAACGTTAGAAAATTGATAGAATACTATAATACTGTTTCCATGGAGTTTCTTGTCCTTCTTCTCCATAATGACCTAGTTTTGCGAACGGACGACTAAATGTTCTGATTAATTACTGACAAACCTAAATTGAAATAAATGCCTTGTTTCTTTGTGGTTTACTTCATAAAACCCTTACCCTACAAACCATATTCATAAGAATCTTCATACAGAATAAGTAACTAACAAGTAACCATTCTGATACTCAAAGCTTGTTATTTGGGTACTTAAACTTCTTGTTTATACCGAATAATCTAACGCCTGCATTTTACAATGATGCTGCTATTTACATACATATTACCTATAAGTTTGGCTAATAGTACGACATTTTAAAAAATTACGGTGTTTTTATCTGCTTAACTCTTAACGTAACTTTTATATTCCTAACAATCACAAACATGTTTGTATTAATGTATGCATACATGTAAGTGAAGTTATGTTTATGTAAGAGCTTGCAGGTAGTCATACATTTGCTAGCAATAAGTCAATACAAGCAAGTAAGCGGGAATAATCTAATTATGTGTAGTGCCGACGTACGCACACAATTAATACTAATTCAAATAATTACATAATGGTATGTGTATTCAGAACAAACTCCTGTGATATTATAATTGCGGTAATCAAAATAATTGCGTTAGTCTACTAATAAACAAGCTTATCCTTAATTATGCTCGTGGCTAGGTAGTTAAAATAAAATATTTATATCAGGTTACCAATCTCAAATACAACTAAGTAATTTAGGTCTAGAAACAAGCTTTATATAATTGTTTGTATCTATGTATGTATTTTTTCTAATTAAGTCAAATGATTTTTTCTTTCTTTATAATACTATTTCAGTAATAATAAAACTACGGCTTCTTATAATACTGGAAGACGACTCTTAAAGGTATTGGAAAAGGGATTGTTCGGGGAAGGAAGTGTCATTTATCTTGATGACAAAAGCGCCCCCACAGGATTTCATAAGAAGCGACAGTGTTTTCTAAGTAAGCACGGGTCAATCGGTAAGGTTAAGCTACGCTTGTCACGGTTAGACCGTTGATGGGTGACTATCTTTAATTTTTAAAACTCTGATAACCAGTCTTACCAAGGGGTATCGTATTACCCAGTTACCGGGTTGTGAAGGTCAGATAGGCAGTCGCTGCATGTAAAATACTAGTATGCAGCTGCATCTGGTTAGACTGAACCCCGACCCCTACATAGTTAGGAAAAGGCTAGGCAGATGACGATGATGAATATCAGAACATTGATCCTGGTAAAAGTAAAAAAAACTATGCAATGACCATGCACGGTGATCTATTCTCATGCTTTCTCTGTGTTAAAGGAGGCCCTGACCCTGTAACTGGATAAAAATAACAGGCTGGTGTTATTTATTACACATACTAAGTATTCTCTTGAATATTTTACAAAATAATTATAATTATAAATAGCACTAGCTGCGCCCCGCAGTTTCACCCGCATAAGTTTCGATCCGTAGGAATTTCGAGATAAAAATCTTGTGTGTTAATACTGGTTATAAACTATCTGTGTGCCAAATTTTATCCAAATCTGTTCAGTAGTTTTGGCGTGAAAGAGTAACAAACACCCATCCATCCATCCATCCATACAAACTTTCACATTTATAATGTAGGATTTACTAATATAAAAAGGGATGCATTGATGTCAAGAACAGCTGCTAATAGCTACTGATAGTTAGGACTTCAGGGACAGAAACCTCATCACAATGCAAGTTGAGTACTACCGTCTGAATCAGGCCTTGAAACAACCGCCTAAAGAGAGCCTCGAGAGATGTTGGTCGAGGCCAATACGACCATCGGCAAAATGACAGCCGAGCTCACATCCCACATGTCGACAACGACATCCCACGTGTCAAGAAATTTGATTTGTTTTACAGTACATTTATTTATATGAAACTCAAAGTTTTATGCCACCATCACAAACGCCACCACGTCACAGAGCTCTGTGAATGTCTCCTCTGCGGAGGAGAAATTGAAGCTACACTTCGCACAGATTGAAATAATTACTTAACTTAGTATGTTAGTGTACACGCTGTTGCGAGCAAACGCGTTCTCTGTTCTCGCTGTGTTTGGGATCTTTATGCAATGACGTAAAGGTTTTAATTTGATACATATGCCAAGGGAAATAAGTGGAACTAATCATGATACTGAACATTTAAAATTAAACAACATTTTACAGTTTCCGCTTAGAAAACCTAACGAATTCAATTCTAATGTCACATCTAAATGTTTACACGTGCAAATACTGGACAATCTACATTGATATTTTCAATATATATCATAATCATCATCATCATCATTTCAGCTGAAAGACGTCCACTGCTGGACACCCAACCGGTTCTGTGCTTCCCGCATCCAGCGGGTTCCTGCGGCCTAGTATACATATGTAATAAATTTATTTTTATATTTTTGAAATCTTTAGGTTGTGTTCAGTTAATAAAGCTACGAAGGGGTAGGTACTCTTGCCATTAGGTATTTTATTCTATTGCATAACGAGCTGGTGTCCGCTACTGCACGCACAAGCGCGTAATTTGCGTACAGTTCCATTAGGTATTAGGCTTAACCAGTGTCAAATTAATTCTAAATAAAATATTTTAGCCACCGTAAACCTAATTGAGTATTGAGCAAGTCATTTCTTCAATACTGCTAGTTTTAGAAAACGCCGAAAAGAGTAACTTTTCACACCAACCCCACTTCTTTCCTCTGTGTTACTTTAGTCACAAACAATTTGGTGGAACATGCGGCCGCTCGGCTGCTCGCGCACAAAGGAGCTAACGCACACTTTACATGTTAATGCGCGCATTTTTACAACTACCCGCCATTCAGATGCATATGCGCCTTGTTGCTCCAACTGTGCTGCCGCGCTAGCGATAAGAGCAGTAAGTATGTTTTGCATAGTTTTGAGTAATTGGCGCGCAAAGTTTTTGTTGCAATTTTGTTTTTCCAGACTTCTTTTTTTAAGTTGTATTAATTGTGATGATTAAAACGTGTAGCCCAAATAAAGCGCTTTTATATTCTTCACTCAATAAAATTGTATATATATTAGAACCGTTTTAAATGACGAAAATCCTTTTATATCTAGTGCCAGTTGAAGCAACTGAAATATCGATTGCTTAGAATAATAGCAGTAAGTAGTAAGTTACTGCTTTTATTATAAGCAACTCATGTCTCATACTAGATTTAGGTTATAGTCGATTTTGAACTGAATTCAGGAAATGTTCTTGATTTTAGGTACTTTAACTGTAAAAAGTCTAAACTCTGTCTTTGTTCGTCAGTACGGTTAGTTTTGTATTGCAGCGTGAACTCTCCTAATATCTTTATGGTACACAGGTTGTACTTTTTTCATTTTATGTTGCGAAAATAGGTCGATAATATAATTATAAAAATTATCGACTTCCATTATTTTTGCAAAGGTTTTTCTTGAGTTCGCTTGCTGCACTGCATCAACGAAGTCGTTAAAATCATCGACCTTATTTTTGCTTGCCTGTTCCACCTGATGATGAAAGCTGTCTGCGGACATAATAGTATGACGGTTCGAAATATTTCAAGGTGATTATTATCGCATTTATTTGATTGACGTTAATAATAGGTATACACCATATAACTCAAAATAGTCCAGTTTTTATTTTGTGCAGAACAATTATCCATCCATAGTACGATATGATCAGCATCACGTTTAGGTAAAAGAAATGCATTTAGTGTCGAGATACTATCTTCCTGTTTTCTTCCATTTATACTCCGTTCTTCTACTTCCGTTATACTCTCGTTACGGACGGCTGCAAAAGGCATGTTATGTTTTTTAGACCTTCCTAAAGGTACAAAGCTTTCGTTGAAGGCAATGACACGTAGACAAAATATTGCGCACTTAAATTGCTCCATTCACGGTATCATTATTACTTTTTGTAAATCTACGGGGTAGTAGATGGAACCTGCAGTGCGATTCTGTAACTATCTCACCGTGAAAAGTTAGGTGAAGTGAGCGTGGAGTGAGCGGTCAGTCGCAAATAATGCTAGGGATTGACACTATTGACAGCTCTCTCTAAGCTCACTTTACCTAACTTTTAACGGTGAGATGGTTAAAGAATCGATCGGCTGTTTCCTTTTCAGCTTCTTTAACATCATTTCTATACGCCTTACGGTTATGGATTGTAAAACTGTTGCAGAGCTCACAATCATTGTTTTGTAATTCATGATTTTTATGGAATTCGAATTGGGCTCATACTTCACATTTCTCATTTCCCAAATGTGCAAAAGATCATTTCTTCCCGAACGATTTTCCTATATACCTACCTCAAAGGAAACTACTTGCCAGCGCTGGGGCTCTGTCTCGTATAGGGTCGTAGCATTATGCTGAGCGATGGCCGTTTTGCGTGAATGTGACGCATGTTTACCCCCCACTTTCTATTTTTTTTTGTGTTTTTGTTCTTTTTTTTTATGCGTCATGTTTCCCGCAAATAAATGTATTTTCTTTCTTTCTTTCTACTTTTTCTGGAAAAGCATTACAAAAGTTTTCATGCATTAAAGTAATGGTTATGTTGCTTGGTAAATACAGTCGAAAGGGGGCATGTTTATGTATTAATAAAGTAGACCATGCTTAGCATAACCACAGTATGATGAGTTACTGCAGATATTATAAGTATTTAAGGCAGAATAAAAAACATACCTTACTTGTTATATATCCACAGTATGTTTAGATACTGCCGATATTCTAAGCATTTAAGGCCAAATAAAAATCAAACTCGACTTATTATATCCACAGTATATTTAGTTACTGCTGATATCCTAAGTGATTAAGGCAAAATAAAAAAACACGCTTTACTTATTATATCGACAGTATAAACAGTTACTGCACATACCTTAAGTAACGGTAAAACCTAAATGATAGAGATTACTTGCAAACCCGGGGTAACTAAACGTACTGTTGTTATGTTATGGAAGATTTCAAATTTATTGGACTTACTGCCTTTATCCTTAACTACATTTACCGGTTCCCGATAAGCTATTAAAACAGCTGTCAGCACATCTGGTAGAGCTCATTGCGCTGATTCAGGATCAATATTCAACTCATTTTGTCAAAAATTGCACTTACTGCTGATATCGCTAGCGCGGCAGTGTGTGTTAATTGATTTATTTTACATACAACATGCATTTTTGAGTGCCATGTTTAGTTTTTAGAATTTCTGAGAGGTTTGGCCAAAATGCGTTTTGCTTTGTAATTTAAGGAAGTAGGTTGTTGCAGTAAAGCTTCGTATAAAAAGTTTAACTATAAGTTTAATCTTATAATATTATGTAATATGTCTGCAGCTTAAACTACCGGTTTGAAAAACCTACCCGTGCCAACTTATTATACAAATATGTAATCATTTTTAAATTAGTGATCCCGTATTAGTTTCACAGACAACTTTATCAACATTAATCACTTTACGTACCAACGTAGCACGCGCGTAGCTATTTCGTAGCACGCGCGTAGCATTTTCGTAGCCATTCAAACGATTTTCGTCTACGAATTATTATTGATAAAGCAACATTACTAACACGTAACTTACACTTGTGAGAAACGTCTGGTTTGTAAATTATAAGTGTAAATTACGTGTAACATTACTAACACGTAATTTACAGTTATAAATTACGAACCAGACGTTTCTCAAATTGTTATGATAATAATTAAAAGCATAACGTAAATATAGCAGAATACCAGATAATACCTATGTACTTACATAGTATCCCAGCTCAAGTTTGGAGGTTCCTGTTAGGTACACATTACAGTTATTACGAACCCGCGTCAGGTTTAATAGAACACTGACTTCTGGAAAGTTCTAGAACGTTCCGAATATTCGAGACTCGGAATGAAACTTAGAAAGGATTTGTTTAGGAAGTAGTGGCGTGTGGAGTGTAGCTACGTGTTTTAACTTTGGGTAATTTGCTTTTTCTGTGCTAATTCTGTGGGCAGATATTTGTTTTCTACGTTATTGCATACATTATTAATAAGGCTCTCTTGCACCACAAATTACTAAAGACATTTAGCGTTAAACGTATTTTAAACATCGTTGTTCTGTAAACTGTTTGAAGGTGAAAGAGACAGAATAATTAAAAAAATAAATTATTATTAAGGCTCGCTTGAACCACAAATTACTAAAGACATTTACTGTAAAACGTATTTTAAACATCGTTGTTTCTGTCAACTGTTTGAAGGTGAAAGAGACAGAATAATATTATAAATATGTTTAGCGCATTCAGTAATTTGTGGTTCAAGCCAGCCTAAGTTATTAAACAGTTTTTGTTCAGCCATTCTTGATCCATGGTACCCGTATGCAACACAAAGTTGTCTCTACCACTTCCAGCATCATTTTTCCCTCCAACCCTTCCATTCATCAGTGCAAAAACAAAAAATCGTTCAATAAGTAAAGATTACGGGTAATCTGTATAAAGCGGTGCACACACGGGCGCAGGTGGCGCCGCTCGTTAATCAGCGGTAAGCGCGCGCCGCCGGTAAGCGTGCGATTAACGCTAGCCTTATAATTGTTGTTTTTAGATTATTCTATTTATTTGTTTCGTTTTTAATTTTTATGAGTATTATGTTTAACTGCTTTGCTTTCATCATTTGTATTACCATACATTTCACCTTAAGACTGTCCCGAAGTAACTTGTTCCGTTTTGTCCTTTAGTTCTGCCTTGTCAACCGCCACGTTATCATTCACTACTTCTACTACTACTTCTCCTCCTTCTACTTCTTTACTTCATCTTCTTTTCCTTCTTTTACATTCTTCCTTCTTTCTTTTCTACTTTCTTCTTTTTTGTGTAATGACAATAAACGCACTTTTCTTTCTTTCTTTCTTTACTCTTTGGTATTCCTCTCCCTCTCCTCTAATTAACATTTGTATTCATACATTTTTAGTACATGTGTTTCATCCTTCCTCATTACATGTCCAAACTACGTTCCCTTTCAGCTTTGCTCTCAGTGTCGCCACTTATTTCTTCTTACGAACCACATCACATTAATATTAGTGACCTATAACTACCCTCACCACAGGACCGTTCTCGCTAATTACCGGATTATGCTAATCTCTAAGAGCAGACTATGATGCAGGCGGTATCCCCGCGGGAGTGGTTAGCGATCGGCAATTAACATAATATACTAATATTAAATAGCTATTATCTAATTGACAAATCGTAAAACACAAATAGATTTGAATTCCTGTATTTTTAGAACATTTTCATTCTAATGCCAGTTTCTCTCAATTAAAAAGATCTCTAATTTCCATACATTTTTGACAAGTTTTTGACATTGATTGTCGCTGAGATGGGATTGTGAACGTATGAGTATTAATTAGCCACTTGTTTGGATCCCGATATACCCCTATGTAGGTATCTTAGAAAGATTTTTTAACCGGGAATAGGTCTTCTAACTGTCTCTTAGTATGTTCTAATAAATTGCTGATGATACAAGCAATAACAAAAGTCTTATGAATTAATTACTACATGTTTCTGCCAACATCAACACGGCAATTATAGGAAGCCAGCAAACAACGAATTATGTTAATGTTATGTTTGTATCATTACTACTTCTACTATAAGTACTTTGCTAATAACTACCCTATACCATAGGTACGTAGGAAGCAAAAGTAATCCAATTATGTAAAATCACGTACAAAGACCATTAATCACTCCATTCCACAAGGCAGTGTGTTGGTGTTGGGGTGTTTATTATTTATACGTAATATACTAAGTGTGTGTTATTGTGTATTGATTATTACTGTTAATTAGACGTCAAAACAATTTTTTTTCCGAAAATTGTATTGTGTTTGATAAGTTTTGACTCAACTTAAGTTGATTTAATTTAATTTTCACTAACTCAACAGCACACCATCATTTGTGTTTTGCAGTGCCCTGGCAGGGTTCATGTAAAAAAACCGACACTAACCTATTGTAAAATGTGTGATGTGCGTGAGAGCAAATAAATATTATAAATAAATCAAATTTTATTATATACACAGTTGTGGTAGCAGAAAGACTATTTAGCCTTTTGGAGTGTATTTTTAAACATTTTTTTTTGGGTATTTTAAAGTCTTTTATCTTTAAATAACGTTTATAAATAAACCCTCTTATGTATTTTATTGAATCGTAGTGTGTCTCATAACCTATGCTTATCTTGACAAATAGCTCACCGCTGTTATCTCCATCGGTCAATCCTTCATTTTCCTAATTTTACAGGTTTCAAAGTTCATATTAGAATCAAACAGGTGCCGCATCCCGCGGTTTTAGAACATTTACGCACGATTACATGCCAACGCGTGAGTTTCCGAAATCCTTCCGATTTCATTTCAATCATCCCACGCTTTTAGGATTTCGAGCTAAATGAGGAATTGTTCCGTTTAAGATTTTGATGGCTTGCCGTTTTGTTAATAATTACTTAATCCTAGGTGCTAATTGTGAGAGTGGTTTTAACTTCATGTTATTCTAAAATAAATGATAGCGATAAAAATTTAACTTGATTTGAAATCAATTATTAAATAACTCAAAAGTTTCAAAGTCAACAGCTAGTTTTCATTCAAACCTGTAGATACTAAAGCCCGTTCAACAAAAATAAGGCCAGCATCCAACACACGAGCATCTGCACGCCATCTAAACTGAGATCAAGAGGTCTGGCAGAGAGCCAGGCTCCGCTACAATTGACCTAATTACGTGCCAGTTAGCCGATCAAGATGGTTGTGTAACCATAAGTGTGCTGTGTAGGAGTTTTTTTAGATTTGTAAGCACTTAATAATAATAATAAAGTTTTTTTATTTATGCTTTGTTATTATTTACAAAAAGGGTTTAGTGTTTGAAACCTTCGTTTGCTCTGCTCTTTTGCTTTTCTCATACCCATCACGTCCTCGGAGTTTCGCTAGTTAATTTAATTTGACCCTGTATATCTAAATACCGCGACTAAGACGAGGACTAGGGCAGTCCGAAATAGGAAATTTCGCTGAAAAAACATAGAATGACAAAAAAACAATGTCATGTAAAAAAAAAAATACTGTCTCTAATATTGAGCACAACATGAGTTTTCTCAAGTCAGACAAATCAGTTCCTAATGTGTCGGAAAAATTAATTCACTTCTAGTAACGTAACTAACTAACAAATAAACTACATCGTAACAAAACATAATTCCGTAGAATCCTCTCATTTATCCCGACACGCCGCTGGCAAATAAATACGCCATTTTTAATTCCATACAGCGCTATTTCGCTTTTAATTATCTCATTAGCAGTATTTACGGCAACGGTTAGCGCACGTTCACTATGAATTAGTGGCACGTGTAACTTTGTATTTAACTTATCATATTGTGTGGTGAGTTAAAAAGAAATGTGGTGTATGTATATATAATTATGTATATTGTAGGTCTTGGTGCTGCTGCATTAGATTGTTCGCCAAAAGCTCTTTTTGCCATTCTCATAAGTCAATCACAAAAGTCTGCCATTTTGCAACTGTATAGTTTTATAATGCAAGCATTTAAATTCAGTGGTCTTCATGTGGTCTGAAAGTACATAGGTAGAAAAGAAACATTAATCCATACTAATATTGTATATGCAAAAGTAACTCTGTCAGTCTCTCAGCTACCTGCTCATGCCTTAACGGCTGAGCGGGTTTGAATGATCACACAGATTTACCTTGACCTGGGTTAGGACATAGGATACATATTATTCCCGTAGTACGTTCTGACGAAGCCGCGAGAAGAAGCAGGTCTTTTTTCACGCTTGCTTCAACCTTGTGTATCGACTGGCAAACGTACACGCTATAAATAAACCCCCGACAACTATTGTTCGAACAACAGAGTAATTACACTATAATGGCTAAATCTTCGTGAGTAAAGGTTTCTTTGGGGAGCTCAGATCGCCATTCCCTGTGGCCTGGAAGCCTGTCTGGCAGGATTACTGAGCGGTTTACTTGTGGGCTCTGTCCTGCACGCGCGCGTTTTGCCAAACAACTGGCGCTCTCTTGTATTCATTACATAGAGAGGCAAGTTCTAAACTGAAGGCGACAGATAAAACTTAATTATTTAGAAAAACTAATCAATCAATCAATCAAATTCTTTCTTTCAGACCAAAGATCCATATAGTGTTAGTATCGCCTTAGCCTAATTGTTAGTAAATAATATTAAATTAATTCGTCACATGGACGTCTGTGCGCACTAATGCTCAAATTCTCAATGCCAACCGTTTGACTAAGGACTGTTTTTTCCATCGCCAGATATCTTTTATTCGAGGAATAAAATTGACGTTCGACCGTTTTTGTATGAAATAATTGTCAAAATTTCAAAATTATTCCCTGAATAAAGTGATCCTAAAAATGATTGAAAAATCAGCTCTTAATTAAATAATTCAACGTTAGTAAAAAATCGTCTCACGCTAAGCAATGACAACTACAATAGGTATTTTCAGTAAAGTTACTTCTGTAAAAGTACCAAGAAAGTAAGTTATTAGCAGTTCATTATGTAAAAATACAACTAAAGCTTTTTGCTGTTTTTCGAGATCTCGACTTGTAGAAGGCAAAAAAAACGTTCTTAGTAAAATAACTAGCTACTGTTCACTGTTTGGAGTCTGCTGAAATCGTTGTAAGTTACTCCGTTATTTAAAAAATAGATTGTTAAGTAAAACGTATACCCTGCCCTATTATTTCATGTCTATCTCCAGAATTTCATGGTTGCATTGCATGAAGAATGAAATAGATACAAGAAAGAAGATTCATAGTCCACCACGGACCTCTTCTCGCATGTACCATAGCCACCAGGAAACTACCGAGTACATACATCGCCTGCAAACAACTTGTATTAGTTTCAATGCAATCTGAGTGTTCGATGCAATGCCGGTAAGTGCTGTTTGTAGCAGAACTCTCAAAGAGCTGGACTCTAGTTACCAAGTATTTTGTAACTTGGAGGGATACGAGTTTAATTGTAATTGTTGGACTGATAGCAGTGGCCCTGGAGTTTCTTGCAGATGTTCTCTGCTTTGGGACAGAGGAACTAAACTTGGTGTTTGACAAGTCCCTCCCTGTATGTTGGCTGTATTCAATTTCCTTTAAATTTCCATTGTATCCATGAAATAAACGCAGTCGATTGGCTGATCAGTAGTTATAGAAAGGTAGACAGATGCTATGATTTCAAAGGATACATGATTTCGTTTGTTACCATGGAATCATAGTTCATGTTCATACATACACAACTATATCAAGCCGTGTCTCCTGCGCGTGTTTTTTCGAAACATTACACTAAAATCTTACATATACAATTTGTTAATAATTAATTAATCCTTATTTGTTTTCATACACAAACCTCCAGAGTATTAAAATATTTTTAGATAACTAACATGTTCAGTGTAAATGTCGTAATGAGTTCCGACTAGGAACTCATTACGACATCTACACGTACTACTATCAGTTTTAGCAATTAATATAGACTCAATACTCGATATTGAAGACAGATACGACTTCGAAATTTTGACATTTACCAAGAGCTACGAATAAATGAAATAAACCCTTCCCCTCTTCACCCGCGCGGGGAATGTTTTCCATGCAGCTCGGAAAACAAAAACATCGTGTTTGCGTACATACTCGTAAATGTGTACCTCTTTGTTTCGATGTTTTTGTATAATGTTTCGAGAAAACATGCGCAGGAGACGCGGTTTTACAAATACCCTGCCAAACAAACAATTAAATTATCATTAATAGCTACAATATAGGCATCGTCATGTTCACCCCCAACTTGTTATTTTTTTTTGTGTGTTTGTTCTTTTTTATGCGTCATGTTTGCCGCAAATAAATGTATTTTCTTTCTTTCTTTTTCTTTCATCGGTAAGTAGACCCTTGTCTACTTATGAATTAATATTATGTAAACGATAATGTAGTGTGAATAAAATAATAATTCCTGGTTGTGCGGCGCTACGGGCCGGTGGGTATATTGAATAACTTTATTTTTGTAACACACAGTAAATGCTGGTATTCTACTCATTCTTACAAAGAATATTTTTCCTAACACACGTCCCTTGAGAACACGGAATATGTTCTAAACGGTTTCTTGTTGCCTCAATTGTGTTACTTATTCTTTCGTTGTGTTTCTTGTGGAATAACTATTCTCTTCAACTATAAATGGCGATGTAAAGACAACAGTCACCGCAATTGTCGTCTACATAAGACTATGAGTACTAACTTAGTGGTTTGCTTGAGTAGCTCCAAAAAAATCCTCGCTACATCTGCAGACTGCAGACATAATGTCTCATTTAACTGTAAGCCAGTGTTGATAAACGTGTACATATTGTCTATTCTACAGGAAGCTCTAAGCGTTTTCCCCGAGTGAATTCTCAAAAACAAGATTATCTCTCGAAAACTGCTTGCAATCCATCCAACATCCAAACGTCTGTAATCAGGCATTGTAGCTGATATTGTGGTGTGGCGGCGTAGTCTCAAATTTATTAATTATAAGGAGCTCGGAGCAAAAACAGGCGGCCATTTGTTCAACAAATTATGTACATAAATTAGACATAATCGTCGTGCCGGCTGCGCTTCTCGTGACATAACACCCTAAATGTGGAATTTAAACGAAACATTTTATTTTTCTTAGTACTACTATGTACTAGGGCTGTCGGGCTCCCGGGCTTAGCGGAATGTTCGTGGGTTGCACGCTTTACTTTACATTAATTTGGTGCAACTTTATATGTGGGTACTCCAGTAGATTTTTTTAAGACTTTGAACATGGCAGTGTCCACTATAATTTGTAGATTGTTGATACGTTCGTTCATACAATAACAAATCTCAAATTTTATAAATTGGGAAAAAAATTAAAACGTCATATAATTTCTCATTACATAAATTAATATCTGTTGTGACAACCTACGTACACCATCAAGGCCTATATTAAAATAAACAAACTAATCGGGCGGTATGGTAATTATCGAAATCTTAATTAAATTGCTATTACTAAGTAATTGAGGAACATACGGGAATGTAAGGCGGGCAAAACTGTCGCTGTTATAAGTAAGGAAAAGCTACATATTGAGAAAAAAGGTCATAACTTTGTTTTACAAAAACATAGTTTCAGTTTAAACTCACTCTCATCACTATCGTGATTGTTTTAGTTAGATTTTACCGGGCTACTCGACTTTCATATTCGGTAGTTATTTCAGAATGTTTTTATTACGAAAGTGGTAACCTAAGTAATTATTATTGAATATTTTCGTGAGCTACTAGATACTACCAAAACAGTCGTAAGAGATTATCATAACCGCATTTGATAGCTTATGACAAAATTGAACTTTTACGCCAATCAAGAGAACAGGTCCGTATGTTTCCAAAGTTTGCCAAATATTAATGTTACCGATTTGGTCCACGTTTGCGATGTTCGATTGATGGACCATTTGCATATCGGCAAATATGCTGAAAGCTCCGGCGAATGATCCCTTCGAAGCTAAAATAAGCAGCGTTGGTCAACACGCAAGGGAATAAAAATCCTTATTTTTTACAAGTATTTCATCAACTGAATAATAACTGTAGGATTTTTTTTTTTGTACTTTTTGTGCGAATATTTATAATGAATCCGAAAAAGAGCGCGGTGGCGGTGTATGGAATACTGGATCATGAAATGACCTTTCGTCACGTTCGTGAATCGTGGACTTACTCGTAATTCTGCATCGATTGTCTACACTAAATCATGAATTATATATTTGTATGTTGGTACTTGTCTTACTATCCTACAGCCTACAGGGATGAATCAAAGGAACACCTTTTGCGGTAATTTAACGCTCCCAAGAGGCGACATAGACAGAGAGCACTACAATACTTTACGTTACCATACCGCGTGAAGGCGCACAATTAGACGGGCCGCACCGCAACTTAAACATCCTCTTAAATCACTTTCGTAAGAACCGTCGCACACTATATGCCACACGGCGCTTTTTATATTGAAATGCGATGCGGCTGCAATGTGCGCTTGCCTTCAATTGGCTCTTTATTTCAACTCCATCCCCAAAACTAATTCATAAACAGCAAATAATTTAATAATATCTACGAAGACGGCTCGATTATAACAAACCGGCCATCCTCAGTCTTCGCGTTACTCATTTTAATCACAGCCGTCAGTCAAGACTGAAGACAGTAAATTTGGCGGGAACGTCAATTAGGCCTGATGGTAGTCGTTACACCGATCGCCCATTACTCGGTGTCTATTTGGAGAGGCAAACCTTTTTTGGGAGGCTTAAGTTTGGTGAAACTTGCAAAGGAAAAATAGTGATGATATATTGATATTTGCTGCATCTTAAAATTCAGTAACACAAACTTAATTGCGCAACTTTTCTCATTCATTTTAACCGATGCGATGCTTATCTTATCGAAAACCTACAATGTCTCATATGTCTAACACGTTTCAATCCGGAACACAGCAATGCTGTCTGGCGACACATAGATTACTAAGTCCAATATGTTTACCCGTTGCATAATTTCTGACAAAAAAACACTATACTTCTAAAATCCTCAAAGCATTACCTACTTACACATAATATTTCAAATCTTATTTCAATATGCGATGAAAAATATCTGGCACTCAGATGATCACAGTAACCGAGTAGGTAACCCACGCCTTGGGACACGACAGACAATTCAATTTGGGACCTTTCTCTTAAACGAGCCAAAATCAAGATTTGATTTCGAAAAAAGTCGAAAAAAGTCTAAGCCTTTCAGAGTCTAGAATATTCCACACCTCGTTGTATGGATGACCGTTCAATGTGTTAAGGATGCAGTGTTTATACCTACTCGCTGTTATGAACTTTAAGTCCAGTTTTTCAATACTTTTGGATCCATTAACCGTAAAGACAGATTAGGCTTCGGCTTTAGAAAGTAAACCTGTATAAAAAGGGTTGTCCTTTTAACTACTCAATAATAAACTACAATCACTTATCCGTTGTCAAGAGGCTTCAATTCATCAGAGGTAGTTTACTTAATAACTTTGTTGACGTTGGTAAAATTGCTTCTGGCGAAACAAAGATTAATATAATAACACGATATTAAAGGTGGTATCAACAAAGTTTGAGGCAGTGAATAGGTAAATATTTAGGGCACCTTAGCTATATACAGCCTTAATATACCTTCGTAACCGACAAACTGAACACAAACTGAGTTTTGCAATGCAGATGTGGCTATTTTATTCAAATGAAAGCTTCTTTAAAAACCAAAGAAAGTCACGGAAAATCTTTTTTACATCAAACAGGTTCTTTGAACATGGCCAGTGATAATAGCCGTTGAATCCACTTCAAGTTATCCCATACGACGGGAAACAGCAAGCTATTGTTAGAAATTGCCTCAATATTGGGAGCAGCATCGCTGAGGGCAATGTATCGGAAATGTGCAGTAATCTGCGTCAAATTGTTAGTGTGCAACCAACTTTGAACTGAGTAAGATGTTACCCAAAAACGTAGATTTTAAGATGAGATCGGTGATCTAATAGGTTAAAAATTTAAAGAGATAATAATGTTTTAAAATGGTTTGATTATAATAAAAATAATCATGTTACTGTAGGTACTGTATGTGTACGGTATTAGTTAAGTTAAAGTCTTGTCAGTTAACTATTTGGTTTTCCTGAACATGAGGCAAAAATAATTCATGTTGCATTATCCGGAAAAACTTGGTAGGATGACACTGGCACTTGAGATTCAACCTTTCCCATTCTATAAGTAGGTAATGATAATTGTTATGGCTAATACGATTTATTTATATTACAAACGCAGATTATTCATGTAAGAAAAATATTTAATTAAATAAATTGTTTTATGATAATATAAATCATAATTAAGTACGAAAAAAAAGACGATTTAAATATCAACTGTAAAAAAACCCACTTCTCCAATAAACTGACAATAGGAAAACCACCTAATTGCCCATCAATACAGCAGTCAGTAAGGTCGAGACTCGAGTGAAGAGTGTCAGAGGCCAGCGCCAGTAATTAACTGCGGGCGGTGACTCGACACAACACTATTAAAAACTTCGTCTGACGATACCGTCGGTCTCCGAAACCTACGAGTTACGACTGCCCCACAATAATATTTGTGTTGCAATTTCAGTTATAATTGGGCTTGCGACTTGCAAATGGCGTTGTTTATTGTGGGTATGAATATTTCATAAATATTGTATTGTTACCAGCAAGATCGGCTGCCCGACGGAACAATCCCTATACATTCAAGATGCATGGACTAATCGACTGGACTAACAAACTGAACTGCATGCTGGTGTCAGTTGAGGTACAACCTAAGAATTCATCTCTACGCACCACTAAGCATTTTTACACGTATTTTTATAGGTTTTCTGTTTCGACTCCGCGCTTACATCAACCTTGATGTAAACATGCAACATGAAGATAACATATTGTATACCTACAAAACATGTATCTCAAACACAAATGTATCTCAAGTTGTATAGGTATGAATGGAAATGCGGGGTTTTTGGGTGATTTTACACAGCGGATTTTTGGCACTGGCCTTGAAAAGGGGACCGTTCGGCATCCCGGCGAAGTCTTGCCACTTGCCAGGGACGGCTTTTATACCCTAGGTGCTGCCCACGACATAGTACGCGTTACATTAAAACCTTTTGATTTTCTTCTTCTCCTAAAATAAGTCGCTTTTTATAATATCAGCTACCTGCCAGTGAAAGTCCCGTCAAAATCGGCCCAGCCCTTTCGGAGATTAGCCGGAACAAATATATGCAGATAGACAAAAAAATGTTATAAGTACCGTATATACTTTCAACAAGAACTGGTCCTTAATAGCTTTAGACAGAGAGAAGTGGAAAGAGAGTAGGGAAGCCTTTGCCCTGCAGTGGGACATCACAGGCTGATAATAATAGAAATATACTTTCATATGCATTTAGTAAAAAGCTGTTATTTTGACATTACAAACAGACGCTTCAATTTCATATATTTATATGTATAGTTGCTTAAATTTTTACCGGATGGTCGCCCTTCCGATGCCGCACCGGTGAGGGCCAGTAGAAAAACGCCGATAATCAGGCCAGATTCAAATAATAATGAATACGTCGCTCGTGCTTCCACGCAGTTCTAATGGCGCTGGTGTCACAAAAACGCTAGAATTTCATTAAGAGTTTAAAAGACTTGCCGACGATAATTTCCAATTAGGATTTAAACGATATTTTTATGAAACTCTTTACTTTGTTGTACAGCGTCGCTCTAAGAATTTGTAGTTCATTCGACAGTTTTATAAAACAGTAAAAAAGAAGTTTTAATATTGTACTTTTTTCTCCGTGACGTAGGTAATTGTAACATTTTGAGTCTGTTCAGAGTTAATGATAAGTGAATAATAGGTAGTATTTTCTTAGTAAATTCTTATTTCGATAAATAAAATGCAACACTCAACACACACAACATATTTCTCTTCGCTGGAGCGAAAACGATGCCATGGTCACGCCACGGTTCTCCCAAGTAAACATATATAGACAGCTTTTCATTTTCGAGAAATCTTTGTCCAACGTATACTCTACAATACATTTACAATTCCAACGATTTGCAACTCACTTAAGGTAGAACGCAGCACTGAGCGTCCGAAGAAAACGCCTTAAGTGCTCAGCTCAAGTGATTCCCTTGCGTGCAGTCTGGCAAGCCGCCAAGCGTGCCACTTTAATGCTCAGCCCTCGCAAACTGTTTGGAACATGACACACTTAAATAAAACACTGATTTAAATAAAAAAATGTGTTTAAAATGCAGAGCATGATGGGGTTCTGTTAAGAAGTATCTCATGCACTCGGCGGACGATCCCGTCGGTATAGTTTGGCAGAACGCCACGACATCACCACTTTATGGTCAAGGAGAATGGGCGCCAGTTTTGCGTATAGTGCTTATGTAAAGTAGGATAGCCAATTTTGAATAAATCGAGTTCGGGATAAGCTATAATAAAGACGATTATTACGTACCTACGTCTGACGAGTATTACTGCACGTTATCATCTCAACCCACACGGAAAAGGTGCGAGCAGTGAACGTCACACTCACTTATTCCTCGTGATTTTATCCATCAACAAATTTTTGTGGTTTAAAAAATTTTACACTAAGGGACACTGAACGCCCTCAAATAATAAAATAACTTTTATTGTGTCTCGTTTTGTGGCCTACAACAGTCAACTAACTGATAAAATACTTTGACATTGAAAAAGTCATATTGGTGCAAGCCAAGTTCCAAACTTACAACCTTCAGGCCACAAAGAATTACAGCTGAAATAAGAAGGAAAAAAAAAACACCCTATAGGGTGTTTTTTTTTTCCTGGGGTGGACTTCAGAAAGTAGTTTTGAAGCTTTAGCTTCAAAACTACTTTCTGAAGTCCACCAAGCTCCTGAACCAATCTCCCGACGCGCGACGGTCCGAAGTCTAAACGTCGCCCAGTGAAGTCAATATTTTTTTTAATGCCTCTCGCCTTGCCTATTGCTTGTTAATCGATACTCGAGTAATTTGTGTTTAGTAAGCGAACTTGAACACTTTTTGTAAGGAAATTGAGGAAGCTGAAAAGTGTGAACGGTTTCTTTGGCGATGTAACCCATAATTGGAGTATTTTAAGGAATATTCTTGTAAGATTTTGAGGTATGCTGTTTTTTCATGGCACCTGAGAGAACTTAAATTAATGTTCTTATGAGTTGTCAGAAAATATTATATTTTTCCTTTTTAATTAAGGTAGGATTCATTAAGACCTCGCACTTTATGAAAAGTAAATTGCATCGCCATAAAAGTAGAATTTAATAAAATATTGATTTATTCTTCGTTCGTCCTGAAGGAGCTTCTCTGGAACTCATTCAAAATGATTATAATTTTTGTTGGAATGGCGGTCTGTACTTACTTTTTAAATAATATGAATAATTATTATACCTACCTACCCAAGTCAACCACTTTATAAAATACACATAAAAGTAATTTCTTTTAAGAATTAGATTAAAAATAAAAAAAACGGTCAAGTGTGAGTTGATCTCGCGTGGAGAGGAATCCGTACGATAAATATTTTACCCACTAAAACATTTCATATAAAGTTGATGGTCAAAACTTACATAATATGCTTTCACTGTTAAAATGTTTTCAGATCTAATGTAGAGCCAAGCCCCTAAATCTCTACGGTGGACGCCATCATGCGCGTGCGAGCCCTCACGACGGGGGATGCTGTGGCCCGGGGTGGGGTCGTCTTGGCGGTGTCTCTATACATCGCCAATGCCTTCAATACCCTGCCCTGGAGCTGCGTCAGGGAGGCACTCCGGTATCACCGGATGCACCTACCTCTGTCGCAATGTTGAGGCCTATCTGACGGACAGGGCCGTCATCTACCCCGGTCATCGAGGAGAGTGGAACCAGCGAGAGATGTCATGTGGTGTCCCACAGGGATCGGTCCTGGGGCCGCATCTGTGGGATATCGGGTACGAATGGGTGCTGCGCGTCGACCTCCGTAGCGGCGTCAGCGTGGTTTGCTACGCTGACGACACGCTGCCGAAGGACGGAGAGGACCCAGCAATTGGGATTCGAGGTGGCATTGCACAAGTCTGAGGCCATGTGTTTTCATGGTCCTCGGGACGTGCCACCGTCGGGTTCACAAATAACGGCGGGAGATTTAATGCAATGCAATAGTTCAATGGAACGGCCAAGCCATACATTTTGACAAAGATGTAAGGTTTCTTTGTTTTCCCCATTTACAAAATTCATTTATTTACGTTACACGTCTGTGGTTGGGTCACCATAAGGACGTACGGAACCCTAACTAACGTTGAAAGCCTGTCAAATATTGCTAAAAACGCTCCCAGCGTCCAATTGCCAGTCAGTCTTTTTTATGAAACACTGTTTTTGAACGAACTAATCTAAACTTCTATGTAATGGCAATTGGCGAAATCCCAATCGGAACTGAACGAAGCAAATTGACGAAGAAATTGTAAATTGAGTATTGTTAAGTCACACACTTCAGTTCTAGTAATTTAGACAGTTTGAAAGTTGGAAGTTCAAAAGTCTGAATTTTGAAGTCTTTTTGAGACAATCTTGAAGGTTTAATTCACATTTTTTGTAGGTATAAGGTCGCCCACTTTGCTTTGTATCTATGAATTTGATTAAATTAAAGAAATTATCTAATAACAGATGAGGCTTTTACCAAAGTTTAAGCTTAGAAGCTCTAATCGATTTGTGTTGCAGATCGTATCTACCTTCTGCATTAAATATATCGTATGGAAAACGCAGTTTAATCGAAAAGTATTTTCTATAAACAATGTCGTGCAATTTAAATGAGGACTTCATTTAAATTGCACGACATTGTTTAGACCACACTATACTCTTCACTTTTCTCATACTTCTCTCTTTTTTTTTCACATAAACAAGTCAGAAAAGTCAGACCTCATTAAACGATACACTCAACTAAGGAACTTATTAATTTTTACCCACTTTACATGAGTTTTTAATGAGAAGACTCGCTTGCTACTTTTTATTAATTAAAAGTTAGCAGTATTTCAATGTATTCTCATTAACGGTATCAAACGGCTTAAGAGCTTCAGATCTCTTAACGGGAAGTTCTGAATAGACTTAAAAAAACTTGATGTTATTAGTATTTACGCCTGTTCCGGCGTGCCACCTGTTCATGTATATCGGCGGCAAAGCGAATAAGGTAGGTGTATGATGATGATGGCTTAGCTCGAATTTGCCGAGCCGATGCGAACGTGATTCTGAGGGTAGACGACGAACGGAGTTTGCCGACGAACGGAGTTTGCAATAAAAAACAATCAACTCAGCCTATGGCAGATCACTGCACAACATAGGCCTCTCTCAGGCTGCGCTGCAACACCCTGTCCTCCGCCTCCAGTCTGTCTCAGCCACTTTCACGCTTATCGGCACGAGCAGAATGTAAGCCGAATCATCATCAGTCTGCCCAGCCTTTTCGCAACTATGTTGGGGTAGGCTTCCAGTCTAACCGGATGCAGCTGAATACCAGTATCTTGCATGAAGCGACTACCTATACAGATAGGCAGTCGCCTCCACAACCCAGTTACTGGGTAATACGATACCCCTTGGTAAGACTGGTTGCCAGACAATGTACAGTCAGGGTCATAGTAAACGACCCACCCCAACACTTAAAGATTATCGCCCGAGCGACGGCAGGCGCGTCACGTGACTCTGGCCCCGAGCAGCTCCCTCCCCTGCCGCCGCACCCAAGCATCCACCGATCCACCGATCACATATTATTTGCATGTTTTTAATAATATGGTATTTTTTCGGCTTCTGGCCAAACCATATACCAAGAATAACTTTCAAAAAGACACTTTACGTACGGGTGAGGATACGAACCCGCATCATCAGACGCCAGCCGATCATTTAGACCGTGCCTTATACCACTAGGCTATTGGCTCAGTTGTCAATCTCAACGAAAATTCTAACAGCATTACTCCTTTTATCGAACAAGGTTGATAACGGCCTAATCTTCGAGATATTAAGGTTTAAATTTCAACACCCACGTAACTCCTCAATTAACTAAAAGATAAGGTTGAAATTAGCATAGATTTCTTGTTTGGTTGAATAGAATGTGCTTGATTCCGATTATTGCACTACCGTCATTTTACTTCAGAAACTTAACTGCTGTATGAACTGCGAGTAAAGTTGAATTTAGAATACTTCTTCGCCTTATTTACTAAACTGTGATTGAGGGTATAATTACTTTACAAATCGTTTCGTTTTCGTGTGTAATATCTTCGTCGTAATATTATCCGATTTATTAAGTTTTTGAACAGTCGATTTTATTAACCGATAGTGTGGTGCGATTAACTACTTTTTTCAAGGCTAAAATTGTTGTTCTCTGAGAACAGGAACAAAGCATAAAGAAAATAGCACGAGATATGGGCATAACGGTAAGATTTATTGCACTATTACTTACAAGTTGAATTTTTTTTATGTATTTCTAATATAATCATTTTCATTACAGAGAAAAACAGTTCGTAGATGGATACAAAGGTATAAAGCGACGGGTGATGTGAAATGTGATCGCCAAGGCCCTCGTCCAATTGCTTACACTAATGAATCGGAGCGACACCGTAACATTGTGGAAGTTCACTCGGTGGAACCCTTCAAAACTACGCGTTCAAGTGATGAAACTTTTGGAGTGTCGCTTAGCACTGATGTAGCGTGTGCTGCATGCTTTAATATGGTTTTGGGCACGAAAAGTCCTCTTCAAGAAGTGATAGACAGTGACGGTCATCCTCTTCGTTATTATTAGGGTTTTACTCAGCAGATTCATTGTGTAACTTATCTGATAAAATTTCATTGGAACATGATCAAGTGTTAATAATTCCCAATATTTGTGGGATCATTAGTAGTTAATCAAAAATAAACAACCTTTATTAATATTAATCCAGTTACTCCTGTTTACAAGTAGTCTTTTAATGTGTTAACGATGCACCATCTGAACTCACATATTTTTCTATAATATTGTGTTAAATGGGTTATAAGAAAATGTGATAAAAGAGAAAGATGTATATTGCTATACTGTATAGTTTAGCATGTTGGTTCTTCCTCTGTAATTCACAGGCACGAATGACAACATTTCTTTTTTTTAACAAGGGTTTTTGTCCCATAAGATCATACAGAGTATAAAAAATTATGTTTTCACAACTTTAAAAATACATAGCACGTTATTTTTCTCTATATACTTTTATTTACATTTTACCGAACTAACACTAATATATACTATATACAAGTATATAATACGAAAAAATATATAGAAAAAACTGAAACAACTTTAAATAAATAAATATTGTAGTTATGTTTCTAGAAATATCTATAAACGAACCGTTATACCTCACCCAGGGTATCTATTTTGTGTTTAGTTAATATTCTAAGTAAATAACCCCAATTTAACACAGATAGAAAACTGTATACTCAACAGATTCCATGAAGTCCTAGAAATGTAATTATAGAAATAAATGAATATTGTTTATGCAACATGCCTAGCTTTTCTTACAAACCTCATTCCTAATTTAACATATGATTTCTTAAATAATAATTAACGAAAATCACATAATAACCTAAAAAAATAATAAGCGGTTTGATGTCATTAACGGGGGGGTTCCATTTCTCTGGAGCGGAGTGTACGCCGACTATGAGTAGTAGTTGCCGCGGGTCGGCTTTGTTGTTCAACAAAAACTGCCGAATCGAATGTGACCTAGACAAATGCGTAGCTCCGTAGCTCCCCCCCCTGACAGGATATCTTAGGTCATCATATAAACAATAAACAATATTTATTCGTTCAAGACTTAAACCTATCTACATACATTTTTGTACCTTAAATTAAACTGTAACTTAGTGGCAAGATACGACACATGCAACACGATGCACGGTGGCATGATGACATGTGCAACTGGGCTTAAACTAGGAGGACTCCTGTGCTATAACTGCCCTGATAATTGTAAATGCAGTACTCGCAAATTGGCGGTTCCGAGATAAACGCGGTAAACGTGTTTTGTGATATCTGCACAACAAGTCTGAATTAAATAATGTTTTAAATATACCAGAAAAATAAGAAAAAAATCAAACTTTGTATTGATCAATTTTTTTCTTTACTTTATTATTTATTTTGGATAAAATGCGCATTACTGCATTTTGTTCTACCATCTAGACTTGTGAACATGACAGTATCACTAAGCCCAAAGGCAGTATTTTTGTTCATTACTGCAAAATCACCTAGCACGTGTTCAATACTGCGTTTCTATTTATTAATTGTGTCTTATTATCATGCCTGATACTAGTTGAAAGATTTATTAACCTTTTACTTCAGCTATCAGATACTATATGAGAGGATATGTGACGAAATAAAACAGACCTTAATAGGAACTAGAAAAGTGGTTTATTATATTTCTACATAAAATATCACAATCAACATGGCATTATTTTTAATTACTAATTATATTCAGTCTTTAAAATACACTTTAGGAACATGTAGTCTTTTTTATTATATAGGTAAGGTAAATCTAAACTATATATATATATATATATATTATAGTATATATAATAATATATTTATATATACTAGGGGTTTTGTATGTTTTTTCAAAAATAACATCACTTAATAATTGGAATCAACTTTTAAAAACTTTCTTTGACTCATCTTGAGGAATCGAAGACGGAGGTGTATTTAAACATTGATTAGATTTCTCAAACACCATTCCCATGTTTCTACCTCGTGTATTTGAAGACATTTTGAACAAAATGACCTGAAAAGATAACAAAAAAATCAGTTTTATCACCAGTACCTACGTAGGTATCTCCCTATTTACATCCTTATTTACAGGGTAAGCACATATACTCATACATACCTAGGTAAAGATATATATTATACACACACAGAGAAACATTTTAAAATTGTATGTTTCACTTGTTGTTTGATTAATAATGATAATACCTAAAAATAATTATTTATTTCAACAAACAAGGATCAGATATTTTTTTACACCCACACAACATACTTATGTATGCTTTGTGTGTTGTTTACACAATACACATACAACATATACAAACAAAATAGACACAATATAAAACAATAACACAAACTTTACTAGCTCACACTATAATTATAAACGTCAGTACTCAGCAACTTGCAAAATCTAGCAATCGAACCTCTGTTTTATTAATCTACTTTATATTTTAATAATCTTCTTACCTATTAACTTTACTTGTAGATATACATACACCTATCATCGTACTGCCCTTATCCCATTTTAGGTGGTGTCACCGTTACCTACATCTTGGTTAGTGTTCATTCATCACTATCACACATCGCTTAAGTACCTACTCACAACGCATACATGCAAATAATTCGTCATGCAAATTAAACAATAACCAGACTATACCTACATACGTCCTACGACCACTATTATTGGACATAGGCCTTATTAATTCAACTGAGAGTTGGTGTGAGCCTGCTTCAACATGTGGCCCCATTTTAAATTGGTAGAGAGGGATGAAAAAAACACCCAACCTCAGTAGGTACAAACGTGGTTTTGATTTACTAATACTACTGAGTATACTTATGAGTATACGTATATTAAAACAAAGCTATTTGAATAAAATAAATGATTAAAACTTACCAAAACAGAATGAAACAAACAAATTATTAGCACTACGGAGTGGCTGAGCCACACACGTGTTCCGTCCGCGAATGACGTCAACGCACTGATTTACTAGCGCGAAACGCGGCACTTTACCTTGCGGCTTCGGTGTGTGTAAAACTTTTGTTACTTTTGCTACCCTCAAACGCAGCACTGTACAATACTACATTCAGTGACATTCAGTGTTAGTGGTGCAATAGAACTTATTTAATATACTTGCTACGCTCAAACGCGGCATTGTCGAATACTGCGTGTAGTTTTAGTGGCGCAAGAAAAGCTCTATAATATACTTGCTACTCTCACACGCAGCAATGTTGAATACTGCGTTAAGCTTTAGTTAGTATTCGTTGCAAAGTACTAGAACGTTAAATAAAGTTGCAGTAAACATAGCAAGTACTGCACAACCTTCTAGCACATGCTGAGTACTGTATATCCTATTAGCAAAATTAATAATTTGGTGCAAGTACTGCGTATCTTGTTATATAAAAAACAGGTTTATAATAAAAAAAATCATGAAAATTATTTTTTTATGTAAAGATTGGCCCCTTGAGGTGTCATTTTTGCAAAAAAGTGAAAATCGCAAAAATTACGATTACTGCACTTACAATTATGACGGCAGATAAGCACCAGTTACTTCCGTCACCACCGTCATCGATGAAATATGAAACCACCAAACATGACGAATGACTGCAAGACTAGGATTTAAATCCATTTTTCATTAAAATTAATTTGAACAATTTGTTACAATCGATCGCATCAAATGCGATAGATTTCAGCAGCTGCCCACAGCTATGTTCGTAATGAAATCGCAGGACCGTCAGTCGGCGATGCGAAAATCAAATCGCCCTTTAGCTAAATAATATTATCCAGGATTTGAGTCTCGTAATCTAAAATCACTTCAATAAGCTCTACCTACCTACTCAATAGATATCTACAATTATATACCAATTATAAGTTCCATACAATGGAACTCTCTAGATGAAATTCCTCAGAAAGACGTTTGGAGGTATGAGGAACAGGGTGTAAAGTTCACTCATCCTCCATTGAAAAGGGAGGATCCTCCAACCAGACGGGTGTTATGTCTGGCGGGCAATTGCCCAACGATTGATATTGGGAAATTGTATCTATGCTAATGGCACGGTAAACTCTGCTTGCGAGATGCAGGATTTGCGTGACGTCAGTATGACGCGTTGTTCGCATGTGGCGTTGTAGATACCGCTACATCACTCCCCTCCGGAGACCTGAGGTCGATAGTTGGCTGAGTCTTGTATTTTGCGATGCTTGCCAGGACAGCTGAGGTTCCAGTGAGTCGGAACCGGTTGCCACATAGTTCACGGTGAGTCCGAACTGTCTGCGGAGATGCCCCAGTGAGTCGGGGTGGCGCATAGTTCGCGGTGAGTCGGAACTGTCTGCGAAGATGTCCCCAGTGAGTCGGGGTAGATGGCGCTGCGTTGTAGTCCAGTGCGTCGGATGTCGTACAGCGCCGAGTGAGGTTGGCTGCTGCGTCGACCAGGAGAGGGTGCTCTGCTTGTTGACCGGCCGAAAGTGCAGTGTGCTGTGCCGAGGTTGCTGATGAGGCTGAGGGTGATGACCAGGTGTGCGCGGTCGCTGCATGCTGGTGGTCAGGATACCCGTTGAAGCCGTGGGTGCTGGCTGGCTGGGTGACTCGCCGCTAAAGCTTGCGGGAGTGATGATGATGATGACGTCACGCTGAAGTAGGTGCACGAAGGCTGCGCTGACGTTCATACTCGGGGTCACCAGTTTGGAGGTATGAGGAACAGGGTGTAAAGTTCAGTCATCCTCCATTGAAAAGGGAGGATCCTCCAACCAGACGGGTGTTATGTCTGGCGGGCAATTTCCCAATGATTGATATTGGGAAATTGTATCTATGCTAATGGCACGGTAAACTCTGCTTGCGAGATGCAGGATTTGCGTGACGTCAGTATGACGCGTTGTTCGCATGTGGCGTTGTAGATACCGCTACAGACGTTTTTCCTTTTATTTTGTCTCTTCGATACCGCACGTCAGTCAGCCAACGATAGTGCTAACACAAGCGGGTATGTATTTAGTAACTTAAACCACAGTCAAAAGTGATTTGTTATTAATATAAACGTGTACATACTAAGTATATACATATTATGAAAACATTAATTGAAATGTACTACTGAGATAAAGGTCGTAGTGTATCTAAGTGCCAAACAGCCAAATCCGATAAGACGTGACAATTTTTGTGACATTGTCACGTCTTAACGGATTTGGCTGTTTGCTATCTGCTGACATTCAGACAGACAGACTGACATACAGACAGAGTTACTTTCGCATAGTATGGAAATATGGCATTTATTTGGTATGTTTGTGTATCCATTGTTTGTGTGTTCATAATGTGTTTAAAGTCATTTAGTCCGATTTTCCAATAACAACACCTACACTGTTCTATCTCCACCTCGTTAATTATCTTTCCAGAATTCTAACGTCATCAAATTACGTATAAAACGTAGCGTCAGTTTAATTGAACTCGGTAGCTGTCAGGTGTGAGCTCTCGAGCTCAATTTATAGCTCCCTAGCCCCACGCCGCGCGCCCTGACGGACCAGAGTGCAGCGTAGACGCTGCTTCGGAATTTAAGGCACGTACCGATTATGATGTGAGATTGTGCTGCAATTGGGTAATAATGCCGCATTGTGGATGTATTGCTTGTGTTGTTGACCTGGTTTGTTGGTGGTTGGTACTAAAAATATTCATATAATGACTTAGAAAACAACAACCTTTCAAATGTTCAGGAAAACATTTCAAGAAGACAATGCCATTGATACAATATTTCTTGTCTAAATCAACTCAGCCTATCGCAGTCCACCGCTGATTATCCTGTCTAGCTGTAAGTTTTCCCAAAATGATAAAATAAAATAAGTGACGCAAATGAACATGGCATGATGAAAGATAGGTGAATCCCAACCTCATGACAACCATTATATTACAATTGTTCGTCCGTACAAAACTCATACACATATAAATACGAGCCATTTATTACTCTGAAATTAATATTTATCGATACTCCCCTCCCTACACAAGCAGACGAACAATCTGATTCACTAAATCTAATTTCCATTCTATTGTGCGTGCGATACAATTCAATCACCTGATTGGCTGGTCCTCTCTATCTCACTCTTCGAGTTAGAAAGGGATGCAGATAGCAATCTTTACTCAACAGTAGCATCTTGACATTTACCTTGTTATCATCTCGCAGCGGATCACTTAATATAGATTACATCTGAAATATATTTACTTCGTCGTGCTTTGTTAGTTAAATATGTCGACGTGGATTGTGTTGGAAACTTGTTATTGTAAGTGTTGAAAACTTTGGAGATAATTATTTAGTTTTGAGTGGCTGTAGCAATCATGTAATGTGTTGATTAATTAGTGTTATTTATGGTGCGTTAAATAACGTTTTAGTTGTTAATTAGACTATTGGCTTTTCACACTCAAAGTGCACCAATAACATAATAAACATATAACTTAATATATTAATTATTCTTCCTTCGATATTGTTGTGTAGGTTAGGGTTCAATCTAGTTTGGCAAGTAGTTGACTCAAAAAAACAAGCGTCTGTCTTTGATGGTGTTTATTGGGAACTAACTTAAAAATATTCACACATCAGTATGTAATACGGTCGGCGGCTAGCTACTTACTACTATCAAGAAACGTGGACTGTATGTTTGTTTGTACCTATTACTTTTAAGCTATATAAACCTATTAAAATGAGCTTCAACAGATATTCTTAATTTTTTTCATTCACCACTTTCATTTCATTCACAATGCAAGAACAGGACCCACTACTCAATTGCTCTGACTCGCACTATTAATAGGCTTTGAATAAGTAATGTCTTTACGTGAGACAACACAACGACATATGTATTTGCTTGAAAGTTGCCTCTCACTAAGTCTTAACAGAATTTGGTTCTCTTGATGCCATATTCAATGAACTTGGCTAATGATATAATTTTCAAGTTATAAGTCTCAAGCTATTTAATGGTTTATTCTCAAACCTCTTTTATTCCATAACTAACAACTGAAATATGTGTTTAACTTATGTATGGGCAAGAGCATAATTAATATTACTATAGAGACAGCTCGGCAATAATATGTTCATGATTTAATCATTAATATCTGTCGTCAATGTCCTTAGTAGCTGAGCTGTTCATAGTGATATATTTATGCTCATGACTGTACTAAATACTTAACCTTTCAGGGATACAGGCTTGATTTTATGTTATGATAATAAAAACAAACAATTTAAGTGACCATAGCCTGTATAATTCATTGCATATTTCGCCTTAGATCGCAGCATTGCAGCAGATGGCACGGGACTAATCCTGATCACGATACCGTAATCCACTTAGCATTAAATATATCTGTCATTAGAGGCTTTACATCCTCAGGTATCAAGGCAGCAGGAGTTCGCACCAGGAATACTGAACGAGAGCTCGATGTAAACGGATTAGATTAAGTTGTTTGTTTACCTTGTGCACTTTAGATGCACTGGAAGGCATTTTGTCCTGAGTTTTATCTGAAAGTTGAACATAGTTTCATTAAGCTTTTGAACATGATTTATTTATTCAACAAGTTTAATTTGGGTTTAAGCATTAGTTCTTGCTTTAATGGTTTTTGAGGCTGAAACCCACCGTTGCCGTCCATCGGAGAGCTTACTGCTCCTATAGTCTTATATTTTGAAGACGGCTTTAATGCAGTTTTAATCCAAAAGAACTCTATGTAAAACCATGAGCATCTTCACACAAAACACAGACCAATAACTATCACTTCGGCGGAGATTCGATGTACCGAAGAACATCGTCTCTCCACCATCCATTCTCGAGGTTTGTTCTATTTTCACACATGTCCCGGATATGTATGGGGAGTTGTTGTCCAGTATTGCAGGTAAGAATTCAGCGCTGTATTCGAGTAGATTAATTCTCGCTGCACGACGAGCGATAGCTGTCTTCGCTTGGGCGCGTCGCGACGACTTTAGCGAGAGAAAGGTGGGGTATAAGATAGTGGCATATAGCGAGAATTAAAAAGGAAAAATCTTAGACACAATAACATAAATAATATAATTATAGCTGTTTTTCGAATGAATTGATGAAGCGAAATAAGTTTCCTCTTTCAGAATAGGCAGGCATTGTAAACAGGCATATTTCTCCGCTGATGTTCCGTACATGTGGGATCACGACTTTTGAAATGTTCGTATAACACAAAAATATTCAATAACATTACATAGCTACTCTAAAACCAACTTAATCGCTTATTTCGTATGTACAGACGCCAGCAGGTCAAGCTACCCGAAACTGTCAAATTTTCCCAATCAACCTTGAACCTTAATGCTTTAGCGATAAAGTTGAAAATCTATCAAAGTATTTTGACAGATTGTAGTAGCTTGATGTGCTGGCGTCTGTACAAGACCTTCCTGGCGGAAGTGGAGCTCTCTTCCACCAGAGTTGCACTGTGCGAGGCTAGGAAAATTAAAGTATCCTATAAGTGGTTATTGCACCCATCCCTCGCTACGCATCCTCGCTGATCCTTAATGAAAACACACCCTAAGTCCTGACAGATTCAATCGCTATAGCATACAACTTGTTCCATGGTAAAACTGAAATCAATTTATCCAGCGCGAGCGCAGCGCAACTAAATCGATTACGTCGGCGACTGTTTGTCCGGTAATAGAGCTATCCGTGACGTCACGACGTTGCTCAGTAATTCGTCTTTGTCTTGCACTTGCTTTTGTTTTAAAACAAAATACAATCGCTTGTTGTGATTTGCTTGTTTCGAGTCTGCCAACTAAACACAGGTACTAAGGGTTTTTTAATTAGCATATTGCACTTCATTTAAGATGAGGGACTTAAGGTAGAGGAAAACGTGAGGAAATCTGAAAGTTATAGCCAAATCGAAGTTAGGAAGTTTAGTCATTTGTCCTGTGTTGAATATTGTTATCAAATTGAGTTCTTATCAATAAATAAAATATCATTATTTTTATTGATTTACTTGTAGTAATTTCATTGGAATATGTTCTGTTGAGTAAACATTGTCAGGTATTTGTTATTCTAGCGATATGTTTTTGTATTTCTAAAACTTCTATCTCAAGTCCCATAATATCTGCCTTATTGGTTAACGGAGGTCATACGAGGTCGCCGGACTTCATTTCAGACGGATTTCTATTTGAGCACAAAATTATTATCAGCCATTTGGAACGTCCACTATAACCGAATTCATGACTATGGCTATTCAACATCTCATTCTATTAACCTATTCTGAATCTTATTGCTTCGGAATAGGACTACAATAAAACCAGATGCCTTTCTTAAAGTATCGCTTAATTTTTGCATGTAACTTGTAAAAAGACTGAACATCTCACCCCAGACGACCCTTAAGCCTTTTCCCGTTACCGTTACTATCATCCAGCTATAACCAACGCTATCTAGCTCTGGTATATAATACTCCTCAACTATATTGCTTAGACACACAGTTGAAAATCGGATGGAGTAAACTGCAAAAATAAATTTGTCATGCTGACCGCACGAACAAACTTATCAGTGTACATCATACTTCCCTTACCCCCCTACAATAAGGTTTACATTTAAGCAGAACAGCTGCTAAAGGATTTCAAAGTATTTGGCGGCCCGCCAGCGCGTCAATAGAGCGTAGTGGCAGGAGTGACGTCTCGTGGCCGTTACAGTGTGTTTACACCGCAGTTACCGCCGTTTTCTGGTTCAAGAGCACATTGCTCTTGAAGCCACCAGTAAGTGGCTTAAAACCTTAAACTAAACAGATCTCCACATGTATTGGGGATTAGAGCCTGAAATTACACGCACCGTTTAGCAGATTTGCTAAACTTTATTTTTATGTGATAGGTTTGGCAAAGATGCCAACACAAACGTCCCACGTGATGTTAAGTAGTTACCGCCACCTATTTAGTTGCTGCTTTTAGGGTTCTGTACCTAAAGGAAAAAACGGAACCCTTATAGGATCCCTTTGTTGTCCGTCCGTCTATCCATCTGTCAGTCTGTCGAAACCCTTTTTCTCAGGAACCCGTGGAGTTATCAAGCTAGAATTTATATGAAATACTCAAGTCTACTGACCCTTAGAGTTGTGAAAAAATCAAACTTCTAAAGCAGCGCAATCAAAAGATACAGCCGTTTATGCCGCAAATTTACGACACTCGCAAGGGAATCAAAACCTACAGGGTACTTCCCGTGAACTCAGAATCTTGAAATTTGGTACGAAGCAACGCCTTATAGCACAGATAAAGGAAAAATAGTGAAAACCGTAAATTTTTAGTTACATAATATAATAAAAATATATTTAATAATTTTAAATTGTACGGAACCCTCGGTGCGCCAGTCCGACTCGCACTTGGCCGGTTTTTATCATTGATATGATTAGTAAAAATGTTTCATGTGCCGTCGGGGAGATTAATTGTAAAGCAAAATGACACGTTACGTTAATTTGCTATTTCATACAACTGTTACAGAATAATACTCGTAGTTGTGATGTTATATATGGACAATTTAATTTGGTAGTAAATTTGCTTAACAATTAATTTGGTAGTAAATTTGCTTAGCAATGAATTTCCCAGATTTTACCTGTATAATATGTAACTAGCTCTTTCATATTAGATATATTAAGTATGGTGGCATTAATTCCCTAGATGAGTTCCTTCACAAGGAGCTCTATTACTGCTACAAGAAGTGATCCAATTTAATCCGAACCTGAATTAAGATATCTAGCAGTTGCACCATTTATTGCAACTAGTTTATCTTCGTCTGCTTCGTGATCGATCGCAGCTGTCGTCAGTGTGCTTGCATTTTGGCTTAAAGTTTCCATTTGCTACATGTTGAACGATTTTGCTAGTTCAATCAGTGGCTCATAGTGATTTGCTTGATTGTTATAATGACTTAATGTGTGGCTAAGTACCAAAGAAAAGACCTAAAAATAAATTCAGACAATGGCGCCGATTCCCTTGTCACAAACTAAACTAAATTTAAATTCAGTGCATCTTTATCTTTCTATTTCATTAAGAAAAGGACAGGAAATAAATATAAGGTTAGTCCCGTCAAATTGAGATTCTCCATAGCAAGTTAAGACGTCATTGACGTGTTAGACATGGCGACTAAAAATACGTCAATTTACGTCTGGCGTTATCTTAACAGGACTAGACTAATTTATTTATTTATTATTTTACCATTTATGTACACACATAATTATATAAACAGACAATGAAAAACAGAACAGAAAAAATTGGTACAGAGGTATTATATAGCAGGTATAGGCATTATGGCAGAGGAATATTTATCTTCTGTCCTTTTCTTAATGAAATAGAAAGTAAAAGATGCACTGAACTTAAATAAAGTTTAGTTTGTGAACAAGGGAATCGGCGCCATTATGTCTCAAAATTTTGTTGAGGGCTGGGGAAAAAAATACAGTTTCCCTTCATCTAGTAGCTGAGTTCTAGGTCAGATACTCTTGCTGGTCCAAAGCTAAAGCGCTTTCATATAGTTTTTATCATGTTTCTTAAAATGAATCAATGTTGAAGATGATATTTTAGTAAATAATTTCTTATAAACATGAAAATATATACATCGATTATAATTATTTATTAGAATTTTATTATCATGTTACCTTTTAGAACACTTGATCGAACCTCATCTAAAATCACATCAGTTTGAAACCCACCATTCTCGTCAGTAATGTACAACTCACACAGACCTATTAACAAGCAAGTTCATTTAAAAATGTAGGCGTATCGAAATTGTTCGCAGGCCGATACGTTGTGAATTCATAGGGGCTCTCATTGTGCACGCCACTCGTAAACCTGCTTTACTGCCTACCCCCGATACCTTCACGCCTTCTAATAGCCTGTATTGGTATGGGAGATACACTAGGTATTCGTGAAATGTATACTTGTTATTTTTGGTGTGTTGTATTTGTATTTCTTGTTACAAATTTGTATGGTATGTGGAATTGAGGATGTAGTATCGTTATAAAGAACATGCATGCGCATTCTGATGCATGCGTAGCACGACCACTTTTATCTCTCAAAAGTGTCAAAGCGGCATTTCTTAACCTAATTATTGCAATCGTGCATAGAAACCTTTCTCAATCTGTCAATTCTTCCGTATCTACGGTGGCCATGCTAGGCGTGCTGCTACTAAAAAACTAAAAAGTTGTTTGCCGACGCCCTAGTAGTTGTTAGCCTTTTCACAGAAAACTATTAGGTACTACAAAAATATTGTCATTGTAGATTTTTTTTTTTTGATACTATGTTTAAATTATTATGTGGTTTGTGAATCAAATAATAAATAATAAAGGTTTTTATTTTTCTTTTTTATCTCTCAGTGTACCTACACCCGATAGGCAGTAGTTACCGGCGCGCGGTTTTTACGCCTTCCACTTTATATTTAATCGAGATGAAGTGATAAAAAAATGTAGCCTCCACGATTAGGATGCCCAATGCCCGGGCAACACTGGGCTAAGTAGCTAACACTACTAAATAATGGAACAGTTCTGTTGTTGCTCTTAATTGGTGTTTCGCGACGCATAGTTTATGTTGTATCGTGTGGTTATACAACTGTAACTCGTTATCTAAACTGTTGAGATAGTGAGAGTGAAACTTTAGTGTCACGTTCGTATTTTCTGAAGGTATAGGCAAGTAGTATAAGTTTGTTTATAATTATAGTTTCACTGTTTACTAATTCTTGATTATACAGGATGGATCTTCGGTTATGTTTCCATTATCGTATAGTTAAAGTTATCAAATGGTTAAAGTCACAAACGTACGACGAAATTGAATTTATATTAACCAGAATATGCTAATGAATAACTTGAACCCAGTTATAATATACATCAGTTTAATCACTCATTAACACACACACACACACCCCTACTCACACCCACATACACACATACTACACATAACTGAACAAGCTACAAAAAATTTGTAACATCCAAGAAACTAAACTTTTTCTTTTCTTTTTTTTTGTTTTAATTATGTCTCAACATTGTAGATAGTAACCCATGGGGAGTTGCGAGGTAAACCTATCACAAGTATCCTTATAACTTACTAGGGCTGCCTCAATGTTGTGCTGTAGGACAATTGTATGAGAAACAATAAAAACTTTTTTTTTGTTTTATTATCGTGTTACCACGACACAAAAATAATCTCTACAAAAATAACACCATATTGGAGTGGACCAATCCAAAGAAATGATTATCTTCTCCTTACAATAAAACTAAAATTAAAACATTAATTATTAAACTGTTTTCTGTTCTTCCATCATCTAGTATAAGCATTATTTATAACAAAACAGCACTCAGCTTCTAAGCTTTAAATCAAGCCTTTCTCAAATGGGCTCGCATTGTGAGGCGGTGTTTTTTCACAGTAAAAATATTTAAATATTGTATCGGATATTCCACGAAGAGTTGGTGTAGCGACAGCAAAATAATTAGCTTGTGGATGATAATTATTTAAATATGTAGATTTAGTATGTAAGTATGAAATTTTTAGTATAATAGTTTAGATTTAGTTCCAAAATATTGTCTTCTGGGGTAATGTCATTCATATCATCATTACTCGCGCCTGCGCTCGCACGTTTTTTTTGGGGTGGGAAATTATCAAACTACATCTCCCATTCTGGGCTGAGCGGAAGGGCGTGTCAGACTTTTACTGACTAAAACCCACCCGTGTTCCTTCAGTTGCCTGTGCCAGGGGCCACGGTATCCCTTTCGAACAACCCGCGGCCCCGGCGGCATCGGCCCTGGCGGACCCCGTCAGTTCGTGCTGACATCTCTTTGAGGCGCGCGCGGAACACAACGCGCCGTCGACCCGGGCCTGGTCCTTACTACGGACAGCGAGCAATGGGCAGCTCGCCGTCCGCAAGTCCGTGCCTACGGTGGCCGGGAGTCGGCTGTTGACTCCCGTCCAGGGCGTCTCCTGCGGTGGCTAGGGGCGTGAGGGCGAATATTTAGGAATACATACCTACGGAAGGACTAAAAATTATCATAGTATTCTACGTCTGGTCCTCGTAATTTTCTAAAGTATCAATTTCTCGTCCCGGCCCCGCACACGGCACACTTGTACATACAGTGTTATTTCGTTATCGAGTCGCTGATCAGATTGCCGACGGTACTGCAACGAGCGGATTGTTCGATTCCATCGACAAATACTACAGTCGAGAGCTATTTTTGCACCTTATTTCTTTAAATATTTCTTTTCAGTTCGATGTTGCTGGCTGGCATCTATTTTGTATGTTTTTAGTAGCATTTCCTGAGTTCCCAATGAGTACTTTGCTATAATTTATTAAAAACTGGCGGCACTAACTTATTTCTTTTTTTATGGTGAAACAGAATTTTCACCTTTTAAGTATTTTGAATGTTGAAATGGTTAGTGTTTTTGCGCCACTAAGTGGTCACGTCGTTATTTCACCAAGATACTGACGATGGTCTAAGGGTGTCATTAGCATCATTCTAGCCTTTTCCCAACTATGTTGAGGTCGGCTTCCAGTCTCAGCGGATGAAGCTGAAAACCCGTATTTTACATGAAGTGACAGCCACACCTCCGCCAGGTACCTCTTAGTCTAAAGGTGTAAAAATACTACCATTTGGAAATGAACGGTTTTAAAAGACGGTATTCAGCAGATTTAGATTTCCTTCACTAAGCAATGTTGATTCTCAGAATTTATAATAAGGTCGTCTAAAAATGTTCAGTAGCAGGCAATCGCTTTAGGACTACTGACCTTCCTCCTGTCGCATTCTTTAGAAACTAATGAAAATAACCCAACACGTTTTCATACTGAAAGATATTACAGTCATTATACCAAACATTATTCAAGAGATTCCACCTTTTACTAAATTACATCTAATAAGTACTAGGTTGTCATGAATTCAAGCAGCACTTCGCAGACTCATTTTATTTCTTTACATTCGTACTTGCAAATGAAATTCGTACGAGTATAACACAATTTTATATTCGTAATGTTATGTTAGCTGAAACATTTTAACTAAATCGTGCAGTTCAAGTCGTGGAACGTACAATTGCAGTTTTCAAGAGCGCTTCTACGCTGAAAAACAATTTTCCCTTTATATTTTGTGAGATTTCAGCTTAGAATGTTGTGTGGCGCCATGACAGTTTGTAGTAATTAATTTCTTGTTCCGTTTTGGATGGTTCGTTTCCTTTTGTTGTTTAATTTACACTTAGAGTCGAGTGTGTTAGTGTTAGTACTGAAATAGTTTGAAATAATTAGGATGAATATTCTGAATAAACAGCTTTATTTGTTTGGGGATCAGCTCAAAAACCTCCTGTACCAGCACATTTCCCTAACTCCATCACAAACCGAATACTCAATAAATAGCTGCCGAAACTCGTGCGATGATTTATATCATCTCTCGCTGAGTTATAGCGTCGCATCGCGCTCAACTTTCTTCGTCTTGCTGGCAAATTTGTTCCTTCACTAACGAGTTTGGTGTCTTACTTTCTTTAAGTAAAGTAGGTTACGGAAATAGGTACATTTGTATGGAATTTTACGTGCGTAATACCGAGGGGGCGAAATGAGTGGTAATTAGCGTCAATGAGGTTAGTATTGCTGCTTGAAACTGCGCCCGTATATTACAATAAAAAAAAACAGCAAACTAGTAAATACTTATTGAACAAGTGTAATTCAAATTAAAAGTAAATGAAGCACTGAAATAAAATAAATGCTAGAAATTAGTTGGACTATTAACGAACTAAAATAAAATTGTAGATGTTTTTTATTTGATTTCCAAATGAAATTTATCCATTTCATTAAAGTGAAAACAAGGTAATAAATTGAGAGCTGCTCTAATGTAATAACCCTAAGGTAAAATAATTAGTTACTAAACTAGCAGCAGTCTCCACTAGACACAAAAATACACTTGTTTCATCCGCCATCATTTATCAAGACTAATCACCTGCTACATAAAATCGAGATAGTGTGTCAGTATTTATGCTAATAAAGCTGTGTCTGCCCACCCCCGGTGATAAAGCAGCGTGAAGAGTGGCCGACGTGAACCGCGGGGTACGTTGTAGGGGAGTTGTACATACACTTGTGTCAGCAATGTGGGGACAACACGCTGTTAGTAATGCTATAATTTAGAGGCTTGAGATGTCAAATATTTTGACAGCGTCCCGTCTACTACTACAGGTTTCGCTTATAATATCTGTGCTGCCCTATCTGTGTTCTGAGTATAAATATCGTCATCACCTGCTTAGCCTTTTCCCAACTACATTCAGTTTGGCTCGCAGTCTAACCAGATACAGCTGAATATCGTTATTCTGAGTGTAAAGAATGTCACATTAATAATTATAGTTTTTAGCATTTACTCAGACATAAAATGATTTTAAGTAGGAACCTAAAAATACTTTCATACGTAAATCAAAGGGCAGGTTTTGAGTCTGAAGCATATATAGTGCATTCTTGCAAGTTGCACGTACCCTAAGTAATCGTAAACATCAATGTGTCTCTAAAATTTTGTTTTAGTATGCGATTGATTATTGACGAGAGCAGTGGTGGCCCAGTGGTCACGGCTGCGACTTACGAGTTGTAGATCGTGGGTTCGTATCCAGACAGGCGTCTTACTTTGTGTAAATTATTTCATCACCACTGCTCTCAAAACGGTGATGGATAACATCGTGAGGAAACCGGCATGGCCTAGAACCAAAAATTCGAAGACATGTGACATCTACCAACCCGCACTGGGCCCGCGTGGTGGATTACAGCCCACTTCCTCTCTAAGAGAGGAGGCCTGTGTCCCAGCTGTGGGAAAATTAAAGGCTAATTATGTTAGCGATTGATAAATATTCTATGAAGAAAAATTATTAAAATTCCTTATCAACCAATAGGAGGAAACAAAATCAAGGACATTCCTATGCAGTTCCTACACAGTAGACTCCTTTCAAATAGTCGTCAATACATCGGAAACGTGTCACCGGGTGTATTGCACTTTTGATACCGACACGACTTCGCGACACCATAAAATATTTATATTTTATAGCTACTAATAAAATATTTACGCTGGGAACCTCATACTCGATCCTACCTGACGAATAAACTGAAATATCTCTTTTCTAATTCAGCATTCCCTTTTATATAAAAATTGTCTCGGAACCGTATAAAAATGTGTTTAAAGGTTACAATTTTACCGTATTCTGTCTGTTTACGGAGTGTCGTAAATTTTTATTAGAACACTTTTATATTTTTTTGTAGGTAGATACGACTCTCTGGTTTTTGAAGTGGGATAAAATAATACTATCAGGTTGTTACTTTTTAGTATAATGTGTGAATCTGCAAAAGTATGGACGGGTACTTACGTAGTGTTTTGCAATTTGGTCCTTGAGTACGAATATTCTTTGTTTTTTTTTAAATAAAAAAAAAACTTTACGAATTTAAGATTAATAAGCATATTATTATATCTCTATCACTTCTGCTGACGGACAAAGCTGAATAGGCAAACCAGAAGTCATGAGTTTGAAGTCTATTGGATACACTATTGTGTCTAAATGTAACCCTTTCCTAATAATAGGTACCAGCTAAATACTGTCACGCTGCAGTTTAAAAGCAGGCCTCTTCTCATACAGACAAGGCATAAGCATTGATTACCACGCTAACCCAAGGTGAATCGGTGATTTGAAACCTATATTTATAAGTCCAGATTTCCTTACGATGTTTGTGTGTTCACTGATGTCAACCTTCTCCTAACAGAAGCATATTTTTTTAGCGTTATTGGAGAGGCAATTTAGATTGCACATACCGTTATACATATCCGTTTAACATGCAATCAGTCGACAAATCCTCGGTGAAAACAGTAAAACTGGTTTTATAAATTCAGCAATTACGTTTTTAATTTTCCTTTAAAATTTATTACTTTCCTATAAATCTGCAAAAAAGAAAAATATCAGTTTCAGTTCTACTCGACAAGCTGAAGGCGCTGCAAACTTTGAGAAATGCTGTCAAAACTTATAAAAGTCTGCGAAGCGATGGAAGTTGGAAAAATCTGTATCGGGCGTCGATTTAATAAATATCTTCTTTCTGTGAAAAATTGTGCATAGTCAAAAATTCTTAGATGGTAGAAACAAGAAATATTTTTCTAGATATAGAAAGTATATAACATATATCGTCAGCTCTTGGCTAGCACATTATAATGATCATAGTACAGTCCAATAATTGTCTTATACTTACCTTATTTTTACAGGGTTAACGTAGATTTTCGTAGAGTTAATTTTATAAACTGTCTTGTTAAAATAACCAAATGGCTTTTACTATGGCAAGCCCACGGGCACTTGCCCAGTATTTGAGTAGAGTACTTTGTAAAAGAGGTGGTCAAGGGAAGTACAAGACCTACTTGCTTTTTGAAAGTTAGGGCTAAGTCTTGCAGGTAGATAGCGGTAACAACTGCACAATAATATATAATAGCTTTAAATAGTTTTGTGAAGTGTTTTTCCGATATTATTGCGATACGTGGGATTTCCGATGTTTATTATAGATATTATTATTATTATTTATTTATAATCAAGCAACAAAAGACTCATACAAATTATTAGGCACACAATTTTAACAACAATACAAACATACAAGACCATAAAATAAATTAAATTATACTCATTCATTACATTATTACTCGTAGTCACAAACATAAAAATATAAAAACAAAAACAACTTAATAATTACAGCCTTCTAGTCGGCATTGGAACAGCAACATAGTGCCACAGCAATGCCGGACAACCGGATATTGCTAGTCTGACAACCATTCTTACCAAGGGGTATCGTATTACCCAGTAACTGGATTGGTCTGATAGGCAGCTGCTCCATGTATAATACTGGTATTCAGCTGCATCCGGTTCGACTGGAAACCGACCCCTTCATAGTTGGGAAAAGGCTAGGCAGATGATGATGATTATATATATTGCTAGCCACGCGCTGGCTGACATACTATGGCAAATAAAATTTAACTGAAAGTTTTGTGTCTCGCAGTGTTTTTAAAGTACAAGTACTTTGCATAATTACTATTGTATAGACCGTGGACTGATACACAACACGTTTGATTGCCCTGAACTTGTGAATAATATATTTAATATCGTGTCCAGAACTGTAATAAGGCGAGAGGCGCGCGCTTAACCGCTCTTTGCTACGACCTCTAGTCGTACAAATGCGGGTCAACGGGCGCTTCTTCACAGGTTACCCAAAATTTGTTAAAATATATATATGTATATATATTTGTTAAAATATATATATGTATATATATTTTAACAAATTTACGTTAGCTCAAAATGTATTTAAAAAAGAATTAGTTAATGCACTTAAACCTAATAATTAAGTATAATAATAAAATAAGCTCTCTACCTTTCTTCCATACTGTATGTAAGTAAATTAATACTTTTAGTGATATGTGGACACGTTGTTGATTGTACGTTAACCCACTTTATTGTATACTTAGATTTAAGACAAAATGTATAATTGTTTGTTTTCCCTAATAAAATAAAAATAAAAATAGAAGCAATTTTTTCTAAGTGAACAGACAGCTGTGCTGCTGGGGAGTTTCTTGCGCCACTTCTTCTTTGTCTTTTGGAGGTATGAGGAACAGGGTGTAAAGTTCACTCATCCTCCATTGAAAAGGGAGGATCCTCCGACCAGACGAGTGTTGTGTCTGGCGGGCAATTGCCCATCGACATAATATATGTAATTCTGACGTTCGAAAAGTGCTGATTCTTAGCCAAATTTTAACAAATGACTTTTGATTTCGATATTGCGCTTAAAATTAAAACAGCATTTTTGCCAAGTCTCACTTCCTTCTGTGATCTGTGTTCCTAGTAAAAATTGTTGGGTAGTGAAGAATTCAATACCGAATCAAGTGCCCGCTTCACAACAGAAATCTCGAAGAAGAATTGTTTTCAAACGTTATCTAAGATAGAAACAAGTTTAAACTTATAAAAATACTGAAAGCTTTCACGCGGCAGTCCGTCTTACAGAAAAATCTAGTATAAAATCAGGTACTTTTCTTTTGAACGTAAGTACAGAAGACAGTCATTACTAATGATACATGCTGCTTGCTGTCATATTCTAGATGTCACCCAGATAAAGTATTTTTTTAATATTTTGTATACAGAAAGCATTTTGTCACGCTTACTCAAATGTCTCGCTGATGGTGGCGCGCGTGTTGGTCATTCGGTTCTCTTGACAATAGTTGAGTTGGATGGTGCTGAGCTACGCGTCATGTTCGTGAATTTTTCTTTCTTGATTTAAAATAGTGACCTTGGAGTTTCTTGTACATTTTTCTCTGTAGAGATCTTCGTTTTGGAATGGGCAACTACCGTCAAATTTCTGACTTATTGACTGACTATTTGACGGTTCAAAAGTGCCTGTAAATTGTTTAAATGAAATCACTGCTTTGAGTTTGAATCATGTGAATAGATCTGTTAAAGTCGAACGTGCGCAAAAATAACATACAAATCCATACCTTTTTTGACAATGATCCTACAAACACTGTCTAAAATCTTAACTGTTTACTTCCTTTCCACTTAATAACTGAACAACAAGTTTGAGTTCTCGAACAACTTCGCAAACGCGATCACCATCAAACAAAGAGGCCGTTTATTACGTCCCAATTACGGAATCCCCAATCTTTGCGGAGAGAAGGACCAAAAACTGGCATCCTTAGGACCATCTTAAAGGGCCATCCTACTCGTAGGAGTACCGTGATTGAGGGGACTTTAATAAAGGGGAGTAATGTGGAGTCGACTAGTTTCAATATGGATAGCGGTAGTTTAGTGGGTAGTTGATTACGTGGCCTTGAAGGGGTTTCAATTGTTTTTAGCTGCAGAGTCGCGTAAGTGACTAAGGGCGGAATCAGTGATTCAGAGGCAAATATTATAACGGATACTGTTTTTTAGTAAATTCCAGTGCTTAAAAAGCATCACGTGTACCTAATATGGGTGTCACTAGTGTTTATTTTCTAGGTTGCATTCCACACTTTACTAGAAGTCAGACAAAATGATTTACACATAAAGGTAGAAAAAACATAATACCTCAACAGAGCCTGTCAGAATTGGTTGAACTCAACCTGAGAAAAAAATACGCGCAAATTAGCACTAGGCTCACGTAAGTATCAAACACGTTGAATCAAGAGTCTCGCACTAATTTGTACCGATCGGTGTTCCTACGTGATTGCCGATACTGGACGCCTTCCAAACTCAATTACTGCCCACTACCAAGATATATTAATTCGTTTCATGGGTATTTAGCTGGATACGTGCTGCTTCAGTGGTTTGGATGCACCTGAAGTGGCTGGCGATGTGTAGTGTTTCCAGATTAACACATCTTGAAAACTTTGTTTAAAGAGGAAATTTATCCTAATTGTTTGGATATTGAGATCTCGAGTTTTTATAAACTACCCCCTAAAAGGGGGTTGGGGGATTTCAAAGTTTGTATGGAAGAATTTTAGCGCGCGGTCCGATTTACTCGAAACTCAGTATTTATACCTAAAATTGAAAGAAAAGAAAAATGTGTATCAGGGTTTTTTGAAAATCTACCCCTGACGGCCTGGAAAGGGGTAGTAAATTTTACAGGGGAGGATTTTACAGCGTGGCTTGATTAACTCGGAAATTGGTATAAATAATCTTTGAGTCAAGTTATGAACACATCCCAAATGATTTTTCAAAATTCCACCCCTGTGGGGGTGAAAAGCGGGGATACAGTTTAGGTATATAAAAATCTTATTCGTTAGGTTAATAATCTTGAAAATTTGCACGAATACTCGCCTAAGTAAGCAATAAAGTTTATCATTATTAGTTTTTCAAAACTACCCCTCAAAGGGGATATAGGGGTGTTAAAGTTTGTGTGGAAGAATTTGAACGCGCGGTCCGATTAACTCGAAACTCAGTGTACTGTGTGTGTACTTAAGACTAAAAATAAATAATAACACGTATGAGGGTTTTTAGAAAATCTACCCCTAACGGGGTGAAAAGGGGTAGTTAATTTTACAGGGGAGGATTATAATAAGTGGTTTGATTAATTATAAAATTGGTATAAATAATCTTTGAGTCCAGTTATCAATTTTTAGGAATTTTTTAAAATTCCACCCGCGGGGTACAGTTTATATGAAAAATCTTATTAATTTAGTTAATAAACTTAAAACTTGGCAACAATACTTGCCTAAGTAAGTAATACAGTTTATCATTATAATGCGCGGTCCGATTAACTCGAAACTTAGTATTGATACTTTCGACAGAAAATAATTAATAATAAGTATGTGAAGTTGTCGAAAATTGACCCCTGACGGGGCAAAAAGGGGTAATTCGGTTTTTAGGGGAGGATTTGAACTTGAAACTGTATGTTACATTTTCACGCCTAAACTACTGAACATCTGATTTGGCAAAGAGATAGATGGCATCCTGGGGAAGCACATACTTTTTATCCTGGTAGCACGTTCCCTTGGGATAACTTCCGACATCCACGCGGGCGAAGCCGCGGGCAGAAGCTAGTATAATATATATGGTTTTGCCTAATAAACCTGTAAGAGATATTCTAGACAGTGCAAGTGTTTACATTTGATGCTCCATCCATCTAATTTTATATCCTGAAACCGTCAAGAAACATCCCATTTTTGCAACAGTAAGAACATGTTTATAAAATGAATGCTGTGTCACGTTTACATCGTTTGGATAGGTCAAAATGTTCCAATCGTGGCTCAAACAAAAAGAGCAATCGATGCACTCATCGTGAAGTTATGTCGTAAGTGTCGGTGTCCAGTTATGCGAACAGTTGACCTCCTTTTTGAGTTAGAATTGAATTGAAACTTTTTGGACAGTCAGGAGTGAAGTGCGAAATTTAATTTTCCTTTGTTCTTTTTTCTGGCGAGCTGGCACGTAACACTTTTAGTCTTTTGACATTTACTTTCAAAGAATACAAAACGAAAGCTGCGTAATTTAGTCGTGTTGGAAAATTTTTACCTGGAAAAAAAAATCTCTGTGTTACTCAAATTTTATTCATAAATAATTCTCTTGGGGCTCTCATCAAAATGCCATGTTTTACATTGCTCTTGGTGATCTGAATTAAAGAGGTAGCGATTAAAAAAAAACAACCGGCCAAGTACGAGTCGGAGTCGCCCACGAATGGTTCGGTACCACAAGGCAAAAAACTCCGATAGAAACACATTTCTTGTATGGACACCCCTTTTTTAGTATCTTTATTTTATTCCTATTATTTGTGTATGTTGTAGCAGCAATACAAATACTCTGTGATCAAGTGTCTACCTATTACGGCTTATGAGATATGGAACAAAGTCTTATCACCCGAGCATTGCCCCAACAGCACGTAACATAAATATTACTATTTATTGCTTATCAGTAGTATCTCAAGTCACTAGTCGTCAGCTCGTGAACACTTGTCGGCACGTATCGGAAGCCGGTAATCCTTAAATTAGTCATGAATGTCTTCTAGTATTAGGCTAAAGATATACAGGATCTAAGGTGCAAGAGATAAGCGGTTCAGATGATTGTTTACAGACCTGTAATTTGGTCTAAGCATTTATATGTTCTAGAAGTGATGAAAAATACAGGCACACACGAATCTTCTACATTACTATGAGTCCATTTAGCAACACAGCAGAAATGCCTCCTTAATGCACCTACAGCTACGAGTCTAGACATCAAATGACAATAGCAATAAAGACTGAACATAAACTGTGGCTGAAATCTAATCTAGGTTGCCACTGATGTAGTATATTAAAACCTAAGAAAAATGGTATATTATTTAGTCCGCTGGTCAATAACTTTTAAGTATTTAACTTCTACAGAAACTTCCAATATTCCTGGAAGCCGCAAGAAGTCGTCCGAGGAAGTCGTCTATAAACTGCGCCGCGTCATAAAGGTGTCTGGTCAAAGCGCGGGCAATCCTCTTGCGGTGGATTACAGGACGCCCGAGGACTTACGAGTTGGAGCGAAGCAGTGCTCGGTAGCGGCGTCAAATGTTTGCTTCTCATTTGTGACGACGTAGTATTCATTTGATTTGGTGCTTCGTTGTTGTATTGATTACTCGCTGTTACTGTAAAACGTTGTGTCTGTAATTTAAAAGTTTCTTGCCTATTCTTCTCCATTGTTACCTACCACGCTTTAGAACGGGCAACTAGTTTAACATTTCTGACTGACCGACTCCTTGACAATTCAAAACTGCCTGTAAATGGTTTAATTGAAATAAACGCTTTGAGTTTTTATTTAACAAAATATATATAAAATATAAATCAAAAACTCAAAGTGTTACTCCTTACTGTATATGTAAGTACATATAACAACGTACATCTGGAGCTAACATTAAATTGTTTCAAAATTAAACTTAAAAAATGGCTCTATAATAACGCGTTCTACACTGGAAGTGACTTCTTAACTTATAAACAAAGTGCAAAATATTAACTTAACATACTCTTACTTCTCCCTTCTCTCTTCTTATCACTTAGGTATTTAAATTAACACTAATACACATGATCTCACTAGTAATACAATTTAATTTTAAACAATTTTTTGGTCACATGATCTCAGAAGTGTTAATTATTTTATTTCAAGGTATTTTAATGCACGATAAAATAAGAAAACAAAAAATATATAATTATTTAAACATCCAAATTGAGAACCTCCTCCTTTTTTGAAGTCGGTTAAAAATACGTGACACTTTTATAAGAGGTCTTAAATATAACCTCTTTTAACCATATTTTATGCAAAATAAAAATATTCAATTCTATTCAGAATGTAATGACCTAGTACAAAATAATAAAAATGTGACGCAGAAGTCAGAAGAGAATAGGTAGGTCCTTAAAAATAATTTAATATTCCGTTGAGATTGTATTTTTTTTTGTGCGTTTAAAACAGGCTAGTAAATTATTTTGATTAATCTACATACTGGCAGATCCTAGAAAAAAAAAACACGCGGTAGGCGAAACTTGAAACAACTTTTTTCAGAACTACAAACTCAATTTGTAGAACAAAAAAAAAACACAGCAAACGATACACCTCAAGCTGGCCACTTTGTTTGCACACAATACGACATGAAAACTGAAAACTGTCCCATAACAGCTTTAGACAATACTCGCGGCACAAACATTGTAAGCGATAATAAAGTTGAAGAAAGCGGAGAACTAAACAAACTCCAAGCTTTACTTCAAGTGGTTGGGCGGGGACTTCAAATAAGGAAACCCGAAGGCTCACTTCTCATAAAGATAACAGGGACTTGTAGGGGAAGTCAGCTCAAAGCGGCCATAGAAGGCAAAGCGGCCACGATTCATTTTTCGGATATTTGAAGTGATAGCGCGATGTTGCCATTCTGCATGCGTAATAAACCTCCGCTCCGTGCCGATAAGTCATTCGTTAGCGGTGGGAGCGAGCGGGTGGCGCTTAGTGACGAAAAATACGTTTTCGCGTCGTTTGTTAAAATAATACAAGGTAAGTTTAACCTGTTTTGGTCAAACCTGTATAAGTTTAAATGCTGGCATTACACGTGTATTGTTACTTGTCTATTTGGCTTTGTTTCTTTAGTATTAGCTCCAAAATTTGATAAATAATGTGGGAGTAGTTAATTTTTATAACAAAATGGGCGATAAGGGCAAAGCGGCTCGGGCAAAGTGGCCAGGAGACCGCTTTGCCCTTATAAAAATATTATGATTCGATTGATATGCTCAGTTATTTTGTTTAGATGGTCAACAATTACAAACGTAAAACTACCCAGGCGTCTTGGGATGAAGTTAAAATTAAAATTATTTTTGTTTGATTTGCATGGAGCCATATGAAGATCCACCCATAGAGGACTGGATTCGCTGTGATGACTGCCAGTTATGGGCTCATGAATCGTGTACGACATATTTCGGAACTGGAGCTTACTACTGTGATAACTGTCAAGAAATCTGATCTCTGTTATTATAATTTAATTTTAATTGTTTTATTAAAAAAAGAGGATTAATTTTGATAAAAGATAATGACTGTTGAAAGACTTAAGTAATAGAAGTACATAACTGTGATTAATAAAAATGTCAAGTATCAACCTAATAGGTAGCAGTACCTAGTTCCTAAAATGTTAACTAAATATTACAAAGTTAAGTTAAATTACTTTTAAGACCGATTGTGATTAAAACGGGTAGAAAATGTTGATTATTTTATTAAAAATATGTTTAATAATAATAAATAATGGTTTTAATATATATTTTTTTATTTTTATTTTGTCTAGCACGATATATTTCAACAAAAAATAAACATTTGCGAAGAATTTTTGGGGTGGCCTCTGTGCCCTTACCACCATGGCCGCTTTGGGCGACCCCTCGGGCAAAGCGGTTTTTTGACAAGTTTTTGTAATCTAAAAATCTAAGGCTTATATTTAAATTTGCGCGAAATTTAAATTGCAAATTACAAAAATTAAATAAATTCTCTACCTATTAGTATAAAATTATTTTCAAAAATGAATCGTTTTATAGGTTTTTTCTTAATTTAAAGTTAAGGTGGCCGCTTTGAGCTGACCTCCCCTACCTTTTATTTTTCATAAATGACAAACTTTACCGTTATTGATAATTATAAGATATAGATAAAAAAGACGGAGCAGCATCTGCAGGCGGGTTAGGTTAATTTGTCGCTTGCAACATTTTCCAATTTATGATTTCTGTTGACTTTAATTTATGCATACATTATTTAATGGACGTCTTTACTTTAATAATCTTATAAAAATTAAAAGTTCCACAACAGAATTACTTACGACAGCGTGACCGTCATCAATTAAGTAGATACCTACAACGTTTTTAAGTTACGACATTTCTGCTTCTATCAATGCTTGTATTTCACACTATACGTAAACCTTCTGCACTTACCTGACCTTTGGTAACGGTGTAACGCAATTTATGTATTACATTTTGTTTGTGTGAGTTGTATGGGAGCGACCCTTCCTTTTTATATCATAATGGAACTTGAGCGAGGCTTTTGTCTCACGAGTTCGTAATGAGTGCTGGCGAGGCCGCGAGTTTATTGACAGGCGGAGCGGGTAGATTTGGATTAGGGCGATTTGGATGTATGGGGTATCGCTAAAATCCTTACATCATCCCAAGTGACACTGGCTAGATATTAAAAAAAAAATCAATATGGCAGCAGTATGGCTCTATTTTGAAAAGTGAAAAAAAAATTTGTTCAATTATTACAATATGGGTATCAAATTGAAAGCCTCGATGAGCACATTCCAAATATATATAATTTATGGGCTCCAGTTTTACTTAGGTACAGTGTACGTGCAAAACAAACATTTCAACTTCCGTCCTCGTCCATCCTATCTACGGCTAGCCTCGCCGTGAGACTAAACCACCTTTAGTGCTTAAATTAAAGCCACCTAGCATGAATAAAGCTTGTCACTAAAATGTATAAAATAAAAATAAATACAAAAAAAAAAACATGACTGCCCTGCCAAAAAACGAACTAAAAAGTAAAAACAAGTGGTATTGCCTGACTAAACAGATAAATAAAATTGTCAATGCAGTCGGGGGACCGTTCTGTGGAACACTTTTTACTCTAAGAGGTCCACCGACTGCAATGACAATTTTATTTATCTGTTTAGTCAGGGAATACAACTTGTTTTTTATTTACATTTTAGTACGTTTTTTGGTAGGGCAGTAGCGTTTTTATTTTTTTTTGTTTTTATTTTTGTTTGTTTGTGTTGTGTGCGCTCGAATATATCACTACTTTATTTCACATAAATAGATACGTTTTGCTCATGCAGAACAACGATTTCTGCCTTTTTTAACATTGATAAATGTTGCATGGTTGGATCCACAGAAATAAATCCGCACACAAATACTAGTAACAATCAATAAACTCAGTAATGCAAATACTCGTAGACTGACAACTAAGAACGCTCATTTTTTATAAAATAGGTTGGTTGAAAACATTTTTTTTTTAATTGTCGGTAGTTATTTTCTAAACAGTCAAAATAAAATGGCCTGAGTTCCGTGGCTGTCTCAAACGTTGCAAACTTCATTACTCATCCATGAACGGGATTGAATCGGTATAAATTCAACTTTTAAGTAATGTCTTAACAAAATAATGAATACAAAAAGAAAAATGCATTTGCTGCACACATGGTTTGAACTTACGACTTCTCGTTCACTGGCCACACACGATAGCTATTGTTCCAAGGTTGCTATAGTAATATAATGCGAAATATTATATCTCATTCGATAACATCAATGAATGATTACTTTACTTTACACTATTAAACACAGAGCTCGCTCGTTTTATTTATTGTTTGTGTGCATAGCCATGACTTCACCCGCACATATAAAATGTAAACCAATTAGTTTGTTCGACTGTACTAGTATATATTATTGCTAAATTCGATTATAAAGTAATCTCCCAAAGAGATTCTGGGTATACCAAGATAGATTACCAAATTTCATTTCAGTTGAATAATGATAAAAAATTACAATTTTCATTGAACGTGAAAAATTAGTCTCGCAAAAATATAAAAAAATATATTTTCTCTCTTTCTTTGTTATAGTTGTTTATAACTCAGCGTTGTTGTTTTATGACTGAGCGTGGAGATTTGTAACAGATATAATATTCAACGCCGGGTATTTTCGGAATATAGGTACGAGTATGTACTATTTATCATACTAAATGTCAATATTTCATGAAAGTGAAGCAAACTTGCAAACTTGGCCTAAAATTGCAAAACATTTTTAAATTATCCGCTATTGCTTATCAACATAATCTAACCCAACGGTTTATTGAAGGTACATAGCAGCACACGGAGTTTCGTTACTCGTTAGTGAAACGGTTAGAACGGCCGCCTTTTGAATACGTTAATGTAACGCCGCGTACACACGGCGGGGGACGGAGTGTCTTCACGCTAATGTTTTTAATGGCTTTACAGTTAACTAAATGCGGTTTTATGTTCTTAATTCGTTCTAGGTTTAGGCTAGGAAGTACTAGGGTTTAAGTTAGAAGTTTTTTTTTTACTCAGAGTAGTTTGTTTAGTTCTCTTTTTCTTTAAAACAGCAAACAGCAGATGTTGACTTTATCTCGCCGTCGCTCTTAATAACAGTTAAAGTATTTTTATTGCTGTCCAATTCGACTAATGGATTGCGTCAAGAAGGTTTACAATCCTATCAACAAGGGGCACCAGAGCGATGTTATCGTATCTGCCTAAAAACAATCTTCCACTAAAATTATCTGCAAGCACTTCAGAATGAGAAAATTAACTTAGGGCTAGTTTAATTAGACTAATAAACTATGTGTTACAGTTTTTCCTTACAAATTGGGGTCCCCATGCGAACAGTTACGTGATTTTCTTCATGCGAGTAATTAAGGGTCAGTTAAATCTAAGTAAGGCTGCACTATCTTCTAGATAAAGTAAAAATGGAACTCATCTGACCAAGATGAGTTCATTTTTAAAACTTATCCAGATATTATAGTGAAACAGTCAGTGTTAGTCAGTGTTTAATAACAAATTGTTCACAACAAATATTCAAAATTATACATATGTATCGTGTGGCTACTAGGAGCACAAAAGCACCAGGTGAGTGTCACCGCACACAATTTGTAGAAGTCCTCTCAAGTAAACGGACCCAGGAAACATACGAAACCATTTAAACCACCACCATATTAAAAGTCTGTAAATGCGATAGTCACCATTTTGATGACAGTGGTAGTCGAGGCTAAAAACATAAAAATTGGAGATTTCGAAAATCCAAACTCCACCACAGGGGCAGTGCAGTGAATAATACATCACTTAGTTATTTGACGAAATCATTGTTCAAGTTAAATAAGTAGTGGTCATGATGTTTTTTGATATCTCGAAGTTTCGCGCCAATCGTGCACTATATGTGTACTTTTCACAAATGTCACACAAATACATGTAGATAAGATTTAAAATGTGACAAATTATTACTGAGAATGTTATAAAAAAAGGCCCAGATCTTACAGTAATATTCAAACACAGGTCCATTAACATGTATTATTCATTACCGCTACTCAATGTGTGTTCAAAATTGCCGAGCATTATTTTTTTTATTGTAAAAACGATTTTATTTAAATTTCGATCTACTCGAGTAATTAATATGACGAATGTCAAAAATCGATACTTGGAAATTGAAATAAAATTATTTAAGCATTAAATACAATAAGCATTGTTTGTAATTGTGATTTATTGTTGCCTAATGTAATTTTAATCGTTTTTTGGACATTATATTAAAACCGAGTCAAAGTACCTCATTTATTGAATTTCGCGCCGAATTGTGTCCATGTTCGAATTTATATTCACAGTGTATTTATTGTGGATTTTAGTTTTGATACCTATTTTCTAATGATTTGCTACAGAATACTCCAGTATTCATGTTATAGGCAGACTTAGCAAAATAATGTTTTGGAAAGATGATAAATTCATTCTATAAACTGGGTATTCCACAAACACTTTACATTTCAACAGTTTTTGTTAGTATATATGAATGAATAACCAACCATCCATCACCATGAATAATGATATAATTTATCACAAGAAAAAACTTAACTTAATTGTAAATGAAAAAGATGTTCTACCATACATTCCAATTGCAAATGTAAGTCTGTACGCCCTATATTGAAAGGTTTACCATGTTATTTAAGAACATAGACTTCGTATAGGTTTTCCTGGAATCTATAATCAAAGAACTATTTTCTGTATTTTTTTCAAAATTTTAGGTTCAGTGGTTTCGAATATAAGTACTAAGTACCGGTATATTTTGTTAAATAACTTAAAAAAAAAAAAAATTTTTTAATCATGAAAGGGTTTAACGTGTAAGATTACTAAGTACTTAGTTAATCGATCTAATTATGTTAGCATCTTAGGACCAATTAATAAAATAATTAACTTTGTTGCCTTGCGGCAGACTGAATTTGAGTATTACCAGTTATCAGTAGGCATGCTTTTTTTTGGATCTGGCAACACTGGTAGCCGGTCGTCAAAAAACGGTCTCTAGGTTAATTAATTTAATAAATTAATAAAACTGTTATAAATAATTTAAATTAGTGTAATATAGTCAAACCTAGGTATTAAGTATTCTAAAAAGTGATTATCAAGTGTTCTTTGCCGCGAAAATTTCGTAAAAACAGAGGATTCAAAACCGGCTATCAACTCAACGTACCAACGGTGACGGATTTCAAACTTTCATCAATCCTGGGGAGTATTTTGTTTTATTTATTTGCTTGTATTACATACCACAGAACATCACAAAGTACTGCTCAGGTCTCTGAGCTACGTCCATCACACACTGGCACGGTTTATGTCTCCTTTTGCTTGACAACTAGTGGAAGCAAAATCGATGACGAAAACATTCGCCCAGACAATAAACACTACATAATTACTGCACAAAAATAGGCTCATTAGAGCTTCTTCATACTATAAAACCTTTTAAGGGTCATAAACTTGTTATTGTCAACTAAGTTCTTTGTGTTTTACAATAAAAGCAGTGCCTATTCCTTGTAACTTCACTTCTATTTATCATCTCCATCTCATTCCATAATAACTTCAACTAATTTTATAATCCATTTGTTAACATTTCACTACTTACTTATTTTTAACTTACTTTAATTTTATTTTTCCCTTCTACCTCCTACTAATCTAAATATTGGAACATCTTTTTCACACTGTTATTTAGCTGCCTAACTTCACACATTTCAGGTGACTGACATTTTGAAGCAAATGATGACCCGCAGTGCCACAATCAAGGAGATGGAAGCAAAACTGAGATCTACCTTGACAAAGCTAGAGGCTTCTGAAGCTACATGCAAACAGCTGCTCTGTGAAAGGGAAGACAGTGAGGTGGAAATAAAGCTTGTTATTGACAAGAACACTGAGCTTAAGAACCAGCTGACTGAACTACATGTACGGCATATGGACATACTTGACCAGCATCAACACCTCCGTCAATTAGTGTCAAATTTCCAGGAATGTAGTGACACCCACGAACTGGCTTTGAGACGCATATCTGAACTAGAACAGGAATTAAGCAAGGCCCACAACACAATAACCGCCTTGGAAACTCTCAAAGCCCGTGAAGAGTCTGCGATCACCTGCAGTCTTTATGATGAGTTGGTTGGTAGCGGGTCGGGTCCCATATGTGTTGAGCCAGTGGTAACAATAGATTTAACTGATGATACTATCATTAAAAATAAATTGTTTACCAGTCACAATAAGCTAAAAAAATATATTAAAATTAATAGATTAATTAGAAAAACTCAAAAATCTTTGAAATGCCAAAAAGTAAAGAAATTAAATACAAAACTTAGGCAAAAAAAAGTAAATTTAATACAAGAATTAAAAAACTGTAACAGTGAATTAGAATTGTGTAATGCTATGTATGACACAGACACTCAGCACCTTCAGGATGAACTGTCTGTTAGGGAATACGCTCTAAAGGATATCTTTAGTAAATATGAGGCTTCTCAACAAGACCTGAGTAAGCGCATGCAGGAGGCTAATGAGTTGGCAGACCTGGTCAAGTATAATGCGGAGAGGTATGAGGCTTTGACAAATAACCTCTCTTTTAGCTGTACCTGTTCCCGGGGACCCCAACTTATTACACCCACACCCTCAGTAGCTCAACCAGTAGGTAGCTGTATTAGTGATGATAGCAATAGTACGAATAATTTGATTAATACTACTTATATTTTTTCTGATAAATTTGGTCAAGGTTTTGGTAGCTTGTTAAATCAGTGTTCGCAACAATATGCAATTAATCATTGTTTACCCGGTGCCAGTATTAGCCAATTAATTAATAATATCAAATTGACAAAAATAAACCCCAGTTCAACTGTTATATTATTATATGGGGATAGCTTAAATGTAAGGAAAAAGGACTTAATTGAATGTGTCCATTTGATGTTGCATCTTAATGAGACTAATAATTGTAAATTTATTTTTTGTGCCTTGCCTTATTCCCATTATTTAACTGATGAGCAAAATAAGCATATTTATAATTTAAATATGTTCATTTATAATAGGACTTGTCGTCACAGTGATGCTATTTTATATTTTGATTGTAATCAATTCATTACTGATTACAAACTGACAAATTATACTATGTATTTGCCACCTAGTTGTAGGAGACAAATTGCTAATCTTTTAGCATACAATATACTCAGTGACACTGGTACTTGTAGTGTACCATCGATTACTGTTAGTACTGATACTAATACTACTTTTGATACGCCTTGTAGTTTAAACTATTAGGTGCGACAACGGGTCAGCCACATATGTTGAATGTTGTACATCAAAATATGCAGGGTCTGTCCGGCAAAGAGCTAGAATTAAGTTTATTTATGGAGAACTATGAGGTTCAGGTGTTATGTTTGACTGAACACTGGTTGAAGGAACATGAAGTAGTGTTTATAAATGATGAAAACTTTACCGTACAGAGTGCATTTGTGAGAAAAAGTGCTATTCGCGGTGGCTCTTTAGTTCTTGTTTCAAACAAGTTGAAATGTAAACAACGTTTAGATTTAGTTAATCTTTCAATCGAGCGCACTATAGAGTTGTCTTGTGTTGAACTTGAGCGATATGTTATAATTTGCGTTTATCGACCCCCCTCTGGGGATTTTATTAGTTTCGAATCGGTAATGGAAGATACTCTCAATAGGTTAAAATCAAATAACAAAAGTATTATTTTATGTGGAGATTTCAATATTAATATTTTAGATGTTACTCCATTAAGTATTAGACTTCTCAATCTTTTGAGGTCTTATAATTTAATTAACTTGTTTTTTGAACCTACTAGGATCACAGCTTCTTCGTCAACTTGTCTTGATAATATATTTAGTGATTGTGATGCCAAAAATAAATTAGTGTTAACTGACTTAACGTCCGACCACTGTGGTTTATTAGCTAGCTTCCCCATGCCATTACATAAAAAGCCACATAAACTTGAATGCAGGCCTTATACAGCTAGTCGTTGCAAAATGTTTAAAAATAATATAGCTCATAGAATTACACCATCGATAGTAGAACACGAGAATCCTAATGAAATTTATGGTGCCCTTTTTGATGTTGTGCAAAAAGAATACCAATCCACTTTCAAGACCAAAACTATTAACATTAATGGATCCTCTGTTGGCTTTAACCAATGGGCTACTCCCGGTATTTATAAAAGTAGAGCGAGACTATACGAGTTATATGGTTTGAAAAAATACAGGTTTGATACTCCCTTCCTAGAGTATGTCAAAACTTATTCAAAATTATTCAAAAAGATTAGTGCTTTTGCTAAATCAAAATTTTTAGGCGATACAATAAAAAATTCTACTAATAAAGTAAAAACCACTTGGAAAATTATTAATAATGAAACGGGAAAATCGGTTAAACAAGAAAAACTACTTGAGATTATGGTCGACAACAAATTAGTTAACAAAGCAGCTGACGTAGCTGAGGCATTTAATGAGTTTTTTGCCAACATACCGATAACTACGACTCGCTCCTTAAATTCGTCCTCGTCTAAAGCTGAAAACCTTTTGCACAGTAGTGTACCTAAATGTAGTCCCTTATTTAGTTTCGAACATGTAACCCTGCGTGATGTAGTTAATGTTTTTAATACACTTAAGTCTAAAAACACCGGTGATTATTGGGGCATCTCCACTAAACTTATAAGTAATATAATAGACATCGTAGCCCCCTATCTAGCTGTTACTTTTAATAAATGTGTTGATTTAGGAACTTTTCCTGACCTCATGAAGAGTAGTAAAGTCATACCATTATTTAAATCAGGTAATAAGAATGACGTTGGCAATTTCAGGCCTATTTCTATCTTACCTGCATTTAGCAAAATATTTGAAAAGTTAATACTCAAGCAGCTGCTAAGACATTTTAATTTAAATAGCCTCCTCCATAATGAGCAATATGGCTTTACAAAAGGTCGTTCAACTACAGATGCGGGTGTTGCTCTGTTGAGACACATATTTGACGCATGGGAGAAATCACAGAATGCTATTGGAGTTTTCTGTGATCTCTCCAAAGCCTTTGATTGCGTGCACCATGACACGCTTTTGCGTAAATTACGTCATTACGGTGTCCAAAACGAAGCTCTCAACGTAATTATTTCGTATTTACATAATAGGGTCCAATGTGTAGATGTTAATGGTGTGAAATCATCCGGGCTACCAGTTCAGTTAGGTGTTCCGCAAGGCTCAATACTAGGTCCATTCTTGTTCTTAGTTTACATTAATGATTTACCATTCCATTTGACGGGCATCTGTGATGTTGTACTGTTTGCAGATGATACCTCTCTTATTTTTAAAGTAGACAGGAATAGACAAGATTTTGACGACGTAAACAGTGCACTCTCAATAGTTACAGATTGGTTTACGTCAAATAACTTAGTTCTCAATGCCAAGAAAACCAAATGTGTAAAGTTCGCCTTACCGAATGTTAGAAACCTAGGACCCAACATCGTCTTAGATAAAGAGGTGCTTGAAACTGTAGGCTCGGCAATTTTTCTAGGACTAACAGTAGATGCCAAACTTCAGTGGGGACCTCATATATCAAGTCTAGCAGGAAGGCTCAGTTCGGCTGCCTACGCCGTCAGGAAAGTAAGACAATATACTGACGTTGATACAGCTCGTTTAGTCTATTTTAGTTATTTTCACAGCGTTATGTCCTACGGTATTCTGCTGTGGGGCAAAGCCGCTGATATACAAAATATATTTGTCCTTCAAAAGCGAGCTGTTCGAGCAATTTACCAGCTAGGTGCCAGAGTTTCTCTAAGAGATTTCTTTAAAGATATTGGTATTCTCACGGTTGCATCACAATTCATCCTTGCCAACATTTTATATATTAGGCAAAATTTACACTTGTACACTAAAAATAGTGATATTCACAGTGTTAACACTAGAAATAAGGACAAACTACGTGCCCCCTTTCACCGGCTTCATAAGGTTCATAACTCATTTGTTGGGCTTGGTATAACCTTTTATAACAAGATACCCTCTTCTTTTCTAGACTTGCCTTTTAATGCGTTTAAAGCTCAACTAAAATCCAACCTTTGTTCAAAGGCATACTATTCTATCAACGATAAGAATAGTTGGTCACCCTAGTTTAACGCAAGACAATGTTTATGTTCCTTCTCCAGAATTAGCTTACTGCAGAACCCAGCAATGCATAAATGTGTAAGCTGTCACGCCCTTTATGCCTGGAGGCTTTTATTTGGGTAGTAAGTTTTTTTATTTACATTTTAATTAATTATTTTTTAGCTTGAGTACGTATAGTTTTTATTATATTTGTTGGTATATTGGCGTGGCTAGCTGACATATTATGGCAAATAATTAAATTTTATGTTCTGGTTTTGTAATGTTAATTACCGAACATAAGTAGGTACCTAGTATTGTATTCATTCAAGTATTTTTTTAAATTGAACAGACAGCTGTGCTGCTGGGGAGTTTGTTGCGCCACTTCTTCTTCCCAGCAATAGCACTAGGAAGTGGTGAAGGGCGGGCGTTTTTGGGGGACTGTCTTTTGTAATTTTGACGTTCAAAAAGTGCTGATTCTCAGCCTAATTTGAATAAATGACTTTTGATTTTGATTTTGATTTTCATGAGATGGTATTTTCAGAACAATAATAGTCAGACACTTGCATACATATATGTAGTTCTTTGCTTGAATCTTATAATCCAGTGTAAATTCGTCGAGAACGAAAAAGACAACAATAAAGTAATGTTGACACTGCAATTTCTCAACAATATCCAATACAAGAAAACGTAGCAACAAACACGCTGGCGATCAGTCACAGGTGCAGCTATCGATCACGGCTTACAGTAATGTAAGACGGAGCACCGCGACACGGCGACATTGCAAAAAATCTAATTCTTGATACATTTGTATGGCTTGACAAGATATTACAGAAATATTTTAGAACAGAAAATATTTATTTATTACCACAGCTTTTGATACCATGTTGAAGATACACTTAAACTACTTGAAAGATATTTTTCTGGTATTATTATTGAGTATCTTTGTTAACAATCATGAATATTCAAAGGGCAGTCAAAAGCGTAGCTCGCGTAGCGGTTACTGCTACGGCGTAGCGCTCGCGTAGTTCTTTATTGTAATGCTTGTATGTGCACGATGCATGTTACTTTGGCTTATTCAGGCACTTTGCAAGTTTATTATATTATGCTTTTTGTAAACTACTATGTAAATAAAAGTGAGTAGCCCACGGCAACTACATACTGAAATAATTTGCATCATAATTGGCCCTAAAACTATGTAGTACCTATTAGTTTTTTAAGGTGACAAAGTAGTAGAAGATCCTGAGTATATGGCACTGTGAGAAAGCATTAAATTATGCCGTTTAATAACTCAAAACCTAAGGTTTTTGTAATTGGGTGTATCATACGGTAAAGCAATCACGTGGTCGGTTATAATGGAACTCGTAATAGTTTTACCCCTGTTGAGAAAAAAATACTATCAGTAAATTGAGAATTCACTAAGATTGTCAGTAGGTAGTAAAGCAACATAGACATGACGTGGTGCTAGTGATATCCAACCTTAAGGTGGTTAAGTAATATATACATCAAGCTCTGTACTACGAGTACTAAATAACAGGTGTCCACTTCCCAGTAAACAGCTGCTGTACAGGTTACTGGGAAGAGTAACCTGGGACACCTAGTGTTATCACAATGTTTTATTATTTGCTGTACCTACTCCTTCCCCCATCCCCCGCGACCCACCGCATACCGTCACGGGGACGGCTATTGGCACGTTTGCTATGGAGATACGGTTTTACTTGTATCATTGTAAAACAACGTATGCTTTTGAAATATTTCAAAAATTTTGGACTGAACTTTTTCAATAGGAACTTGATATGTATTTATAACTTACTGGTTCAGAATCTGAAGGCTGATTTTAACAGTGACTGTGTCAGGACAGGAGGAGCTTGTGGCTAAGTAATAACAGCCGCACAGGTCGGGATCAGGTTAAGCTTCGCTTGTCGCGGTTGGTCCCTGGATGGGTGACCATATTTATATACCAAGACCCCTCCCTGCCTCGGAAAGCACGGCTGTCATTCGTGGATCTTTGACAGTCGTTACGGGTCGTCAGAAGCCTGAAAGTCCGACAACCAGTCTTACTAAGGAGTATCGTATTACCCAGTACTTGTGGAAGTCAGATGGGCAGGCGCTCCATGTAAAATACTGGTAATCAGCTGCATCCGATTAAATTGGAAGCCGACCCCAACATACAGTTGGATTTTTCCAACTATCTATGTTGGGGTCGGGTTCCAGTAAGGCTAGGCAGATAATTTAATTCCCTGTGACGTACCATGAGTTGACGCAACAATAAAAAATGCGTCGTCTAAATACTACAACTTGCATCGAGTAAAAATCAATTTGCCTAGCCTTTTCTCAACTATGTTGGGGTTGGCTTACAGTCTAACTGGATGCAGCTGAATACCAGTATTTTACATGGAGCGACTACCTCTTTGACCTACACAACCAACTTGCATCGCGTAAAATGAGGCATAATAGATTAAAGTGCTTTGTGAAATGAGACCATTATTTCGTCAGTTTTTATAGTTATTTTTAACAATTGTTTCGTAATTAATTATTCAGAATAAAAATTGAAACCGAGATAATTATAATTAGCATTGAATTGGACCCGAGTAAAATATAATAGTCTGTGTAATCTATGTCGAAATAAAACCATACAACAACACAATAGATACATTATTGTACAATAATACGATACCATTTTTCTAATATTCTTTTATTACATAATCGCTTAGTCCTTGAGACAAACGGTGTATTTGATCTGAATCTCGAATTAGATTTTATTTTATTTTGTAAAACATTGAGGCTTTTAGAATGCTTGTGGTTTAGACTAGACTTGTAACACGAATGTATCTCAGTGTTGTTCACAGAGTAAATACAATTTTAACGACCAGCTTAGAGTGGCTCGTGGTTGCATTAGAGCTTTGCGGATTAATCGACTAGTACAATATATTTATAAATATATTCATATTTGCGGTGGCTAAGTAGATGATATGCAAAGTCCACATGACTTTGAACAGAGACAATCAATGTTAAGCTGAAGGTAAAAGTTTCTAAAATGCAATATGGAAGTATAATAATTATATTCTCATTATTTAAAACAAAGCACTTACCCGAAAACGCTCAGAAAGCAACATTGAACAAAAATAAGAGAGACTTTATCTCAGGTATTTAACACAAACAAAATCAACATAATCAATAGTCATTTATTCAGCTTACCTCGCCCCATTCTTTGTCTCTTTCGCACACAATACATTCCTTTCACATCATTTGCTTGCCTAATCGACGAGAAAGCACGATATGAGGCGATTATATACCTCTACAGACTTACCAGCACTCAGCCACAGTGTAAAATTAACTCTTGACTCATAACGCTGAATGTAACAGAGAGACAAAATTTCGGAGTCTTATTTTCTGCTCTATGGCACAAGGTTGTCTAATTCAGTACCACGTGTAAAGATGAGGGTTCATTTGGCTGCAGAATTTCGACAAAATTGTGCATTAAATTTAAGTTCCATATGGCTTTAATGCTTTCGTTCGTTAAAAAGGAACCTATATTTCTGAATGGCGTTCGCGTTCACAGAATACTAATAGAATTATATTCTTAACACATATTTAAACGAATTGATAACGCACATTTTTAAATTATAACAAGCGAAATATTTTCAGGTGATTTTGCAAATACGTTTTAAATGATGATGATACATTTTGTTTAACTATCACTGATGCACCTGGGACTACCCAGACATTTTAAATCCTAAAAACTAAGAAAGCAGAAGTATTATTTCACCACGAAAGTATATTACACTTACGAAAATATGACTATGACCTTTTCAAACTCTATCCGGTCCTATTCCGTTCAAATTCCACCAATTACCTTTCTTCACGAAACTTTAGCATAGACGGCAGTCTACATTCTAGGACGCGGTAAAACTTTGCCCGCGATTTATTTAGTGTACATTGCACGCTGCTCTTGGCGTGTTTACGGCGTGATTTGGCGTTCGCCCGTATAAACGTCAATGGAACCAATAAATAAATTGTATTTTATACGCGACTATACTTTTTGTGAACACTCGGCTGTGCCAAGCACTGCAGTTACATTTCGAATTGGGTCTAGTGTGTAGTGTATGGGAGAAGCGTAAACAGAAGTGGGTGATGATGAAATCATTAACAGCATATTTATTGCGATGCCGATTAATATCAAACTTAAAATATTAGATTTAGATAAAGCTACTATAAAATTGAACGATTCAAATGTTTTACTCTCTTGTAAGAAGTCAGTTCATTTTAAATTAAAACTTTTGATTATTTGAAACAGAAAAACTAGGTTGATTGATATACTCGTAGTCACCGTTAAACAATAATACTGTTAATATGATCACCTCATGATAATAAACGCCATTATTCTAAAAGGATGAATAAAACACGTGTCACGCATCTACAATCGCTGTTGCTCACAACTCGCGCCAACAATTTCGTTTCGGTACACGCCCCTCACCACAACACGCTCGTCTTTTTCTCGTACATTCGCTGCACTGCCAAACTCCATACAGTGTTTATACCGCCAGTTTTTGTGCCAGAATGAATGGAATATGGCCGGCCTGGCAGTCTGGCAGGCTGGCAGTTTGGCAGATTGGCAGTATGGAGGCACACCCAGGACTTCACGGGCTATTTAAAATTATTCACTATTTGTTGTATCGCATTTTTATGTGTGAATGCACTTCGGCTTATGGGAGCTTCTGAAAGTACTTTCAGAACGTAAATAAAGAAGTTTCTAGAATATAAAGCAGGAATTGATGGTTTTTCTCTAAGATATAAAAGATTGTTTTATCGTTATTTTACTATGTTAATGTATGCGTCACCATTTGGCAGGAAGAAAAACGCACTTAATTTCTTTTTAATGCAAATTGGTTTTACTTTTTGTAACACAGCTGTTTCGATACAAAAGAATAATTTTATATTATACCTACCTTGGACCTACTCGTGACTTTGTAATAGCAGTGGGTTTTCCATGTTGAACTCAGATTTACATCGGCGTTAAAGTATCTACACCTGAACATAAGTTACCAATTCAACGGCCAAATCGCCACAATTAAACGTGTGATAGCAGTAAAACGCAAGCCCGGAAATAATAATTTAAAGGATTACCACAATTGGCAGTCAGATTTGTGGTCGCAGATTCTTCTTCTTCACGAGGAGTGCCTACGCTGCTGTCACTCTTTAGCGATTTCTCCGGAAACAATGGCCTAACATATAGTACGCGTACCATGGCCACTTCTACTTCTTTTTCACTTCTATTTTACTCACGAAGAATAGACAGATTTCTTTCTATACAAAGTGACATTTTCTTTTCTTCACATTTGTGCCGTACAGTACAAGTCGTAGCAGAAAGTGAAATAGTCTTTCTAAAATCGGTAGTTTTGTCTTTCGTATCTTCTGTTTTATTTCGTGGTGCATGCCAGCGGTGCGTGTGGGCCAAAAACGATGTTTGGAATAAACCAAAATAAACTTGTACATATTATTTGGGTACTTATTATATATACCTACATCTGTGTGTGTAATGTATTGTGGTGTGTAATAGTGGGATATATTCTAGGGTTGGCACACACACCACTTGTGTTTCATAGCGATGCGGTCGCGGCAGCTGCTTGTTTGGCCCTCGTTCTGTGTCGGGCGGTACACCCCGCAATTCAAAACGTATAACACGGTGTAAAACATTCGTATTGAAGGTATTTTGTTGAAAGCATTCAATATATTTCAAGGGTTTCATCAAAGTATCGTAATGAAATGTTTTTGTTCGAAAAGAATGGCTGATTTGTGTATAGAAAAGAGAAAAAAGTCATATTTAAGAATCCTCGCTTAAAAAAATATCTGGTACATACCTACAATAACCGTTAAAGCAAAGGTTTTTTGTCTCTTGTCATAAACAACGTTTCACTACAACATACTAGATATCTGCTCCTACTTATCTTTCAAACGTTCTCAAAACCATAGTACGTCTTGTTCTGAAAAGCTCTGCATACAAACAATTGTTACGTTTGCCATTGAATTTAGTCTTACGTTCAGTCTTCAGACGAACGACGACAGACGACGTTTACGAGAGATGTCTGTTTTATATACAATCGGGAGCAAAACACCTCGCTATAGTGCATTTTGTAATTATAAGTGAGAAAGTCTAAGAATTATCTTTCAAAATCAAATTAGGCTGAGAATCAACACTTTTTGAACGTCAAAATTACAAAAGACAGTCTCCCAAAAACGCCCGCCCTTCACCACTTCCTAGTGCTATCGGTGGAAAAAAATGGCGCAACAAATTCTACAGCAGCACAGCTGTCTGTTCAGTTACAAAATACTTGATTATATACAATATTACGTACCTGTTCGGTAATTCACATTACAAGACCAGAACATAAAATTAAATTATTTGCCACATGTCAGCTAGCCACGCCAATATACCAACAAATATCATAAAAACTACACTAAAATTAAAATGTAAATAAAAGCTTACTACCCAAATAAAAGCCTCCAGGCATAAAGGGCGTGACAGATTACATATTTATGCATTGCTAGGTTCTGTTCACATAGGTGTCACTTGAAGTCACAAATGATAAACTAAGACATCGAAGTAAAATAAATAAATAAGTTAATACTAATAACAATAACCTGTCAGTAAGCTAATTCTGGAGAAAGAACATAAACATTGTCTTGCGTTAATTAGGGCGACCAACTATTCTTATCGTGTAAGTAGTCTCTGATGGAATAGTATGCCTTAGAATAAAGGTTGGATTTCTTATAAAAGGATAAACCAAGCCCAACAAATGAGTTATGAACTTTATGAAGTCGGTGAAAGGGAGCACGTAGTTTGTCCTTATTTCTAGTGTTAACAATGTAAATATCACTGTTTTTAGTGTACAAGTTTAAATTTTGCCTAATTTATAAGATGTTGGCAAAGATGAGTTGTGATTCAACCGTGAGAATACCAATATCTTTCTCGAATGAATCTAATTAAAATATGTACCGTTATAATAATCACTGTCATTGATTCCCCAAAACTCTAAATTTAAGTCTCTCTGTAAAACTTGAAATGCTATATTAAGAACTTTTTTTTATTTTTTTATATAAAAATGTTGCCCCACACTAGGAATTACTCATGTATCGTGGGTGCGTTCACAAACATTTAAACTCACATACACAAACAGCCAGACCCGGAACAACTACTTGTAGGCCATACAAATATTTGTTCCGTGCGGGAATCGAACCCGCGACACGCAGCGCAGCAGTCAATCGCTAACCACTTTTTTATTTTTTTTATTTTTGTTTTTTTGTCGCTGAGAAATGCTTTATGCATGCCCGCCTCGCGGGGGACGAGACGGGGTATGTGGGACTCCCTGTCGGAATGACAGTATACCCACTAAAACTCAGCGGTGTTCCCTCATTCGCCGTGATGGGAGGGCCACGGGAATAGGCATAGCCTTTACCTCCATAGCCCTCCCGGCGCATGCCCGCCTAGATGGTATGGCGGGCCCCGCATGCCCCCCACACAGGGGGGCTACGGGAATGGCCGGGAGCACCTAGCCATTCCCGTCCAACACTGGTGGAGGCCTGTGCAATGCAGGCAACGGTGCCCCCGCACCCGTTGCCTGCTGGCCCCCACGCCCGCCTGAATGGCGGGCCCCGCATGCCCCCCCGGCAGGGGGGGCTACGGCCGCAGAGGATAGGGAGAACGGCAACGTCACACCGACACTCCTCTTCCCCTGCGGCCCCACCGCGTCCGCCGTCGAACGGTGGCGGCCCCGTCAAGGCCGCGGAAGGTAGGGAGAGCGGCAACGTAACACCGACACTCCTCTCCTGCCGCGGCCTCCAATCCTCAGCCGCAACGTCTCCCTCCAATCCTCAACGCACAACAAACAAAACATTGGTAGTAATAAAAAGGCTATACCCAAATAAATTTTGATCGGCTAAGAAAAAGACAAACGTTAAACTTTATCACACCTTTGTAGTGCTCAAAAGCTGGGTTTTAAGGGTTAGAAGATGGTCTAACCTACGTGTAAGATTCTAGCATAGGTACCACGAGTCAATATAAAAATTTAGTTTCTATGAACCTTCTGTTTCTTGCTTTACATTTAGTGCATCCATGTTCTCAGTTCATTTACTTAAACGGCATCCATCTTGTCGGTCGTCTGAATTAATTGTCTAGTTCTTGGCAACCGAAGCTTTATAAAAATGAAAGGGTTTTTTAACATCCCCTATAATGTCCGCCCCTGAATAACTAGCAATTAATTACTTTTGCAAATAAAAAAGGAATGAGTAAATTAATGAAAGGGCTCACCATTGTTTATAGCAGTTCTTATTTGCATTGTAGATCGTTTTTTTGTGTTTTTTTTTATTAAGAATATTTTAAGGCAATTTTGTTTTATTTTTATCTGACAGTAAGGGGTTCTCCTGCATAATTTCGTCGTGCTTTGAAGCTAAATGTTGGAGGACTATTGGGTAGTACATGTGTCTCGTCATCCGTTATAATGTTTCCACTGGACTGGGACACAGGCCTTCTCTCGGTGAGACGGAGTGGGCCGTAATCCACCAAAAAAATTATTCGCATCGCTGTCGACTGGTAATGTACTGCACCCAAGACACTGGCGGAATTGCCACGTGGAATGGCAATGCTTAGGCTCTGGCTTAGGTAAAAGCTGGCCTTGGAATCACGGGAAGTGCGGTTGTTTAATTTGCTGTGAACTTGTATTATTTAGGTGCAAACTAGCAAATTGTTTGTCACTAAAACACGCTCTGTGCTCGTGTGCGCTCTGTTGATATAAGAGCGCCTCGACAAAGTGTCGTGTGAACGTGCCGGCGACGCGTGTGTATGGAATGTATGTAGGTATGTTGTGTTGGAAATACAGGGAGGGAAAGTTTCTTATCATAAATGTGATGTTGGTAAGCTAAGCTAAATAAATTGCTTTATTAAACATACTGAAAAATAAGCAAGATATGTGACATCTAAAAGTTTAGCATAAATATTTTTAAGAGTTCGGAAGTCTTATCTCAAATTAATTTGGACTGCTTGATCTTGAAAAGCTAGCCAACCAGCGAAAACGTTAACGGCATTTGGAGCCCAGCAAAACAGCGTCCAATATTTAGTTTTTCTGAAAGCCAACTTTAACTGACGAACGGCGAGATTTTGTTGAACAAAAACAATACCACGAAGTCAAACTTTAAACAAACTTCTTTACCTCTTCTAAGTTACACCGGCAATACGAAAAAAATATTAATTGACGTCGGGAATAAACCGCGCGGTTCCGAGTGAACTCTGCATAATAGAGTTAATCTCTTGCAAAGAATAAAAATCGCTGGGAGGCAAAAACTCAAGTCAGAAAGGAAAAAATCCGTTGCAAGACTTCTACGTTCCAATCTTCACTCCGTGAAGGAAAAGCGACTAAGATGCTTTGGACTTCAGTATTTCTTATTTACTTTTCTAAATAACGTTTCGCCAGTGGCTTTGTGCAAAAGTAATTTCTTTGAAGTGGAAAAAATGTGGACACCGCTTTCAAATTGATTAAAAGTCATGAAAATTATTTGACGATGGATTTTCCTCTTTATGTTAAGAAGTATAAGTGAAATATTTTACTGGGCGTTTAATTTTTTTTTCGCTCTCTGATTTATTTTATTAAATTACGAGATAATTACAGATTTGCTGGCGGCGTCTATAAAGATATTTTCATTAGATTTCCTTGTCTTATTGTTTTGTTTTTAAATTGACCGAGCTGTTTTTAGCTAAGATAATCTACCAATATATTCTGTTCAAGTTTACTCCATTTTGATGAGCGCTTTTTGTTAGTTAGCTGAATTTGACTACGTTTAGACTTTAGGCTATGAATGCATGCCTTGCAACCTTTCTCAAGTTTTAACAAGTTCTGCTAACCGTGTTCTTTTACTTAAAAAATATTAAAGTGAATGTCTTCACATCTGGGGGCACGGTAGTGCCCCCGCCAAGACCTGCCAAGCGAAGCGCAAGGGCACTACCTACCTTTTCTCGAAGCACTTCGTCGTATTTTTGAACCTTCTTAACTTGGGTTTGGATTATACCAGATAAACAACATTTTCGGGATATGATGTCAGTGGTTGACTTATTAAAACTATAAAGTTTCAATTGCATAGCTCTTATACTTTATATTTTATTGATATCTAAAATACCCCGATTTCGTCACTGATTCACTGAATCACTGAGTCACTGATGATCATCCATATTCTTAAGGTTCTTCCTGAAGTCCTAGAAAGCCGAAATTTGGTATGTAAGCTAGTAATCAAAATCAAAATCAAAAGTCATTTATAGTACACAAACAACAAAAAAAACTTAAAACTTGAAACTTTTACCCCCCCCCCCCCCCAACCCCTTAAACTAGGGGGTGAAAGTTTGTATGAGACTTCCGTAAATTTTGATGCTAGAGGTCTGAAAATTTATATAGGGGGTCCTTTTTATAAATAATAAGATAATTATGTATTTCAGGATTTTTAGCAAATCATCCCCTACCCTTTAAATTAAGGAATGATTTGTTTCGGTTTTCCTATACAAACTTAAAATTCCCATACAAACATAATTTCAAGCTTGAGATCTGAAAATTATAAAAGTACATTCTTCATACAAATTAAAACATAATTTTAGAAAAAAACATCCCTCAAACCCTTGCATTACGGGATAAAAGTGTATAATATGGCTTCAGAATATTCTTCACTACATTAATATACTTGTATTACCTATAAGTACTTACGAATAATATTAATAAGTACTTACGAATAATATTAATACACTTGTATACTTCGATAAGTGTTTATTAATCTCCTACCGATCAAACTATACTTTATGAACGTAATAAGTATAGTACGCCTCCTGCCCCCTCGTCCCCGCGCAGTAGCCGCGTAGTACAAACGGCCTGGTCAGCGAGCGCGCTACCCGAACGCGGTCAGACGCGTGAGGGCAGACGTCGTTGACGGTTGTCTCGTTAAATGAAAAATTTTCGGAATATTTCAGTGATTTAAATAATGTTAGCTGTTGCGGAGAAAAAACCATTTGCCTAATTTTTAATTGTTAATAGTTTAGTAGGTGAAGCTTTATTAGTGTTTTAATTCTCATTGATAAAAGTTTAGCTTAGGATTACGTCTGCTATTTTCTTATAAATTTAATTAATAAATTCAAAGATTGAGTAGGTAGGTATTTGTAATTAGTAGGTTATTAGGTTAATAGGTATATGTTTATTATGTTTATAGTTGTTCATGTACGACCTAGTGAGAATAATTTGAACTTACAAAAAGAAATGAAATCCTACACCTTAGTCAAAATATATGGCTTGGCCATTTCGCTACATTCACATGAGCGTAAGGTGAAACACTCTCATACTGTTATGCAGGACTGACTGACTAAGGTGTAGAGTTTGTGAAGTTAGGCCTTGTAGAGTTAGGGCGTGTAGAGTTAGAAGCTTGGCTCTACATGAGATCTGATTACTTTTTGACAGTGCGAGCTACATGGTCTACTCGTCTTGGCAACATTTAACATGAAATGTTTTTGTGGGATTAAATTTAAAAAAAGTATTTAAATTATGTAAATTTGAGGTTCATAATTACTTAACCTACCTACTAGACTTCTACTTTTATGCTTTTACCGTTAAATAGGCTAGTAAAAAAATGTAGAACTTCAAATTACACCATTTAATGTAGTAATCTTTCACTTCGCTTCAAAGGCATCGATGGGGGATAATGGACGTTGATTTACATTTGTATCACTTCCTCCCCCCTCCCCCCACTTCGTGCCTCCACTTCCAATTCAATTAATTAAATGATCGACATTATTAGACGGACTTTATGGGACGTTCCGTTTTTATTAACAACTTTATTTGTTTGTTAATAAATTGGGGAGTTTCTTACGAATGCGTTTAGGATTTTTGTTAGATTGTCAATAAAGTACCGAGTGTTATTTTTAGGCTGTTATAATGTAGATTTAAACATTTGAATTTGAAACTTAAATAATTAGGTTCAATTTTTTTACGGCAAAACAATAATCAAAAACAATAATACATAAATATTATGTTTTTTTTTTTGTAGGTATTTCGGAAATAGCTAATTTTATTGTTAGAAAAGTGACAACCCACCAAAAATAACGTGACTCCCTATGTCACATTAAATTGCCACTTAATAGTTAACCGCCTACTAATTTCGTACACGTATGACGTATGTGACGTCATAGCCGCCATTATGGCGTCATAAGTCACGCGGAGGCCATTTTAATTCGCTCATAAAGTGGGCATACATCACGGACGGTGCAGTGCGCCGCTCAAATCGAATTCTTGGCTTGCTTCTGTTGAGCCCAAGGAAAGATATGTTGTTCAGTAAAACAAGTATGTTTGTTTGGAGAAGCAATGTGTTTTTATTTCTATGATAATTTGAACTAATTAGGTTTGTTGACATGAAAATGCCTTATTAGTCACAAATCAACTTCATGTAACAAAAAATGCCAACTAATATTTTTTCGGCTTTACTGCCTCATTATTATCTTCAAAATTGTATACACCAGGACAGATCTAAAATTGGATCGGATTTCTCAAAAAAAAAAACAGTGAGTAAAACCAAAACATCGCAGTTTAATAATGAACATGATTTTTGTAATATTCAAGAATAAAGATTCAATAGAAATCGAAAAAAAAAAATTCAGTAATAACTTCACTTACCGTCATATTCTGCACTGTGGCCGGGGTAGCAGCAAGGCAAATTTTCTTGAATGTTTTTAATACGAGGATGCAGTCAGACACATAAATTATTATATAGCAAAGTAACATTTTGTACTCAGTTCTTCCGAGATTCTGAGGCAGTCCGTGATTGGACAAAAACTTGGAATCGAACGTTGCCAAAGATACAGTTTGATTGCATTGTTTGAGTTCGTGGTGAATTTTTCTCATATTTTTGTAGGCTACTAAACTTCAGCTTTAATGTCAGTTGTTCTCGTAAAAAACACTTGGCAAGCGTTGCGGAGTAATTAAAGTGACAACAGTGAGAAAATATGAGGGAATTAAGTGTAAGGTCAGGTCTGTAGGATAGCTGTGACTGCTACGAGGAAAATGCAATGCGCTTGAACATAAAACAAGGCTCACTACTTGGAAAGATGACAAGGATATTTAAATGAAATGTCGGAACAAAGAATATGGTATTGAAATAAGAAAAGGCACTTCTTTATAATTATAAAAGTGTGGATAACATTTTCATGTACCCTATTTGGGTTGTAACTTGTAAATACACCTGTTGCCACGCGGAACATGGTTTTAATATTTTATTTATTGAGAGATTTAACATTTTACAGACGCACTAACAAGTGTCAATTTTGGTTATGGACATCACAACATTTTCTCTACAATTAATGTCAACAATATTTTCAAATCAACGAAAATAACAGCTTTTTCCTAACCCAATGTATTATGGTATTTTTGCTGGTGTATTTTACTATTTCATCGACTATGCGTTGTTCATTGTATTAAATACTCGTGGATAATGGTATAGACAAATTCCGTACTGAGTTGTTTGAATTGAAATTAAATCGGGCTCCGGTCCAAATACAAACATTTTGAATTTATTTATGTAATGAAATTAAAATAAAATTCGAGGTTGTACTCAACTGTCCCGGCCCTTTTTCAGGGTTAGGTATACAAATAAAGCAGGATTACTATAGTAATTTTCGAGTGTTTCAGTAAATTATTTTTCCGGTTCATTCGGTTTTAAATTAACTGTGGGGAAGAATCGCCGATGTTTCATGATGAACCTAGTCCACAGTACAGCATAACAGGAGTTTGTTTTGTATGAGTTTTACGTGTTTTTGTAAAATAATGTTGTGAAATAACAACGTATCAAATCGTCACACCTCTTATCCCCGAAGATGTTTACCATTTCACCAGTTGGGTTTAAGTCTCATGAGATTACATTATAATAACCAACTGAGCACATCTTACTATCCAATCTCCGGGTTGCTACTAGGAAATCAAGTAAAGACTTAAAATTAAATTGCTATGTATGGTAAACTGTCAATATAGAGGAATTAATGGCCTCCGGATTTAATTAGCATATTGAATCATAACTTTGCAGACACACAAGTACAGATTTTTAACAAAATAAAAACGTACATAGGTACATACCACTGTTTTCTCTTTTTCTTAGGTAAAAACGTCGGCGTGAAAACCGAGCTAAGTATAAATGATGGGGCTTTCTAGCGCCGGTAATGGGACTGTCCGATTCTATGAATTAACTTCACACTGCGGGGATTGCAGTCGGCAGATTTTAGCATGTGATAGATAAGTTTTAAGAATGATATAAAATGATTCATAAAACTGGTTAAGAAATAATTCTTAACCATTTTTATGACTCGTTAGGGTCAGTCAGCTGGTTAAGTTTTATGCGTCGTTAGGGTCTCAGTACTGGTAGCGATTAAATACAAAGTACAATGCATATCATAGTACAAATACAAGTCATCATCTGCTTAGCCTTTTCCCAAGTATGTTGGGGCGGCTTCCAGTCTAACCGGATGCAGCTGAATACCAGTGGAGCGACTGCCTATCTGACCTCCACAGTCCAGTTACTGGGTAATACCCCCTTGGTAAGACTGGTTGTCAGACTTTCGGGCTCCTGACTACCCGTAACGACTGTCAAAGGTCCACGAATGAGAACCGGAACCAACGACTTAACGTGCTTTTCGAGACACGGAAGGGTCTCGGTATATAAAGGATGTCACCCATCCCACCCATCCAGGTAATACAAATACAAGTAGCAAAACAAATTTTAATTGCTATCTGTACACAGGATTCATTGTGATTTTTAAAAGTTACTGTGTTGTCAATTTAGAAAATACGGTTAGTGTAAGAGATGATAGGACTATGCGTCTAAGCGCAGTAAACAAATAGTACCTATTTTAATATAAACATGAAAGTAACGGTCTATAACAGTTCGTAGTAACAAAGCTCATTAGTAAAAATAAAGTTACAACATGCTGCGCACCTTGTTTCCCCGCCCTGAAATTCATCGACACAAATATTTCAGCAACAAATTCCTAAATTATTGAATAAACCCAAAACACAATTGAAATTATAAATGCAAATCCGAGTACCGTAACAGATTATACTGAACATGCACCCTTCCCAGCAGTGGACTTTAAAACGAACAGTATTAACTCTGGCAAATGTTGCCATCATCTCATTTCAATATTAGGATTGAATCGATTTAAATTTATGAATTGTAAACGATTTTGTGATTCGATTTCCCGGTTCGGTTAGTTTTAATTTTGCTAGGCCATAATTATGTTTTGGTTATCGGTAATGTTGATGACTCTATTTATGTTCTGTATACTGGGGTTTGAGAATATTATTACATAAACATAATATCACGCCCGTAATCGTCATAGGGTTAGGCATAGGTGTACCTAAAGTAAATCCACATTTCGCTAGTTGTTTAAGTCCCAGTTATAGGGAGCGCCTATTATCACCATCCGAGCACATTTCCAGACTTTAGGCTGCTTCTGAGAAATTCACGGAAAACCCAATAACACTTTGCCCGACCAGGGAGTTAAATCCAGGACCTACCGCTTGCGACTACTAGACCAACGAGACACGCGTTATTGACATACCAGTCTAGTATAGGCTTATCTGTTTGGTCCTAACGTGTTTTGTACAAACTAGTTTGCCCGAGGGCAAATATATTTATCTGGAAATCTGGTTTCCCGGTATTGTTGGACGCAAATCTGCATAAAATACTAACGGGCATATATAATATCGTTTATTCGTACATGAATAATATTCATGTTCATTTCCAAAAAAACTTACAGTAAATATCAACCACATACACACCTTTTTTTTTTTTGGATGCGAAATCATCATATGACCTCTCCCGCTCTGGGCTGAGCAGAAGGGCGTGTCAGACCTTTACTGACTAAAACCCACCCGTGTTCCTTCAGTTGCCTGTGGTGCCAGGGGCCACGGTATGTATTTCGAACAACCCGCGGCCCTGGCATGCATCGGCCCTAGCGGACCCCATCAGTTCGTGCTGACATCTCTTTGAGGCGCGCGTGGAACACAACGTGCCGCCGACCTGGGCCCGGTACTTACCGGGCGGCGAGCTGCCCATTACTCGCCGCCCGCAAGCCTGCGCCTACGGTGGTCGGGGGTCGGCTGTTGACTCCCGTACAGGGCGTCTCCTGCGGCGACTACGGGCGTGAGGGCACAGTGATTGCCTCTCCCTCACGAGCTCCGCCTCCTCCTTCGCGAGCATTACTGCTTCGCAGAAGGAGGTGACGGCCTCCCATGCACTCTCGCTCCGTACCATGGCCTGGACCAGGGCCAGACGCGAGAGATCGCCGCCGCCGATCGCCGCCACGAGGAACCACGTACCCACCTACATTTGCAATTGCTAGTTTATAGAGTACATAGTTACCTAATTAGAGAATGTTTATTTATATTGATGTAACCATCTCTCTGTGAAAACTTAGGTGAAGTGGGCTGTCATTCCAGCTAATGCTAGGGATTGAAACTACTGACAGATCACTCTAAGCTCACTTCACCTAACATTTCACGGTGTGATTTTTACAGAATCGATCGGCTGTACCTATGAGTTATTTGCTTTTTTTAAAACAAGCTTTTTTTATAATTGAAAGGCATCTTTCAATTGAATATAAATAAAAAATGCTTTATTTCCTGGATACTACAGTAACAAATAACGTAAGTAGTGAACTGTGAAGCAATACATAAATCCATCAGTGTGTTGCGGACACACACTGACTGTGTGTATGAACTTGTTTTACGATTGTTCTCTTGTATAATAACAGAATTTAAAATTTAAATCCCTTCGGAGAATGTGCGGTATTTAAATTTAAATGTCAGTTATTGAAATTCGCGTGAAACTCTTTTATTTATTACTTGAAACGCGTTCTGAGCACGTTCGCGAATTTGAAACGTACATTCTGCATACTTTTACTTCTTTCATGCGGTATTTATTACAAGTTATACTTTTAATAAATACACACACAATCATTTGCAGTGCCGTTACCATAAGACTGATTAATTTGTGTATGTCCAATTGTTATAAAGTAAATTTGGGGCATGTAATTAAGGGAAGGGATGCACATAGGTGCGCGTAGGCGAGCGATTTGACAATTTCGTCGTGCGCCCGGAGGAACGGTCAAAATTAGATAAATACCGCTAGTTCAACGCGTTGCCTTGACCATTTTGAAAAATACATGTTTTCCTGAAACTACACTTATTCGTTTCTACTCGAAGGCAATAACTTAGTTTGCTCTATCTAAGACGATACTTGCAATATTTTTTCAAGAATTTAGATTTGGGAAATGACAATTTATAATGTTTATGTAACAATTACTGCACCCCCTAATTTGATTTGGATCAAGTTTTCAATTATTTATTAAAGCATTTATTTAGGCCTAACTGGAATAATAGTAACGATAATGCCACTCAAAATCAAAATCAAATCATAAGTCATTTATTCAAATTAGGCTGAGAATCAGCACTTTTCGAACGTCAAAATTACAAAAGACAGCCCCCCAAAAACGCCCACCCTTCACCACTTCCTAGTGCTATCGCTGGGAAGAAGAAGTGACGCAACAAACTCCCCAGTAGCACAGCTGTCTGTTCAGTTAGAAAATACTTGATTGTATACAATACTAGGTATGTGAAGTAATTAACATTACAAGACACAGAACATAAAATTAAACTATTTGCCATATGTCAGCAGTCACTAGTACCTTATAAATAATCCTACAACTGCAACATTCTAGCTAACATAACCTCTGTAAATCAGAAATGCGAAAGTCATTTCTAATCACTCTCAGTCATTGGAACAGCAAATGATTTCAGTAGGTATCGAATTAAAGCCTATCACTTAAAACCATAGTGCTGCCATTGATAATTACAGCGAACTGATCCGCGCCGGCTCCATGTTGCGGCCGGCATCGATGAGAAAATCGCGTTATGCTCTTATTATAGTGATGTGTTTTATCAGAATATTTTTTGTCGATTAATTTACAGAATAATTGCTTCTTAGTCTAGTATTTGGCTGTTGTGATTTTGCTTTTATTTAATGTTCTAATTATTTCAATAGCTAATGTACGTAGCATTTCAAGAGTTCGAAAAAAAAATATTTATTTTTGGTCTCCGAAATAAAAACAGGCAAATGATACATACTTAATAATCAGCCTTTAATGTTTTCCCGGCTGAGACTCACGACTCAGCCCCCCCCCCCCCCCCCCTATCTGTATTAGGAAGTAAGCCGTAAACCACCAAGCGGGACTAGTTCGGGTTGGTAACATTTGAGTCAAATGGCTTATCTACTAAAAATGCAAATATGTAAATGGAAAGCCAAAAATGGAACTAATCTCAACACAAACCGCAATAGTAAGTACCTAAAAACAAAGAACATTCTAACTATTATATCTACCTACCTACGACTGAATGCAACAAAAATCAAAAGTCCCGCTCACTTTTCCCTCCGCTTCACATCCCTACCGTTTAATAACGTAGGCCACGCTTTGACGCGACACGGGGATGCAGCCGCTGCAGCGCTGCAATCCAATCGATCTGCCACTTATTACCTCGATTGATGCGTGCTCGGAAGCATGGATATGGTCACTTGTGTGGCTACAATATTGGACCATTCGTCCATAAATATGACGGGAGTTATGAATTTTTTTATAGGTTTTACTATGGAAGTTATTTATCGTCGTGATATCTAATTGTGTGCGATAACGAACTTCTAAATAATTGAGATAATCACATGATTTATTCTTGTGTATTTTCCGAAAGCGAGTACATTGGAAAAATAATATTCATAAAAATTTGGTAGCCTTATGAATTTAGGATAATAGTATCACTGTCCAGATTTTAGTTGAAGTCAAATGATTGTGCTTACAATCATGTAAAACGTACGTATTGCATCGCTTTACAAAAATGTATTGCTAAAGAAAACGGAGTTGGTTCCTCGTGGAGTAAAATAATTTCATAATTAGTAATCATAAAAACTATAGTATGGAAACGTTAAAACAGATTCTTGTATTAAATTAATATAACATAAAATCCGTCCTCTTCTCAGCATTTTATGTTAAAAGTATTAAAAAAAATCCCTTTGAAGCAACGCTAGAGCAATTACTTTATTTTCACATCGTCGCTTATAAAAAAATATTACATTACCATTAAAAGTCTAATGGCCGCCAATGAATTTTTAATTACAATAAAATTCTCGACCACAGAAAGGTAACGATCGTTATAAAAATACTCGGCTAAGTTGCTTTTAATAATAACCTTAGTTAAGTAAGTTTACCAAGTTAATAACAATTTGTGCCAGGATGAGTTCGTTCTCATTAAGTTGAGGAACTCTTAAAATCTTTAACCTGTCTGCGGCTACTAAAGAGTGTGGCTATAATATAAACATCTAAAGTATTTTAAACTTCGCCAGTCAAGCCCAGACGGTGGAGGTATTGTAATTTTTGCTGGTTGATTTTTGCATCAAGCATTAATAAGAACTTACTGGTTGCTTTTAATATAGACGGTCGCCTTAGCCTTCACTGTATTCATGATGTCAGAGAGGCCATACATATATAACTCAGTTTCAATCTGTCATAAAATCTTCTAATTTATCTATATTTTTGACAACTTTTTGTCATTCTTCTTCTTCTTCTTCCTCGTGTCGCCGGTGCGGCCTGCCACGGCGTTGTCGGTGACAGCACAGATGTCACTTAGACTGCATGTTTTAGGACACAGAGGGTAGGATAGGAGGTGGAGCATGGTTTGCGATATTGTCGACATTTGCGGTTTTCGTCATTTATTGTCGTTGATATGAGACTAAGTCCGCTCAACGAATACTCCAAAAGGAGGTGTAGAGTGCGTGAGCTGGGACCTAAGCGATTTCTTCAGAAAGTTGTTAAGGGTGCTTAGGGAGTAAACATACTAAAAGTCCCCGCATCTAGGAGGTGAGCCGGAGTGAGGGGGGGATAAAAGTTTCCACTTTTGAGTTTTTCGCTAATATCTTTAAAATGATGCGTCGTAGAAAAAAAATATCTTGTAATTAATGAAAGCTCATAAAATTTTCTACAACTTTTGTTTTGTAATTTTTTTTCGAATTCCTACCCATTTTCGAATAAAATACTTTTATCAAACACTAGCTGTTGCCTGCTACTTCCTTCGCGTTATTTCGGGATAAGGACAAAACTTCATGGAAATGGGATACAAACTCTCCGAGAGTTTGTTTGTATGTGTAGTGTGGTTTGTATGAAAAGTGGGAAGTCTAGCCGCTCCCCCAATCCAGCTTACCTCCTAAACGCAGGGACTTTTAAGCACCCTGAACATATTTCTGAAGAAATCGCTTAGGTCCCATCTCACGCACTCTACAACGCCTTTGTTGAGTGGACTAATAGTGAATTAAATTTTTACGTCTTTAAGTCCGAGAATAGTCTGTAATAAACCCGAAAACCCCCTTTTAGGTCAAAAGAACACCCCACAAATGGATCGCTGTTAATAGGAATTTTATAAATAACTACAGTAGGTACAACAGTGATAATTATGCTTCTCAATTAACATAGTTTTCCAACTACCTACATAACTGCATGCAACAATAACTACCATTTACTTTTATCATCCGCGGACAATGGCCGCTGAAGGCTCGTTGCAAAAATTCACAATTACAAAAAAAGGAAGCGAATATACATGAAAGTTTTACCATTTCGACCAATTCGATGCATGTGATTGTAAATTGGAGTTAAAACGATAGTAACACGGGCGTCCGGTTTACAATTATCCGGTATGCGCGTGCCTAACCATTGCAGTAAGGGCTGCCTCTTCAGGAAACCGGGTTTATTGCATTGTCTGTACATTTTGGCGGTACCCATCATCATCTACCGGGCCTGTTTTGGTGGGGGTTGGTTTCAGTCTTACACCAAAAATACGAAAATCAATATTTACGAAGAGTGCTATTTGGATGTGGGCCGAACATGTCTGGTTGTCGCAGTTCTTGTGGGCTTATTTTCACAGAGTGGTTTTTGATTGGTACTCGTACTTGACATAACTAGAGCAACTCCGATATATTCAAAAATGTGGCCCGCTGTCAGACTTTTAGGTTTCTGATTACTCATAAAAACTACACTCGAGAGCAATGAATCCGGGTCACTTAAAGAATGTTAAAAATCTCGGAAACTAAAAATGATAGGTTAATGCAATAAATTGTATTTAATAGACAATGTAATACTCCTTAAATGAAAGTAAAAAAAATATGAGTCACCATACATTTTATTAACACAAAATTACATAAAGAAAAAAACTGCTGATCTCTCCTTAAAACAAAAATAGGAAACATGAAATTTTTGAACTTTATTACGATTTTCTTGAATTTTAATACTTCGTATTGCCTCCTCGTGCTTCCATTACTGCGTTTACGCGGTTTGGCATGCTGTACACCAAGTTCCTTATACGATTTTGGGGAATATTCTCCCATTCCTCTGTGAGAGCAATTTTGAGCTCACGAAGCGTGATTGGGGGAGGGTTTCGTTGTTTTACGCATCTGCCTAGCTCGTCCCAAGCATGCTCGATCGGGTTGATATCCGGGCTGCGCGCTGGCCACTCCATACGAGTAATGTTCATCTCTTGAAGGTAGTCATTCACAATCCTACCTGTGTGAGGTCGGGCATTGTCATGCATAAATATAGCATCCTCACCTAAATTGACCATAAATGGACCAACGTGATCATTGAGGATTTCTTCCACATATCTTACGCTAGTTAAAGAGCCGTTTTCTATGATCACCAGCTCTGTGCGACTTTCAGAAGAAATTCCGGCCCACACAAGTACAGACCCACCACCGTAGGCTACTTTTTCTTCGATGCATGCTTGCTTGAATCTTTCCCCTGGTCTTCGATACACTCTGTGTCTTCCATCGTGCTTGTAGAGCATAAATTTTGATTCGTCGGAGAACATAACTTTTGACCAATCTTCAATACTCCAATTTACGTGGCTCTGGGCATATCTTAGTCTTGAAATACGATGCCCACGCTCCAGTTTAGGGCCGTTTGCAGGTCTAAGGGGTTTTAAGTTAGATTCAGCAAGCCGACGTCTTACTGTCCATGCACTTGGGTTACTTCCTCCGAGGCGTCGAAACTGATTTGTGAGTTCAGTTCCTGTGAGAAAGCGATTTCGAAGCATGGTGTTCACCAAGTATCGGTCTTCTCGTGCTGTGGTACACCTGGTTCTGCCCGTTCCTGGTCTGCGTAGGTTAGAACCAGTTTCTTCGTAACGTAGGAGAACTCTTTGTACTGTTGACAGCGACACACCGACAGTTCTGGCTGTATCGCGCTGACTCCGGCCGGTTTCCAGCATTGTAAGTATTCTGGTGCATTCTTCAGGCGTAAGCGACATAATTTCAGCTTGAATAATGAATATAGGGCACTATCAACATGGTTTATGTACCCACATAAATTACAGATTACAAACAAAAGCAAAACCAAATGCTGTAATTTCGTAGTTCCATCTTCGAAAGTGGCCCTTTTTCAAATTTGATTGTTTTATGATATAACTTTACAATAACTAAGAAGTTTTAATAACTTCATTTAAGGAGTATTACATTGTCTATTAAATACAATTTATTGCATTAACCTAGCATTTTTAGTTTCCGAGATTTTTAGGATTCTTCAAGTGACCCGGATTCATTGCTCTCGAGTGTATTTATAGGTTTTCTATAAAAGATCGCTTCTAGCACTAAGACCTCCCACTGTGTCACCCTAAGTAAAATTTCTACATTTATATCGGTCATTTTTATGGTGTTTATAATACGAGTATTCTATCTATCTATCATAGAAATTCGTATCATAACCAAGCTTACAGCTCCAGATACTTTTCAGTACTCTCTGTACTTCTCCTCTAGTCAGGTACTCCGAGACATAGAGGGTGATTAATTCATGATATGTCAAGAATTGACCCATCCATGGGCTTATCGCATCAGGTGTAACTTAACCTCACAGATCTGTTGATCATATTACCCTTATTTATTTAGACACACAAACTATTTCGCGGAAATAAAGAATTTCGACAATGCCTTTAAATGCGATCGCTATCTTTATACCGACTCCAATAGTTTCGTTTATTTACCGAACCGAATAGATAGACAACATCGTTTGCCAACCTTAGTCATAACGGTAACGGCGCATGTATCAATTTTTAGTTACCAACCGGTGTAAAAATGATATACGATTGAATTGCAATTTAGTTTCGAATATCTGCGAATTGATTGCCGTTTTGTTTATTTTGAAAAAATACGATGTAACTGTATGATAGTAGATATTTTGTTGATACTGAAGCAGTGACTGATGTCAGGGTGGTTGCCGTGTGGTTCAAAAACATAATATGCTTTATGCTATAGTGATAATTGCACTGAACAGCCAATTTTTAAAAGGAAAGCCTTTACAGTATTTTTAAAAGACCAGACAACGAAATAATATGACAAGTAAAACCATCAGTTATCGACCCCAGAATTCGCGTATTTATTATTTTTCAATCTGTTAATTAAATAGGAAGTTAACAGGAAATGCAAAATTTTCCTGAAAAATAATTACGCTAATAAAGTCAAGTTGCGAACCAAAAGCAATTTGCATAACCCTTCGAGAACTGAAGCGTGAAATTATGTATTACAAGTATTTATTACTGATCCTCGGCAGCAAGTAATATGCACCAAATTTTATTTATTCGCATTTACGTTAATGTACACTTTGCACACGAAGGGAGAAGTAGGGGAGTCCTACCCCAATTGTTATAAATTATTAAGGGCGTATATTTAAAGAGCAATTTTCCTTAAAATATCAAACAACAATTTAGGGGCAAACAAGCCTCATATTTTGAGGAAGAGATTCTGTTTTAATTGTGATTTGTGATATGCTTACTCTGGAGGATATGAAATGTAAGCACTAGCGCCAATGTAGATACTGGTAAATTAAGACGTATGTAAGTCATATCTATTTTCTGATTGTTCTAAGAGGTGACCAAAGAATAACTCACCAATTTGTAAGTATTATTAAAAATAAAACCCCGTAACCCGGATTACTAGTCAACCCATTCTTCGACCCCAACTTTAAGATCACGCAGGTCGTGACCTAAGGGTTGGAAATAATTCGCTTCCAGCTGACATAATACCCTTGTCATTTTTAAATTATAGTGTTCATACAGACGAACAGGTAGCTTCTACTCTCCTACAATTGCTGTGCCCGACAGGGTCCATAATGGTCTCATTGTATTTTAAGCTATCACTGTACATATAGTGTAATTAAGTAGACATTGGGGTATGCAAGAAATGATGTAGTATAATATTGAAAGTGTTAAACTTTGTATTGATATGTAGTGTTACGATGTTTTTTGTAGCTACCACGGGTTGGTATTGCACAGCAGCGTTGCTAATGAATAGGGTAGCATTTACCTGGAAACTTATGTAACATCATGAGGCTTCCGAGTTATATATTGCATTGTAATTTGTATAATGGACTTTGGCCTGCATTTGATTGAAGGACTCCTTCCTTCAACTGTATTTAATCACTGGAATGTTTGGATAATACTTTCTCACAATAAATCACTTTCCAGAACCTATTATACAGGTTTGCCAAATAAATTAGATCAAATATTGTAATCAAGTTGTTTACATTTCAAATGACATTCAGTCGTACGTCAGGTTCTGACAGTTAAAGGCATAGATTAATATAGTAAAAGGCGACATCTGGTGGTCGCCGATTCACAGTTATAGTTTAATCGATATTTTGGCGTGACATAATGATTGCAAACCATCGAAATAATATCGTATGGACCAATCCCTAATAATTTTCAACTTTCAGTAAAAATTCATAATAAACTAAATAAACGAACACGGAAGAGTATTTTTTTCTATATAGACTACTTTCTAGAAACTTCGTTGTCAAATAAAACCATTTTTTAATCTGTGCATTGTCTTTGACATAGTGTGGCCAGGTGGTATAGTCAACAGCAAAAGTAGATGATCAAAATCAGAAATTTAATACTAATGAACGGAGTTTGCGTCAGAACTGTGTGACGTCGAAGTGATTCAAAAGTATGTCAGACTCAGTGTCATACTTTTGAATCACTTCGACGCCACACAGTTCTGACGCGAACTCCGTTAATTAGTATTGAATTTCTGATTTTGATCATCTACTTTTGCTGTTGACTGTACATCCCATGACAGGGTTATTGAAAAAAGGTGATTCTATTTGCCTTTGAACACGCTTGGGTGATAATCAAACCTTATTCCATGTTTTAAAAGGTTAGTATTTTGTGTAATGGTATTAGGAAGTGATCTGTGAGCCCTTCCCTCGCTGTTGAAAGGATATTGTCGTGATCAATGGATATTTATTACAGGATTCCAAATTGCGCTTACGCAGACTACTTTCCAGTCAGTCGAGGATCTTGTAATCAACATGTTTTTTCCGTAAACCAATTGTGAGTATTGCGCCCCTTAATTATCTATCATGGATTCCTCCGCGTTAACCTCGGTATTCAATTGTTGTTCAGGGCAACTAGCCCTTGTTGTGAAGTTGATGAACGCCACGTGGGTAATCCTTATTCCTATTTGGAAGCCATGTTAACCGGCTAATGTTTTAGCCTTCTAGATTTGAAAACTCGGTCACCTCAAGGAAAGTAAATTAGTTTCCCCTTATATTATTAGGTCTCCGTATTGTCAATTCCAGGAGAGGCACCTCAAGAGATTCGTCTCGCCGCCAGGATCTGGAAGAACGTCTGGTCTGGGGCCTGGACGCAAGACCCATTCCTCGAGTCCGCTCGAAGCCTCTTGCAGAGACGACTGTGCGGCTGTCGGAGTCCGTCTAGCGATAGTGCAGGCGGGACGGTTTTTTTTTTATTATCCCTTATACTATTTCTATTAATTTTAACATGGTTTCTGTAAGAACCCGTTGGTTACCTCAGTCCGGTTTTCAACATTGGAAACCGGTCTTCAACATAATTTGAATTGAGGATCTTGGGTTCGACCTTATACGTTCATCCAGAAGTATATTGAACACCCTCGTCGGCTCCGGGATTCGGGATTCTCAAAGTCCCTGGCGCCCATTTACTAATTATTAACATATAAATAACTGGAAGGATTTATCTTAGGCCTTAATATTCTTTAATTTAATCGTTTAAAACGGAACAGTATTGGTTTTAGCTTCAACTCCCCACGACTCTAGCTCATTCTGCTAAAATTTTAGCTGGCTGGCAATATTAAGATATAGCTATAGACACCTACTTAATGTGTTAATGATAAGGTAAATTCGTTTTTTTAAGTTTCACCTTTTATTGCCTTTGATTTATATTTTTATAAATATACGGTGTTTGAGGTAGTTTGTTGTTTCCTTCTATATCGGTACCAAACCACCTGTCCTTTGGACTGATGTTATGTAGCTTGCCGTAAGAGGCCACAAATTTTAAATTGTTACAGTAGTTACCTAGTGTTTAGATACAAAACTGAATTGTATGCTTGTACCTAGTTCTACAAGAGACTATTACTTCCAATCGAAAAAAACAACCATTCATATACGAGGGCAAGGTAAAAGTTCTCGGCCTGACAATGAAAGACTGCGATTTTCAGTTAAAAATGATTTTATTTTTTTAACACCAAGTGTGTTCAGCGCTTCTGCAAAATCAGTGTTCCTTCCAAAATATTCACCTACGGACCTCTCAACTTCTTCATCGGATGCGAAGTGCTTCCTAGAACCAAATTTCTTCAAGTTTGAGAACAGATGGAAGTCTGAGTGCCAGCTCAGGAGATTAGGGGTAGTGGCCGAGGAAATCATACCCTAAATCCCGCAGTTTTCCCATCGCCAACAGTGTGTGCAGGTGCGTTGTCCTGGTGAAAGATGTTTTTTTCTTTGAAAGAAAGAAAATACATTTATTTAGCACAGACTAAAAGGCACACAATACATCACATAGCAACAAGTAAAAAAAAGAAACAAATAGAAAGTATAAAGCAGGAAAGTGTGCCTCACGGCTGCACCAAAAATGCCCAGTTCAGCAAAAATGCCAGACAATATGTGCCTGACGTTTTCGCACCCTTTTTTCTGATGTCACCACAGCTATATTACTAATTTTCACTCGCCTATCGTCCAACACGATATCATGCACTTTTTCTATGGTTTCCGGTGTGGTTGCAGTTTTCGGCCGTCCACCACGTTTAAATTCAGCTGCCCACTGTTTAAGGGTTGACATAGAAGGAGCATGCAGAGTCCCCATAAACTTTTGTCAACTTTATCCATCCAATACTGAGGATTTTATGACCGCACGATATTCAAGTTTACCATGTAGTTTAACGAAAAACACGCAAAAGATATACTGAAAAAATTTGCATAAGTTAATATAATTATAATAAGATGAAACTTGTCATACGAACTAATGACAAGTGCACTTTGGTGGGTTTTTTTTGTCGATTGGTACGCTATCTCTGTGTCAGGCCGAGAACTTTCCACCCTAGTAGTTGCTAACCGTTCTCAAAAACAAAAGAAAGTGAGCAGATCTCAGCAGTTCACGGAATTAATTTACAAGTTGTAAAGTGATTGCAAGCGATTCATCAAGAAGATATTATCTTGTTTTGAATGTAAGTAAACGCGGCGATATTATACAAATTAGGACATCTTTCGGAGTCTTTGGAGCCATTGACTTTTAATTAGTTTTTTATCATTTTGAAGGATCGTAATTTTGCTTTGTTTGTTGTACGGGTGAGTTTTGATGGTTACTACTAAGAGAGTTGTTTCAGTGTACTTTACTTCGTTCATTCAAAGAAGCTTATTGATTCATATGTACGATTATAAACACTCGTGCTTCTTCCTCGATGTCTATAGTGTGATTAGCATGCTAACGCATGTAATTAATGTAACCGTGAATCTTTCACTATACCCAGTTATTGACTTCCAACCTTGAATGACGTAGAGTACATGATTTAAGATTCCTATAAAAGACAAAATCTCAGCTACGGCTAGTACGTTCACATAACATAACACCTCGCCCGTAATCCCCGATGGGTTAGGCAGATGTGTATCTATAGTAGTATAAGTATATTCAAACAAATATCAATTTTTTCATCTTTATAAAAGAGTATGACAAATTGATTATATAATCCACCTCTATTTTGTAGGTACGCATTTCATGCTTCAAACTCATGCAGTTATCCTTCGGTCAGTGTTTAATATTTAGCATGGAAACATTCGGGAGCCGGCGGGAGATGAGGTGGCTCAATTCGTCCGCTACGCAGTTACTACCAAATTGTATTTGCGAGTTTGTGCACCCATTTCACGGTACTGTCTGGTAACGGGTGTGTTCTTTTTATGGTTTGAGCATTGGGTACTGTGTGAAAATTATTGTTGTTATTTATTAATCGATGAAAGAAGGTTGAGAACGGTCACAGTCGACGAAGAAAGACCATATTATTACTTATTATATTATTACCATGTGGTAATGTCTTTAGATTGGAAATAAACGACACTAGTTGGGATTTAAACAAAACTGGTGAAATGTAGGTGCAATATACAGATCCCTCTGATTACTCCTTTGTCGGAATACAAGCGTGATTTTAATGTTACTAGTAATGTCCTTCACGAGGAATTTTACTCATGTCATTATAAAATGACATGAAAAAACGTGAAAGACTGTAATGGTTTGAGTGGCATTTGAAATGAAGATTATCTTATTTATTTAAATGGATCTTCAAAAAGAATATTGAATTAAGTATGAGCTTAAAAAAGTTCATTTGATAATATCCACACAGTAGGTACTGTTCAATATTTCAGATATCGCTCACTTCGATAATTTAAAGTGATTCTTTAAAAATTAACGCTTACAATTAATTTTTCCACAAAAAACGAACCGCGTTAAATAATCTTTAGATAAAAAGGGATCTTGAAAGCAATAATTCAGGTATAAAAATACCGAGGCCATCTTTTATCAGATTAAAAGAATTTCATAAATCAGTTCTCATCCAAAATGAAAGAGAATTTATGAGCATATTCTTTTACAAAATTGTTTTCTGGTAATATGATAGTCGATGTTATTGGTTCAATAAGATAATCTTAGGCTTTAATCGCGGTTAGGAACATTTTTTAATGCTTTGATCGTTTCTCTGGATAGAGCTATTAAAATATTTGATAAATTGTCGGTTAAACCACTTCTTTAATGTTAAAGGATATTGTTTCTAGGTATTTGGCTAGACGAAAACATGACATGGAAAACACACATTGAGACTATGATAAAAAAAATAATCAATTTTGCTATGCTTTACACAATTTGAATAAGGTTGCAAATCGTAATACTCCTTACTGCATATCATGCATATGTCTCCACAACTCTTCGGTACAGCATAATATTTTGGGTCAACTCTACCAATAGAGAAATGGCATATAAGGCCCAAAAACAATGTCTTCGAGCCATATGTTTGTTAAAAACCACCGAAAGTTGCAAACCCTTTTTAGTTAGTTTAAAAATACTTACGCTTCCATCCCTCTATATGTATGAAATTTCAATATTTGTTAAGGAGAATCTGTCTAAATTTGAAAAACTTAATACTAGACGTCACCAAAGCTCACTAAAATAAAAAAAAACACAATACTGCACTTTTCTCAAAGAGTTGTATCGGCATGGGTCCAAAGATTTACAATAAGCTATCAAAAACTTTAAAAAGCATGACCAACATAAACCATTTTAAATCGCAACTTAAAAAATTCTGGATTAAAAAGGCTTACTACTTTATCAATGAGTTTTTAGATGATAGAAGCATAAAATAAAACAAGTCCGATCCACTTGTTATTCTATCTTGTTTACGATGTTACTTGTTTGAAACAGTTTTATTTGGTTTGTAGTTTTTTACGCCTAATTTGTACGCCTTGCAAGGCAAAACATAGTGATACAACGCAATTTTTTTTATACCATGTACTATATTACCTATGTTAAACAAATAAAATACTTTGACTTTGTTTGTTACTTTAATGGGAAAAGTATCTGAAACTTGAAGGATTGTCAATCGTGAGGTCACGTGTATAGTGTCGAGTCGGAACTATCTGCAACGCAACTATCGCGCTCAATTTTGTCTACCAACACAACTATCTAGCTATATTGGGTATGTGCTGTGCTTAATCCTACCTATCGATAAATGTACTAATTATCTTTTGAATAATATTATAACATTATCAAATCGTATAAAATAAAGGGTGCAATGCCATCACATCGACGCGATGTCACGTGTCAGACTTATTAGTGTGTCAGGTCACGTGTGTAGTGTCGCGTCGCAACTATCTGCCGCTCAACTATCGCGCTCAACTTTGTCTACCGACACACCTATGCGTGCCAGTTAGTTTTACACCAACTTAGTTATATTTGGATACGTGACTTTGTTCCTAATTTTTTGTCGATTCGAATCGGCTGTCATAATCATTATCAGACACATCAGAAAATACATTGCAATGACTCTGTGCTTAGTACCTAATAAATAACTTTATTTGTTAGGTTCAATTTAAGTATCAATAGCTGTTCCACGACCAGAGGTCTACTTAAGCCCTGGATTGAAAGAGCTGGAAGTCATGGGGCTCTCCCCATGACTTCCAGCTCTTTGCTCTCAGCCTGCATCATCTCACTGCTGGGCAAAGGCCTCTGCCTTTGCCCAGCAGTGAGCTGATGCAGGCTAACAGTAACTGTAGCTGTTTCATATAAGAATGAATGTATTGACACTGTTTTAAAAATAAAGCAAATAGGTACCTAATTCTACCGAAGGATAAAACTTACTAGAGTCGGTATACCTACTAATGAAAATCTGTTGTGTTATGTTAATTATTATGACCTTTCTATATCAACTGTATTGATGATTGACTTTAGTCAAAGCTAAAATTAACTCAACAAGAAATATATTTACATAACTCCAATAATTATTATTAGATCACACAAGCCACAAATATCGTGACTACATTCAGCATCAATAATAACATATCAACTATTAATATGTATAACCATAAGGTTGAAACCAAAGCGAGAAGGTGTAATTAAATTGCTATCGATGCTAGGCAAAGTTTCGATGCCTACTAGTAGGAGTAGTGAGCGTAGCATATGAGGCTCGCTTCCCGTCTGCCAGAGATATGTACAGTTTAACCTCGATTATCGCGCCTCGGATCCTAATGGGCGTAATACATGGAATATACGGGAGGTCTTCGTATGCGGGTCTGAGAACTAAACCATGTTTGACATTGTTCTGTTCGGAAATGATCTGAACTAAAAATTACTTCGAAACTGGGACACGTCATCATCCACTAAGCGGGCCCAGTGACGGTTGGTAAAATAGTTAAGCAAACCAGATTGGCAAGAAACAAAAGAAGATCACTTGTGCACTGCTTTATCTCGATCGGAACATACAACAAAACTTAGGGAAATTCAACATCGGTATAGTGATGATTCTTATTCAAGTTTAACGCTGAGCATTGTATAATAGGGCCTGATAGCTGCTTCAAATCCACATTTGGTTAAATAAACGGCGATAGTACCTGCTTATATTTTTATTATACAAATAATAAACATGCTTTTTGATATTATTAACTAACAGGAAATATTAAAAGAAAAACGTCCTTATCTTCCCTGAAAAAATAGAATGTGACCTTTTCGTCACTTAATTCTGGTACCCTTTTATACTATCAACAGGCATTTTCTAGAGACTTATGGTTCCCATAGCTGTAAAAAGGTCGTAAAATAGCTGTATAAACAAAAAGTGTGTCGCGGATAGTGAGCACTAAAACGCAAATGACGTTAAAAGCAGAGTACGGTCCGATGTTACATTCACCCTGTAGGTAACATCGACTATGTGGCCTTGTAGGAGGGTAAGAGGTTCTCATAGCTTCCGGACACAATGACTAGGGTAAACATACCATAACCAATGATGAACTATGTACAGACATAATGGATGAAAAGGAATTTAATTACCAACATGAACATCCTAAACAAGCCTTGTCCATTTATTATAATGGTTTACATACAATGATTGAAAAATAGCTAAACTGTAAAAAAGCTCAAAGGAGCCTTGAGATTTTTTTATACCTATACCCTCAATTACCTTCTTATGAAACATTTGAAAGAAGAATAGTTAGAGAAGTGAATAACAAAAAACACTTAATGACTATTTCACATCGCCTCTAAACGTGCACACTTTACAGCGCTATGTTTCGTGAACAAAGCAACGTACTAGAGAGTGAGCCTGAGGTGCACAGAGATAAGCCTACGACACGCACCGACACGTTTTCTATAAATTTATCTTGAAAGGCACGCTTAGACGTGTTGTAGGAATATTATAAACCTGCTTGGTTTTATTAAAAGTTACTAGACTAATAGGAAAACAGGTTAAAAAAAATATCAATCATGATTTTACATCAGGTCGGATGTTATACGCAGAAGTTTTAATTAGGTTGTGAGTGAAATAGTGTGTTACGATTATAACACAAATTAACCGCATAATCAGCCAACAAAGTTTCCACTGCTGGGATACAGGCCTACTCTCTCTGAAAGAGTTTGGGCCATAATACACCATGCGAGCCCAGTGCGGGTTGGTAGAAGTCACTTGTCATCGAATTTTTTGGACTTGCCGGTTTTCTGGCGATGTATTCTTTTGCCTTTTTGAGAAAAATGAACCTCAAAATTAAACCAATTGTACATTAATCCAATGCGATACGATCGTGAAGTATCCATGGTTACCACGTAAGTGGCGATCGTATTATGTTATAGGACTTCAATGTTTGCTGAGTGGTTCAGTTAAAGTTGGTATATTGGGTTCGATTATATCTGGGTCAAGATCAAGACAGCGTTTGGAATAAATAAGCAATCGAGCCCAAAGCCGCTCTACATGTCTAGACATCGAAATACTTGTTTGACAGTCTGCACAGTCGAAGAATAAATGGTTACGCAATTATCAAACACATTTCTTCGAACAGCGGGGCTTTCTTTGCGCTGTCAATTTAAATCCATAAATTTCCCATACTTGCAATAGCTATGTATTATGCAGAAAAATAAAAAAAAATGTTTAAAATTATAAAAATATAAATTACAATTTTTTCATTTGGCCCCCAAAACTGACCCCCATATTCAAGATTAATTTATTTACATATACCTCCGTGTTTCCGTCAAAGAAACTCATATGTGTACCAAATTTCAACTTAATTGGTCTAGTTTATTCGGAGCGAATTGGCTGTAATAGATGGACAGGTAGACAGAGAGGCACACGAGATGATCCTATATGGATTCCGTACATCCGAATGAAAAAACGGAACCTATATAGGATCATCTCGTGTGTCCAAAAGGCAAAATACCGACACTATTAGAAAGTCGCCATAAGTGCTATTATTCTAAACCTTAAAAGTCAAAATGTTGACAATGTTCTCCATGGCTTGGTGTCAGGGTAGCTCACAATATAATAGTCTACACCAAAATTAATGAGAATACTCATTGCGTAATTAGGTACTATGCGTTGCGATACTGGCAAATGAAAACAAACAAACAAAACAAAATACCGATTGCAGAGTGGAAATTTAACAAACAACAATTACAAGTAAGATTAAGCCATGCGTCGTATCTGAGCAAGAACAGATCGTTGTTCAGCAAAATGCTGTGACTTCGGGCGAACCTATAGTCTCTTAAACAGCGTTGATTTACAGCAACTACCTCTCGAGTGGCACATTAATTCGGGTAAGTACAATTTTTCATACAGATATAATTGTGGTTTGAAATCTGAACTGATCTCTGAACGAGATAAAAAAAAGACCGCATAACTTGGAGACGCGTCGTATGTGGTCGTGATCCTCAGCATTGAAGGAACGAATATTAAGTCCCCTCCCCGCCTAAGGACATTTGCATACCAGATATATCAAATGCGTGGCCATCCAGAGACAAAACTGATATGTCTCATGTGCCTAACTACGTAAATACACCGGAAACTATTACAACAAAAGTGGAGATTTTCACAAAGGTTGAAAACATACAAACTCTTTTGTCGTCGGTAACTTTTTATTTTCAAGTTCTTTTAATTTACTCTTTTGTTTTATATCTGTCAACGTCCAATATTTGCTAATCATTTTCCTTTACATACAACGTCGAAATAATATTGTTATTTCAGCTAATTATTATATCGTAACAAATTGTTATACATTGCAAGAAGATGACTTGTAGTCGTGGAGCGCAAATTGGAATTATTTTGCAAGCAATTGCGTCCGCAAAAAATAATTCCGAGTTAGAAATTATAGAAATTACAAAGGATTCATTAGTCGATGTCATTTTTCTAAGGTTAATAGTAGCTACATTTGACTTATTTATTTATTTAATGTTACAACAGAAAACGTGTTTTTGTTTGCTGGAGAAAACAAACGACCAGTTTTCAACTTTAGCCCTGGATCGAAAGAGCTGGAAGTCATGGGGGAGGCCTCTACCCAGTAGTGGGATGATGCAGGCTAACAGTAACAGTAAGGAACCAACAGTTATAGGGTCGTGGCAAAGTAACAGTCGCACGGGGCGATCGATCAAGCTACGCATGCCGCGGTTGGTCCGAGGATGGGCAACCATCCATTTAATACCAAGACCAACTTTAATAACCAAAGGGATATTGTGTTACCCAGTTACTGGGTTGTGGAAGTCAAACAAGCAGTCGCTCAGTGCATTTCAAATACTGGTATTCTGCTGCATCCAGTTTGACTGAAAGACGACAACGTTGGCAAAAGGCTAAGCAGTTACGATAAAATATTATCTTATTGTTTATAGGGCTCATTATGCTATGCTGTGCTGCGTTTTATGTTTTAATGATTTGTTTAGGCTAGTTACATTCCATTTACTAGGTTTTATGTATAAGGTGACTTGTTATTTGACGTATTCCTTCCAAGATGTGACTGTGTGACCCATTTGCAACAATTAAGCATCCCTTAAATCTTAGGCAAAGATTCATTGGATTCGAGAAAACCAAATTTATGTTTTTATGTTCTTTACCTTACTTTGTCACTTTACTTTATCACTTTTCTCTAAACAAATTGAATTACCTTCATTGCTACTCCATTGGGTATCTAATACTTTAAAGTATAGCTTTCTATATATCCAAATTTTCTAAAACAGTTAAAATTTACTTCTTGGCGGAATTCTGTAATCGAAAGTACCTCGTAAAAAGTTCCCGATTTTTTTTTTTCATTCATTTAGTACTAAAAGCACTTTTTCTATGGGATTTTTGTATGAACTTTTGGATAGGACAACGTCTGTCGGGTTTGCTAGTATTCTAATTAAACAATGAAGGATCCGTGGTTGGGATGAATTTATCCCCAGAACAAACAAAATAATTATAGTTGAAAAACATGTTCTCGCATACATTTTACTACTAATATAAGATTTACTCTACTTCTTACAGGGTTTCCTGTATATATCTCTATAAGTATTATTTCCTTTATTTCTTTTCAAAATATCAGGTTCAGTAGTGTCGGAGGAGGACAAGGACGAGAATGGTCAATATTCATATTTTTTTTAAATCACTGTCAAATTATTTATTTTTAAGTTATAAAAATATATTAGACACCCCCCACAGTGAGTCCTTTCATTTGATACGTCACACGGTACAGTTTCCAAAACATTCACTTATTTACCCAAATTCTTCCGTGTTTGGGGTCTATAATATATTCGGGGTATCCGTTTTTACATTGGGACGGACGGAACTAAAAATACCAAGAGGTGATCAAACCTTTTCGTTTTCCGACTGTACATTACATTCCGATCCCAATAATACTGGAACACATAATAACCTTAACTGAAGTTGGACTGTTATTACTGAGTTGGTTATTAGTTGTACGTTTCGGCGCCGTAACTGTCTGAACAGTAATATTGCTCGGCACGTGCGGATGGTCTCTGTTGCTGAATACCTGTCACTCGCGCTGATTGGGGACGGCTCATTAAGGCCTGATGAGGGATGATGGAAAAATGTAATTAACGACGGACGAAACTACAGAGTGCTTAAAGATTTGTGCGTGATTTGAGAGATTACTTTTGCTTTTTACTTTGTGACAGAGTAGTTTTGTTAAATATGGGTCTCCCTTGTTTAATCGAAAAGATATTGCCGAATTATCACTTCCCGAAAAATTTTCCGCATAATTTCATTTGCCAAATTATTACTTAGCAAAAAATCTCTTCACAAATAATCGTAACGCAAACGTAACGTTTGGCAAGTGAACGTTTAAACAATGACCAACTGTTTACCAACTAGTACTTTTACCAATTTTTATGTAGTCAAATATTTCAGTTGGACTAACTCATTTTACGCAAAATAAAATTTGCCAAATATTTAGTATCGTCAGTTTTCAATTTACCATTTCTAACTTTGAATACGTTTTATTACAAGGGTGTTTTTTCCACTTGGGACAAATTCTAAACAGGTAATATTAATATTAACTATTCTGGTAGTGTAATTTTTTTCAGGTGTAGCATTTTTTTAAATAATGAATCTCGTCTAACTAGTTCAGTTTCGGGTAGCCTGTTTTTCCATATTTTTTTTCTATATAAGGTAGTCGTTTCTGGCACTCGCCGGACGCTGCCGCGGCACCGCTCGCTCGCTACGCTCGCTCGGCTCGTGCGTAGGAGGTCACACTTTTAACCTAACCTTTTTTTTTTTTGCTTTTCTCCGACACCCTATCGGAATGACAGTATACCCACTAAAACTGAGCGGTGTTCCCACATCGCCATGATGGGAGGGCCATGGGAAACCGGCTTAGCCTTTACTTCCACAACCCTCCCGGCGCATGCCCACCTAGCTGGTATGGCGGGCCCCGCATGCCCCCCAAGTTGGGGGGCTACGGGAATGGCCGGGAACACCTGGCCGTTCCCGTCCCACACTGGTGGAGGCCTGTGCGATACAGGCAACGGTGCCCCCGCACCCGTTGCCTGCTGGCCCCCACGCCCGCCTAACTGGCGAGCCCCGCATGCCCCCCAAGTCCGGGGGGCTACGGCCGCAGAGGATAGGGAGAGCGGCAACGTCACCGACACTCTTCTTCCCCTGCGGCCCTACCGCGTCCGCCATCAACGGTGGTGGCCCCGTCAAGGCCGCGGAAGGTAGGGAGAGCGGCGCACCGCAATACCGGCACTCCTCTCCCGCCGCGGCCTCCAATCCTCAGCCGCGGGGGACATCGCGGCCCGCCTCAGGTAGGTTGCTACGTCGTCGGCTTAACCGCAAAGCCTAGACGAGCGCCCCCTCATGGGGTTCCTCTTCGCTTCACCGTCGGCTACTGAGCCCCCCCCCCGCCTCGACAATGCGGGAACCCACCGGGGGGGGGGGGGGTTGTTAACCTAACCTAAATATGGATAAAAACGACAGAATTAATCGAATTCTGCAACACAAGTCTGAATAATTCTCCGAAATTAAATTGCTAATTTCAATTGCAAAAAAATTAACATTGTAAGTTACAAATATTTTGTACTAAATAAATGATTATATTAAAATAAAATTGCATTTTTTAATTATTTAATTCACAATAAAATATTATTTTTCATATTTTTTGCCATAACAAATCATTTGACCAAACGTTTATTGTCTAAAGGTCGCTATAATAAACCATTTGATTAAAGACCAATTGCCTAAATGATATTATCGTTGATAATATTCTGCCAAATAAAAATTTGACCAAATGATAATGTGCGTAGGTACCTACTAAAATCATTCCAAACATTGCATTGGTATAAAAAAAGGATGCTAATTTTTTTTGGTTAGTGAAATTTTGGCAATATATTTTCGGCAAAACGGCAGTATTTATTATTATTTCCTTTATTTAAACGTAAACATATAAATTATATTTTTAAATATTTGAATGTAAAAATTATAAAAATATAAAAAATAGTAGCCCACCGGTATCGGGAACAGGGTCCAAGCTACCCGGGTCAGGGCTCCAGAGAGAGGAACCTCCTGACAATGCGAGCCGTGTCCAGAAGTACCGGTTTCTGAATCAATCAATCATTATTATTATTATTACAGTTGTTATTGTATTTAGCCTTAAATGGCTTTTTCAATTGATTAAAATAAGGATTTAGTAGTATACCCAAGAAAGAATTCTGAAGCAGAAAAAGTGTTTAGAATTTTCTTGTGCTTTTAGTAATTCCCCTTAAATCTGCCACTAAACCCTCTAAGATAAAAGTCTAAACGCCCTCCAATTTACATCTACAATCTTAATCCCTAGGAACAGAAACACAAGTCAGGGCTAACCATTAGCCGCAAGTAGTCAGCGGGCATGGCATTAAGGCAACAAACGGTACAAGTTGGGCATGTCGCGGGCAACAGAGCAACACGATGCAGTTTGTGTGGAATTAATCCTTGTTGCTACACTTTGAGGCTTGGACAAACAGTGACCATTGTTGCTAGTTGTCGTTGAGGATATTTTGTGAAATGGGCAAAGTTTTGTTAAGCAGCAATGAGTTGTGTAGTGTGGTCACAGTATGTGGTAATGATGTGGACACCATGTCTCTAGGACAGTAGAGTAGTGATGGATCAAGTCGTACATAAGCTGTAGTCGTTAAAAACCACGATCTCGAGTCCCGTGACTTTTATTTCACTCATATAAGGTTTAAATTGCAATAATTAGTGCACGCTCGTAAAATGCAAGTAGTGAATGAGTGAAGACAAAATCCACAGACAGATATCAGGTACAATAGATAGGCAGCTTAGGTGGAGAATTGTCTGAGTGACGTAAGTCAGTTTCATCTATGTTCCGTGTCGAGATTTTAGCGATACCAGCAATAAAATAGTAAATTGGTTGCTTTCAATTGATTGCTTTTTGAGTTCCTTTGTGATATTTTATATGAGTACGTTGTACTTACAACATGCTTTAATAAAACTTAATACGGTAATAATTGTAGATAGTAATTGAATTATCTATCTACAGTATTTTTACTACGAAAGTAATTGATGATTTTTTTGTCGTTGAATTATTTTACGACTTTTAAAACTTGACTCACAGTCACCCTACACTCAAATGTGGCCGACCAATGACATCACAGTAAACCATACTTAAGTAGAAGAGAAATGTTGCGCTAACTCGCCATAAAAACTTACAGCTAACTTGGCGCTAAACTTTGAGTATGATATTATTATGACGGGTTTCAGTATTTATTGAGGATGCTAACAATGTCAGTTGAGACTAAGAATTTTATACGGGTCAAATTAAATTAGCTGACGTGATGAGTATCGTTATCTTATATAATGTAACTTATCCTTTATAAGGGATTTTTCAGTAAGCGCTTCCTCTTTTAAATTTAAATAAAACAAAGTGTGTGTGAGATATCATCGATTTTTTTAATTTTTTTGAAAGTTTTATCTATGCCATTATGTATGATATCATTTAAATGTCCACCGCGGCTTCGCTGGGTGGCGCGCATCCGAAATGTCCAATTTTCCATGACTCTAGCGCATAAATCAGGCTGAATTTGGCCAATGGCATGGGTTATGTTGGGTTTGAGGGCCGCTGTGGTTTGCGGTTTATTCGCATAGACCGGCCAATTAAGAAAACTCCACAAGAAAAAGTCTAACGGGGTCAAATCGCACGATCTCGGTGGCCAGTTCACATCACCCCCACGTGAGACGACCATGCTCTCAAATCGCTCGTGCAGAATGTCCAATGTGACATGAGCTGTGTGGCACGTAGCACCGTCCTTTTGAATGTTGCATGTCGTTGGTGTCCATATCATTCAATTCAGGCCAAACAAGTTGGTAATGATCGGTAATGGTGACTTTGACGTTGATGGCCTGGCCAACGTCGTTCACAAAGAAACATGGACCGATGACGCCGCCAGCCCAAAATCCACACCAAATAGTGACATTTTCGATATGCATTGGACGTTCTTGGATCTCATGTGGATTGGTATCATCAAAAGTGGACTCAAATTTATCCACCACACTGCGAATAGTCCTCTCGGTATGTCGATTATGGCGACCGTAAAATGGGCGAAGTGCGCGGAACGCTGCCCTAATAGAACACCAATTTTGATAAAATAATTTTGTCATTTGCACGTGTTGTTGAACGCTATATCCGCCCATGGTGATTTGGCAAAACAGACTGAATAAATGACAGCCAATTTGACAGATGTAGCTTCAACAATATGGTCGCTATCAACTGTCAAAGTTTGAAAGTCCCTATTGGAAGACCCTTTATCTTATCCTACTGTTGGTTGCCACAGTTGGATAAAATTATGATTTAATAAAAGTTTCAAAACGTTTGATTGTTGTCTGAATGAAAATCTTAACGATAATTCCATCGTTATAAGTAAACAATTTATAGAGACACTTAAACATTCCGCATATTACGGAAGAACAGACACTCAAGAGATCAATCAAATTTAATAAAATCAAAACCTTTTAGTCCGGCAGATTTTAACACGGATCGTTCCGATGAGAATTTTCACAGTGAAAAATATTTTCGCTACAGACAAAGCGAAAAAATACACACCTTCAATCAGTGCACTTTGTTATCACCAGTTGGGATACAAAGTGTTCTACACAGCCTAAAAAACGAAAACCAGCTTTGTACTATGAACAGATTTTCGAACGAAAATACACCACATACTAAAAATGGATAGGTACCTATGTGTATTGGTTTGTTTGTATTTGTATCTTAGGTTGATGTTCTGGTAAAAATACCGCTATTCTTCCATCACTCATTAATTTTCAATAACTACTTTAGTTAAAATACCACGAAACTATATACAAAAAGCCTAATGTTATTGACCCAGTAACGCGTGTCGCTTTCAACAGCTTTTCGCTTGTATGTACCTACTTAACTGTATCTATGTAATACATACACACATCAAAAGTGTCCAGGGATCAAATACATTTTAGATTATCGCCGCAATTGAGGATTATTATTTGAAGTATTTTGGATCGTTATTGATTCTCTTTAGTTAATTTCACTATTTGAATTAAAAAAAAATCTTAAATTTTCATAAAAAATGGAAAATCAACTGTCAATCAGGATTCCTATAGAAGTGTGTCATAGCGTTTTTACAAAACCATTACAATTTTTGCATCGGAACTGATAAAAATTGCATTGATCTGGAGCGACCACATCATTTGACAGGAGAAGAGATGATAAGTGCCGTTTGAATGATGCAAGCTGGTTCCAGGCAACGTACTGTGGCTGTCTCTCTTGGCACTCACAGAGCGTCATGAGCCGCCTCTGGACACGCTATCGTATCATGGGTAGCGTGGCCGAGCGACATGAAGGACGATCTCGCATCACCACTCGCAGACAGAATACTGCTCGACGGAATCGTACCATGACCGCCATGATGTTGGCTACAAGGCTCCACAGCTCTTCAGGCTTGATAATCGAACAAACCATCCGAAATCCTTTACGTGAAGTGGGTCTGCGTTCCCGAAGGGCGTTGAGAGTTCCACCTATAGCACCCCGTAATCGTAGGGCCCGTTTACAATGGGCTCGCGAACACAGAAATTAGGAGGAAGAAGACTGGCGTTGTTTGCTTCTCCAATGAATCTCATTTCGGTATGAGGCCGGATACAAGACGTTCTCGAGTTTGGAGGACCTCTGGACGTCAAGAACGTTTGAAATGTTGTCAGGAAGTTCATTCATATAGAGGGGGAACAATAATGGTTTGGGCCGGTATTTGGATTGGTAGAAGAACCGATCTCATTTGGATCAGGGACAACCTCAATGCTCAGATTTATGCGGAGAGGATTGTTTCAGACGTAATAATCCCTTTGTGAAGCCGGTTGGGTAATTCGTTTCGACTAATGCATGTTCACACACGGCTAGAGTCGTAAGACGCACTCTTGCCGATGCTCGCATCAACGTTCAGCAGTGGCCTGCTCAATCGCCAGACCTCCACCCAATTTAGCACGCATGGGATATGCTCCAAAGAAGAGCTCTGCCGAGTATGGATGCCGTGCAACAACATTTTGACTTGTTAGAAAGAACGTGGTCGGCCCTTTCTCAAAGTGATATTGATGAACTGGTTTTAAGCATGCCAAATCACAGTCACTGTGATTGTGCAATTCGTGTCAATTGTGGAAATGTGTGTGTCGTTTTTTTTTTTAATATTTACAATAAAAAATAAAACATTCCGTTTCTATATTTTGGACACGGAATTAATATGCGAGGAAACCACGATTTTAATGATGATGTCTTTTGTTTTTATGTTGTTAGGTGACACAAAGTAGGCAGCCTACTCTACGGTAGGTAAGTCGTCCTTACCGCCAAATGAACATTTGTAATATCATAGGGATCACTGGTGCGTTGCCATTTCAGTGATAGTGCTTAAATGTCTTATGTGGTGCATCGTGTCTCATATAGCCTTCAAACTCCCCTAAGTCCTTCCAGGCACTCTTTTTCCCGCGTCACCTCAAAACAACCAAGAGATAAAACCAAGTACCAGATTATCATAAATAAATCAACTATCAGATCATCTAGACTGGTAGCCGATCCTCACATTGAACTATAGATATACTGATCAATGGACGCTTTAATAGTGCATATACATACGATCACTACACTATACAAATGTTTCCTCACTACAATGCGCTTACACAGCATTGCAAACCTCCACAATGCACTACATACAATAGATACCTACTATAATCGTGATTGTAACGGAATCACAATAGCACGACGATATAAATCGTGACGTAACGAAATAACCTCGTGAATTCGTGATGTATAGCCATGGCTTAAACATTTGATACAGAATGTAGGTCTTATTTGGTGTCCACCACTATAGGTTATCTAAAGTATAGGTACTGTGGTGTTCACTAGAATCACTTATTTGGGGCTTGGGGTTTAGAGTAAAACCACCGAATAATCAGTAAGTACACAACAACTCAAAGGGAACGTCTAGTCGCCACAGATATTAAATGTAGAAGTCCTAATATTTACTTAGAATTCCTCTTTATCAATAATTCTTATATTTCACCAATAGTAAGTAAAAGCAACAAAGAGAAATTGCAATGAAGAGTGTAAAAAATAAGTAGCAATTAAAGTGCAATTCTGTACTAAATAAATATAGGTTTATGTATTATTTTATTACAATTAAATTAAATTGTGCTATTTAATTCATGGATATTTTGTAAAAACTGACCAGCACCCTAATTGGAATCACAGCACACACGATCAATCGGAATCGGTTTCATTTTGACAGTTCAACAACATTCATTGCGTTATTTACGTTGTTGAGCAGACACATGACACATTTTGTGAACATATGAAGCAATGGATTAGCAATATCCTTCAAAATTATTCAGATTGAGATTGATGGTGTGTTACGCAATTAGCGTGCTGTTCACTTTTGAACCGACGAACCCGACCACCGACCGATTTACTTCCGTGTATTGAGACTGACACTGAACAATGTCAGTCTCAATACCGTAATTGCTTTTGTTTAATTTAGAAGTAATGTTACTTCTAAATTGAATAAAAGCAATTACGGTATTGAGACTGATAAAACCTAGTTAAAAATACAAACTATTTTGTAAACTGGACTGGAAAATGATCAAAGAGAAATACACTAATGCGTACGGAAACAGAATTTATTTAAATGAAAAATATTATAGTGCTTTCCACAAAAACTAATTAAATAACTCTAACCCGCGGCTACATTTTGAAATTGTTTCGTGTTTCACTTTAAAGCTTACTCTAAATTATTGTACAAGTAATTAAACTAAGTAAAGGATGCCGCTAAATTACAGAAGTGCGTTCAAAAGAGGGCTTTTGAATCATGTCAGAGTAGACATCAGTCCAGGATAGGTCTAGTGACCTAGTCGCTAAGAATAAAAATTGTGTTGTTATAGTTAACAACACAATTTTTATGCTTAGCGACTATTAAAAAAAATGTTTTTGCATTTAGATACCCCCCTTAGAGACCCATTCGCGCAAGTGATTAATGACTCGGTCTTTGACAGTGCATGTGCACATAAGCCTCTTTGAATTTGGATATCAATATCGTTTTAATCTTCAGCCGTGTTAGAAATGCGGAAATAGTCTGTTTTATTTTTGTGTTTTGGTATTTTTAATAGAATCTGGAAATGGCTATAAGGTAATAAATGTTTCTAATTTAAAACATTTGACGTGTAGAATCATTTACAGTTATACGTGACACGTGGAGACTATTTCAATGCATCCCGCATTAAAATTGCCTCCACGAATGGCTATACATACTTAATGTGTTTACTTCCAGCGCGCACTGGGCAATCAACGTCGGGTGGATATTGTTACCATTGCAAGAGCTTTTATTATTTTGTAATAAGTCATACTAAGAAAAAAAGAATCTAGTATCTATCGAAATCAGTGCAGAAATTGAAAAGAAAAATGAATCCGCTCAAGTATAAGTCAAAATAAACGGCGCAATACAAACACAACTTCTCATACACCGCATCGATATTATCCGGCAGACTTTCGTACAGTTTGTCTCACTATAAAATATAGCCTTTCCTACAAATATATTGCTTGGTGCTGTCCTACGAGCCTCGTGGAATATGAATAACAAATGTATTGGATTGTTCGGCTAACGAAACAATGCTAGTTTCTCGCATTCGTTTAAATAATGCACCGTGTAAATGTATGGACTGAGCATTGATTGAATGGTGCGAGAATCAAATGGTGTGAAATGTTACAATCCAGTTGGTTGACGGACGTCGTACAGTTAGCCACAAAGCTTGATGTAGATAGTGTTGAAAAACTTCTATTTGTTTTATTTTTGTGAATGTTGTATACTGAGTTTAATTTATTTGCTGGTCAAAGTCCCTGCATGTTTTGTAGATTTATTCAAGCTTATGTCTACGTGCATAGTAGATACTTATAAATTGAGCAGGTTTTGCCCTTTTCTTACTTTATAATAGCGATATCATAGTGACCGTGCCTACTTAATGTTTATTTAGATACAAGTTTAATTAAATATCAATCATCAAGTAACTACAATCAAACGACAGGACAGGGATAATTTTTGAAAGGCACTTTAGAAGGGCCCAGAATGTTTGAGCCCTAATAAATATAATTAACTTAGGATTTAATTGTATTATTATTATTTTTTTAGCTCAAAAATATTAAGTAATGTACTTAAGTTCGAATACCAAGACCAACGGTTTGATCTTGGTATTATGTAATGGATGGTCACCCAACCACGAACTAAGCGCGGCAAGCATAGCTTTACCATCGATCAGCCCGTGCGGCTGTTATCATTTAGCCACGAGAGGCTAAATTTGACCCACACATAGGGGATTGTTATTACATGAAGCACGAGTATGTAAATCGTCAAAATAACCGTACGTTTGTTTGCAGAATAAAAAGAGATAAATTGAAAACCGACAAGCGTACCTCGTCCGCATGATATATTTAGCTTGTATGAACGGCCGACAGGGGATAAAAAATTGTCTGGTCATGTCCAAGCTGCATTGTTATTGCATATGGTTTTTCATATTTTGATGTTATAAAAAACATGGATTATTTTGTGTGTATATATTTTTGGAGAGCAAAATGTGTGAGTAAAATACGCTTTGTTTCCATGGAGTGTCCATGCATTTTTAGTCTGTTCTTCTCCATAGGAACCTAAGTACTACGCTTTGCAACAGACAACTAGCTTCATCTTTCTGACTGACCATCATCATCATCAGCCTAGAGTTATTCAATGGTGGACATAGGCATTGCGTGCCATTCAACTCGATTTTCGGCAACTCTCATCCATCTACTGTTACCATTCATCCTGCGAAGATCGTCAGTCCACCTAGCCTGAGGGAATCTTACTTTACGCTTACCGATTCGCGGTCTCCACTCAAGAACACGTCTACCCTTACGTTCATCGGTTATACGGCTAATATGGCCAGCCCATAATAAGCAAGCTGAAGTGGCAATCACTGCAGCTTGCTTATTCTGTGAGATATGTCCACAATTTTGGTTCTCAGCCGAATCACCTCGTTGCGGATTCGATCCCTCAGAGACTCTAACTATCTGACCAACTCCTCGAAAGTTTAAAAATTAGTGTAAATAGTTTAATTGAAATAAACGCTTTGAGTTTCAGTATTCGATATTAGTGAAAATAACATTTAGCGACTGTCTATAAAACTACTCGAAATATTTTCACATCTCCGTAAGCAATACCATTACGGAAACACATGCACTTCTCAAGACACATGCTGCAAGGTAAGGAGTATATTTGCTCGCTCACTCTGCGACTAGTACATTAGTAACCCAGTTTCACTAGCTTCAGTCAAGTTAGTCTTAAACTTGTTCGGGACAAGCTGAGACACTCTCTGTTTTTATTTCGACTAGTGCTTTAGATTAGTGAGGTATCTGCTTTTTAAGGAACGAGTTGTGCAGTTTAACTTAGTTTTGTTCAGTAGTTCTTAGTTTCTTACATTGTAAGCGGGGTTTTATTCGATGAATAGTAGTACCAGTTTATTTTGTGTTACGGCTGATTGTTCCACCGACAAATAATTTTATTCGAATAATTTTGAAATGTTGACAGTTATTTCATACAAACATGTCAAACGTCAAATTATTCCTCAAACAAAAGTTATCTGGCGATGGAAAAATCAGCCCTTAGAACAAACATTATTTGTAACAGCCTATTGTGTAAATTAGTTGTAGCCTTGCGAACATTTAATTATGCAAAAGGGAGAGGGACACCCTGTACTACCCCACTGCAGGGCAAACCCTGCAGTGGGGTAGTACAGGCTAGATAGACTACATTAGATTCATAAATGGTTCGATAAATAATATTTATCAACTGTCATAAATGTGTAAAAAATATCTTTCAATCTACTAGATATTGAACGATTGTCACTGTAGTACCTATGTATATATTTCTATGACCTGAATTTTAACAATTCTTTATAAATGTATAGTTTCATCAATATCTTTCTCTATTACTTTACTGCTTTCAACGAATCCCTTACATGTCTACAAGTCTTAGCGAACTGAAGTGGGCAGTGAACCACTCTAATTTACTATTCAGTTGCGGCAAATTTACGATAATTGCCAACAAAAAGTTATGATTAACGCCAACCCTAGTTGCAAACAGTAGGGGTTCTAATTTCTGAAGAAAGAGGTAAGGTTAGGTAACAATTTTTAATTTCGAAGGATTTTTTTTTCTTAAATGACATCGCGGTCTGTAATGTTTTATTCGAATATTTGTAAACTTTTGCTTTTGTTTTATTTCTGTAGGACAAGGAATTTATACTAATAATAAAGCTGAAGAGTTTGTTTGTTTTTTTGAAAGTACTAATCTCTGAAACTAACGGTCGGATTAAAACATTATATGTTTGTATTAGATACCCCAATTATTGAGGAATTTATTCATCACGCTGTGACCCTGAGGAGCCGAGCAAAAAGAAAAGAAGACAGAAAGAACGCTAAGCCAGCGTTCTTTCCACAAAGTGATAACGCGTGCAGGTGATGCGATGGGTCGGGGTGGATCGGGGAACAAGAGATTTCACGCGACGAAGTTGCAGGCAGAAGCTAGTATAAGATTGATGAATGGATCGATGGGATAGGACGCCTCGAAAGGCAAACATTGACCTTACTAGTTAGTGCTGTCCTTCACAAAGGTCAGGTAGATACACAAAGATTAAAACTACTAAATTGCAACCTGGACTAGGTTTATGAACGAGTGCATTGTAAATAAAGTAGAAGCAGTACCTATGTTCTTGGCATTTAGTAGTTTCTGGCGTATTAACTACTTTGATAAGATGGCGAAAAATGTTGGCCGAACGCATTAATTGGTTGACTGGACTTAGTTGCATATTGATGTAAACTTTGACTCAAAATCTCATAATTGCATTACCAATGTTAACACAAACTAATAAACGGATGTGAAACTTAGATCCGCATTTAAAACATTGGTTTTGGATACCCGGAAATCAGCTCTGTGCCAACATTGAAATTTGTAGTATAATATCATCGCATTGAGAATTCCGTGCAAATTCGTTTCGTAGGGATCGTTTCTGTTACCAATCATCCAAAACGTTACCTGCTTTAGTGAGTCCTATTTTTGCAATTTTGGCTTTAATTCTTCTCTGAAAGATTTGTCCAAAGAGTAAACATTTGAAGAAAAAGGACAGTGGAATGTTCGTTTGTTTTTTTTTGTGTTAGCCTGTACTGTCCCACTGCTGGGCAAAAGCCTCCCCCAATCCTTCCACTCGAACTCGAGTCGTTTTTGTTATAATGGTAAAAATATTTTGTTTTTATTCCGCGGTATTTATTATTATTATTATTTATTTATTTCATTAACAATTTTTACATTGTGTCGAAATGTATTACATTTAAATTTAAGGTAGAGGGAGGACATCGCCGTCGAGACCGCGGCGAAGGTGGTGTGACGATCTGATCATATTTGCAGGGTCAACATGGCCAGACATTGCCCAAGGCAGAGAGGTTAGGAAGGAAAAAGAGGAGGGCCCAGCACTAGGACTCAATAAAGGATAGAAAAAAAGCGGTTGTATTTGCGGAATTATAAACTAATTTATGTGTTCATAGCATTTTACCATTTAAGGAAACATGAATGAAAAATGTGTACATTATTTGGTTATATTCAATTAAATGTTCTCTAAATAGATTAACTATACTCTCTATATACATTATAATAGAAATACATTCATAAGTATTAACTTAAAATATATCCCTGCTACATAATCTGCCTATAATAGTGTTCCCACTGCTGGGACTTAGGCCTCTTTTCAAGAAAAACTACATTCTCCTGCCCAATTTATTTAGGATCGGCGCAACATATTTTTTTCTTTCATGAAAAACTACATTCTTACAAATAAATAAATTCTGATTATGATTCTCTATAAGGCTACGTACGCACTGACAGGTGGCTTGCTTTGCACCTAGAGCCTAGTGACTTACATCTTGTTACTTGCTAGGATGCGGTGGCCGCACTGGGAGATGGTTTTCGTGTTGAGTCGCTAGGAGCCTACGTTAATATACTTGTTCGCACGTCGATAAGATGTCATTTTCAAAAATTATTACTATAAGTTTTTTTTTTTTTATATACCATTGTATGGCCTAATCCACGTTGAGTTCATGACATAAGTATTATATGTATATCAAAATCAACTCGTGGGAAGTTTAATAATCTATATAAACATACGTTTCATGAATATTTGCGTATGCATCTCTTTTAAACTGATGCAATTAATATTTCATTAATTTCGTTTCATTTACTGTTTAAAAATACCTCGTGCCTCGTGTTTGTGTACATCGATACAAGGATTCTAGGACTAGGATTCGGCTGGATGCAAGGATTCTAGGACGTTCGTTTCACTCTGCTACTCGCCAGGTGACTCGCTAGGTTCTAGGCACTAAGCAAGACTCTGTCAGTGCGGACATAGCCTAAGAGAGAGTGGACCATATTTCACCCCACGGTTGCATTTAAATTTTTACGTAGAAAAACCGAAAAATACCTTAAATGCCTATGTTTCCACTTTAACGATTTCCCATTAAACCTTATACAGGCACCGGATTCCCTTTGCATTACACCGTAACACTACCAAAACGAACATCACTACGTTCAAATAAGTGCAGATGTTGAACCAAGGCTCGTTTACACAGCGCGCCACGTTCGGTTCCTGGGTAGTTAATTTGCTCAGCCGAGCGGCAATGATTTGATTCTCCGGAGAGCATTACTGCCGAGTCGAGGATCGAGCTCTTAGCACTTTGTTACTGAAGTATTTTTATGTAAAGGAATGGTTATACACGTGGTACCTTCTGTACGTAGTAAGGAGATTTCAAAAACAGTTTTTGGGAAATCAAGGTTATTGGCACGTGTTCCTCCTCGTTTTTTTTGCTTAGGCACAAGGTTATTCATGTATAGAGTGTGGTTTTTGACACCGTTCTTAAAAACTAGAAAGTTATTTTGATTTGAACGGAAGTAACCTTAAAAAGTAACACTCGCTCCCAAAGTAAAAAACTCATTCCATACAGAATTTAGATTTTTAACATTTCTGAACTGTCTGTTCTGAATTGACGAGATACAATGTCTGTCATCATTAGATAATTCAGCCCACATTTTCGTCTCTCAATTCAATCCCTTTTTGTTACTAGTGAATTTTCCATGAAAAGTATTACCAGCATACTCATAAAGGGCTTATATGCAGTCCGTATATTTGAACAAACGCACGCAAAACTGATGGCATCTACAAACGAACAAAACTTGCCATGGCTAACACAAATTCATTCCGGCGCGCACACACCAAATGAATCCAACTGCAATTTACGTCGCAGTCGCGAACTAACTCCGACATTTCCCATATCGCCGACATTTCCCCAAACGCCCGCACCATAATCTCAGTTAATCCTGACGAATAAATAAAAGGTACGATTGATTGGGTCCCGAACAATAGACATAACACAAAGGACTGGATGTAAAGCAAACACAAATCAGTCCGTTTCATCTTGTTCAAGTATATTCTCAGGTGGAAATTTGTCTATAAACAAACCACAATAGCTGGGTGCGCCGACCCGCATACTAATGTTTGAGCGAGCGGCTCCACTGCTGAGACGAATTATGATTTCGGATGCCTGATCTATGCTAATATGAGAGGGTTAGGATCGTAAACAGTGGCTGTTTTTTGAAAATAATGTACGTGGAAAGTTATTTTAGTGGCGAACTGGCTGAACAAACAGTTTTGATCGGCTTGGTTGGCTCTTTTAATGAATAAAAGTAGGCAAAAGTTATGGTTTAGGTGTTCATTGTATGCTTTACGTACCTATGCCTAATTGATAAAGAAAATACTTTATGAATATTTGGTTTTTGACATTTACTTATACATGAAAGCCCTTTAACTTCTAATTATTTAGAAACCCATTGAGTTTTATTTTAGGGCTACGGTTTTTTATCGCAATCTTCAACGTTTAAATTATCAACATTGAAAAGCCATTATCAACCAAACCCGTGTATCAATGGAGTATGAACCAAAGAACCGCGGGGGCGGTGATAGCGCCCTGCAACGTCACAAAATCCGGAAACCCGCGCACTTTTGATTAAATTTCATTGTGTGCGTAAAGATTGAACCTTCGTCCTGTATCGGTTTTGCACAGATTGGTATATATTTTTATAATATTGTTTCGAAATTAGATGCAGAGAAAAAATATTTGATTACATAATTATATTTACTGGTGTTTAGATGCGTCGGGCGTAACTTCGATAGTATACGGCCGACGCACTGACGCATCATCGGTTGAATGTGTAAGGTTGAATGTTTTATTATCTACTTGTCTTTTTCTGGCGTTATGCGACCGTCGATACGCGACGTATCTTCCAGCAGATGTGCGACCACCCTCAATTATATTAAAATTCAAATCAAAACCAAACCAAACAAAAAACAAATCGAACCAATTCCAAAACAGCAGTTTTTTCTAGACAGTTTATAACAAGCTAAGATTCAACACAATACTACGCCATACGTTTTATTTGGAGTCAACCTCCGTGACACGCAGTTGATTGATGATGTTTAGAGAGCACACGCCGTGAGCCGGCTAATGTTTCAGCAAACACCATCCGATAGTTTTACATCAGAATGTTCACAAAAACCCGAACTTTATGAAATAATATAACGTCAAGTAAGTATGCGGATTTTTTTTACTGATATGAAGATGTTTGACGGTGTTATAGAGAGCGTTTGTAAATCAGTTTTCAAGCAAATAGTATATAATCAAACACACAGTTTAGCTTTTATAATACGATGTTCCGAGATATTAGTATTCGTCGCCTCTTTGTCCTCATAATATTCATAACAGTAATAGAGGTTGTAAAATAAATACGCTGTTATTAGGTAATTATTTTGCTTCATGTAGATTGTATTAGAAACACCAGTACTCCAACTTTTTTAATGTGTGCATAACAAAATCAATTCATTAAATCATTAACTGCTTGAACTCAAAGCTACTTAATTAAACTACGACGAACGTAGTATTAAATAATAGGTATGCCATTGATTGATTGTGTTTGTCTGACACCGAACAAGTTACCGTTCAACTAACGTGGCTATTCTAGCTTAGACGGAGTCAATCTACTGATATTAGTTATTATAACAAAGTTTAGTCCATATAAATGTATGTGTGTACGAGTATGTATTAGTATTTGCTCTTTTCCAAGTTATCTATCCCTTATACTGCACCTGCCATGTTTTGTCTCCGCGTCACCCTAAGTTTGACTGATAGAAAATGCCTCAGGTATACAGTCCACCTTTGCACAGTATTTTTTTACCTGTGCATAGAGTTTTAAAAAATAAATAATAATTATTAACGTACATTTTTTTCGTATTTAGAATGATACACGCCTCTGATTAATTTTCATCTATTAAATACTTAATACAGCGGTCGCAACGTTCTGTAGTAATTTTTGTTCCAAAAGGTGTGAGGAAAATGTAAGCAAACGGATCGAAAAACGAGCCTGTGGATGTCGATTTGTAGTATAACTTCAATTCGTCGATTATTTTTCAATTACAATTAAATAATGTTATTCAAACAATATGTTTTGGGATAAGGGGTGATATATCCCGTGCCGGACGGCGCGTTGTGTTCCACGCGCGCCTCAAAGAGATGTCAGCAGAGGACGGGGCCCCACAGGGCCGAAGCCTGCCGGGGCGGCGGGATTTTCCGAAAGGTTAACCGCTGCCCTGGAACAGAAAGGGCTAAGGACGGAACACGGGTGGGTTTTAGTCAGTAAAAGTCTGACACTCCCTTCCGCTCCACCCAGAGCGGGAGGGGTCATTTGATGATTTCACATCCACAAAAAAAAAAAAAAAAAGGGGTGATATATAAAGTTGAAACCTAAATATAGGTGAACGCCAATTCCCTTTACTGAGTGATTGCGTAAGAATTTAACATGCACCCTAATTGCGCAGCACACTTTCAATCACACTTTGAATCATTTTGAAGGATAATGCTAATCCATTGCTTCATATGTTCGAAAAATTTGTCTGCTTAACAATGTAAATAACGCAATGAATGTTGTTGAACGGTCAACATGGAAGCCATTGCTACTATTAGTGTGTTAAGCAATTATCCCGCTGAACAGGGTTTAATTACACTTTCATGCCAAAACCGCCGCCGCCTGCTCCAAAATTATCTGATATGTGTTACAGCTATGTTATTTATTGATAAGACGCAAACATAATACAATACTTACAGTAACACGTAATGATTGATGACGTTGGTCTTGCCGTGAACAACTAATGTTCAAACCGCCGCGATCCTAGTTCAGTCGGATTCAATATACTGTTATTGTGATTTATGGTAATCGAGGGCTTGTGAGGGCTCGCGAGGGGACCAATTGTAGGTAACTTTCATGGGTGAGGCACATCACTAGTATTTTTATTTCTTTTTCATCTTCAAATATATTTATTTTATTTTGTTAGTACAGTATAATTTTAACTTAAGCATACGAGTTTCAAAGAAACGTGTTCAAAGTTCTTGGAAATTACGTTCAATAAAACAGAATGTATTGAAATAAAATATATTTGTGATGAATATCTTCCTTGTAGATAAAAAGCAAAGGTTTCCTAACCATGTTTGTTGAGGTATTGAATTCACTTAAGAGTTCGAATTGGCAAACTTCGAGTTTGGTACCCGTTGGCCAATTAGAGCCAAGATTAGAAACGGGCAGTAAGCGATCTAAATGGACATCCGGGTCCATCCATAGACTTCAAACGGCAGAGCAAATGTTTAATTGATCTGGGTTACCGTGGGCAACTGGGCATGGTACCTAAATAAAACCTAAAAACTCCTTTACTACTTTCTAGGCAAGAGTTTTATAAATGCTATTTTTCGCGAGAGATCGGGAAAAGTGCTATTTGCCCTCACAAAGGAAAATTGTACTTGGCTAAACAATGTTAACGACAACAATGTCGCTAAGCGGAAATTAAGAATGTCTGAGTACTAAAAGAAGGTATTCTTATTTTTATGCAATCATTAAGAAGCGATATGAATTCAGGACAATTTTGTAGTATTTCTTTGAATATTTTTTTTTTCGTCTGTACAGTCTAATACCTAAATCGATTAAATAATTACGTTGTCAATAGTTATATTACATACATTTGCTCAATGGAAACACAAACTAAATTTCAGGATGAGTTTGGACTGTCTCAATAAGTTCGTCTGTTCCCAACATATCTGATGAGAATAAACATATGGATCAGTAAACGTACCTGTGGATGTTAATCTATAGTGCCACTTACAATTTGAGTGCTCTGATTTGATTATTTTAACCTAAAAGTGGTTTTTCATTTGATAATTGAGGTAAATTTTACCGTCGCTGATTTTTCGATACCAATTTAATGGTGTTATTCAAACAACAATTGCTGGAAAAAGCGGTGAGATATAAAGCTGAAACCTCCTAAATACACATGAATCATTCACTTTAGTGAGTAATTGCGTAAAACCTGAAAAGGGTTTATTTACACTTTCATTAGAGACTTTTGGAACAAAATGTCAACGAAAATAAAAGTATTTCCCATCTCTTTCACATCTCACTTCTTAATAAAAGCCAGCACTATATTTAGCTTAGTCAGCGCCTACCAGAACTGGCGCCATCTAATCTCTCCATTCATCTTTCCCGCCACAAACGCTCTTCAGTTGGAAGACACATGTCACGGTGAGGTCACACGATCGCATAAATTCCTCGAGTAATCTAACGGAGGAATATCTCTCGACCAAAGATCTATATATAACATTTGTTCTATAATATTAGAACTATAATTGATTTTTGAATAAACAATTGTGTAGGTACCATTCTTTTTTTTGTGTTCGCTTCGAAATTGTACCAATTAATTACCTTATTGGACTTAGCTTCTCCAATATCTTTTATCATGTTGGTAGGAGAAGCAAACTTCAAACTATTTTAAAAGTGCCTGTCCCACTATTTATATAAATTGTAATATCCAGGAATCCGTCCTTTTAAACAAAACATTTACAAAACAGGGCAACAATTAAGGGGACAGGAAACATTCCTAGAGAACACCGAAAACCTTTAGTTCCATTTCACAGAACCAAGGCGTTTGAAGGAATGCAGCAAGTCAAAGGCGCATCGAGCGTAACGTCACAAGGAAATACAGTATAATTCAAACTATCAAACTAGAAACACCGCTTTCTGGAAAGCGAAGAAAGATTCGCGCATGCGTGGCTTGGAACCCTCAGCCTCCGTTCAACCGTTCCGTCAGAACAGTTGCTTCACGATCGCCGCACCGAATCAACCCGGGCGAACTGTTACCGTCGTCGCTCCCGCGTTTGATTTACGAAAACTTTTCTGAAAATGCGACGTTCTAGAATTTGGAACGTTTTTTGAATTTTAGTTTTTTTTTCTTTGATGTATTTAGTGAAGATGAGTTTGTTGAAAAACTTTGTGATGAAGTGGTCACAGTTGTTTGTACTCGGAGTTTCAGTGTTGTTTCGATGTACGGATTCTGTCGGTAAGTTGTAGAAAATAATATAAACATACATAAAAAATTTACATATTATATTTCATTATAAAAGTATCACAAACTACCAGGTTAATTTGTTTAAGGGAAGCACCCGTGTATTTAATAAAAGCACCTTATTTCGCCGTCGGTATATTTTTCACCCGTCGACGCTAATTAATCGCGAAACTTAATTCAAAGTTAAGTAACTTAATTTGTCAACAGTTGCTTCGTCTTTTGTAGTAAATAAATAGCTCACCGTCACCTAATTAAGTAGCGCGACAGATGTAAAGTACGGGAACCACGATTACATTTTAATTTTGATTTTGTATGGTGAATTTTATTTTCATTTTATAAATAACTAGGTGCCTAGTGATTTTTTTCGTAACTAAGCTCGGCAACAGCAATAAATTGAAATATGATAATTGTCTTCTCCATTTATGAAATCTTTGGTCAATCCCATGTTAGAAGCACAATTCTGAATTTATGTAGCAAAAAATTAGTTCCTATTGGTGTCGGATCGATTATGATGTAAGTTCTACCATAGAATACCTTTAGATACACCCATTTTATCATAGAACAAATTCTTTGATACCGAATCTGTCGCTAGCCCAGGACCGGTCCTATTGTAACATGACACACACATTATGTTAACTTGATAGGTAATTGCTGTGAAAGGAAGTTGTTTGTTACGCTTCGCTGTAAGGTACAAGAATAGCCTGGGACTATGACTGTACAAATACCTACCTACTATTCGATTAGCACGTGTCGGGTAATGGAAAGGGGTCAAGGAAAGGGTTACCTATAAAAATACCCGAAAGTAGGTACCTATGGTATAAGAAGAAAAACAGCTGCTACCAAATACTGTATAATATACTTAACTGGTTTGAAGGGTGTTGGTGATAATAAGTAAGGTATTTGAGACATTTCAGTTTCACCTCTGGAATCAATCACCTTCGAGGCCTCTGGTATATCAGAATGTCAATTCTCGTAATTTAAAACGTTCAAAATCTAGTCGCAGTCTCATCTCGGCGACAAATAAATGTCAAAAACTTGTCAAAATGTAGAGAAATTATAGGTATTTTAGACAGATTAGACTGTGAATATTCTTAAAATTACGAGAATTGCCCCAAAGGTGTGCGTATGCTCAATTAACACCTAAAAATATAAAGAACACAACCGTCCTTTTGGGCTCTGCCATAGTCGGATTTGAAACACACTAGCCCTTAGCAGATAGATAGTGGTATTAATACTAATTAAACGTTCAGAACTTGAAACGTTCTGTACAGAGCCTTAATCGTAGGTTCTGGTCCTTTTGGGCCTGTATATAACCGAATGCAGGCTGTGTAGGTAGTTGTGATCTCGAATCCTGAATTATACCCACGCGCCCATAGAGTGACTTTGAGGTCGCAAACTTTTGAATGAAGGCCTCGGGCGTCCATTAAACGACCTCCGGGAGTATCGCACCACGTTGTATTCTAATGTTAAATTTAATGTGTTATGGAATTCGCAAGGGTATCATGAAAGGTTGTCCAGGTGTACAATAAGATGCTGAGACGCCGAGATTCAGTCCTTGTCTTGATAGCCTAAACAAGTGGCAATCGCTTTCAAAGCGTTTCGTAATTCCATAGTAAAAACAATTAAACATGATTGACATAATTATTTAGCTTTTCAGTAGCCTATGTCTATCAAATACATTATTTACTTTTCCATCACCGTAATCACTGATAGAATGTCACTTTCTATCTAAGCCCTCTGGTCATCACATTAGGTACATAGATCTTTGAGAAAGTTACGAAAAATCTTTATTTGAGATTTCCTATCACAAAAAACCAATGAAGAAGTTTAAATGGAACCATTGAATAATCCACTGTAATTAACTTTGAGATCCAAATACTTTTCATGGATTTTATTTTCCTCAGCTGTTACCGCTACCAATATAAAAAAGTTTAGCCCCAATTAAAATTCAGCTGACACCGTTATACCCCTTCTTAATACCAATAAGATATTTTCGACAAAATACGGTAAAGGTCATCGAAGTAATTATGATATCTAAACTTGCGGAACTTGGGAGTTACGAAGGGATAAACTGAATCGGCCTAATAAAACTCATTAATAGACTGGAATCGGTGACGTCATTATTAAACTTCAAACTACATATTGTTAGTCATGAGGTTGGCGGCTGGAGATGGCACTTCGCATCTTGGTGACATAAGAAACTTATTATAATTATGTGGGTTTTGGCAATATGTAAATAGTGTCTTATAGACTGTGGACATGGAAACACTGACGGATAAGGATATCAAAAAGATAGGCATATGGCATTGACATTGTGTGCTAATTATAATTTTTCTTTATTCGCTAATCGCCCATATTTGTTGACAGTGCTTTACCGGTAAATCCTAAAGCTAACCTATGTGAAAACCCACAACAAACACTGAACGACTAATAGATCTAATTAACGAAAAAACTTTTTAACAAAAAAATTAAACCGCCGAAAAAACTGTAAAGCAAAAAATAATAAACCTTTTTTATTTAACCTTAATAACTAAGTTCTTAAAATAATGTACGTATACCTAAGTATAAGTATACCTAAGTAATTTTGAGTCGGTGCCAAACAATCAATAAACAAAGATCACTAAATTGCCTTAAATTTAAACGGCGCCGACTGAAAATTATTTAGGTATACCTACTTACATTAGTTTCAGAACTTAGGTTAGGAACTTAGGTAATTTTTTGTGGCTATAATCTACTAATTGTTTGCCAAAGGGCAGGCATATATGTGGCACTGAGTAGAGTAATAACACACAACTCAGCATTCAAATCTGTGAGTAAACAATAAATCACCCCTATTTTCCCACCCTCATGGTTGGAATTTTTCTTTCAAATTTATATGGGACCAATTTTGGGGTATACCCTTTCCAATAAAAAAGGAATTATCAAATTCGGACTACTCTGTAAAAAGCTATGCGTGGTCACAAATTAAAAAAATATATACGCGTCGACTTGAGAACCTCCTCCGTTTTTTTTCGTCGAATAAAAAGAGTTTTAAAGGTTTTTATTCGCAGTAAAATTCACTATGGAAAAGATATCCACACAAGACATGAGATTTCATCTATATAAATAAAAATGGATCTTCAAAATGTATGTACGCCCATAACTTTCGAACGACTGGACTGCACCGAATTGGATGATTCTTGGTTTTATGTATTCGTTATTGTTAGGACAATGTTTGTATACAAACCTTTGGACCCGGTAGGTGGCGCTGGAGAAGGGTAGGAGTAGTGTAGGAGTAGGGTAGGAGTAGGGTAGGAGTAGGGTAGGAGTAGGGTAGGAGTAGTGTAGGAGTAGGGTAGAAGTAGGGTAGGAATAGGGTAGAAGAAGGGTAGGAGAAGGGTAGGAGTAGTGTAGGAGTAGGGTAGAAGTAGGGTAGGAATAGTGTAGGAGTAGGGTAGGGGTAAGGTAGGGGGTAGGACACCACGCGAACGAAGTAGCGCCAGGCAGCTAGAAATAACTTAAATGGCAAAACAACGTTTGCCAGGTCAGCTAGTCATTAATATAAATAAATATTATAGACTAAATAATGTTCCCTATGGCTGGGACATAGGCCTCTGTTCGAAAGGTAGTGGGCTATAACCGACGGTAGATGTCACATGTCTTCGTATTGTTGGTTCTAGGACATGCTGTTTTCTCACGATGTTGGTGATGAAATTATTTACACAAAGTAAAACGCCTGCCTGTGTAACGTCTCGTAAATGGGGGACGTTACTACTACATTTCAATATAATACTAACTAAATCCACGCATCACAAAACAATACGATTGAAATGGTAATTCAATATAATTACAGCTTACCAATCACGATTGATTTGCATTAAAATTAATTCGTTCATATTAAACAATAAAAGGAATCGAATGGAATCTCCATTCGATTCCTTTTATTGTTTAATTTATGCTATATTTTTGTTGTTTTATAAGCTGTAAGCTCTTAGTATCGCTAAGTCATTTTATTCGCGTTTCATTTTCAATCTGTTCTTGTTTGAGCACACTTTGAGGAATAAACTTAGGCATGAATTTTATTAATAAATGGTTCTTGTTTAGAAAGCTCTTTTTACTAAGATGATGATAATTATGTTACGATGACTCTGTTGTCGGTAATTTTCGTGTTGGGAAATATTTGAAATTGAGATCCCTTGCCTGTAACAAATTACTAAACCCATTTGACGCTAATTGAGCGAACCCTATTATGTTTTCTAAGTACAGATGTGAACCTAAGTCATCTTCTATTTCGGACCGTACCAAACCGCATTCTATTTCTATCAGCACCTATTAGCTCTCAACCACGAAGTTTATAACACTCTAATAAATAACAATTTCCGTACTAAGCTTAGGGTCTCACCAGACATTCAAGTTAATATCAGTTCAATACTGCGGCGAAGTTCGGCGGTATAGCTAATAAATTGTTAATATGTTTCTCCCGGGAACCACACGGAACCGTACCGTACCGCACGACTAAGTATGGCGAAGATCCGAGGTGTTCGTGTAAGTACAAGTTCTGGTTACGTGAAACATTCCTTTGGTACTTTATCTCGGTGTTCTGGTTTCTTGGGAATGTACTAACATTTTTAAAGATTTTCTGTTGGAAGGAATCATTCCAAGATCACAAAACATTTGAACCCATTTCTTACGCTAGGTTTCATGACTTGTACTATTATCGGCGTTGGAGCTAGATATTTTTAAGGAAAAAAAGAAATATCAAGAATAATTATTACATCATCAAAATTCATGTGTGAATGGTGTAGCTACTCTAATGAGGTACTCCAGAAGCAGCCTGACAAAGCCTCTGAATCCTATTTAGAATTCCATAAACTAATTTAATCTCATCTATTTATTGTACTACGCAACATTAACAAGCTCTGCTTATTCCGAATTAAGTGTGTTCAATACAGCGAATACTCGATTTAATCAAAGAAAAATACGTTTTCGAATCTCCAGTTTCTTTTGAGAGTCCCCATCGGTGTGGATGCCGGGTATAATTGGGTTCCATTGAAGGCGGGTCGGTTCTCGAGTATTGAAGCAATTAGGTATTAATTAGTTTAGGAGTACCGTCCGAATGAACAATTGATGTGGTTACTGGGAGCGCAGCCATATTGGATCCACCCGTTGTGTTGGATTAGGCGTAAGTACCCGTGACGTCATCAGGACCTCCTGTTATTTGGTTGGCGGTAAGAAGGGTGTAGGATGTGTGTTTAGAAATGTGGCAGTACTTGCCACATTTCTAAACACACATCCTATATTGGCTTGAAACGGGAATCGACGTAAGAGATCTGTCTATTTGTGATGGATCAATATAATGCTATTTGTGTAACGCACCAAATATTCTGAATGTGCTCACTGAACATTTGAAATTGAATGTTTTATAAAAGTTTATTGAATTTTTCTTTTATTAAATTATATAAGTAATGAAACATTTATGCCATGAAGCAGACCATTAATTTAGATGAGTAATGTTCAAGAACCGCTTAAAGAAAACCTCTATATTAAAACTACAGAAAGAAACTGCCACAAAAGAGTAATAGTTTTAATTTTAAATATAAGCTGGATAAAAAATGGTCTAGTTACCCGCCATTTTATTTGTATTTTTTTTTCATTTTGAATCTTGGGCATCTCTTTATGCCCATATTTAAAGTTATTAATAATGTCAGATACGATCGATTTACATAAAAAATATTTTTAAATGGAAATATTAAACATTCTAAATTGATACAGGCATTATTACTATTACTTATATTATTACTTATAGATAAGTACTAACAATACTAACATAATTGTAAGCTAATATTGTTGCTAATATATACTAACATATGGATTTTAATCATCCGAAATAAATTTTTCTATTCTATTCTATTATTAATAAAGCACGTTCACTCAAACAAGCTCGATTAATCAACTAAATCAACTGTGTACTGATGGGTTTTTTCAAAACAAATTGCGCTACCCTTTTCAAACGTGTCGTTGAGCACATAATACTTAATTTAAAAAATAATGCTATATAAATCTTGTCAAACCTTACATGAATTAAATAAAGTTTACTCATATACTTATGTTACACCTTTTTTTATAAAACAGAAAAAAACAGGTGATCTTTCTGATGGTAAATGGCAGAGGCATCTCAGGTGCGTTGTCCACCTTAGAAACAAAGCCTTGAGCTACCATGCTGCCATAATATCTATCATGTGTACCTTCAGTACCCATACGCCAGGAATAAGGATACTTCTATGGATAAGCTCTTTTATAAAGAGCTCTGCTGCTACTACTTACTAATAATGTGATTTAAATCTGCACAAGATGATAAGCAAACATAATTTACGTAGTAAAAATCACAAGGAAGTCTGATCTAGTCTGTGTGAATGTCAGACAGCCGATCGACATCACAGAATCTGCTCAAACATTGTTAAAGATTAAATTGGATGGACTTCTACAAACCGGGGTTAAATCAGCGAACTGCAAATTAGATTAGTCTTTACTCAGAATCGTAACTCGGGGGTAAATCAGTCAATTGAAGGTTTAATTTTTGGTCGCGTATTTTGCTTATTTAATTTTGGTAGTACTAATTCGAACTTTTGTAAATTGTTGGATTTTTATTTTAATTAATTTCCAGTACCAGCGTCATGGATTGCGGCAACAGGCTTACTCTTTCTTACATGATTATTTACTGCTGTGGTAACTAATATACACCACAGCCTACTTCGGGGAACACGGGCGTTAAGTTATGGCTGTCTTTACCTATACAACTGAGATAACGTTTACATTTATCTATCCTATATACTGTTGGTTTTGAAAAATCTTTTTGCATTCAGTAACCCAATTCTTAAGAAAGACTATAACATCACGCTAGGATACACAGGCTACAGGCTAAGAGCCGAGCAAAAAGAAAGAGAGTCAGAAAGAACATTAAGCGAAAACGAAGTAATTGCTCGGGCAGGCGATGCGATGCGACGCGGTGGGTCGGGGGAACAAAGAATTTCACGCGTACGAAGTCGCCAGCAGTTATGTATATTTTTTACGTTGGTTATATTTGTACCGAATAAATATGTGCAGTTTTATAACTTTTTGGTTTCAGTAGAGGGGTGATCAGGCTCCTCACAACATAGTCAACACAGTCCAACCATATTTTATGTATCAATGTAGTTTTATGGTTTCATCCATCTAGTTGGAAAATGTAATTTTAGACCGAGATAATTCCATTTTAAACTAGTAGCAAGTGCAACATAAAAATACGCGTATACCGTGCAAGCAACGTTGTCTGCACGTATATGTAAGAAATATCTAGCCTACGTGCTGGACGTTGCAGCAAGCACACGTTTAATGCATTATCTTCTATTTTTAATTCTGAAGAAGTCTGAAAAGGGTGTATCTTGTAGAATATGTAATATTGTCACTAGTGACCCGCCCCCGCTTCGGTTTTTACGACTTGACGTGGCCTATAGCGGTGTTGATGTGAGCGAAACTCGATTCACGATACCCCAAGAGTTCTTCTCCATCACCATTTTTCCAGAACATCTATCTTCTTCTTCTCGATGTCAAGCAACGTCCACGTCTCAGCAAGGAATACCGGTGTTTGAACGAGCCAGATGTTGGTAGCTTTTGTAAGATCTCTATTCCTGCAGACTTTTTTCAGTTCGTCCATCGATGATTTAGTTATCGTTAGATGATACTTAGACAAGACTCAATCCCGAAAGATTGATCAATTACAGGATCTGCTATAAAAAACAAAATTGCCCAATATTTTAAAATCCCATCTAATCTAACCCGAAACTCGACACTTCCAACCTTCGCAAGCCATACCAGTTTTGTGGATACCAGGATCACATAACATCGTAGATAATAACATCGATAACCGCAGACAGGACGCGATACCGCCTCGGAGCGATGGCGTCCGATACCGCAGCGGGAGGCTATGTACCGCGGCGATGACAACGCGGGAAAATGGAGGATGTATGTTGTTTTTTGGATTAGTTTTAAAACAAAATTATGTGAACGAAATAAAAGAAAGCGGACACTATGAGGGGGCTCATTTTCTTCTCTTTGTTGTGATATTGGTTTCAACGTGTCAAACGTGCCCACATTATGTCATTATTTTCCGGAGATTATGAGCTCCAACCAAAACCTGCCTATACAGCACCTTCTTTCACACTTTTGCGAACCAACTCTTTGGAAACCTGTGACCAACACCTTCTTAAATTACTACCAGTAAATGGCTGTATTATCAGGATAACACAAATTGGGTACACAAAAATCTGTCAAGGGAATTAAACCCTGGATCAGGAAACCGCAGCAACTACCGAACAATGAGCCAAATGAAAAAAAATACTGAAAACTCGGCATGATATTCGGCTTTGAAATTGGTAAAAGATACGGCAAGCCGCGGGCGGTACTTGTTAATACCACATCGATGACAACGGTAACACCGGGGTTAGCATTGAGAAAGGTAACAGTTATTAAAAATAAAACCTTTGTTTACCCGTTCACGTTAGAGAATAGGAAGGGCTGGGTTATTTTTGGTCAACATTAACGTCAAAAATATATTTTTTTTAATTTTTTTTAATAGTTCTTGGCCGCGGTTTCGCCCACGTTGCCAGTAATTCATGGGATCGTAACTACAACCGGGATGAAAAGTATAATAATGGTAGGTATGGGTGAATTCAGAACTCTTTTACACGGATCTATTTCAATCTTCTTGTTTCAATCTTATTTAGGGTTAAAACATGGCTAAACTGACTTCAACCTGTGTATGATTTGTTAGCCAATGTTCTAAAGTTCCCTTCAGCAAATTTAAAAACATTGAGTTACTTATAAATTTTTAACAAAAGGTATTTGTGTTATGATATTTATTGTACAAATTTATTCGGAACATGTACATTTTAGGATAAACAATAGATATATAGAAAAAGTCATCCGAAACCTTATTACAAGGATCACTCAGTTCAAAATGGTGTCTGTACTGAGTGATCCCAAGATACCTGGATGAAGCTTTAAATGCCTTGATGGGTTTAAAAACTGTTGTGACAAATTTTTAACAAATTTTTGAGATATCAATTTAGTCAGTAGAGTAAGTTTTTGTTGAGATTTAGCTCATAGCCGTTTTTGCAAAATGTCTGAATTGAGTGATCCACATACTCGGCAAAAACTGAAGACCCTTGAGAGTGACAATTTTTTTTACTTTGGGCGATGAGTTTTGACTAAATGTACAATCATATTTTGTAACAAAAAACAAAAAAAATGTGTTTTTGTATAAAAAAAGATCACTCAATCCAAATGCACATGCACCAGTCACAAGCTCATTATTATTATTTTTTTGTTGTTTAAAAATATCGTTTTTTGTCAATCTGAGCCAGTGTTTGTAAACAAACTTTAACTATGATATTTTCTACAAAACTGATAATTATGTCCGGTTAATCAGTTTTGTATTAAGAACCTTAGTCGGAATAACGTTCAAAATACAAAAATGGCTCCATATTTCAAATCTGGGTCTGAAGGTAAACCTTGTTTTGTAATAAGAAGGACTGAGTTTTACTCATCTAGCCTTCCTTAAACTCAAGCATACATAACTTCCTGCTCTTGAACAAAAGGTAAGACGATCAGTGAGTCGCGATACCTAGCTATAATGAACGGCAGGTAATCTTGACATGTTTGCGCATTGCTCAATGGGCCGCACTCGCTTACCGACTCGATTACACGACGAATTTATGACGTGTTACTAACTGAGGGTGTATAGAACAATGACGAACAATGGTCGGGATAGTGGAGTATGGATTTGTGATAAAATTATTGATCCCATATTCTGAAAGCCAGGAAATGGTCTTGATTTTTCCTAGTTTCCAAACGAATAGCGTCCATGTTTATCAAATCACTATTTTTAGTTCTGTGAGAATATTATTTTAATAATAAAATTAACGATTTTTTCAAGTTGATGAATACAGTGTGTACGATGAATATTATTATAATAAAGTCTACATTAAAATGTTTTATTCTAATAACGAACCACCTCCCAATACATTCTGAAAAAAAAACCACACACGTTATGTTAAAGAGGATCTCCATCGAGGGGTAATATTGAGCCACTACGGAATCCGCATTATTCCGTAATTTACATATTAAACGAAAAATCACATTTATTTTGTTGATAACACTCTGCTATGAGTATTAATTGAGTATGAATTTATTATGTGGCGACTCGAAAAAGTAATTACATCAATTGTCGCGGAATCGTGTTGAAACTTGAAATGTCATGTTGTTGTATTGAGTTTAATTTAACAAATAATAGATAGGGCTATTAATATCTTTATTCCTGATAATATATATTTCGTGGTTTTGTATTGGCAGCCAATTGTGCAAGTGACGGTTTTTGCGCAGTATTGGTTTCATTTCGTGGAAAGAGTGTTCGCGGTTTAAAAACGATCACACGGATTAATCCGATTAAACGATCTACTGGGTTAAGCTGCGCTTAATTGGGATCATCCTGTTGATGTGTGTATACTGACACACAGCAAAATGTTAACAGAGAGCTCGTTGTGTCATTAATACAACTTGACTACTCGCAATGATCGTCAAATGTATTTGTAAGACATTTTACAGTCTTTACTAGTATTACTTTGCTTTACCTTAGAATATAAATATATTTCAATGTGTTGGTTAATTTGGCATTTCATATCGGTAAATTATTGGATTGATTGGATCACTATGGCTATACATATTTATATACAGTGCCGCAGTATATGGTACCGCAACGTGGACACTGAAAGTCAGGCTGATCCATAAGGTCGATCGGAGTTTCTTTGAAGGATAAAATCAGGACTAAAATTATTTGGAAAAGACACGGAGTAACCGACATGGGTAGCAGAGTAAGCAAACTGAAGTAGCTGTAGGCTAGGTATGTTTGTCGAAGGACCGATGGCCGGTGGAGTAGACGAGTCTTGGGGGTCTACTCCGAAGTAGTATCGGCTGAATGTTCGGCCGTTTCCCGCTACGAAGTTACTATTTGGTTCGGTCGGTCCTGATCCTACACTCCTACACTCATTCGAATATTGACTGTGGTCCCGACCCAACTGAGCCGATCCGAACTTTTTTCGCAGTTTTCCATATTATTCGGTTCGGCCATGTGTCGGTCCGATCCGAACATTCGCACTTTGCACTTCGGAGTAGACCCCCTGGAATGGAGACCGTGTATTGGCAAGCGTAGTGTGGGACACCCCCAGTTAGATAGACCGACGACCTTGAAAAGGTAGCTGGGACAGACAGGACACCGAATACGGAGGACAGAGTATTGTGGGGCAGCCTTGGAGATGCAGTGGACTGTGATAGGTTGAGTTGATTGGTTTGTAGAGGTATACGGAACAGGGTGTAAAGTTCACTCATCCTCCATAGAAAAGGGAGGATCCTCCGCCCAGACAGGAGTTGTGTCTGGCGGGCAACTGCCCAACGATTGATGATCGGAAGTTTGTATGTATGCTAGTTGCGCGGTAAACTCTGCTTGCGAAATGCAGGATTTGCATGACGTCAGTATGACGCGTTGTTCGCATGTGGCGTTGTAGATACCGCTACAGATTCATACATATTCTAATTCAATCATGAAATAGTAAAATTAAACTCACCTACTCTGCTCAGGTCTACCTTAAACAACAATCACATCACTGAACAGTAGGTAACCCCGCAACCTCAGCCGCACGAAACTATTCCCACTTTACCCTAAGGCTTGCACCTATCACATCACATTTGTCTCAAAACTAACACTCTCAACTTTATCCTAAGTCAACTCAAACCAAGTCCCATAAAAACGGACAAAGATTAGGTACTATTTTTGTACGACATGCCCCATCACACACCTTATTTAAAAACAAAAAAATTAAAAAAAAAAATGCAAGGCAATTAAAACGTAAAACTACGACACAAGTACAAACCCTTAATTTACAAGCATGAGCTGACAGTATCTGGGCGCATAAATCAAAGTGACGTGCTGTGAGGTAACACCTTTGCTTGGCTCAAGTTTTTTGTTCGCATTAGTAAGAATAAAAGCAAAAATTAAGTAATCTCTGTCAGTCTGTGTAGACTTGGCGTGACTTAAGATAATGTTAAGTGTGTAAATGTTGCCTTTAATTTGGTCTGATGTAAGAATAAATTAAACATTAAAAACCTATATAAAGTATAAAATAATATGTATGTATTGTGGCCTTTTAAGTTTCGTATAAGTTGTAGACAATATTTTGATCCAAGTCGTCCCATCGGGGGACGGCTAATGAAAATAGGAAGTTAAGCTATTCTTTCTACAATAGCATACATTCATTATTGCTGGGTGTAATAAGTCCGTCTTTTCATTAGCCGTCCCCCGACGAGACGACGGACGTTGGATCAAAGTATTGCCTACAACTTATACGAAACAATTTTTTTTACTTTTTATGTTTTTTTGTTTGTGTGTGGAGTTTTAAATGTTTAATTTAACTGTTTATGTCCTGCGTTTTAAACTTTATACAGGGTGACAGGGAAACTTGACGTATTCCTTGAAAGGCGTTATACTACAACAAATTTAGTCCAGTTAACTAGGGTTCAAAACTGGATGATTACCGAGCTCTGTCGGCTTTTCGATTTTTTTTGATTTTTTTTGACGTGAACAATTAATTATGAGAAAAAACTACTCAACTCCAAACATTAATTGATACCTTTCTGAAAGTTAAAAATCAGTGATAATTAAAAAAAAAATGCTTGCAAAACTCACTGGACTTAATTTACAAATGCAAAATTCCAGGTGGTGCTGCTGCATTAGAGTCACCTTTGAGTAGCGTCGTGGAGGAACAGGGTTAAACTTCACTTTCAGCTGCACAGCTTCTTCCATCTGAAACTCGTAAATTCAATCCTTGACCCACAAAGCAATTCGGTCAACGGTACGAAACCTCATAAAACATTTCGAAGTTTAATTATGTTAAGGGATGTCCAATGAATGGCGCAGTCCAATTAGTCGGATCTGTAGAGATGTATTAAGATTATGAAGAGGAAAGTCGTGAATATGCAACGTCTGGCGGATTTTTAATTATTGCTTTCGAGAGACACATCAGGCAATTCGAAAAGAAGCACGGAATGAAACACGTTAATAAAGACTTCAACTTTGTAATAAAATAACTAATAATCTTTCTAATAATTTAACTAATTAATTTACTGCCATTTTTTCATCTGTGTATGTGTTATATTATACGTTGGCCATTAGTATTTCCATGGTTCTAGATAACCAGTTCATTCAGCCACCCAAACCCATAATCTAATGCCATTGTTTCCATACCCTGCAATAGTCCTACATCAACCAATAATTAATTAATTATAATTTATGTTAAAAATTTAATATATTAATAGAATAATATATTGTATATAAATTAATTTATTAAAAAAATATATATCTATTTAATATTTTATATGAATATTAATTGTTTAATTTCCATTCAGGTGTCCTTGGGTGCACTTGCATAGTGTGAACAAGGATAATCGTCGGTTGGTGTTTCATTTAATTAGAAACGTCTAACGGGTCTGCGAGTTGACTTCGGCTCCTCGTAAGTCTTCAAAAGGTTCGGAACCCCAGGGTCCCGAGAAATGTCACTAACAAAATGAATAACTATCTCATAAGTAGATACTTTATTCAGTGACATGGCCAGGCAACATGGTAAAACGAAATTGGGGTTTCTAAATTACAAAAAAATACCAAAAACTAACACAGAGATAGAGTAGATTAAATTTATACTTCTTAGTAAAACAATTTGTATCGGTTACTAAAAAGCTTTTAAAGTCTGAGTACAATCAAATCCATTTTTACGTCTTTAAATTGAGTATTTACGCACCAGTCGTAAAACTTTTTAATTTAATCAAATATATATTTATTGCTTTCTGTTTACATAGCTGTCAACATTTTTGTAAATGAATATGTATTTGTTCTCAGAAACAGATCATATTACCACCATTTTATGGCGACGTGATCGTATTTCATAAAATGAAAAGGCTGGATTTTTTAAGAAAAGCCTTTTTGAGAAATACTGCAAACAAGACTAGAAAGCTGAGATTATTTGTAATATACACACGCCTGTCTGCTAAAACACAGAAAATAAAAACTCGCAACTTATTCTCATAGACTAATAAAATATAGCACAAACTAGGCATTAAACTTATTGGGCCATAATTCTTTGATCCGATTGCTTTAAATTCTGTCTGTACACAGTGCTAGGCCCACAATCCCGGTAAAAAGGACTGGGCAGGCCTATTGTGTGGCAGTCCATTATTACGGGGCCCTATTGTGGCCCTGCGAGCCACAATGCCACGATTATTGCTAATAATAAGATTTACCGGCGAGTGGCTCTCTGCTAGGCGGACTTTTTATACACTTAGGTAGTTGACATAGGTTTGTAAAGGTTTTTCTTTACATAGTAAATGGATTTCGGGCGAGGTGGACCCCGTGGACCACGTTAATTTGAAAATCTGCTAAAAGGTTTTTATTTGGAATTTAGTCGCACTGCAGCGAGCACGGGTTTTGTGGACTTTGAGTTGATTGACGGGTGGTTTCATCTCGTTCCTTTTGAAGTATTAAATCGAGTGTCAGACTTTGTGAATAATTGCTCTAAATCTGTTATTTTGCTAACCATCTCATTGTACTCCACCTTTTAGAGAATAGAAACTGCTCACAAAGATGATCGACTATACTGTACTATTTTATAACTATTTGTGGTATGAATGATGTGTTACAGTTGTGTAGAGTCAGCTCTCGCGGTTTGTGTTCACTTATCGTTCCGTGCAAAGCTAACACAGATCACGTTTGATCAAATTTTGGAGAGATACAAAAAACATTTACTGTGTGGTCCCAGAAGTGTCGACATATACCGTAGAAACTGTTGCATACCCATACTAACACCGTGAGGAATGAACCGTTACCATCACCATTATTAAATAACACTTCCATTCGTCCCTAATCCCGACATTTACCCCCTAGCCTTTTACAAATTACTTTCACCTGAACGGATCTTAACAATAACACGTGGAAACGAAATACGTGTTTTATCGAAATAACAATAGCAAGGAGAACGTCAAAGATCCTTTGTTGCTCACAATAAGGGGAGAATACGTAAAAATGGGGAAATTGTCATATTATAGTATATCCTTAGGAAATAGGAAAGACAGACAGAAAAATATTTGATTAATAATACGAATGATTAAATACGATCGTTGCAAGTCGTTCGGTCAGATGAGGAGTGACATCGTGACGTTGACTGCGTCACATGTGGAAAGGACAAGTAAGGGAATTATCGTTCATTTCTGTGTAAGGGGGAATTCCAAAAGATATAAAGATAAAGATACTCATGTGACACGGTACATTTTATGACACTATCAATGTGACGAGTCAGCGCGTCAGGGGAGTATTGGATGTTTTCTTTTTTGTTTTGTCTAAGTTTTTTGTAGTTGTGTTGATACCTGTCAGAATTTCGGTATTGTACTCGTATACCCGTGTCACAAAAATGATCCAACGGTAAGTACCCAACAGCACACTACTCAAAAATAAACAATATTTTGGTCGAAGTAAAGCGAAAATTAGATTCTGAAACATATTACCACTGTAAGGTTCATAGCCTTAATGCAAAATCATCATCAGCTGTCTAAAGCTTTTCTAAAAGTTGAACCTTTCCTCAAAAGACTGTTACTTTGTTAAGAGGGTGCTCACAGGTCTACTAGCGCCACTCCTTTAAAAAAATATTATCTCGTGACTGAGAAGGAATTATGAAAATCTGTTCAATCAGCGACCTCGGTAAATGTGTCTAGAATTTTCTAATACTGTAATTTTGTTGCTTCATGTCTCAATATGAAATTTTATAAAAGAATTTCATATTGAGACATGAAGCAACAAAATTCGATCTAAAGAAAAGCGGCCACATTCGTAGATGTCGTATTTAGTTGCTTCGTGTCTCAATATTTAATTTTTATATATTTAATTTAATTTCCTGTGGCAACACTACAGCTAACAGCTGTTTAAAATTTGTTCTTGTAATTTTTAATCTTAAAATATTAAATTTCGTTGTTTTTGCGGCATATTTCCAAATACTCTTCAAGTAAATAGGACAATAATGTATATTTTGTGATAAATTCACATAGCTAGTGCCAATTAAGTGTAATTATTTCAATGAAAATCGGTGACAGTTACCGGCACAAGTGAATCTTGCATTGTCATCTTGCTAACAGGTACAATTCTATAAATTTTACTTGCTATTGGTTTGTTTACGTACTTCAATTACATCAGCAATTACTTTGTTCACTTTTAGTAAGGCTACTTATTGATGCCAATGACCTTAGAACGTAAACATAACCTTAATTTGGTTTGGTGACAGAACTCCTTTTAATTACATCTAAATTTCATTTTTCCTTTCAACTAATCATCTTTTCAACTTCTACCACAACTATCTTCTCTCATCTAATTTCTTGTCGCTTCCTTACTAGTCTTAATCATGACCATGACTCGCAGCGCCCACGCTCGCCTCGAAGAGTCCAAACTCAATGAGGCTTTGAGCGCATTAAAGGCGTCAAAGGAATCCTGTGACCAACTAATTAAGGAATTGGATGACAATGAAAGGGTGCTCTTTGATGCCCATGAAAAGAATAGGAAGTTAAAAGTTGAAATGGGTCAGATATATACTCAATACACTGATGCCATAGAGGAACGGGATAGACTTCAACTTATTGTGGACGGGTTCAGCCAGTGTAGCATAGAGTACGAACAAGCTCTTAGTCAAAAACATATATTACAACAGCAGCTACATGAGGCTCAAAGTCAAATAATACAACTTGAGACAAGCAATCTTAACATCACCGCCTCGCTGAATCAAAGTCTGTTCAGTGAGTTGATGCCTATTGCCCCGTCAATGGTTTCTGCCATAAATCCCACAAACACAATTAATTTGACAGATGATGATGAATCTAAAATATATAATTCAGTGAGGGTAGTAAGCAGTAAAAATAAAATTAAAAAATACATCAAAATTAATAAGTACATTGTTAAAACTCAAAAAATGATAAAAAGACAAAGGTTCTTTATCAAAAATGTTAAATTGAATAGAGAAAGGTTGAATTTGCTCAAACAATTAGACATGTATTCCTATAACTTGGAGCAGAGTACTAGGAGGTACAACATTGACACAGATGCCATGCAATCAGAACTTGACCATCTACAGGAGAAACTTAGTTCAATGACTAATAAGTATAATACCTCTGAAGACCTAATGAGGGAATATGTGTTGGCAATGAATGAACTGGAACTATTTTTTTAAAGGAGTGGTGCTAGTGGACTGTTGTACGGGCTCTTAACAACCGAAACATAATTATGATGAATAAAGAATCTTCAAAAAAAAAAAACGTCCCATACCAAATTGGAAGTGTCGAGTCGGCCATAACTCCTTTACTTTATTTCAAAGGTATCTTCTAATTATGACACTTCAAACCCCCATTCATTTTCTTACATCACTTATTCACCTCCATCTGTCTAATTTAAGCAGAACTCCGGTATCCTGAGTTATTGGCATGTCCCTACCGCTAATTGAAGGCGAAATTACACCAAGAATTAATGACAGGCCGCACACGAGGCGCGCAACAATCCGTTTAACTTATCATTGTGGTGCCCAGCCAAGTTTCGTGTGTAGCTGACATGCAAGGTAGAAGCGGACAGCGAATTGGCTCACGTCCATTCATCATCATCAGCCTCTGTCTTTTTCCAACTATGTTGGGGCCGGCTGTCAATCTAACCTGATACAGCTGAATACCAATTTTTATATGCTGCCTATCTAAAGAAATAAAGTAAGAAAAATATTCTAACATCCACTACCCTGTTACTGGGTAATATACCGGTATTCATTGTTCATGTAAAAATGTGTCATCATGAAAAGCGATCATTAAAATCAGGATAATATCATAATCAGCAATTGCTACAATCTTATATTCACCTGTTATAATTTTTTAAACAATTTTCGTTCTGGTGCATCTTTAATCAGTCTCATGTAGACCAGTAACGGTTAACGGGCTGGTAATAGTATGTACAGTCGCCAAAGGAGATAAGTAACCAGGGTCGTTGGATATAGTTGAAATTTTATTTTATTCGAAAATATCCATCGGTTTCTTACAAAACTTCAACTATATTATACGGCCCTGGTTACTTATCTCCTTTGTTGACCGTACCTAAGTGAAAACTTACCTTTATTTGCAAGCCATTAATTTACACGGGATATCCTTTTTAATTTTATATTTAAAAATCGATCGGTATAAGGTAAAATATATTTCGTCTGTATGCGGCAATATCTATTTTTTTTTTATAATTTCCATGTTTCTCGCCAATCTCTTTCCTCACGCATCCGACGCGACGGACGGTGTCCCAGACAGATTGCGACCATTCTACATTGTAACTTTAACATATACTGCTGCATAATAGTTACCATTTGTCAGCCACTTCACGAATTCAAGCTTTGTTACTGCTATTAGTCTTCCGGGATTAGTTTCTTACGAACTTCCAAGATTATGTAGTCTGCCAAGTACCGTCCTGGTTTTTATTCCATTGTTTTTCGAACAAGAATTCTCAATACCAGTTTGGAAGTGATTTCTTGTTGTATTCTCGGTCGACCAAAATAATAGTTAGCATTAAAAACTGTGTTATACCGATTGTAGTCGTCTTTATTTGATCGCCCCCTGATCCCCTCGAAGAGTCCAAAATCAATGGTTTTGAGCCTAATAAAGGCGTCAAAGGAGTCCTGTGACCAACTAAATAAATAGAAAGAAATAGATGACAGTAAAAAGGTGCCCTTAGATGTCTCTGATGGCTCTGATATATACTCAATCAATACACTGCAACCATAGATTATAATAAATGCTATTGTAAATTGTAACTCATACATGTGTAATTGGTGTGTTACGCAATTTTTTTTCTACAATTTAACTTTGTAGAATTGTGGATTTGTAAAGTTTTGTGGTATAGGGCCCCGGAATTTCTAAACATACATACATAAACTTAACCCTATTTCTCATAGGGGTAGGTAGAAATTACAGGACGTCACCTGCTTTCTTTCCTAACAACTTTCTTAATAATTACATATTATTATAAAAACTTTGTTTTGTTTTTTGTTAAGTTATTATGGTGAAATAAATGATAATATATATTAACCGCAGGTATTTAATTTAACCAGTATAACAGGCTTGTAGCTACTTATAGAACACCATTCAATTTTCATTCGTTGTTTTTCTTTTCCCCCAGTTTCTTATGAAACGTGAGAGGGTTAGGGACGATTACCTGTCAGTGCGGGATGGTTTCGTTTTCAGATGGATTGCTGCCACTCGCGGAGTGTTTACCGCCCACTGCAACTTTACTTACTCTCATTCAAGGTTGGAAGTGAATGTTTTCTATAAATAAACTGTATTCACTTTGTTGCATGTATGTTATTCAGTAAAACCTGCTTTATGTCTGTTATAATTGACATCATCATGATTAGATGCAAGCGTGGTGATCAATGTTCGTGCCTTCTTTGTATATTTTTATTATGATTTAATCTAACTTTTTTGCTTTTTACTGCGCCAAATAGGACCAATCCCGCCTAGAGGGGTCAAGCTCGTCCTGCTATCTACGTCTGAGCCTGCCGCGATTCCGTTAGACGTTTCACAGACCCATGTTGTGCTGGTCTTAGCCCACTGATGACAGAGATTTATTATTTTATTATATTTATTTATTTGTCCTCACACTGGAACGCCATACATCAATTATACCAATGGAGGAAAAAATCACTTCATGTGCTGCTTTCCATCCATCCTGTGCGCGGTGGACATCGAACGAGTGGGGATGGATCATCATCGTGAGATGATGTCAGGGGAGCCGCTGTCGTACGATGCCCACGACGAACTGCTATATTCCGGGACAATCTTGATGATATTGAAGCTGCTGAACCACTAATACGATAACCTGTTCTAGTAAAGCCTATTCTGCGCCCTTATAAAGATATCGATACAGAAATATAGGTACAGTATTTAATATATACGAGTACAAACCCGATCTTCATAACACCTAAAATTGCAAATAGGTAGCTGCGGCGACACAGCCTAACAAATGCGAAGGGACAACAACCCCGGAGTCCTGTAGTTACTAAAATATGGCAGCAATCTATTTGTGGATAGTGTCGTCGGTTACTTTACCCAAAATGTATGGGACTCACCTCTCACACGCCTCGTGTTTTGAAGTCTGTGTAACAATGAAAAGCTTATGAGAAGGTTGACGAAGAACTTGTATTACCTTTATGATGCACTCTGATTATAAGCATAATCAACTTATTATGAGGAGGCCTGTGTGCCAGCAGTGGGAACTCTGATCGTATATATTAAAAACTAGCTTCTGCCCGCGACTTCATCCGCGTAAAGCAACTAAATAATTTCATTTTCGCGGCTTATCAAACTCAGATTAATACAGGTACGTGAAATTTAAATATTTCATTTCATAATTGGATTGAAGGAGGACAATATTGATTAGACCATGGATGTAAAATTTTCATAAATAAATGTTTCGTAAAAGTAAACCCGTGATTTTGACAAGAACTTTATCATAAAAATCAAAATCAAAAGTCATTTATTCAAATTAGGCTGAGAATCAGCACTTTTTGAACGTCAAAATTACAAAAGACAGTCCCCGAAAAACGGCCGGCCTTCACCACTTCCTAGTGCTATCGCTGGGAATACGAAGTGGCGCAAAAAACTCCCCAGCAGCACAGCTGTCTGTTCAATTAAAAAAAATACTTTATTGTATACAATACTAGGTACCTATGTTCGGTAATTAACATTACAAAACAGAACATAAAATTAAATTATTTGCCATAATATGTCAGCTAGCCACGCCAATATACCAACAAATATAATAAAAACTATACGTACTCAAGCTAAAAAATAATTAATTAAAATGTAAATAAAAAAAAAAAAAAAAAAAGAATAAACCCAAACTAGTTCAGGTTTTTGATCAAAAATCTGGATTGTGATGAAATTAAGTTTAAAATGTGTCATCTTCCGGTTTTTCATCAAAAACCTAATTTTATGAAAAACCTGCGACATATTTAAAGATTAAAGTCACTTTTCCTGCATCTTCGTGACCTTGTGGTTCTTCTAAACTATGCAACGGATTTTCACACGATTTTCACCATCATGGCATCATTCAGAATATTTATTCCAGCAGGTTTGCGTTAAATGAATTACGGGAAAATAAAGTTACATAGTAAAAATGAAATCTCGATATGTTGTCAAGTTGTAAAACGGTGCGAAGCAGGGGTGTGTTGCTAGACTAAGAATAAATCCAAAAAGTTCAATAACTATTGCACTGATTATGGATTATTATTAGTGACAGCCTAAAAGGTAGTTAATAATATGCATATTCCTGCACTTCTGACATATAATGTTGTACTGCAATGGCTACAAGTCTCACCGCTAGTTTCTTATACCTTACCCGTGTGAGAGCGATCGCCCATCAGCGTCGGTCAGACTGACAGACGGTCGTGTCGTCAGATGGATCACTGCCGTCACTTCCTGGTACACCGCATATGTGTTTACGTGTAAAGCTATTTATACTTTCCGCTAATTAGCCATAGAGGCTTAAACATCCCTCCAAACTACCTAGGAGGGTCTTCCTATAAATTAACGAGTTATTTGGCTTTTCAGTTCTTGCAGCCAAAATCCCAGTATTGTTTAACATGATTTGTGAATGTACCGGAAATGTTTTCATAATCGGCAATCACTGGCAGATTTGCTCTCATGAAAAAATAATGGGGAAACGTACTCACAAAATGCAAAGTAAGTTGTTACATTTCCTATGTTATGTTAGTATTACATGATGAGTGAGCAGCTTTTATATTCAACCTAAACACGAGACAAAACCAGAATACGCCATTCATACAAACGCCACGAACCACCGCATTACTATCTTATTCCGTCTTATATTCCGTCTACAGAATTAAATGTGGCTACTAAGACAACACATGTTGTTCATAAATAACGCGCCTTACACCCACATAAAAGAGAAATACGCTAAGCGCAGCCAACCTCGGCTTTCCTTATAGAAGAAGTATTTTCATAAAAAATGTAAGCGACGCGACGACAGCGATTTTTCCGCTTAAAGCCGACATTCGTCACGCGTCACCAGCGCAGCGTATGAAATCGCCGCCAAATAAACACAACTATTATTTGTCAAAGACCTGCTGGTCCTGGCCTGAATAAGAGAGAATTTAAATTGTAAGGATGAAAATGTAATAGTTTAGCGGTTTGGGTTTACGGGGAATCTGTTACTACTAACGATAGAGAAAGAAATAAAAAATACATGTATTATTGTTGTAACTTCTGTTTAAAAGTACATAATTAAGGGCTTAACCTTTTACGGTTCCTAAAAAATACCAGATTAAGGAGAGAAAAAAACTGATTTTATTTAGATTCGTGCCCTCAAATATAATTTCAAAACGATTGTTAAAATAAACTGACTACCTACTTTTATGTAAAATCATTTTGAGCAGGTATTTTAAGAAGATTTACTTTATTGCCATGATAACAAAACTTATTTATCGAGCTCAAAAGTTGTTTCAGTATCAATTTTAAAAAGTATCCTGCCTATCCCAGCAAATCAAGTCAGCACGCGCTCGTGGTCTATCTAAGCGTTCCTCTCTCTCATAAAACGCGCCTTTTATCAAATGGCTGGGGCCCACCCTTTCTCTGTCGCCAAATTACCAGCCATTCGACGTTCGCACATACTGCGGGCTAAAGGGCGCAAGATACGATAGTTTGGATGTGTTGCCCCTAACAAAGTGCTTGTTCTTCTGAATGTCCTAGTTTTACGAGGCGGTATGCTCTGTTATTGCATCTTGATGGCCTACTGAATTTAAAGGCTCCGATTTTTAGGTCTCGTTCGACAAATGATTGTAAAGAACGATCCTTCGTCTCCCGTATAAATAAGAACGGTCACCGCTAGACATGTTTATGGGCAATCAATGATTTTTATTCGAGACAAATTACCATAAAAGCTTTGAATCAAAATGTTACGATGGTGACAAGTTTGATACAAATATTTTTGCTTCCAATTTCTCTGAACTGCCTCATCAAAATCTTAATTAATACCGCATGGCTTAATGAGGGTGACATGGCAAGAGCAGATCATAAAAAAGATACGGACCACATTGACCCAATTACTCTATGCACCCCAGATCACTCATCACAAAGTGGCCTATTACTGGAGATTGTGCCAGGATGTCCATTGTACTGTGAACAATTAATAGAGTAAAGGGAATCCCGTTGCCGAGTTAAGAGGGACTGTTCCAAATGTCTGCAATGGAGGTTAAGATTTCTGTCAAAGATCAAGCTTTTGATAATTGAATTTAAAACAAGACTGCCTTTGTGTGAGCAATCTTAGGGTAAGTAAAATCCATCAAGGTACCGTCGATCAAAAAATTAAAAAATATACCAAAATTTATTTCAGATATTATTCCCTATTTTCTCGTTTCAATTTGTGACCAGTGATCCGTGAACGAATAACATTTATAAGGGCTCTCCAATTTTAAGACATAACATTTTCGAGAAAAGCGGAAATATCGGAGCGGCCGTCAAAAATCCGCAATTTATTTTGGCACTGAGTTCATCCATTGCGTCGACTCCTCCTACACTTAATGTAATTTTCTCGAAATAAAAAGTGTAACTTTCTAGCAAAATGTTCACACCTTGGATACCCCTCTTGTTTTTTCAAGCAAATGGCCCAGAACAATGTGGGGCCGCATTTCGTGGCCATCTTTTAAAACTTAATCGCTTGTCTCAGGCGTCGGGCCGCGACGTTCATCGTTTTCCGATATTCCGATTCGGTACACTTCGGCCGACTTCGGATAATTTCGTATCGAGTTCGTACAACTTCGCCGACGTACAACGTATTTCGGAAACTTTGAAATCTTACGAATATTCTGAATTAATTTTCTCAGTTCCTATCTCGCAAAGTGCTAAGACCTTTGGCAAATTAATTAAAAATATTTCAAGCTTATTAAACTAAACTAAGTACGGGGAATAATTTTATACTAGTTGAGGAGTAGATCAGTGAGTTTTATGTAAATTGCGTAACAGTTTACATTAAAGTCACCGGGAAGTATTATTACGAACTAATTACTTTGAAGTATGTGCACAACAGTGGCCGTTTTGTAGAATGATTATGAGGTATTATTTTCCCAATATATGTATACATTTTCAAGGTTAACAGTAGCTATAAAATTAGGTACTTACAAAGTCTATGATACTACAAATTCTGAAACTTAGATGAACTCGTAAAAAGAGAATTGACCAACCCACACTTTACAAAATCTCTCGAAGTGACTTCACTGCATATTTCAGAGTAAATGACAGAAAGTATAGAAATAATTAATACCACATCCAAGGTCACACGGCACACCAGACGTACAGCAAAGTCACATAAGACACCCCCTTAATACGCATCCACGCATTCTACTTCAAAGTTTCGTCACATCTGAGCGAAAAGCCTTACTACTTAAGACTCTATCATTATTCTCATCTAAACCTTCTAGTTTCAAAGAGCTTAGTTATAAATCCGAAAGTTTCCGAACAGTTCCGAATATGGCGGCTGACGATTAAGCATCTCACACAATTAAGCTGACAATAGCGTCCCTTGATTAAAAGGAGACGGATTAAAATGGTTCGGAGTCGTTTGATTTCCAGATTATGTTGATGAGTGTCGTTTGTTTGTCTGTCTACATAATGGCTGAATGTTCATTGTCCGGAGTCGCCAAGTGAACAATAATGGATTGACAGTGGATCATCTTTTATTCATTCTGCCATTGAGGCTCTTTCGTTGATTTTTTTGGATCGTTAAGAGTTTGTTTGATTTAAGGCTTGTTAAAAATGTAGGTGAGAGTCTCGTTGTGAATTTGTTTTTAGTTCTTTTTGGAGCTGTAATTGGGTGGGTACTAGACATTTTATAGGTAAGGACGGTATCGTAGGAGGAAGGTACCGTTAGGTTATTGTAATTGTAGAAAGATCTAATTAGTGTTTAAAATTATTGAGTCTACTTCACTTATTATTACATTGCGTATCGATCTAAAGACTTGCTCGCAAAGCATAATGTTCGAGTTTGAGTTCTCTCAATTTATTTATAAACCTAACTTTAAATAATTCTTTAACAATGACTTTGACAATGACAATCCTAAATGCACGTCTTCCCAATAGCTCATGTGTAAGAACGCTAGCTATCTGTTCACAGGATATTTCACACGTTCGATTACCGACCGGGGCACGGCATGCTGCTTTACTTTGAACACGTTTGAATTTATGCGATGACATTTAACTGGAATTAAATGAATCCAAAATAGTTAACGTGTTATTTGTAGATACGTATTTGTGACATTTTCTGTAAAATGTGAGAATTTGACATAAGTAAATGCCACGACGGAGTCATCAGGCTTAATTATTTTAATTTCCTATGAGTGGTGAGTGGGTTTGGGTGTTTGTACAGACGTTAATCTCATATTCTACGTAAGCACTAATTTTTTAATAATAAAATACTAATAATATAACTAATACTATACTATTACTAATAATATGACTAATAATATAATAGTTGAAAAATAGAGTTAGTATAGTGTACCATTTATGAATATTATTATTGTACAGTCAACAAAAGAGATAAGTATGCAGGGTCGTCGAATATTTAGTAAGAAACGGATTGATGTTTTCGGATAAAATTAAATTAACTTAATAGAAAACAAACAGTTAATTTATCAAACTAAATTTCATTCGAAAACATCCATCGGTTTCTTAGTAAACTTCAACTATATCCGACGACCCTGCATACTTATCTCTTTTGTTGACTGTACAATAATAATATTCATAAATGGTACACTATACTACCTCTATTTTTTTGCTCATAACGGAAAATCGATTAAGCACGAACATATTGTAAGAAAATATGGATTTATTCCTTCTGCCAAATGGTCGCAGTAGTAACACAGTTGGGTTCTTATTCTTCTCTCTAATAAAATACTGGCGTACTGAATCACATCGTTGTGTTTTCATGAATCGTGTGAATATCATACCTACTCGTGAGTATAATATATTATTACCCAAGATAACAAAGTAAAGCTAAAAATACAACCAAATCGTTAAGTTTACTTCCCCTAACCCGATGAGTCGAAAGAATTAGTTAACAAGTTTATACTAAAAGCATTTGGTACACTTGGAACTTGTTCCAACATGTTCTCCCTGTTCCGTAACTTGATTTACTTGAGCTTAACTATTAAATCTGACATGTAGCACTCGCAAGTCCTGGCTGCAGCGAGTTCAGCTCGAGATTAGTTTTATACTCTGACAACTTACTCTTAGCATTATTCTAAGAGGTTGTAATGTTGTTAGGTTAACACCCATTGTCATCGTCGATCAAAAACGTAAGGAAAGTCAGTGTCGGTAAAACTTTTATGTATAATTATCCTTGATTCATTAAGATATACGACAGCGCGTATTTTAAAAATGGGTAGGTACGTCAATTAATTTATATTCGATCTTCATAAATCATCATTCTGCCTTATTTTTTGTCACGTGTAGGTATATATAGGAAAAATCAGCTCCCAAATTACACAGACATTATACCTAATGAAAACAACTAAAAAACAACCAGGCAGAACGAAGATATACGAAAACTAAAAGAGACTCAATCTCCCTACAGTATAAGTGATAAGATAAATATCCGCAAACTTTAAGAACAGACATTTTCGATCTCTTGGTCTTTTGTTTAGTTCTTTGGTTTAGTATTGTTATGTATCGTTTTATCGTGTGACGTCAGACTTGTTGACATGGGCTTCTAGTATTAGGTGGTCACCGAATTAGACTAGCGATCGATGCAGCTGCCATTTCTCTCGTTAGTTATGTACATTAGTTCGGACAGAAACGTTACTAGCTAAAGTTATTTTAAGCTTATAAGCAGCTTACCAAGCGAGCGCTTTTTATTACAATGCAAGTATTTTTTTTTGTTTTTTTGTTCACAAAGTCAATCAAATCCCAAACTAATCTAATTCACTCATTATATTGACAAGACAAGTGGACATATTCCCCCTTATTACAAAACAAGGTTTTTCTTTCGATCACGTTTAAACCACTGACCCAGTTATTGGATTAAGAACCCAACGGATAGTTGGGTTCTATACTCGTAAATGCCGTTCTTTATACAAAAATGACAGCTTAGTTCGGTGCTAAGTTGTCATTTTAGTATTAAGAACTTTGCCTAAATCGAAATAAAGTTCGAAATACAAGTACTGGCTCAATAGTTTAGGCTAGAACTAAAGTTAGGTTTCGTTTTGTAATAAGACATATAATGTTCATACATACCAATAATAATTTAAATCATAATTTCCCTTGACCCACACGTCTTAACGTGACGTACATAAGTGTTAAAGAGTTACAAAATAATTATTTTAAATTGGTTGTATCTTAGTTTTTCAAACCAAAACAATATTATTATTAAAACACATCCCTAATCAGAAAACCGATAGGTACACATCCTCCCCATTATAAAATCATCCTTTTCACCAAAATGATACGTCGAATATTCAGAAAAACTGAATCATGAAACAAACATAATCAAAGGCAGTTGTTTCAGCGTATTCAGCGCTGAATTTTATCATTTTATCGTGCGATCGACTCGATACCGGATTACTTTCTCATTATTGTCATTCTCGGTAATATGGCGGGCGAAGAAAAGCGGAGATACGTTTCTTTTTATATTAGAACATTCTAGATTAAAAAACGTTTTTGTTTGATGAAAAAACGCACAAGCTTTTTAAATAAAATCTACAGTTTCTATAGAATTCGAAAAAATAATGGAATCAGAGGGCTTAGTGTGTTTTAATTTAATAGCAGAACTTCAGGTGCGGGATTGATTACCACACAAAAAAAAAATGGCCTACACATAAATATGGATTAGTCCAATACCGGTTCGAGTTTTTGTACAAGTAAGATTTGTGCATAAAAACAACGTAGCTGTGAGACACGACATTAAATTTATTAATTTTCAGTCCTTTTATTACTACAGGAAGGCTGGGCAGGGGCTTGTGGCTAAGTAATAATAGCGCCACGGGTTGATCAATCAGGTGTCCATGGATAGGTGACCATCTTTACATACAAAGACCCCTCCGTGGCTCGGGAAGCACGTTAAGCCGTTACTCCCGGCTGTCCTGGTGGATCTTCGGAATTCGGACAGTTGTTACGGGTCGTCAGAAGCCCGGACTGTGCCATAACTGGGTTGTGGAGGTCAGACAGGTAGTCGATCCAATGAAAATACTCGTACTCAGCTGTATCCAGTTAGACTGGAAGCCAACATATAAAAAGCCAGGCAGATCATCTGCCTGGCTTTTCCCAAGTATGTTGACTACCAGTAGTCATGAGCAATGTAAGAAGATAAAGTTGAAACAACACACTGGACGGTATTAATTAAAGCACGTAAGTATTCCAAGCCCGATCAAGTGATAATCCCAATCCGTTCCAAAGTACCTAAATCCTGATTAAATCCAACTAGAACAAAATGTCCAACTTAGAAGCCTTAGACTTTGTCATCAAAAAGTTTTCGATGAGGCTTCGTTGGGATTAAAATATTTCCCTCGTCGGTTCATTAACCCTGCAAGTGAGGTTGTTACGAGAACTAATAAAGAGAGCCTTATATTAATTTTCGTCGACAGCCGGTCTCCGAGATTTTCAAACAAAACTAGATGTATTACACAAAGGGATTTAGCAGCGATCCTTCGTTTTAATGAAGCTTAGAAACCAGAAAACGACAGATTATGAGAACGGAACGTTTGAGTACTCGTATATTAAGACACTCGTTAAGTTTTTTTTTGTTGAAGAGAATTGAGGATTTGAGCAGCGAGAGGGCTGTTAACATTGACGATCGTATAGATTTGTGTTATACAGTACTCTCGGCGTAATTGATTCAGCATTCATGTATTTAAATTATATGGAAATGTATGTATAGTCGTAAATTGACGTGAGTTAGAAGATGTAAAGGGTAGGTTTTGAAGACAGAAATTGCGAAACAAGTGTGGGATTTTTCCGTCGCAATGTTTTACGCTGTTCATGAAAGAAGACATGAGAAATTGTGAGATACTTGTTATAAATGTTGGGCTCCGGCACGTTAGGTTTATGCAAAGTGTATGGTAAATAGTAGTACTATTTATTGTTGTGATTTAGTGGAAGGTTTATGCTCTGGAGTGGTCGTTTACGGGCTCATGTTCATGATCACAAAACAAAAAACACGCTGAATTGTGACACACACAGCAGCTAAGTAAATTATTGTAACAAGTAGTACAATCATTTATTCAACTGTGGAATACTTCATTTTTCGTCAATACAATTTACGTTATATATAGGTAGTTCCAAAGTTTTTCTTGTCAGTTTGGCATTCATACCATTCATAATTTTTTTTTGGCATCTTGAGGATGTGCAAGTATTTGTCAGTACAGATACAATTCCATTTCCTCAAACCAACATCCAGACCCGAAACAGCTATGTGTACGCCATACACATATTTGGTCCATGTGGGAATCAATCCCCGAACTGTGACGAAGCCAATCACTCAGCCGAGCTTATACACCAATAAGTCGTCTAGATATTGATATTACCTATCTATCGAAAGCGAAATGTGGCTCTACTACGGCTTACCCCTCGGGGACAACATGCGTGATTTTTGTGTATATATGTAATATTTTATCTATTTTTCTACAGTATAACATACATAATGGACAGTAAAGGCTAGATAGCCTGTGTTGTCCCACTGTAGGGCAAGTGCCAAACTCTGCTTTTTCAACACGCTTTTTTCCTCTGCTCAGTGCAGCCAACCATTTCGGAAGGAGTCAAGTTCGTCCCTCCACCTTTACCTTAGTTTGCAGCAAGGTCACCCACTTTGATATAACCGTACTAAAGTCAATCAACTCAATGCCAACTGTATCTTTTCCCCAAAAAAATGATTGATAGACTTCAATGGAAAAGAGTACTTTTTTCCTGCCTCATTGATAGGTACCACATTATACCCTTAAGTGCCGATGTCATTACATACAGTTTAGTTTATCTGAAGAGTACAAATTTTTTATCCCCTCCCTAGAACGTTTTATGGCACCCTTCGATATTATCGAAAGGGGTTTGTAGGAGATTGCAGGAAAGTACACTGCATAAGATAAGGGCTATCGATGTGATATTGAGCATCAACTCTTTGAAGCTTGAATTTTTTTTATGGATGATGCGTGCGAGAAGCATATTTTAACTTACTTAAAACATGCTGAAACCATTAATATTTAGGTTAACCTTCGTTAAATCGGAATAAACACTAAGAAAACAAGATTTCTGTAAGTTATAATTTTGTCAAGCATTCAACTATGTATAATATCTTATAATCATAATAATATGAAATAACTAACCTCGGCTTCTTTAAAAAGTAGGTCAGCAAAAATATTAATAGCTACGTTAGGACTTCATATGAGGTCAACCTTTTTTTCATTAAATTATTGACCACTTCCTTCTTACACTTCGTGATGGCAAGAGCTATGTTACAAATGTTATGTTCAAAAGATTGGCCTGTCACCAAGGCTGTTCGTAGGTTCCAGTAGGTAGGTTGTAATTTCTACACCGGCAACGGTAGTGTATGTGAAACTGATTAATACATATTGAGACCTCTATGTACCATATGCTCAGAAATAAATAAATAATTATTATTATTCCACTTTAGTGTCATCACTTCTGAATGCACTCTTTGACAAGCACTTATTTATTTCTTTGAAATATACAAGATGTATCGAAAGCCAAGTATTCCTCAAAGGAAACATTAAACTATTCAACGTTCCTGCACCAATACACATACATTTCCTGGTTCGTTCATTTATCTACTTTGATCTTCAGTTCCTATATACGAAAACGAATCGTTTGTGGCACTTACCCATGGTTTGTTTAAATAACAAAATAATACTTTAAAGAGGAGTGATGATATCATCACCAACTTTATTGTCTACGACTGTCTGGTGTCTACCCCTACATACAAACTTATAAGCAAACAAATTTTACCTCTTTTTAATATTACAGTACATATAGATAATCTATTTGTCTCTTTTTACGTTAAAAAATACCTATTAGATTAGTGGCTAGCTAATTCCTTCCCCCGATAAGGGAAGTACTTAATCTAGTCAAAACATCAGTAGACCAGCTAATTTAAGACACAAACAGATTACAGAGTCGTTTGTCACACTATGTCTGTGATCATTAGTAATGACATACGAACCAAAGTTGAACCAATGCTGGTCGGTTAGATATTAGGAACCGATCATTAGTGGCATCGGTTCAATGTCATCGGATGTTCTAAGTTTATCTAAAGTAGGTTATTGGGGTAAAGGTATATTCAATCGTTCTGCAGTCCATTGTTTTATACGTTGTTTTGTATAGAAATGAGTTTTATTTAGCACAGGTATTAAGTTTTGTATTATTTCAGGAAATATTTAACATTTAAAAAAAGACATTAACGGTTTGAATGGAAATTAATATTTGTGTGTGTGATTTGTAATGTGTGTATGCCATGTGATATAAGAGCAAACAAAAATTACTAAGAGAGATCGGGAAACAATAGATAAGATTTCAACTTAACTGACCATTCATTAGGTACCGTAATTTTGAAATTACTTTGTTTTATGTCCGACCACATTACTCATAATTACCAGATGAATAACTAGTTTTGGAAACGTTGTCATAATTTTTTTTCGTTGTTTTTTTTAAGTTATCAAAATCGAAGGTTGTGAGATGTTATGATTACTAAACTTGATTAACGAATTGCTGATTTAAGAAAATGAATGCTGCAACCTATTCACTTTTCAAACACCATATTTACATTATATCTAACAAAATAAACAGAACGAAATCATAACACGTAAGTGTAACATTACGTCTCCGAAGGCCGAAGGTAACTATTGTAAGGTAAGTACTCTCTTTTCCGATATGTCCATTATATGGTCCCTTTACATGTCTGTAACAGGCAATTTGGAGATTGCTGACTTTGATAACCGATACCGGATGAGGCTAAATGGCTATTTCAATTTCTAAGAGCCAAGCAATCAAATAATTCCATATTATGGACTCCTCGCTGGGTTACCTACCATCAAATTGTATTCGTGCAGTTTCCTTTGTACATGACACAACTTATCTTTATACCGGACTACGCCCGGAGAAGGTAATGTTTCGCTGTTTGAAATAATGGCAGAAAGTAGAAGTACTTGTTGTGTTATGAGTTATGACAAATAAATCAACTTAAATGAAATAAATAAAACATTCCATCATCATTTGCAACTTAGTAGAAAGAAAACAATTATTTATTTATGAAAATTTTACATCCATGGTCTAATCGATATTCTCCTCCTTCATTCCAATTATTAAATGAAATATTTCAATTTCACGTACCTGTATTAATCTGATTTTGATAAGCCGCGAAAATGAAATTTTGTAACTATTAAATACGACTAAACTGAGTCCAAATGAAAAAAAGAATAAAAATGTAATAAAGAAACGTTTACCACGTGCTTGCTTTTCAGATTGATCATAAACCAAAACTAGTTCAGGTTTTTGACCAAAAATCATTAAATCACATGATCTTGGAGGCCATGTCTTGTCCCCGAATCTTGAGATGAGGAATCCGTTGAATCTCTCTTTCAATAATTCTCGTTTGACGAATTTAACTGCAGTTTTCATAATTCACTTTAATCATGTCAACGCGCTGTTTAACTGTAGGTATAGCGATATCATACAAAGATAAATGCCAAACATTTACCGACTCATCTGTCAAAAATTCGCGCCAATCGACAATCTAATATGGCCGCCTTTGGCTGTCAAAGATACCTTGTCCCTATTGAAAAACCCTTTACTTACCTAAATTATAGACAAACACGAAGTGGATAAAATGTATGAATTGCTTTAGAACCTAACTTCCTGTTCATGTTATGTTATCATATCCAGTACATTAATAAAATAATAACATTGAATGTTTGTTCAGGATGTTATACCGTATTAAATAGTAGCTGAGTAAACTCTATCTAATGTACGAATATGTGAGAACACACTGATGATACATTCGGCAACTGATAAAGTGGGTATTTTCACATTCTGTGGGACAATATCATATATCATTATTTGTATCAAGCCTTTGAAAAGGGTTCACTATTAGCCGCCAACTGTGAGGTAGGAAGATTTGATGTTACAAAATTAGTCTAGTTCTTAAAATAGATTAAAAAAATAGGCCAACTTTTCCCCCATAAAATTTTAGTTTCATGTGACAAAATGTAGTATGCACAGCACAACATTTTGTAAAGTAGCAACAAATTGATAAAAATCTAGATTTTTATAGATACCTACTACTTTTAGCACTTAATAGCAATAGCATAAAATTCTCTCATAATATGTTAGCATTTCCGCGTATCTCGTTAATATTGCCATGAAATGCTCGCTACGCAATAACCACATTACCCGCTCATGGTGGTTTATTAAATATTGAAGCACTTTAATAAAACCAAGCGCAATGAAAACAGTGCGGCAAGCCGCCGCCAAACTTGTATCATACCGGAAAATATTCATTTTAAAACTTATTAGCAGCATATTAGTGTTTTTTAAATCGGTCACAAAATTGGTAGTATGGTAATAGTGTCATAATTAAAATATTTTGAATATTGATTTCGTTTTAAATAATAATGATTTCAAAAATAATAGTTCTTTCACTGACCTTTTTTATTGTAGAATATAGCAGGTTATCTTGCATTTTGTTTTCTATTTCAGTGGTTCTGAGAATTTATTTGTTCAAACATGAGTAATAACATATAAATTGTGAGCAAGAGATGTTAAAAGTTAAAAGAAAAATAGATAATTATGTCAAAGGTATACCTATGAATATGTAAATAATATGTTTTGGCTGACCGACTCCTTGACTATTCAGAAGTACCTACCTGTAAACGACTGTGATTGCAATAGAATAGATTTAAAATAAACTTAAATTAATTTTTTGTGTTGCAATTACCTTCTTCCAACTTACCTACACTTAATTCCCACATGATTCCCTTTTAATTTACAATACGTTTAAGAACGCAGTTATTGTTTACGAGAAGCACTTATTTGCTACGAGCCAGTGCTACGCACTACGTCACGTGCTACATTAAGTGCTACGTGCTACACAATGCAGCTACGCGTTACGCCGTTGACTGTTGTACCGTACTCGTCAATATATTCAGAGTGGCATTTCCCTTATTTTTCGAAACGTTCCTGTTATTATTTCAGTCTTCATCTGTCAAAAAACCTCAAGTTTAGTTAGTTATATTTATGACAAGTTTTTGACATTGATTGTCGCAGAAATGCGATATGAATTATTTTCTTACGAGAATCGCCCTTTTTTTCTAATTAATTGTTTATTGTGGCTCACAGGTAAAAATATGGTGTTACAGTTTATAAAGTGAAATACATCTATGACTCGCCTTTGGGCATACAATAATTTAAAGACTTTTGCAACATTACAGTTAAGTAGTAGTCAATAATTTAGTGTAAATTATTATATTAGTCAATAATAATAATAATCAATAATTTAAAAAGAGTCGATAATTTAATAGTAATTGATAAAGTAGTCAATAATTTGTTAATATTTAAAACAATAGGCAATAATTTAAAAATATTTAATATACTGATTACTAACAGCTATTAAACTAAAAAGGCCTTCTGAAAAAGTTCCTGTTAAATGTTTAATTATGTTTTAAAGCAAAATGTAGTTTTTAAAATTCATAGGTACCTCTACCCGTTCCATGTGTTCACGTTCTTATGTGTAAAGATTAATCAAAAAGTTCTTGGAAACGTATTAGGTAATAACAACCTACATGGATACTTGGTTTCATCGAGTTACCTTCATAAAACAGTTTGCAAATTAATTTTCATATAATAAATTGTTTATGCTTGACAAAATTATTTTCTCACATTGTTCCTATACATGATATTTTTTTAACCAGTGCGCAAACTGTAACCATGAATATTATCGCGCTGCGTAAAAGTGGACTTAAATTATATCACAGAAATTTGATGAAACCGGACTGAGTGTGAGGTGAGTATTATGATTGAATTATTTTATCGATTTTTTTTCTAATTAAAGTATAACTGCTGATCCTTTTAGTTATTTTCTAATCGTTTTATATTTATCATAAAGCCTAAATAGAAGAAAAGAAAATTAATGATGAATATAAAATATAACATTAAGTATAATAATAATAGGTATAGGTAATATGTAAAATTTCTATTTTCAAAGTAATTTGGTTTCAAATACATAGGTAAGATAAGATAAGTCTTTATTTGCCTTAAACATGGTATAAAGGTGTTACAGATTGGTAATATAATATAGTCCACATGTTTAGCTATACAACATCGTGTATCAATTGCATGCAAAATACTTAGAATCAATTAGTAAGTAGAAATAAAATGTCAAAGCTATAAAACATTTTCCACGATACAATCATCATAACATAATATTATTTAATGCCAGAAATTAATCACCACGAACAAAATTAAAAAGTCATAGTTGTAAACATTATTTGCAACAGTTCTATAACATTAAGTACATAATATAACTTAAAGTAAAAAAAAAAAGAAATCAATAAAATCAATAATTATAAAATTAAAATTATAAACATTATCGACGATCCAGTATGTCATTATTTATGAATTATAATCCAAAAAATCCAAAAAAAAATAAACATATTAAATAACACATGCTATACTGACTTTATAAACTCGCATTGACGGTTCAAATCATCTAACCGTTCACTAGCTAGTTAAAAAGCTTTCATGACGCCAGCGTTATTGGAAATATTGTGCGCGACTTTCATATATTACGTACTCCGCTTTGACAAAGTCATAGAGTACTTATACAGGACTAGTCAGCTAGTGTTGTTTGTGATTTTTATGTTTGTAAAATGCCTACTTATTTTTGTTGATATTTAGTTTGATTTGTGCCTGCAGCCAGAACCAACCTACTGGCAAGAACTCCTCTAACTAGAGCCATGCGTGTCGTGAATGAGGTTCACGAGAGAGTTGATGTATTGTAGTGCAACTTGAGTGAATTCGCAAAAGTTACATTATCTTTAATATATTATTTAGATGTCGGTTAAGATTTAGGATATTGTATGTAATTTTATAGGATGTAGATTAAGGATTTAGCATGTAAGGCCTTTCTATCGCATTGGATCGCTGATCTGTAATGGTAGTAGTAGGTAAGATTTGGAGAAATAAATAAATTTTGCGACTTCTTCGAATAATGATCTAACGGCCTACCCTAGAGGGTAGGTTATATTAAGTCTCTTATAATATTAAAATAATTTTATTATTTTAAACAAAACCGTCCTTTATTCGCTTTAAAGTATGCGGTGAAAATACCAGTACCTCTCTAACAAACAATATCAATTTAAAACCGATGAACACCTTCCACCGTCCAACAGAACTACAGAATCCTCACGGAAACAAGTAATTTTCCAGCCATTCTCACGTGAATCAATTGAAAGACTGCAAAATGATTTCAATGACAAATTGGCTCAATTCATTATCAATTCACCGGGGACTAATGAGTCATTGTGTACGGAATTAAAGTCACATGTATTATACTCGTGTGGTGACTGCGTAATTGAATTGTTCAAATTGCCTCCACCTGCAGCCAGGGTTGGCTAAGCTGGAATGCTGGACTGAACAAGAATTGTGGCCGCGTTCTCTGAATTTCGTATTGTATTATCATTATCAAAGCGTTTTGTTTTGGTCTGTAACTAGCAGAAACTGGCTGGACACCAGAATTCAGTACGTCTTAAAGCAGTTAAGTAGGTATTTATATGTCGCACAAAACATTGCAGATTAATTATCAAGCAGCCTGTGACTGCCTCATAGCATACTGTATCAATGCAGCATGACCGATATACCGTAAAACTGACATCTCTTCAAGGCTAAGTCACAGATATTGTATAGTATTGCTAACGTGAATTCCATAAAATTACTTCACATTCGGTCCAAACCATGTGGGTGCCAGACCTAACAGCAGCGACCACGCCGCAGAGGTTTTGAACAAAAGGTAAATTATTTAAACGCCCCTGTAAATCACTATTAGTGGGTCTTGGGAGAGAATAGCTGGTTTCTTTACAATTGTGAATAAGAGCTTCCAGCCGGATAATTGTAAAAACCTGCTTATTTCAACGGATTTTTACCAGTGTTCTGCTGATTTGAGTAGCTTTATGTGCAGTTTTGAATGGGTTGAAGAATGTCTGGGGTCAATTGATAAATTGCACTCATTTTTTTGACGTAAAAAGGTCTAGCCTAGACCCTCTCGAATCAGATGACACAATTTAATGGACGTCTCCATCATACTTTTTCAATTTCCCTTACAAGATAATCTATTATAATGTAACAAGAAATGAATCCATGCTAGTACCGAAGTATGAAAAATATGCGGTGCCTGAAAATGCCTTCATACGACGATGCTAATGAAATTGAACCACAACCGGTTTTTATCCAGAACCACGCGACACAAACTGAAATACTACCCCAGAAGAGGTTACCACAGTTCATTTACCCCTTTCAGCCAAGATACATAGAAGAATATTCATTGCAGAAAAGGCAAGAAAAATCAGTTTTCATTTCGCTGCAACGTACGGCCATATATAACGCGTTGATGTGTTTCAGTGGCTGCCAAGTTTGCACTCTTCCTCGTGTGTAGGAGGCATTAGCAAAGTAGGTACGTTATGAATGATTCTGTATTGTGCTAGTATGAGTATGCATGTAGGATAGTTGGAAGATGTTTTACATTGTTTAGGTAAGAAATGTCAGTGTTCTTCGAGTGCATTTCAAATGAGCATTCACCAGTGACAATACTTTATTTTTGTTATATTCTTAGCAGTTAATTTGTTTGGCGAAGAACTAACTTTGAAGTAGAAAAGAAAAGTTATCACCAAAGAAGGGAAGTTTAAAAAGCAATAACGGTCGAAGAATCAATTACAATATCAGCGTTTTTGACAGCTAAATGTGTATTAAATATGCGGTTTGTGAAAAATATTCACTAAAATATACAAAGCCGAAGGGACTGCGCAATAATTTGCCAAATGTCTTCTTAAACACAGCTAATAGGATTATCATAGCACCCAGGCCCTAAACAATTTATTTTATTATACTGCATGACATAAAAAAATGTCCCAAATATCTGTGTAATATACATAAAGGTTGTTTCGCATCCGTAGTACTTAGCAGTAAAAGTATAATTTACAAGTTAAGTTATAAACATCTCTTATTCACTGGCGTTGTTATTGGCAGACGTTTTCATATTTCTTTCGACTTTTACTATCGTACAGACAGTTATTCTGTTTTCTAACGACTATTTTATAGTACTGTATAAATATGGACGTAAAAAAATGGAAATAAATAATTTTACGTCACTCTTTCGGTTTGTTTGAGAATATATTTGTACCTATTTCGATTATTATGGTAATTTTCGTTTTTAGCGACGGATAGTTATACATATACTTATGTATCGTCGCTTAAAGAAACATAATGCCCGTGTATACAACGTTGGTATCGGTTCCCAGGGAAAAGTTAGAGTGGGTTCCAACCATTCCATTACATTAAAATAAAAGTTTTATACCGATATCAAGTTTTCATATTTCTACAACCAGTTTTATGAAAAAACTTGGATTGTTTTCTAAACATTGAACGTTGAATTTTGAATACATTTGTGGTAAGATCTTTTCGCCATTCTTTAAATAAATAAATACTGAGATGGAAGAGTATTTTACATCTCCGCAGCTATTTGATTTTTATTTCATAACTACTGACAAATAAACTGTATATGTGCAGACGTTTTATATATAAACTATAATGCGGCATTTGAACTTATATTATGTCAAAGTTTCATGCGTTGCATCAATAAACTAAGTAAATACATAACCGGACATAGCTATCCTTATGAATTTGTGACTGTGAAATTCGATGAAAAACATTATGAAAAGCGATCGCTTTTTTAAGTAGGAAAAAGGTTCATACAAAATTCTCGAGCATAAACAATATGGTTATGGAAAAATAATCTTAATTTAAAGTCGTAAACCTTCGAGTTGGCCACCCTGTATTTCAAATCTTCTCTTGTAACTTCTCGATTAGTGGTACTCGAATTACAGATTGCTACCTCATAAAAAAGACCCAAAAAGTTTATTCGTATAAAGTCCCAAACAAATTCACCATTCAACGCAAGATCGGCTTTCACAGTACACAAATCACGCCAAATACAGTGAGCAACGTAACCTCACTCATAAGTACGTACGCAGGTATTTGACGGATGGCATAAATTATACCTTTGTCTGACTTTATGACAACCATATTTTTGTTTACGAATAATTTAGGAGGACCACTCGAATCTCTTTTTACGTAACCCGCTGGAATGTGGGTCTCACTTGAATTTGTACGTTTGGATGAATATTTTTGCGTGAAAAGGTCTGCTTTTGATTGCCGCTGAGATTAATGTATTACGCTCTTATTACAAAACAAGGTTTTTCTTTAGACATGGTTTTAATCAGTCGGCCAGTTTTCAGATCAGTATTACAGTGTCATTGCAGTATTTTATTACGTACTGTACCTTAGTCGGAATAAATACAAAAACTGGCTAAAGTTAGATTTTGTTTTATAATAAGTAATTTTATGTTTCTTACGCTTGTCTGTTGATGCTATTATTATTAAGGCACACCCGTCGTCGAACGATAACATCGGCAGTCAAGATCAATCCAGTGTGTTCTATAGCAGCGGGATTACGTTCATCGATCGACCATAGATTATGTTTTCATGATCATCATCGTTTCAGCCGAAAGACGTTCACTGTTGGACATAGGCCTCCCCCAAGCACCTCCACTTCAACCCGTTCTGTGCTTCTCGCATTCAACAGGTTCCTGCGGCCTTTGCCGTCGATCCACCTTATGGGAGGCCTTCCAACGCTGCATGTTCCCGTTCGCGGTCGCCACTCCAGAACCTTTCGGCCCATCAGCCATCATCTGTTCTGCGAGCAATTTGCCCTGCCCACTGCCACTTAAGTTTGGCAATTATTCGGGCTATGTCGGTTACCTTATGATTATGTGTTAAGGCGATCAAAATCGACTGGTCGATTTCGATCGTCCGCGTCCGTTAAATCTTATTTTTTCAATGAAAATGTAAATAATAGGCCTCAGCTAGAACAGTTTTTGACGGCACGGTTGGCGCAGTGGTTAAGCGATTGACTGCTGCGCTGCGTGTCGCGGGTTCGATTCCCGCACGGAACAAATATTTGTATGACCTACATGTATTTGTTCCGAGTCTGGGTGTTTTTCTATCTATAATATGTATGTATTTACAAAAAAAAAAATGTATATAAGTAGTTTATCAGCCATCTTGTTACCATAACACAAGCATTAGGTTGCTTAGCTTGGGACAAATGGTGCTGTGTGAAATGTCCAGGGATATTATATTATATTATTATTAGTTCTAGGTATTTTTTCTTCGATATTGCCATTGCTCTCGGCACTAAAATTATTCCGATTAAATTGAGCCTGTCGCTCTGCCAGGATTTTGAAACAAATAACTATTTTTGGCAGATGTTTCAACCCCAACAACCTTTTTTTACTCGGAAAACCGATACGCTAAAGTGTTTATAAAAAAACCCACGTTTTTTTTAAATTGCTCTATATTTATTCCAGTAATGTATACGCCTGTCTACCACTATTTTATACATAGGCTTATGGCATGGGCTTATATACCTAATGGAACTCACACATTCTCACTCTCGGCGAGTCTCACAAAATAATGATAAGTCATCTGTAAAGCCTAGTGGTTATAGTAATTTCTCCTACCAACATTCGGAAGTTAAAAGAACAGAGACCCATTAAAATATTCGACAGCAAAAGGCAAAAAAAAGGGAAAAAGGCAAATTTATTAATGTTTGTATGACTACATTGTATTCAGCTAATATCAATGATGTGATCGGGTTTACTTATACAAATCATTATGACCATGTTATGAAATATTGCACTAAATCATTATCTCTTCACATTTACATCGCAAACAGTGATTCTTGCTCCAATTACTTATAATAACTAGATGTTCTACCATAAAGACTTCAGTACAACAGTCTCTTGGCACTATAAGCGATTGCTTGGCTCACTGACTCTTATTTATTTGCCAAAGGACCCAGATTCGAGTCAAGTTGATGAATATTCCTTGTTGCCAAGTATCTTGAAATTAAACTGGATTAAAGTCGATTGTACTGGATTCTATAAGGGTATTTACTTTGAATCGCTTTTACTAATTAAATACTAGTTTAGTGCTGCTGTAATTAAACGAAGGACAAGAAATTGGTATTCATTGTGTTTGATACAAGGTGCTGTTTCATACAGGGTGTGAAACGGTTTGTTTTTACCTTTTAAGTAAGAATGAAAACATTACTTCGTTAAACACTGTGTATAGTCAGACTTTATCAAATTCATCAAATTTTTATTTATCAAATTTCAAAATCGTTATCAAATTTTACGATTACCTACCTACGTCAAAGAGTTCCTTTAATAACATAAAAATACGCTTAAATCCTAAATGTAGGTACGTTTAGATAATAGATACTTTTGTTACCGTCAGCGTTCAGTACTTATTAAATGTAACTACTTACATTTATTATGTACTGAACGTTGGCGTCCCTACATAAGTATTTCGTCCTCAAGAGGTTTTTGGACGTCAAAGAAATAAAAACTATTTATTTACAAAATAAGTTTATATCAAATGTCTGTTAAATATCTACTTCTGGAAGTTGTTCATAAAGAGATACTTTTACTAAATAAAATGGTGTTTCTATGTGTTCAGAGCTTATAAAAATAAAAACTGGAATATTTTTTCCATAAAGTATCAATTTCAATATTTAAATTATTCATTCGATGAATCAAATGTGGTTTATTTTATTCAAGTCTTATTATAATAACTAGCGTCTGCCCGTGACTTCGTCTGTATGTCCTTGTCCCCCCGCCCCACCCCATCGCAACACATCCTACCTGCGCTATTACTTCGTCTGTATGTCCTTGTCCCCCCGCCCGTTGCAACACATTACTTCGTCTGTATGTCCTTGTCCCCCTGCCCCACCCCATTGCAACACATCCTGCCTGCGCTATTACTTCGTCTGTATGTCCTTGTCCCCCGCCCCACCCCGTCGCAACCTATCCTGCCTGCGCTATTACTTCGTCTGTATGTCCTTGTCCCCCCGCCCCACCCCGTCGCAACACATCCTGCCTGCGCTATTACTTCGTCTGTATGTCCTTGTCCCCCCACCCCACCCCGTCGCAACCTATCCTGCCTGCGCTATTACTTCGTCTGTATGTCCTTGTCCCTCCGCCCCACTCCGTCGCAACACATCCTGCCTGCGCTATTACTTCGCTTTCGCATAGCTTTCTTTCCGACTTTTTTTCTTCTTGCTCGGCTCCTAAGGCTATTTAGCATCACGCTACGGCCATAGAGTGATGTCAAATAGCCTAGAGCCGTCCTCAAAAATTGAATTATCAAATGCAATAAGATTTTTTCAAATCCGACTGGTAATTCCAGAGATTAGCGCGTTCAAACAAAATAACTCTTCAGCTTTATTATTAGTCGAATATTCCGTGTATATTATAGATCTCGAGTGTTTGTTAAAAAGTTTTCAATTATTGTACATCAGATCACTTAATTCTTATCGTCAATTGAATATTCACTTTATTTTTTTATCAAGGCTTTTTATAATAACAGCCGCACGGTCGGCACGGGTTGTTCGAAGGTAAAGCTACTCTTGCCGCGGTCGGTTCGTGGAGACCGCTCCGTGCAGACCAGACATAACATCAATACAATACATTTACATTAAATTCATTGTCAACATATTGATCATCGTAAAAGACTTCCGGAGTGAAATTCGTCAACATAACAAGCGAATATGAATAAGCTTATCAATCAATTTGCAACGCATTACACATTTCATATTATGATAAATGCCTGTTGAAAGAAGTAATATTATTCGCCAATCAAATTATGGAATGAAATAAACCCCCTGTATGTTATGAATATTAAAACCGATGACGTAACGGTTTGACGAATGTTTTGTAAAAAATAGGAAGGTTGGGGAGTACAGGGAAGGGTTGATCGCCGCTCTAAACAAATGTTTGTTTGGTATACCGACAGTTCGTTGGTTGTTTATTTGTACAGTGTGCTATTGTACATGTGATATTGTGTGGTGCCTGTACACTAACCTACAATACAACGGTGTGTTTTGGAAAAAAACAAGCTAAGTACATGCTTTCATGCATGAATTCTTGGAATGAATAATATTGTTAAGCTCACATAAGTATTTTAAATTACTCATACTTTCGTTTTAAATGGTATTCATTTACGCGAGTGGATCCGAGGGTACAGAAAATATAAAAATTATAACCTTAATTTCCCTCATCCGTCATCCGGATAACACGAAAACGAAACCGAATACATCTCAAATAGTTTCACCCTATTCTGACATTTTTTTTTGTTACTGATTGGCTCTTGACCTTTATCACGCCTGATGGAAAGCGATGGATGAGGTCTATGATGGAACGAGCGTGCCCAGAAGATGCCTGTTTATAAAAGTCTCCGTGTCTTTCAGTCTGTAAGCCTACGTCCACAATGACAGGCGGCTTGCTTAGCGCCTTTGATATACGGTGGCCGCACTAGTTTTGCGCGTTTGCGTGTTGATTCACTAGGCCTACGTTCATTTCCTTGTTGGCAAGATGTCACTTTTAAACAAAGCTCAAAAACTGCCACTTCTCTAACTTCTCATTCATTGTGATAAAATTATCACATTATATCATATTGATTAATAAATGTACTATTTGGTAATATCCATCTTTTTGTACGTTGACTTCCACCTCTTGCCATAATTATTTTGGGACCACTGATTCATTAGATGGATCCAACAAAGGGTCTATTTTGAAAACTGATGTAATTAATATTTTTTTATTTTTATTTAACTTGCCTCACGCCTCGTGACAAAAAACAAACACGTTTGTTTATACTTCGATACAGGTTTGGTGACTCGCGAAGTCACCAAGCGCGCAGTGCGGCCAGTTGCGAAAACTCTAGAACGTTCGTTTCACTTCGCTACTCGCCAGGTGACTTACTAGACTCTAGGCGTTAAGTAAGCGGCTTGTCAATACGGACGTAGCCTTAGTGCGTTTTAAACTCGAGAACCGATTACAATAATTATTGTTTAACATGTCGTGCGCCCGATGGGATTTCCCATCAACAAAATGACGAACTTCCATGCCATATTTAACCCCTCTAGGAGGTGATTTTTCAAAAATTTTCAAAAATCCGTTCTTACTGCTCTGTGTCGTTGTATAAGGAACTCTTGTGTAAAATGTCATGCTTCTAGACTCAGCGGCACGGCGTTACGCTGTGCGTTCTCTGTCAAAAAATTAATTAATTTAAGATCTTTATATACATACATAAACTTACATTTTCCTCCCTTGGGGGTTGACAGAAACCACATAACGCCACCTTCTATGATTCTTACATACTCGTTTTCTCGTGTTTGCCTTCATACATCTGGTCAGATACGCACGCCGATTATGATTTACGATTAAACCCCTTTATTCATAAACGTTGCTTAAAGTTAAGCAGTGATTAGCGACTGTTTAACCATACATTTTTGACGTTTAAGCGTTACTTAACTTTAGTCATCGTTTATGAATAAACCCCAAAATGTTTATTTTAAAAAAATCATAGAGTCTAAACGAGTGGAACCACAGCTAGTTTTACAAAACCTTAACCATTTCCTGCCTCCATCATCCGGATGACATCACTCAAAACCAATCAAAATACATCTTAAACAGTTTCACCCTATTCTGTCATTTCACAGCGCGATTTCCATAAACCAGGTAGACGTTCCAGAAACTAATCTTGACTCGATTCACCGAAGTTATTTCAAATTGTAACTAAGTAATTTCCATTTACGAGTCGTGCCCCTAATTAAAACGGATAGCCTTCAGGGATACCGTTGCTAAAACTACAGAGTACGGAGTAGGGATACGGAGTAGAGGACCAAGAGGAGGGTTACCTTCAAATCAATTCTAATAATCGCGCCTTGTTAGAAATTTCCTAATTGTAAGGGACGTTGGAAATTAATGCTGTTGTGGGAATTAAATGGCACTTCTTTAGTTCTTTGTTTGAGGGTTTTTCTGTTGTTAATACATTGTTGGGCATGTGTTCCGCATGGAAAGAGGCACAAGATGCAATAGACATCTTTTGTGACCTATCCAAGGCATTTGTCTGCGTTAATTACGAAACACTGCTCTTGAAACTTTAGCATTACGGACTGGGTAAACTAGCTCTAACTTAATAAAATCATATTTAAATGATAGATTTCAGCGAGTTCAAATAAACGGTGTGAATTCATTGGGGTTAAAAGTCAAAATGGGTGTACCGCAGGGCTCAATATTGGGGCCGTTCCTATTTTTAGTATATATAAATGATTTACCTCATTTACTAAAAACCCGACCACAAATGGTGTTATTTGCTGATGACACATCACTGATTTTTAAAGTAGGCAGACGTGCACAAGAGTTTGACGACGTAAATAACGCTATGCTTATGGTCCATAATTGGTTTACTGTAAATAATTTAGTATTAAGTAAAAAAAAAACTAAATGCATTAGATTCGCTTTACCGAATGTTAGAAGTAGTTTATGTCACGTTGTATTGAATAGGGAGATACTTGAATTCGTCGAAAATAAGGTTTTCTTGGGGATCACGCTTGACTCAAAGCTGCAGTGGGGTCCTCACCTAACATCACTTGCAGGGCGGCTAAGTTCAGCCGCTTACGCTGTTTGGAAAATCCGTCAATTAACAGACGTGGATACCGCGAGACTGGTCTATTTTAGTTACTTCCATAGCATCATGTCTTACGGTATTTTGCTGTGGGGACGAGCTGCAGATATTGATTATATCTTCATTCGCAAAAGAGGGCTGTCAGAGCCATCTACAATCTCAGCAGACGCGAATCTCTAAGAGAGCTGTTTAAAAAAATTAACATCATGACGGTTCCTTGTCAATATACAGGGTTATTTGTAAAACACCAACAACCTCTTAAGAGGTCATTGTACTCATCATTATGAACAACTTTTACTACCGGACCAAACCTGAAATCTCGAAAAAAAAAATCAGCTGCTCCCTACATTTTGACGAGTTATGCGAACGTAAATGTTTTTTGGTCTATCTATCCTAATATCTTGATTTAAAAGAGTGTCCGTGGAGTTTCTTGCCCGTTCTTCTCCATAGAGATCTACGTTTTTGGAATGGGCGACTAGCTTCAACTTTCTGACTAACTGACCGACCATTTAATTTTGACAATTCAAAAGTGCCCGTAAATGGTTTAATTGAAATAAATAAATATATGATTTGAGTTTGAGTTGTAGGTACTTAGCGGTAAATAAATGAAAGTGGGCTGTTTAGTTCATTTATTATACACAGGCTCTTTGAAAAAAAATTTAAACTTGCATTAATGCTATTTGTTTCAAAACTTTTCTAAAACTTGGTAATTAGAGCAAACACCAAGAACAGAAAAGACTTTTTATTAGGAAATTATGAGGCTTCGCAAATAATGTTGTCAACCAGATGAAATAATACCCTCTAAGGGTAGATGGAGGGTAAATGGCTACTGGGAGGGTAGATGGCTACTGCCGACAACAACATCGGCTCCGTAATTTAATTGACGACACGGTTGGCGCTGTGGCTGAGTGATTGACTGCTGCGCCGCACTGTCACGGGTTCGATTCCCGCACGGAACAAATATTTGTATTGCCTACAAGTAGTTCTTCCGGGTCTGGCTGTTTGTGTATGTGAGTTTAAATGTTTGTAAACGCAGCCACGACACAGGAGTAATTCCAAGTGCGGGGCAACGTTTCTCAAAAAAATAAAAAATCGTTGTTTAAAAATGTTTTTCTCGTATTTATTGTGCTGAAAACTAATGCAATAGAGAAAGCGTATACCAATACCATAGTGAAAGTGTTTGCAAAGCATGCTGCATGTGAACACCGAAGATAAACTTTAAAAATATTCTAAGTCAAATCAAGTGTAAGTGTGATTAACGTGAAGAGTGTTCAATAGTGTGATATTGAAATATTGTACATTGCGAAGTTCCTTCCTTTAACGTCTATTGAACTAACAAAGTGAAAGTGTTTTGGATAGTAGATATGGTTATTATTTTACGGAACAAAAGTACTTAAACTTTTTTTTGTCCACCGTCATTTGAATAAAGGTGCAAAGTGGATGCGACTTCAAATCCCAGTTCAACTCAGGACTTTTGGCAAGTTACTTTAAATTTATATTATTATTATGGATTCATTGGAAAACATAACGTTTCGATCGAAACACCGCACTTAATCAATGTGCGATATTTCAAAAACAGCTGACATTATAGACCATAGTAGTAGTTCCATCAACCTGACAATAGATGGCAGTACCTGGTATGTGTATGTATAGTGATACAGGACCTTAGAAATGAGAAACAAAAACTTAAGCTCGAATTAACTTCAGCTCATGATGAAATTAATAAACTATCGCTAGAAAACATGAAACGTAAAAATACAGTTACCATGATAAACACAAAGCTTGAATTAGCTAAAAAAAGCAACAAAAAAGTTAACAAGTAAGATAATTACACCAAGAAAAAAGCAATCCTTAATTTTAGAACACAATTATGGTACACCTAAGCCGCAAAAAGAACGAGATCATAATCTTTCTTACTCCCCCGCCACATACGTCGCATACCTACTTCTTCTAAAATATCACCAGCTGTGCCTTGTAAAACTAAAGTATTATAAACCGCAATACATGCAAACTTGAAAAAAATAAGTTGTGTATCATAGTAGCAACTTATTTGGCAGAAAACATGTTTCCGAACTATCAAATATGTCAATATCTCACACCAAACTGTGGTGTTGAGATTTTAATTGATAACATGAAATTAAATACTGACCAATTAAACTCAAAACGACTATAACTGCATCGTGTTCGTAGAAGAAAAAGACTTTCATGTAACAAAAAATACTCTAATCTTATTATTTCTATAAGAGAAACCTTAAGTATTATACAACATACCAACATTATTATTTGCCTACATACCTATAAAAACAGCGAGCACGCGCTTCTGTTCAATTGGAGAATAGAAACAATCAATAATTTGTTTTACATGGTTAACCAATCTCATCAATAGGTACGCCCTGCTTTTAGACTCCAACTTAAAATTGACATATGAAATGTTTATTAGCTTCAGCGGCAGAATAAGTAACAATGGAATTAAGAACATTTGTCATAATATGAAGATATTAACTGACGAGAACATTAAATGTACATTATTTTGATGTTCTCGTCAATTAATATCTCCCCCCCTTCCCCCCCCCCCCTTCTTTCTCTTCCCTTCCTTTCTCTTCCCTTGACGTAACAGACGCTAACATGACTTATAATACACCACAAATTGACACGAGTGAACCAGCATATCAAAAACATTTTTTTTTCTTTCATAACAATTTTCGGATACTTCATCAAAATATTGCTGGACTCTTGAACAAATCAGATTTACTTATAATCCATCTTCAAGAATTATTAATGGCTCAAAGAAATATAGACGCACTACTACTACGCACAACTGAGCACGTACTATGCATAACTGAGCACTTCATCATGCATGGACACGAGAATTTGCTAAATATACCAGATTACAAGCACGCTGCTTGCTATGCAAGACATGATAAGAAACAAGGAGGTGCCTGCATTTTAGTAAACAAATCGTTTGAATACAATTATAAAACTTCTAAATGTATCGAGATATTCAATAACAGGAGTAATTGAATGTTGTGCTGTTGAACTTGTTAAACAACAATTGACTATCGAATGTGTTTTATCGAAAGGCCACCAAAGTTAAATAACTTAAATGTTTATTATGAAAGTTAGAGATTATTTTGAAGAATCTATGTACCAAATCAGATAAGGAAATAGTCATGTGTGAGGGACTTCAATATAGATACGCTTAGAAGAAATAACTTGACACTAGACTTTTAATGCTTTCTTCAAGGCTATAATCTTAAATTAGAACTACGACAGCCCACCAGGCTAGTCAGTAATACTTGTTTGGATAATTTTGCATGCTACTCTAAATTAAAATGTAAATTTGAAGTATTGGACTTTGCATGTTAAGGTTATTAAATCATATAAAATTAATTCATGGCGGATTAAAAAACACGACCTATCTAGTGAAAATCTGAATAGATTCAAAAACTATCAAAAATGTCTTTCTTTCTCTGAAATCTACCATTTTGATTTTGACATTTGAATTTGACAAGTAACCATAACTCAATGTTTATGCATCCAGTAGTACCACAAGATATTATGAGAGCGATACAAACATTAAAAAATAAAAGTAACACTGGATATGAAGGTTTATCAACAAAGGTTGTAAAATTCGTATCAGGCGACATCGCCTTGCATCTGTGTCATATACTTAACTTATGTAACAGTACAGTAAAAACAGTTACAGTGAAGCCACTAAAAAAAAACAATAAATAAGTTCTAGCAAATTATAGACCAAATAGCTTCTGTCCGCGGCTTCGCCTGCGTGGATGTCGAAAATTATCCCACGGGAACGTGCTACCAGGATAAAAAGGTATGTCCTTCCGCAGGATGCTTGGATGTTTTCACACTTAAAAGGAGAAGTCAACCTCATTATTGTTAAGAAAAATTTGTCATCGAATAAAACATTTTTAATTTTTTTTTTCATTACTCAATTGGCGAATTGCTGAGCGATAAGAATTTAAATAGATAATTATGACATCTCTGTATTCCTGACTTCTACTAAATCATTTATATTTTGCAATTTAATTGTATTGACCACAGGACCCTGAATTTGACCAATTTATGATCCCATTTTATTAAACTTGACATTATGTATTGCGTTGCCTATTTCAAATTATGTACTGAATTTCATCTTAACATGGTAAACTTACCTATATTTATTTAATTTAATGAGTTAATAATATTATATCATTATATATATATACATATATAAATCAATGCCGCTTTTCGTTGTAATTTTATAACTCAAGAACGGCTGGGCCGATTTAGCTGATTTTGGTTTTGAAATATTTGTCGTAGTCCAGGGAAGGTTTAAACTTTAAACGGTCAGAAAATATGGAAAAAGGAGTAGGGTAGGGTAGGAATAGTGTATGAGTAGAGTATTAGTAGTGTAGGAGTAGGGTAGGAGTAGGATAGCGGTAGGGTAGGAGTAGGGTAGGACTAGGGTAGGAGTAGTGTAGGAGTAGGGTAGGAGTAGGGTAGGAGTAGGGTAGGGTGTAGGGTAGGAGTAGGGTAAGAGTAGTGTAGGAGTAGGGTAGGAGTAGGGTAGGAGTGGAGTAGGAGTAGGGTAGGAGTAGTGTAGGAGTAGGGTGTAAAAGTAGGGTAGGAGTAGGGTAGGAGTAGTGTAGGAGTAGAGTAGGAGTAGGGTAGGAGTAGGGTAGGAGTAGTGTAGGAGTAGGGTAGGAGTAGGGTAGGGGGTAGGACACCACGCGAACGAAGTACGTTTGCCGGGTCAGCTAGTTAATTTATAGTCTTTATTATAATACATAGGTTAAACTGTTTGCGTGCCTTAGTTAAGGTAGTTAGTATAAGGATCATTTTTAACTTAGCATCTGTAACTTGTACCTACTTTCTGTGCAAATAAAGATCTATTCTATTCTATTCTAAGTGTTTGAACCAAGAGGACTTCAAAACGAGAACTTGGCGACAAATAGTACGAAATAACTTGTGAACATTTCAATTTAATCTTGTTACTAATTAAATTTGTATTACAGTGATAGACTGAGACATTACTCGAAATACTGAAATAGACTCGCCCATTCGAAGCGGAGAAGCTTTGAACCAGTTTGAACAATCTTGATTTTGTTTGTGGTCTACAAATGGGACGGTGGTAAAGTTTCGTATTTCAATTGTTTGCAGGCGTTCACAGCGTTTGTTCTGGATATAACTCTACTTGTTGGAGTCGGGCAAGAGAGATGTGAAGGAAGGGAATAACTGTCTTTTCATTGTTGTGAATTCGAAGGACGGAAGTTCGGTTGTATTCCATTGTTTGTAAAACATTACCTACACGTGTTCGCGAAACATCATGATAGTGATTTGTAAATAAAATTGTTTTATACACGAAATATCCTACTAATAGCTACATATTTAATGTGCCTAAGTAGTTTATTCATATAATCCGCTACATGCTATTTCTTACCAAAAATCGGAAGTAACGACGCAAAAAATAAAAAAACTGAGCATTTATCTGCTATCTACGTAAGAAACTCGGAGAAAAACGCAACTCGACAACATTCCCGCAGCCCTTTTGACGCTGAGCGAAGCGATTACGCATTTTCATCTAAACAAGCTTACTCAGAGTTAAAAGCCAATTTATCAACGCGTCTCAAATTGTGCATTATCATTTGTACATGTCCTTGCACGTATGTGTGCGTTGAACCGTGTCCATGTGTTCGCAAGGATAGCGTTCGAATTCGAATTTAGCTCTCAATGTGTGCGGGAGAATGTGTCAGTGCATGCGTTTCTGGATGTGTTGATGTATGAGTATAGAATAATGTTAATGTTCGTGTCGTGTGATGTGGTCGGGTACATTACACGTGGAATGTATCGACGTTGTATTCAGTAGGCACGTAAATGTCAGCTGATGGAACTAGAGTATTAGAGGGATTTCTCGGAAGGTAGTTGTGGGAAATACAATATCGAAGTTTACGTTTATAATATATCAGAGAAATTGAGCTGGTAGTTATAGCAGTACATTGTGAGATGGTTATTGTAGAGAATATTCCTGGTAATACATATATGTTCTAGATATTATTCCCTTTATCTAGGCTGCCAATATTGTTGTGCTCGGAGTGTGTACCACAATTATTTAGCCTTGAACTAACATCTCGATTACCATTCATTGCCAGAACTACCACAACACACACATTTTGTAGAAGCACTAGCCTGTTTGTTTACTTGATTTACTTACTTTACTTGGAAATAGGTAACTAGGAAACAAACTAACTAACATTTACTAACATAAACTAATCAAGCATAATCATTAAAGTAAAAATACACCAAATTTTAGCACCCCCATATCCAACCGATAAAAGTAAAAACAAAATGGCTACCGATATGTACGAGTGTTGTTTGATCACGTACCGATAAAATGCGGCAGAACTTTGAACAGGAAGTAACATCGCGTTCAAGGACCACTTGTCATCGTATCCTCAGGGAATAGAAAAATATTATTTGTCTTTATAACGGTTCAACTGATCTCGTAGGTATTATGATTTTTTGACAAAACATTTTCTTTGCGGCTGTACTTTGGTAAAGGATAGTTGGAACATATTGGAATAGTTGGACACATAACCGATGTTTTTAGCAGACATTCAAATCGATGGTCTCAAAGGGCAGCAGAACGTATTGTCGTGTACATTACCTAAGCATTGCAAGGATTAGTTCTCATTCAAAGATCTTTGACAATTTTAAAATATCTTCTTCGAACTGCGAGTACGTAAGTAGATTTCGTTTTACCTTATCTCGCAACTGCCCTTCTCCTGAACCTCTAAATTCACGTCTGGTTATCCACTAAAATAACTAAAACACGGCAGGTAACCCAAAATTACAGGCCTGACCCTTCAAAACTAACCTAACTTACTACAAGTCCTGTTCCCTAATACCGGGCACTATACGTAGGTACCTATATGACTATCCCTAATTCCGTCACATAAACGTGGGTAGGGTCCAACGAATTTAATCAGAACTAATTCACGGAGTGAAGGAAAAGTTTGCGACTTTACTTAGCCGGACCGGGCCTAGTGCGATTGTATGGAGTTACGATCTTTTGTCTCAGAGCCGTGTGTTGTTTTAAACGTAGGAGAAGTTTTGATTAAATGTTTGTATAGGTTATGTTTATGATTCTTGAATTACACAGACATTCTCAGTTCTGGATGGAACATTTGGATATATAAATACAGCCAACATACTGCAGTAACCGTGTCAGTGCCTCACTGAATGTAACTTATTAACACCTAGAGAGCCAATCATTGTACATACCTATTACAAAAAATAATTTATATAATTTAAATTCTATTACTAAATTAACTAGAAATCGTTTATTAATTAAAGCCACCTGAAACGTCCAACACAAAGGGGTGCTCTCTTCAGCTCACAGACTACCTACTAAAGCCGTTGAAAAATTACATGTACTTAGTGGACCGTTTCTATTTTAGTAAAGTTGTAGGTACTGCCGGTTTACTAAGCTGGGATTAGCGAGTGACTAATGTTCCCAGATTTAATGTGAATAATGATGTACTGCGTCAGTAATAATTAAATTGCTTGCTTTGTAAGACTGTAATTATGTTTGAAGATGTGGGGAGAAGAATACGGTTTATATTTGTGTTGTTGGTGAGTGGTATCTTGTAAATTTATGTGTAGTAACTACGCAAAGAATTAATTAAACCGGTTACAGGGATGTAATTATCAAGAGGAAAACATACAATAGTCAGCAATTCGTCTATCAAACCGTGGTTAGGGATACTAGCAATTTTTCTTAGATTGTTTCATGGAATCGTTCGTAAGGTACAAACATACATCATAACTTATACACGTACGAGTATACACGAGTGTATGTATGTCGTGACTATCAAAATGACTAAAAAGTTTCTCAAGAATCAGCAATCATTAAAATCGCCAAATAAAATCCACAACAAAGTACATTCATCATTCAAAATAACAACGGCAACATGACAAAGAGTCGACCAGAAAATGTGTCCCTCGCGGACTTACGCCTCGACCAATATCGAGTTGTCCATTATTTCCTACCTTTTGCTTTCGTTTTGTCCCCAAACGTCCCCAATGGCTCCAAACGTCCCGACCGGGACGCTTCCGTCATAACTGTATCTACAAGTTCCGTCTCACGAGACTATTTTGACAGCAGACGTTTTGTTTTTAGTGTTCTGTCGAAGTTATTATAAGTTAATGAGGCACGGGTATATTTTAGATATAAAATTGAAAGGTAAATATTAAAGGGTTGTATAATATTGGACTTTTTCTAATTTGTAATAATGGTCTTTTAATTTTAGTGTATTTTGTGTTTACTTCAGTGAATAACGTTTTATCAGTGAATAAAGTTTTATCTATCTTTTATATAATTTAAACTTATCAAAATTAGTGTTTAAATATTATGTATTTGCATTTACTTGTGCGGATTTTATCGGCGTTATTCGACTATTTTTCAGCTGAAGTGGACACTAAACTATTATAATCTAACCCGACGTTCAGTTTGCAGTTTCGCTGCGAGATAAGTTAATGGTTATGGGTATTGGTTCGAGTCTGAGACCAGCCGGGCTAACTCCAATTAGGTTCCTGTCATTATACATATTGTGAAATTTTAGGATCAGAATCCAAGTCCCGCTTGAACCACAAATCACTAAAATACAGTCACGAAAATTTATGATTAAGGAAATTGTCATCCTTCGTCAATGGCGCCGATTCCCTTGTTCACAAACTAAACTAAATTTAAGTATTATAGTCCTGTCAAATTAGTCAGCGGCTAGCGTAAGTTGACGTATTTTTAGTCGTCATGTTTTTAAACACGTCTAAACTATCTATGGAGTATCTTAATTTGACAGGACTAAACTAATATTTTATCTTCTGTCCTTTTCTTAATGAAATAGATAGAAAAAGATGCACTGAACTTAAATTTAGTTTAGTTTGTGAACAAGGGAATCAGCGCCAATGTCAGTCGTGATTTGAATATACGGAAAATATAAGTCGTTTAAATTTAGTGCTATAGGTAAATATTTGATTAAAACATCAATCTGTCTCTGTCAATGTCGATAAACAGAAATAGAACGACGTTTTAAATTTCGTGTAGCGCTAAATGTTTTTAGTTATATGTGGAGCAAGCGGGCCTTATGTGTTATAAAACAAAGAGCCCGACCACGTTTAACTAATAACTTGTTACGAATGTATCATAAATGAAGACTGCGAGTTCCGACGCTCATGAATAAACATACGACAAAAGCGTTCCAAGAAAATACTAGAACAAAAGATTTTCTCGGTTTGATTTGTTTCGGGATATACACTATACCTGATATTGATGTATAAACGTTGGCGTTTATTCAAAAAAGCTGTCAACGACAATCTTTGATCACACATGTATTGGAAAAAAGATGTCACTCACAATTATGTTTCCCGTTTAAATTAAATCCTTTTCTGTCTTTCTTCAAAGACGTCGACGAAGACGAGACGGAATTTAAATGTGGTATAAAGGAGCAACAGTCTGTTGGCTCCTTTACGAGAGATAGTGAACAGTTTTCGTTACCAATATAATTTTAAAATAACAAAGAAAGAAAGACAGAAAAAAGTTTATTTGGACACAGTTCACACAAACTCTTGACAACACAAATTCTTGACAATTAAGTACCTATACGAATGTACCTATGTGACAATTTTTTATTTTATTTCGACATCAACAATCTTAACTAAAACACTCAGCAACAAAAGACAGGTTTCAGAACCAATGTAACTTAAAAATATCACAAACTCTTGACATTGTTTTTTAACCCCTGACGTATGAAAAAGGGTGTTATGATCTTAACGTTTCTGTCGTTCAATGTTTCTTTAGATATCTGTGTGTCTGTCTCTGGCATCGTAGCTCCCAAAAGTATGGTCCGATTTCAACGCAGTTTATTTATTAGGAGGCTGGTTTTGTAATGACATCATCATTCTATGCTCATTAGTTGTTCTACAAGGATTGTGTTCTTTTGTTTCAGATTTGCCACGGTTCGTGGGTCCAGGGTCTAACGTCACCGTAGCTGTCGGCAGAGATGCAGCGCTTACCTGTAGGGTTGATAATTTACAGACATTCAAGGTTAGTCAATGCAAATAATACGATAGAAAAAACAATTTCTCCTTAAAAATTTAAAAAAAAAATTACAATTCTTCATACTTAGTAACGTATAATTGAAGATTTTTTCTTTTATGAACACACATACATACATAAACTCACGCCTTTTTCAAAAAAGTAAACCTTCCTAGAAGGAGGCGTAGGACACTCCTCATCTCAGACAAATAAAGAATAAGTGGGCGGCAGCCGCAGGCAGATCAATATATTTAGTAAAAATCATTTTTAAATAGCCTGAAATAAAACCACGATTTACCCGATACCATAAAAAATAGCTGCACACATTGTCCCATTCGTTTCTCGCTCGCTTAACCCCTTATCACTCTCCGTCTGGTCTCGCAGATAGGCCCCGGTGCCCAACGAGGCTTAGAAAAGTGTTCTGCGTTCCACCCGGTAGGCCCCGCTATTAAATGTAGGACGCAATTGGTGGGCCCATGTGGCTTTGAAAATGGAATTTAGCTCTTCTAGGGTTTCTTGAGTATTGCTTTGAAATGTGAGTTATTGTGGGCGAGAGTGAAGTGGCTGTTCAGACAAACGAAGAATTAATCGTTATTAATTGGCTATTTGACAGACATTTTGTCAGAAATCAGTCTGGAGTTTTCTATTTATAAACGTTGTTGAATAGACTTATAGTTGGCTCAATTTATTGAAGTAGTTACCAAGGCTTTGATTAAAATCTTGAAAAGATAAAAGTCTGGTAGTTATAGCAATATTTTATTTACTGTGGTACAAAATTTTATTTATATTGTATCTTGCCCTCAGAAAATTAGAGTGATATAAGGTCCCAACGAATTCTTTTAATTATTTTTCTCCAGGCTTCCTTTATCAAGGGCTGTTCATGTGAACAAGTCACATTGCTGAATCAGTGAAGGGCCGGAAGCCTCCACAATTTGTGGGACAAGGCTCTTCGCTATCTTAATTACTCCTCGTGTTTTTCCAGCATGATAATGTTGGGTGACTTATCTCTTCTAGAGACTCGAAATTTTTCCATAGCTGAGGTCCTGATGTTGAATTATTCGGCAACGTTTTTGGTGCGACGCAAATCTAGTTGAAAAAAAGTTTCTGTTAAAAATAAAATTGTGAACAAATGAATGCAAATAAAAGCTTTTGAAACGTTCGTAATGAAAACGGATCATTTATTTTTAAGAATCGTTCTACGTTCTATTTCAATACGTGTTATTTATTTATAGCAAAGTACATAATCCTGCAAATCCAGTCAGACAAACAGATCCAGTCACTAATTTAGAAAGAGAAACAAATTGTAAAGTTTTCTCTCAAACATACCACTGCTAATTGCCTATTAAAATTGAAATCCCAAAAGTTTTAATATTAACCGCAATGAGTTCCAAATCCATTCAATATTTATAACAACTTCTCTACAGGTAATAACACTGTAAACATCAAAGTTAACAAAACGTACGTGCTTTTGTAAACGTTGCTTCATAATTACAAAATTCTTTTGTTTCAACTTTCAGATACTTTCATAATTTAACTTTCCCTGTTCTGAGGTGTTGCTCAACTTTCTTTGAATCAACTAATTTGATTAGTATTTAATTAGTCACTAGATATTTGTGGTATCTCGTTTATTTTCAATTTTCTACGCATAAAAAGAAATTTATATTCTTTCATTTTTGGATTGGTTTCAAAGAGAAAGTAAAGTTGCCGGCCGTTGCGAATTTAGACCAATTTATTTCGATTATTTTCCTTAATATTTAGCGTCAAAACGTTTTGGGCTAGTTTATTTTTGATTTTTGTAAAGAATGTCTTTCGTGGAAATGTAAGTAAGAGCCTCATAACGTTTTCCCAACATTTCGGATTATACCAGTCCTCGTTTGTAGCATCAAAATAATCATTAATTGAGTATCACAAGGTAAATGGGGTATTGATTCTCATTGTTCAGAGGTTTTCTTTCAATATCTATAATATTACGGCCATTGTACCCTTAACGATATTGTACATAAGCTGTGTAGAATTTGGTGTATAGTAAGTCTCGTAATTGTTTTAACACTTGACCGTTTCAACGTTATGAGTATGTTACTGCCACGTAAAAAAATAGACCTTGCCGTTTTTTGTGTGCAAGGTTGAATGTCAGCATAAGGGTGGTAAAGACATTACGAGGTAGACTATACAATAAAGCCTATTCAATTCTTATCAGAAATCTCCATGTCTAGGTGGCGTGGCTCCGAGTGGACACTCAGACAATTCTGACGATTGCCGGCCACGTCATCACGAAAAATCATCGCGTCAGCGTCAGCCACGGAGACGGAGCCTGGACCCTGACGCTCAAGGAGATAGGCCCTTCTGACGGCGGCCGATACATGTGCCAGGTCAACACCGAGCCGATGATGAGCCAGACTCATCTGCTACAGGTTGTAGGTAAGACTTTATTGTGAAAAGTGTCATACAATTTTTTCTTTACTCTGTAATCATTTCACTCAAAGCAGGGTTTTTTTTTCATATTATTGACACCATGTACAGAATACACAAATACCTTACACGTACATTTACACGTGATTCAAAAGCAATTTTCTCCTAAAGTATTGATGTATGTTTTTAGGGTGTTACAAATACGGCATTATCAAAACCGAGAAAAGCGCTTTTTAATTTTGCGTAACTGTAAGGTATTTATGTATGTAAATGACTGTGCAGTATACTGTATACTGCACAGTCATTTTACTTCAATATTATAGAAGTTTAACATTTGATTAAATACAGTAAACAGCATCGTTTTGCATGATAAGTTCCCAATTAATTATTGCCCATATTGCCCAGCACACAAACACTTGAGATGGATTAACGAAGGACCAGACGCATAACTTAGACAGATAACAAAAGCAGTATTTACAGACTATTCAAATATTGATTAGGTTCGTTGTAGGTACTCGACGTTTATCTCCAGCCAACAGATCAAATTAAGTAATAAATACCTAATCGCTGACTACTCAATTATTTAGAAGAGCTAAGCGGTCCCTGACTTAAGATATATTATTATTGGGATATCGGTAAGGATTATATTATCCTCAATACAATATTAATTTGGGAGAAGTAGAAAAACAGAACATGTGTTATCGTTTGTCCTGCGTGGAATCCCAATCAGAAGGTTGATATTGTTTTTGTAGCAAAAGGTTCAGGAAAATAAGACAGGACTGCGACTGTAGCAGAATTTTCTCATTTAAGAAACTATGTAAGAATACGTCAGAATGTCAGATTAAATACAAATACGATTAACATTTAAATACAAAAATAGAAACATCATTATTTTGGTAACAGATTCCAGAAGGTTATGAGAATGGAAAAGGCTGCTACACAAATAATATTATAACTAATATATAATGATCAAAACACGCAGATTATTTTTTGTCAAATCCAACAGTTCCACCGGACATCGATGATGAAGCAAGCAGTGGCGAGGTGCTTGTCAAAGAAGGTGATAACGCGGCACTGAGGTGCGCCGCCTCGGGAACTCCACCACCCATCATAGCCTGGAGGAGAGAAGACTCCAGGCACTTCAAGATTGACAACCAAACATTAGGTAAGTCTTTGTAAAGGACATTATGCTTCTCAAAATTCAATTGGTCGTTTCCTATGAATAAGAGCCACGCAGAAACTGCCACGGTTACTCTTTTAAAAATAATTGGCTTTTACGACGTTTTTTTTTTTCAAATTTTGGCCTGTCAACAAGTACGAATAAAGTCTTTGGCCATTCTAAAGTAACTCTTCACACTGTTTCTTCGAACTGACAACGTTATTCAAATACAAAAAGTTTAATTCAACTCAGACTTTCAAATGTCGACATTAATTTTAAAGCAAAATAAAAGCGAACAAAACTAATTTTAGTTTTCTAGTTCTTTCTCCGCCGGAGTTTCGTTTTTCAACTACCACATCGTTACGCCCCCGTCGCGTCGTCAGGAACAACTGTTGACCGTAAAAATAATTGGGGAACGGCAATTCCGAAGAAAACAGCCCAACAATGTTGCAGATTTTAGGAAACACGGTCCCAGTACACAAACAACATCGTATGCATAAACAGGACAGTAAAAGCTAATTTCGCAGATCCCGTTAATACCGTTCAAACAACAAGTACAAACAATTGTTTTATATAAACTTGAGGTCAGAAATAACCTTTATCTGTTATTCACACTACCGCACAGAGGACCGCAAACATTATAAAGTGACAGTGTGCAAAAACTGTCACAGTATGCACACAGCCAGTCACCGCCAGAACTAACTGTGTAACACAAAGGGAAACTTTGGCGCCCGCGGCTATAAATTGAATGTAAGCTCTCTTATTTGCATTGTGTGCTCAAACGAAGTTGTTATAAAATTGTGCAGAGTATCGCCGGGCCTTTAGCAACGCCAACTTTACTAAGTTCTAAATAAATTCTTAACTCATTATTGTCTCAAATTAAATTTGCTTCTGTCCCCAGTAAGTAGCCAGTTACTTGAGTAAAGTATTAAGCGTTTGAATTTTCGAATTTGTCCGTAAACAATCTGTATACAAACAGTAAGTTGCCTTTGAGTCCAAAATACACAGCAAAAAGCGCGGACGTTCCAATTTCCAATAGACTTTGTGAAATATTCGACACAAGGACAAAATAAAGCAGCAAGCGAGCAGGAAATGGATCAAACGTAGCTCTTATTAATACGAATATCTTCACGAGGAAATTACTTTCCCAAATAAGTCAGACAATGGCCCTTATCAGCAGATCAGCGATCAAATCGTGGGGTTGGAAGGAGGATGTAGTATCAACGAGCTTACGACGGCTTAGTGGCGTGGCCCTCGTTAGAGCACGTAAAAAGACATACAAAAAGTGCAAACTCAATTTAAGGAAGCGTTTCGAAAGGCGGAATTTCTCCATTATTTACAAATCATTAGACCTTTTTCTCTGACAAGTGAATGATGGAATAAAAGTCTTTACACAATCAAAAGTAATTCTAAAAATCCATTTCCAATCCATTCCACTAATTGGTGCCGTGACTCGAGCCTATCTTTACTTAAATTCGGTTAATACTTGTAGATAAAGGTACTTGAAAAGAACTTTAAGCCGTTAAGTGCGTCTTCATTAGAAATATTTTGAAAGAAAGCGGGTTTTATGGAAGTTGGAAACCAAGATTATCTAGCCATTTTTCTTTGTTTATGTCCCAATTATTTGAAACCTTTTTATTTTAAAATTATTTGAAACACAGTTTTTATCGTAATCATTATAAAAAAATGAGCTCCAAATCTCAATTGCATGATTGCCATGGTCAGTGTTTTTTTTAATAAATAGAAATCAATCAGTTTATTCATAAGTATTGGTAGCGTATTCCTCTAGTAAGTAAACTAGAATTTAACTTTCCTCCACAGTGTCAAAATGGAGCGGCCCCTGGCTAAACCTGACCGGCGTCGAGCGAGTACTATCAGGTGCCTACCTGTGTATAGCCACCAATGGCGTCCCTCCTTCAGTCAGCAAGAGAATCCAGATTAATGTGATATGTGAGTCGACAGTTGAATTAATTACGTCGTTTATAACGGGCACAATTAAGAGTGTCCTGGTACTGTCAGTTTGGAAGCTGTAAGATGACGCTCTTCGTCGTTGCGTGACGGGTCGATTTGAGTTATGACGGTTTATTTATTTGGAAGTAAGAAAGTGTTTATAAATTGAGGCAATGGTTGAATCCAAATTGCGATTCAGGTTTTTGTCCTTAAAGTAGGTATATCAACTAGTTTGGTATGTTGATATGACTGCACCTTAGGGTGAAAAAAGTGAATTGAAAAAGTGTTAAAACATTAGTGTTGTAACACTTTTTCAATTGAAATCGAAAGAGTTTTGAGGAAACTGCTTATCCATTGCTTCATAAATGTGCCTAAAAAATTCGTAATGTAAAAACGCAATGAAAGTGGTTGAACTGTCAAATTGAAAGGTATTACACATGTACAATGCAACAGTACATGTAAGATTACCCCAAAGTAGAGAATATAATATTTTCTGTGTAGGTATATCATCACTTTAGATATAAACAACTTGAATATCTTTAAATCTTTCAACATCGGTGGAATTTTAAGAGAATATAAAATCATGACCATTAGGGTCAATAACAGATTAGAGCTTGTTTTTTTATGGAAGCTAAAGTAAAAGCTTTCATTAATCAAAGCCTTAAGAAAGCCAAAAACGTAAGTTGAGATTACTAAACACTTAAAATATTCTATATAAAAATTTCATGTATATACTATTCATCTATCTAAGGACAGACAGGTTCAGACCAAGACCAACTTCTAAGATTAAAGAAAAATCTTTTGTAACGTGAAACCTCAATGAAGTAATGTACTTTGACCAAAGTGCCCGTTTTCCATTTAAGTTGGTCGTGTGTTACAAGTTTCTCGGTTATTTTCTCAAATATTCGCGCATTCGCGGTTCGAGGTCCATTAATAACAAAAACTTTCAGAGATACTACCCTTTTGAAGTTGATTTCAGGAATAAAGTGAATTCGGAATGATTCGTAATGTTATTTTACTTAGTAAGGAGCTCTGTGTGGTTCATGATGTTATTTTAATTAGGTACTTAGAATGCTTCGAGAAATATATTTTAGACATTAAATTAAAGTCAGACATAAATAGACTTTTCTGCTCAACTATTATTTATTTCCATTTCAAAAGTATGTTTCCAATTAGGTTCAATATTTTCTTTCACTACAGAATTATAGTCTGGAAATTTCTTAAATCCATGGGAGTTGGAAAATCACGCCAAGAATCAATTCCTAAAGACTTAGATATTGATCTACTGAATCAACACTTCTCATCTTCGTCCCACTGTAATGGGACCATAAAGGCCGCTACTGTTAACTATCTTTCAAACCTTCCAACTCCGGACCATCCCCCATTTATTTTTAGTCAATTCTCTGATTGTGATGTTAAGAAGAGCATAGTTTCAATCACGTCTAACGCAGTCGGCAGTGATTGTATAAGTCGTAAAATGATACTCCCTGTCCTAGACGAAATCCTTCCTGTCCTATGCTATATCATGAACTATTCTATATCCTATGGTGCCTTTCCATCGATGTGGAAAGAGGCCAAAGTCATTCCTTTACCCAAAAAATCCAATCCTACTTCCTTTTCAGAATATCGTCCCATCTCCATCTTGCCGTTCCTCTCCAAAGTCCTAGAACGCCTTGTCCACAATCAGCTTAGTACTTTTCTTTGTAAGAATAGTCTGCTGAATCCTTTCCAATCCGGTTTTCGTCCTGGTCACAGTACCACTACAGCCTTAGTTAACGTCACTGATGACATACGGTCAGGCATGGAGGAAGGAAATCTCACAGTTCTTTGCTTGCTAGATTTCAGCAATGCATTCAATACTGTAGATTTCGATATCCTGCTTGGTATGCTTCGCTCGCTTAACATATCTCCAACGGCGATTGACTGGTTTCGCAGTTACCTGTATGGCCGCCGGCAACGTATATGCATAGAAGAGTCTTGCTCTTCGTGGTGTTATACTTCTGCCGGTGTACCTCAGGGTGGCGTTTTATCTCCTTTACTTTTCGCAACATTTATAAACTCCATTAACAAAAAACTTCTTTCTTCCTACCACCTTTATGCAGACGATTTGCAAATTTATAAACAAGCTGGCCACTCGAATTTAGCTGATGCGGTACACATTATCAACAAGGATTTGGTTTCAATCTGTGAGTGGAGCGAGGCGCATGGGTTGCAGGTTAACCCATCGAAGACTCAGCTCATTGTTGTTGGCAGCTCAAGGATGATCGCCAAGATAAACTGGTCGCAGCTTCCCCAGGTTCAATTTAACGGAACTGCTATTCCATTCAGCGAAAAGGTTAAGAATCTTGGGGTTTGGATCGACAAACATCTTTCCTGGGGTCCTCAGCTACAGGAGGTAAGTCGAAAGATGTTTGCATCTGGTAAGTCACTGAGACGGTTGCGGAACTTTCTTCCAACTGCCACTAAAACTGCGCTTGCACAATCTCTTTTACTTCCCATCCTTGACTACGCTGATGTCAGTTATCCAGATCTTACTGAGGCACAACTAGATAAACTTGAGCGACTTCAAAACTTTTGCATAAGATTCATTTTTGGCCTGCGCAAATATGATCACATTTCTGAATTTCGTACAAAGCTCAAGTGGCTTCCCATACGTCTTCGCCGGAATTCTCATATCTTATTTCAGCTCTACAGTATTTTGTTTAATCCTAAAACCCCCTCTTATCTTAAAGAACGTTTCAAGTTCCTTCATGACACACATAATAGATATCTGAGGTCATCGGAAAACCTGAGACTAGAGATGCCGATGCATTCCACCAGTTTCTTTGACAAATCTTTTACCGTTCAAGCAGTACGGCTATGGAATGACTTGCCCGTGTCGGTAAGGCGTGCTGAATCGTTGTCCGCTTTCAAAATTATGATAAAAAAGCACTTCCTCTCTCCTTAACCATCATCATTATTATTTATTATTATTCTATTTATTTTTTATTTTATTTTTTTTATTTCTTTGCTCTTGTTCATGTTTATTATTATATGTATATATTTATTTAGATGAGTAAAATATACTTTATGTATGTATTAATAGTATAGTGTAAATGGTACACCACATACTACCTACTATATTTGCATCTCCTTAATTTTTTAATCCATCCAAAGGTTGTCTTTAAAAGATCGCTCTTAGCGATAAGACCGCCCATTGTGTCACCCTTTGTAAAATTTTATATATTTTATTTATGTTCTGTAACTTTTATGGTGTACAATAAAGAGTATTCTATTCTATTCTATTATATTTACGTAAGACCCGAACTCATTAATTTAGTGATGAATGCTTAGAAGCCCTAAATGTTCCTAGGTATTTTTCGACCAAATACACCGCAGCAGCCACGTACAAGCTTTGATTATGAATGTGGACCGCTTGATAATAAGAGAACGACCAAAGATACGATGGATGATTTGTGTGAAATATGGTTATGGCTAGAATTGGGGCGACCTATTTCTAACCATATTACTGTCTAGAAATGTGGTATATCTACTAAGATACAGCTGATAGAGATGAAAGGAGGAATAACAGGTGCTGCGCCGATCCCAAATAAAATGGAAAAAGGGAATCCCTATACCTAAATCTAATTCACTAATATACATAGTCGTCCCTACAGTTTCCCCGTCAGTGTGGGCGGGCCGGGTCGCCATACGGGCGCCATCTGGTGGCTCTGTCACTCTTCAGTGCACAGCTGAAGCGTATCCAGTACCTCAAGTCCATTGGACTCTGAATGGAGAACAGAGGCTAGTTAATGGTAAGCTTATTTCTGTTAAGGTTAACTTTATTTTACAGAGATTGATACATAACAAACAACAATAATTGTAAACGAAAGATTAATAATAACCAAACAACAAGCATAATATATTACATTAACATGGAACATGTCAATGATGTAGATAAAGTTTTTAAGACACGATTGGCTTGTTAAAGAAGATGGCCATCTCTAGGAAGAAAAGAAAACTAGATCAAGTATCCTACTTAAACTCAAACTGACAGCATTAAATTTATTTCAAATAAACCAATTAATCTTGCACTTTTGAATTATCAAGGTGTTGGTAAGTCATAAAGATGACGCTAGTTGCACATCCCAAAGCGTAGTAGATTCTATCACCTAAACCTATATCTGACCATTTTGAAAACAAAATCCCGTGCACATGATGACTCAAACTCTTTATTGCATTCATGTGTACCTACATTTCGTTGTTACAATATAAGTAAGTTCCAACATGAAACCCGGTTAGGGCACGGCAACATAATAATAATTTTAACATAATCTATCTATTATACATAAATTTGTATATATAAACATGAATTGACGTTTGTTAGTCTAACTAAGTACAAGGAAGGTTTAAAAGATGAGGAAATATAAAATTGCAATGAAAGTAGTAAAGACCACTTTAATTGACGGTATGAAGTTCTACTAATTATTTAATTATAACTACCTACTAATTATTTTGTTCTAGGTATTCTGCGACCGAGTAAAAGCATTTTTGTGTTAGATATTCTTTTAATTTTCTGTTAAATTGATTAAATTTGGTTTCTTCTTTTATTTGTTCCGGTAATTTGTTGAAAATTTTGGATTGCCATGTAATATATTGGGCTACGGTAAAGCATTTTGATCCGAGATGGTGGAAGATGTAATTTGTTTTTATAGCGTGTGTTTACGTTATGAATATCTTTTATTTTTGGATAAATTAATGTTGCTATTTTTAAATACAAATATGCAAAGGTCATGTATATATATAGAAGGTAAAGTTAGGAGTTTTGGTTTAACAAAAATTTAAAAAAAGTTAAAAGAAAGACCACAGCTGCGTCCGTAAGTAAAACAAAAGAGGATCCTCTTAGGTCGACTATGATATATGATATGCGCTGCAAGCAGGAATAGTCCTTACGGTGGTCAGGTATAGATTTTGGTGATAGTACCTATGGAAAAGAACGGGCAAGAAACTTAACGAACACTTTTTCATATTAAAATATTAGTTAAATTATTCACATGAGAACGATCTAGGGTGTTGAAAGGGTCCGTTATAAAAGATTAAAAAGCAATTTAAAAATAAAAAAAAAAGCCGTGGTAGCTACGAGATGACCAGTCCCGACTGACGGCACCCGTTCATGAACATGAGCTCAACCTTGATGCGGTTTAAATGTATATCGAGGTACAGTAAACAATCAGCAACTCTAAAGTAAACGCTGCTTCCACAAAGATGTCAGAGGCTCCAGGTTTAAAACTAATCGTAAATAAAATACCTCTTTTATGTCACATAAGAAATACGCTAACCTTTTCCTCGCCCGAGGTAAAACTTTCTTACCGCACAATTATATAAACTTGTACAAATTGTCGGTTGAAACGGCTAGAACATGAAAGAAAGAAAATAAAAGAATGAAATAAAAACAAAACCAGCTAACACTGTATATAATTGCAGTCTTTTGTTCTCATTTACGCTACAATCACTAAAGTTTGTTCTGCAAAGGATACTTATTCTAATTAGACCGTAAAGGGACTTTAGCTGGATATTAAATGTTTTTTTTTAATGATAGTTGAGACACAAAATATTTATAACGTGGCAAACATAAAATTCAAAGGCAAACATAAAATATGTTGGAAAAAAAATTAGGTATGTAGGTCAGTTTTATTTTTAAGAGATCCCATTTACTTCTGAGAAGTTATTGTTTTAACGACTTCACCTGAAAAGTATCAAATACTTAAAAGCACCCATCCGAGATTGTAAATCTTACCCACAGTTTTTCATAAATCTCACTATCTTTATAAGAAATTTATGTGAATAGTACGCAAAAGTAATATAAATCCAAATATCGGAGACTACAAAACGAAATTTGATAAAAAGATCTAACCAAAACTAACTAAGATACAAAGTGAAATAGATTGCCCTACAACTCATAGTTAAAGGAACATTCAATTAAGGCTTATGAAACTTCAAAGCAGTCACAAAGGAGCCATTTTATCTCTATATTGTAGTTTATCAAAGCCAACAAATAAAATACCCTCCAAGGATGATAAAAGACAGTCTTCTAAGTAATCATGTCTTTACAAAACACAAAATTTTACTCTAAAAGTTTTTAATTACAATTATTATTTAAGATTCCAGTTTATTACTCTTTGATGTATCAGTTAATGAGTGCTCCAGAGCTCTGAAAGTTAGCCTCTCAAGAATCATGACTCAGCTACAATTATTTTTATTATGAAAGCGCTTTATGTACAACTTTATGCCAAGCCGTAGAAAAGTAAATTGATAATAAGGAATTCTTGGAAAATTAGTTTCAATAGAAACGTTATAATGACACTGCATTTCATAAGCAATGTGGATTTAATTTTAATAAATTACTGCTCCTGTTAAAATTGCTGCTAATTATTGATAAATTATAAACTACCCCTTAAAATAAAATCAACGCTTAACAACAAAAAGAAACATCGAAAGGTTATAATTTAATATTTTTTGTACTTAAAGCAGACACTATTAATACGTCTCACAATATTCAAACTCAACCAAAATAATGTCTTTATAGTTAAATAAAAAAAATGTTAGAAAGTTATTTTCTAAAATAGATTGGGAACCGCAAATCGAGTTTGCAAATAAAGAAAATAATAAAAACAAAAACACGAGTTACAACCGAGAGACAACCTCAGAATACTAACACCAGCAAAAACTTTGCGTAGACAGTAAACAATAAAAAATTTAAGCCTTTCTCGCGATTTTATCGTCGAAAATAAACATTTTTTCACTGGAATTCTGTTTTAATAACATTTTCAGCGATTTATATTTAAGTTTAGTCCTATTTTTTATTTACTCCTTTATTCATATACAACAACAACCTTTATTCAAGAACAACCTGTATAATATTGTATTGTTAGGAACAACTATTTAAATGTTATCCTATTTCAACCAAATAGTTTTAATGGATAGTATCTATCCCTACGTGGTCAAAATAGAATGGTGGTATGGAACAGCCGATATTTTTTTTTGATAACTGACGAATAATTTCTATGTTCTCTAGAATCATGTGCGGAATTCATGGTTAGAGTTGCGCGTCGATGTCCTGCCACCAGGTATTCGAAAACAGTAGGTTACAATATGTTATATTGTAAATTATAGCAAGAATATAAAGTACTGATAATGTAGTTGCTAAGTACCAAACTAAAACTTTATCTTAGTAGGGTCTTGTCTCCCTGGTGACGAATTGGAAATACTTTTTTTTAAACAGCATTTAGTTGTTTTTAGTATCCATTCTTTTAGGCAGGGAAACAACATTTCATAAGGAACAATTCCTTCCACCTGATTGAATTCGACTCACTATTACTTTGAAACCAAATATTGAAATGTAACATATTCTTAGGTACAAAACACAGACTAAGCATGACGTCCAGAGGGTACCGTCACACTGTGAGTCTGATGGTGATGGAGATGTCCCGGGAAGACGCGGGGGCCTACCGGTGTCATGTGGAGAACACCCAGGGAAGGGCGCAGGCTGAGCTGTTCTTACATTGTAAGTGTTAGTTTTTTTCCTTTACTAAGGCCCGCTTGCACTACAAATCACTAAGAGCGCATTTTGTCAATCTTTCACGACAATGATAACACTGAGGCTGAGGCTACAGTAGGCAGCGATTTGCGATGCGACTGGAAGAGCGAAACGAGATAAACATGGTATGGCTACATTATAAGCGAAAATCCGGCGTATATTCGGCGATGACGTGGCTACAGTACAGATGCTACACAACGAATCAGCAAGAGCTATTCATGCGGCTACATTTAGTAGCACTATTGAACTAGTCGTGCAAGTGAGAAATTATCTAATAAATTCGCTTCAATTTCGCTGATACACGCTAGTAATATTTGATGTACAGTGTAGCCATATACGTGAGCATTCATTTATTTGTTTTAATCGCTCATGTGTCGCAGGTCGCGTCGCGGCTTTATGTAGCCCCAGCCTGACAGCTCTTGAACGCGGTTTACGTGTGATCGCGTTCAGTTTCATCGGTGAAATTCGGCCTACACTGCACTACACATAAATTGAAAAAATAATTATTTCTCTGTCATCTTCAAACGATTGTCAGAAATAGAGCGACGTTTTTAATACCTTTAGTGTGAAACGTATTTAGCGATTTGTGGTACAAGCGGAAAGGAAAAAGGAATCAACAGGCAGGATAGAAGAAAGAGGATTTACTATGTCGTCGTCCTTTCCTTAAGAATCTCCACTGTATTTATGTCCTAAATCTCTTGACGAATGCGCTTTCATTTAATATATTTCTTGTGTACCCTGTGTACTTATTTTAAAACTCCTAAAAACTAACAGATCACAAGTTTTTTGAGCTTTTGTACAGGTGGTAAATGAATTGTTAAGCAATTTTACACCCCACATCAATTTGCCATGTGATAGCCATTCCATACAACAACTGTCAAAGAAAGACAGTGAAACAGTCGTGATTTGAATATGCGGATATTGTAAGTTGGAGTTAATTTGCTTAGCAATACATTTTTTAACAGTTTTTGTTTTTCCATTTCGACATTTATAATTCCACTCTCGTTCATTCCGGATTTCCGAATACCTGTATATACTTATTAGTTTAATTTTTTTTTTCTTGTTATTTTATTTATCACCACTGTAATATTTTCAACACAATGTTTTGTTATAAGATGACTTATGATTTTTTTTCACTAAAGCACGGCTTGACTCGCTACATCTTTTCCCTTGATCTAAGTCGTATTCCGTGAACAGTGGAAAGTGCAGAAGGAGGTAAAGACGTAACGTACTAACGGGCTTTTAGTCTGCTTCACTTAGTTTGAATTTGTGCATCGTAAGCTGTTAGATTGAATTTAAAGTTGCTTGGCTTTCTTCGGATTTAAGAACATCTTTCTTTTGATCAACTTAAGGCATTTAAGTATGTAAAAGTGCTTACCTACTTCAAATGAAACGATGAAAATGGTATATATCAGATAAGTATATATCAGTCTAATCAGAGAAATTAAAATGGCATATACGTTTTACAATTCTTTAAGTCAATCTCTCTCTATTCTTCATACAAACATCGTGCCACTAAGTTTTAGTAGTAGTTTTAGTTTATAAATCATAATCAGTTATGTAACTTTGTAATTTCTGACTCCTTAGTATTAACAACAACTACTACCACTACGACGACAACTACAACAACAACCACAACGACTACTACAACAATACCACCACCAACAACAACGCTGTTACCATGTGAGTCAAACTACTACATTTTAATTAAAATTCAATCAGTTATATTATTATTTGTCTCCCTTAGCGTTTCTATATGTTTGAATAAACCTTCTGAACAATCTGCACATCTACAGTGCGGCCAACGAGAGAATGCGTTCTGACACCCGCCAGATTCATACAAAGGAATACGGCTTTTGCGAATTGGTCTTTATTAGCCACTAGGAATGTCGCACGTGTCAGGAACGCATTCTCTCGACGATCCGACTGTAAGTGTTTGAGGACTCTTTTGTGAGTTGAGTGCTATGGCTGTCAGCATTATTATGAATCTTATTATCAATACTCTGTAACTTGTTAATTGATCATACACATTAAATAAACATCAACGGTTTTGAAAATTTAGCCTGAAAGGGTTTTAAATTTGTTACTGCTTGAAAGTCAATGCTCTTTGATAATGAGTTAAAAGCGTACAATGTTCAATAGCTTAGTCTACATCAATTTATTTACTTTAAATCTAGTTAGATAGATAAATCAAATTACCATGATACTGAAATTAACGATAGCAATCTAAATATTTTAATGAATGAAATGAAAATCAAAGACAAACTGTAACTGTTTATTCATTTAGAACATTGTTTAGCACTTTTGAATCGTTGAGAACTTACGCATTTAGAACTTTTGATGAGCAGTATGACTGATGCCGAAAATAACTTTAATTGTCTAAGTTAAGCGATCTGTTATGGAATTGCTCGAGAATGAAATAACGTGTTTTGTACAAGTATCCAAGAACATGCATAAGTTTCAAATTGATATAAATTTCATGTGCCACTTTTTAAGTAGGTAAACAAAATATCCAACTGTTATTAAATTAAAAGTTTACTTTGTTTATCTCTTAGATGACACAGAAAGACATTTGGAACAGCTGCATCGAGGGGTGCTAGAAGATCCCGGCCTCGACAACCCATACATTGTTCTGAGCCAACACCAAATGCAGAACCTTGGTAAATATTTCTACCATCTTCATCATTCATCTGCATTACATCCACTACTGGACATACGACCAACGGTGGCAACTGACGGCTTTGGTGGCCACCATAGCCGTCAGTTCCCACCGTTGGTCCCCATAGCTGTCACTTATGTGCCTCCAACCATCATCACATCAAAAATCATTAGAAAATTTTAAATCTGTTAGACTTGCTGGTCGAAAACTGTAACAATTTAAACAAAGTCGTAAGTAAACTTAAAAAGATCTTGACATTATCGTAGCATTACTTTAGACTAAAACTTTCAGTTTTTATACTTCTTTTTACGATTACAATAAGTTTTAAAAGCTTAGTCGAATTACAGTGGAGATTTTCATCTAAATGTTGGATATAGTTGAAAACAAAATTTCTCGCAGCATAATGGTGATTTCTTAGACGTCGCAGTTCCATATAATGTACAAGACTTTTACCAATGTTAATTCAGGTCGTGTTTGAACCGTCATATCTCAGAGACTGACCATTTTTTGCTTAATTTGTCCCCTTAGTCGATGATTGGTAGCTGTATTCCTTCTGCAAGCGTTTTAGTCCGACTTTTACGCCCGTCGCACATGCTAACTGACACTTGTACTCTTTTACGATACTCCGCTAATGTAGCACTGACATTATTCGAAACGTGTGCACCAAACAACATGGATGCCATAGATTTTACTGACAATAGCCGTATCAGTAAAATCTATGACTTTCCACGTGTCTGAGTTAGTAAGTTCATTCTCACGATACGCGCGTTCACGCCCATGTACGTGCCTGCATCGACGCGTGAGAGTAAATACGGAGTTCAGTACTACGCCATTGGTTTTAAACGCTGTGAGCATGAGCGGTGGGCGTTGGTCCCAGTAAGACGCAACTGACCCCTCCCCCCCAGAGATGGTGACGACGATGTGACCGCCGGCGGGGGCGCGCGGCCCCTGGCGCGAGGGCTGGCCGCCGCCGCACGACGCCGCGGGGCGCGCCGCGCCCGCGTGCGCGCTGCTCGCGCTCGTGCTAGTGCTGCTCGCGTGACACTCCATCTGGCAGTGATATTAAAACTTAAAACAAAGGTTGTTAAACGGCTTTCACTAATCAACATTCATTTAACACGTTGCAACTAAATGGATAGGTACAGAAGGTCGGATACACAAATAGACGCGTACGGTGATTTTAAACCATCTCAAGCGAATGCCAGTTGCGAGTGCACTAGCACTCACTATCACCTTCGGTCGTTGTATGGGGTTGACCTTATTGTACCTATCTATACTGTGACGTTAGTGACCCAAGGAACTTTGACTTGTAAATTGTAATTGTAATCTAATTAAACAACGACTGCTGATCACAATTTTGTATTGTTTAATGTATATATTTTAGGGTCGATTATTATAAACGTGGCTGTAAATAATTTTGCACGAAGATAGTCATATCAATTTATAGGACACGATTATGTATAAATCATTGTTAGTGAGTCAAATGTTATCATTGTGTGATATTTGACTTGTTTCAAATGTTTGCGTTGTTTCAATTTATTTCTCTTCAATTTAGAATTCTTGCAATTCATTTTGTAAATTGAAAACAGATATAACCTTGACATGCGGAGTGGAAACCAATATTATACTAACTGTATTGAAGGGATATCCTTTGAAGTGGCAATATGACCTTAGGATTTTGAGTGATGTTTTATTTGAGAAAGGTTTATTATTATAGTCAATATCTTTGAAGGCTTTATTAATTAAGAGAATGTTGGCCTAAGTCCAAAGTGTGGTTGTAAAGATAAATAAGAATAAGATAAAAAAATCAGTTACGAATAATTTTCGTGAAGTGTTTGGCATGTCTGCGATGAGTTTAGTGTTACAACTAATGTTATATCTAATATTATTTTCAATTATGTTTTAACAATACAAGTTGTACTCCACCTTAAATGTATTAGATGTACACTGATACAGGGTGCCAGGGATATTGACGCACAAACTCTAATCATGAGTTCAGCACATGATTCAAGAAACTTTTCTTCGGTTAAAAGAAAATCTGCTGTTTCATAGAAAAATAACAGACATACGCGATCAAAATGTGTAGAACAGTTATTTTTTTTAACAACCAACTATAAATTTTAATGCTGGGGGACTCATAATCATGTACTGAATCCATGGTTACAGTTTGCGCGTCGATGTCCCAGCCACTCTGTATATGGGTAAAGTAGTTTGCCTCAATTAGCTCGTGTCAACGATCAACAATGTTAAAGGAAATCAAAAAGCAAAACATTACACAGTAATGAATGTTCGGTTTGCTTTGAGTCTACCACATCGCAGAAGAATATTAAACTTTTTAACTTTTCGTCTATTATCCTACCAGTAAACGATTGTCAGCCTAAGGCTAAGAGACAATAAATCCCCTTCAAAAGGGCCGTTTTCATTTTCTACAAAATGATTAGATATCTTATTTTTTTGACGTCACTCCGTAATATCTTCAGTCATGATTTGGCATGTTGCATGATGGATGGTCTCAAACCCTTCTAAGTTCAGAATAACATCTTTCGTTTCCTTATTTTAAGGAAATTACAGTGTCCAAGAGTAATACATCCATCTTTCGTAAAAAACCCGAAAGATTTCTCTTTGTTTTTATGAATAGCCGAACGGTTGTACCACATTGTACCTACACCTATTTGTAAATTCCTATGTAAGTTTAATGTAAAGAATAAAATTGTACTGTAATGTTCCGTTGTAAAATATAAAAGTTTGGGAATTGTAACCTGTTTTATTTCGTAATAATTGTATCCTTGTAGCTCTTACAAACTTTAGAAAAAATCTATCTCTGTTTTAGACTAGGCAATTTTTTGTGTCCGTTTGAGTAGGTAATTTTCCAATCAATAATTTCGCAGGGGTTGGCTTTTACGTATACCAATTTCAATGGAAACGAGTCCGGGAAAATGCAGCCGCCGTGACGGAATTGCTCCAACCCGATGAGTGTTTCGGCTAAACGCAGTACTAACTGGAAAGGGTACTCAAAAATTTATTGGCTTTCTCTCTACTCTAGTTAAGAATATAACATGGCTTTTGAAAATTGTTATTTTAGTGTTATGAAAATAACGAACAACAAAAAATAAAACAAAAAAAGTAGGTATTCTTGTTTGCACTAACATAACAACACACCTGTATTGCCCGAAGGGTTTGACAGACGTATACCTATAGTATACCTACATTTCGCCAGACTTTTGTAATAGGAGACGAGCCTATTGTCATCAAACGAGCACGAAACTAGACTCAGGGCTGCTACCGAGAAATTCCAGATGGAGAAATCCAAAATCACTTTGCACGATCCGAGAATCGAACCCAGGACCTCAGGCTCAGCAGCAGCGCTTGCGATTACTAGACCAACGAGACAGACGTTCTTGCTTTCAAATAACATTTAAAAAAGTCGTTATATTTTATTCTATCTTTTAGTAGAAAAATTAACCGTAGTTGGTTCCTGCGTCTGTGAAAGCCACACCGGAAGCCGAACACAAACATGATGATCACAGGGTAAATACTACTTGCTCCACAAACGTAACAATGTTTTAATTAATTGTTCATTTTATTTGTTTAGTGGGATGAGGAATTCACTTGCAAGTGAATTGTGCAAGTATATTATTGTTGAGTTGTTTTCATTTATTTGTAATTTACAAAGCTGAACCTGTTTTATATCCAATTAATGTTAAGTTCTTGATTTCCCTCTTTTATTACATACACGCTTTTGTGTAATTAATTTATTTGTAATACTTTTTTTTCCAACATCTTTCTATTATTTTGTGCAAATATGATTTAAAAAATATCTGTTGTCGTAGTTTTTCACGCATAATATTACCTACCTGCTTACCTGTTTGGTATTCAAGTAAAAATTATGATCAGGCAACTCTTCTCTTCCTTATTCTAACTACTTAACTTTTTGTAAGAGAACAGCAAGCACCAGACCTAATTCTACAATGTTTATCTTTAATTCACTTTCCTACTTCATTATCATCCTCATTCACATACACACTAATCACATTTCATTTACCGTTCCGTACTAAAATACCATTCCATTTACTATGTACATTATCAAGTATCCTAAAATCTATAGCTTTACCTTGATCCAATACTCCATTACCGACTACTTCTGGTCAGCACGCCCCTCGAATCTCTCACATAAAGAACTTCCAACAGTACAAATTACATTTCCGAAGTGATTCATAGCCCAGATTGGGAACGTTCCCTAATCTCCCTCTTTTACTTAGCCTACTCCAGGCGCGTCCTGAATTACAATACTAGAATTAGCAGTTTATAAATCTGCGTGGCTCGCGATGATTGCTTTTGAATGAGATTGTAGTTGGCTTTGTGATTCATTGTCTTTGTTCAAATCTGTTGGAAATGGGCTCATTTTGTTGCTTTTGGTTGTCGGTAATAATGGAGGCTGGTCTGGGTAAAGAGAAAATTATATATAATATTGTCTAGGCGGACTTTGAAAGTTTTTATTTATGGGATAAGGTTAAAAATAATAAGCATTACACGTGTAAGCAATACTCGAATAAATAATTGTATTCGCACGTGGCTGGTACATTTTTACTGTCTACATTTTTCTTGTTACTGTTTGTCCTTTCGGTTATTTTTTATTAAGAAATTGTTGACTCTTTTTTAATACTGTGATATTCTTAATACAAAACTTTATACACAAGTCGTACTTTCCTTACTTTCGCTTCATTATTTAATGTACCATCTTATTTACATCGCTTCTCATCTTTTGGGCTTATTCCTTAATTCAGCTCCTGGGACATTAACAACATCTCCATTTTATCAATTCCCAAATCTGAGACTTTAAATCTAAACTTAGTACAAGACTATTGCCTGTCCCATAACCGAATAAACCTCCGGAGCGCGTCTCCTAATTAATCTCCAGGGTGGTTTGCATTTTGTACGAAACTCTAGGTGGTAACATCGCGCATAAAATTACAATAAAACAGAGTTATCTGCCGTAATGGCTGCCGCTCTTATTTATAGCACCTGCGTCGATAAATTCAAAGATGTTGGATTCATGGATGTGTTGCTTTTATAGCTTTATTTTCATGGTTGACTTGGTGAAGTGGAAGTAATGTGGCGACTGTGGGCTGGAATGCTTAAGTGAAAACAGTACGTGTGTCAACATCAATGGTTTATAGCCTACCTTGGAGTTATTTCATCCACCGTTGGATGTGTTTTCAGAATTGTGTTTCAGCATCAATGGGAACACCAGCTATTAAATTATGTTTACATAATGTACTTAAAGATTATTAAAGAATTCTTCAGCTTCTGCTATAGTTCTGTGCACAAAATCATAATCCGCCCATTATACCTATCTAGCTACGGATGCAGAGGGAGGAACGTCCTCTAACAGACTCTTGACCCAGCTCATCAAGATTATTCCCGAATCGCTTCAGAACAGTACATAATTTCTAAGATAATTCCATAAGCTTCTATTTGACAGTTTCACTACACTACCACATGAATAAGTAAACATCTCGTACCTTCGAGATCTCGTGTATGCAATTAGCAGATGAGTGTTGACGTAGTTATATATCATGACGAAACGTTCACGTTATTAACAACACCTTCGTTAATGAATTTAAAGGCGTACCTTGCGTTCTTGGTTATGGAAGTTTGCATTATGAGTTTGAGGCCTTGTGTTGTGTGTGATGTATTGTGATATGTGAATGAACGAAATTGGTTTAAATAAGATTTATTACAAAAATATAATATTTGTAAACAGTAAGTATAATTTTCAAGAAGCCAAACATCAAGTTTTTATTGATATTATCTGTTTTCGCAAATTCTTGAAAAAATCTAGAGGGATTTCCAAATCCAATGTTTAATGGCTAGGAAAGCTGCCATAATGATTGGAGTGAAATGACGTACTCGTAGTTGTTCGACACTCCACTAAACTAGTACGTACATAAACGTAAACAGTACGATGAAAATTTCTAAGACACAGGGGAGGAGAACATTTTTTCACAAATAAAAACGAAGTTGGACAGGTGTCTCGCATTTAAATTGGGTCAGCTGAATATCTTTACATAATGCGTGAGACAACGCGTCAAATGTTTCTCTTTCAAACAGGATTCCAAGAAATATATTTTTTGAAAAACTTTCAGAAAGGTAAAATAGGTAAGTCAAATTTTATCTTATGAAAGTAAATTGGAATAAAAGGCTGTTTGATGTAAATGGGCTAGTAAGGTACCAACCCGCCTTGAGCAAGCGAAAGAAGCTAACTACATAGAATAACCATACAAAAACAGTTGAGGTGAGTACATGTCAGGTGTAATGTGTGTGTAGTTGTGTATGTTATCAGAGTCAAAATCAAAATCAAAAGTCATTTAAGTATTCAAATTAGGCTGAGAATCGGCACTTTTTGAACGTCAAAATTACAAAAGACAGTCCCCCAAAAACGCCCGCCCTTCACCACTTCCTAGTGCTATCGCTGGGAAGAAGTGGCGCAACAAACTCCCCAGCAGTACAGCTGTCTGTTCAATTAAAAAAAAAAACTTGATTGTATACAATATATCCATATATATATATATATATATATATATATATTGTATATATATATATATATATTGTACCTATGTTCGGTAATTAACATTACAAAACCAGAACCTAAAATTAAATTATTTGCCATAATATGTCAGCTAGCCACGCCAATATACCAACAAATATAATAAAAACTATACGTACTCAAGCTAAAACATAATTAATTAAAATGTAAATAAAAAAAACAACTTACTAACCAAATAAAAGCCTCCAGGCATAAAGGGCGTCACAGCTTTCCATATTTATGCATTGCTGGGTTCTGTTCACATAGCTGTCACTTGAAGTCACAAAAAGATAAACTAAGACCTGGCAGTAAGCTAATTCTGGAGAAAGAACATAAACATTGTCTTGCGTTAAACTAGGGTGACCAACTATTCTTATCGTCTAAGTAGTCGTTGATGGAATAGTATGCCTTTGAACAAAGGTTGGATTTTAGTTGAGCCTTAAACGCATTAAAAGGCAAGTCTAGAAAAGAAGAGGGTATCTTGTTATAAAAGGTTATACCAAGCCCAACAAATGAGTTATGAACCTTATGAAGCCGGTGAAAGGGGGCACGTGGTTTGTCCTTATTTCTAGTGTTAACACTGTGAATATCACTATTTTTAGTGTTCAAGTGTAAATTTTATAATTGTGTGTGGTGGGAATTAACTTAAGCAGCAGAGTACACTTTATGTTTCGTCACAAGTCCGGCCCAGTAGCACATAAGACAAAACAACACACAGAACACAGAAACTTAAGTAAAAATGAAATGCTATTCGAAGGTAAGCAAATCTCTTGAAGATGGCTGGACCGATTTGGTTATTTTTTGTATTAATATGTTCGTAATAATCCAAATTAGGTTTATATGAAGAGAACAGTTGGAAACTTGCCTAGAAAATTTGGGAAAAGCGAAACTGTTTTTTTCTAGGAGATTTTTGTAAGTATGATTGAAATTCAGACAGGCAACGTCTGTCGGGTCAGCTAGTAAATAATATAGTAATGATTTATAAGTATAATATATTTTGTCGCTACTAATATAACTCTACGTCCATTAGAAGCTTACCAAACATAAGTTCCACTTGCCTTTACCAAAGTTACGTGCGAAATAAATTACATTTAGCTAAGCATAAAATGTCTGTTAAGAGATAACACTGTTACGGCGTCCATTATCTTTCCTTTGTCTTTCCTTAAGTACCTGAGTAATTACTTGTTATAGCTACTAAGTAAAATATTACTCCGTACCTAAAGAAGTTATGTTTGTTTTTAGTTTTAATAACACAAAAGGGAACACACTAACTTAAAAAAGTTAAAGCATTTTGAAGTATCAGAACCAATTCGATTTCGAGACAATAAAAACTCGATAAAAACGTTACTAAAGCGAACTCTCATCGATATTCGATATAATTCCTCTGAAACTCGATACAATTGAATTGTTAAGTGCCGCAGCGGTGTCATTACAGTGAATGGTAATTATTTTACATTTTATCGTTTCATTGAGCATGAAAATTGCTCGTGACAATTAATTATTATTTGCAGTTGGAAAGTTACTGGATCGTTTCATTAAGCATGTGTTAATTTCACCACAGATTATGAGTATCTTAATAATGGAGTTTTCATTAAAGTTACTATTTTAAATTAATATAAACACGCACGATATAGTATCATCTTTAGTCATTTATCCATACATTCTAGAGTCCCCAAAATAAAACAATTCGCTCCTTTATACAATGCATAAAACTATCAACTAATATCTTCCTCTAGTACCTAAGTGATTCAAAAGAGGTTTTATTTTTCCAGTACAACGTTCAATTGACGTTTCACTTCCCCGGGTACATCGTATACCCGGGTGTAAGTATAACCGGGGCATTCTACCCGGATAAACGCTATTTTATTTCGGGAAACTCAGTTATTTCCTTATACAAGATCTGCTTCTTCTTAAAAGGTTTCCAACTTCTGATATCGATCCTGTTGTTTTTTTTTTATTCATTGTACTTATAAGCGGAAAACGTTATTTTAACAAATTGGTATTTAGGAATACTCACAAATAAAAGTTTTACGATTTACGTGTAAAAATTAATCAGTTAATAGTATAAAATTACCTGCTGGTTTCATATCCTTATCCTTTTCTTCTTTTTTCCAACACATATGGCACAGTTTACAATAAGGTCGTGAACCTCCAATAATACCAGTCTAGTCCGTTTTGAGCTCAGTCAAATAAAATTTTATAAGGTTCTACCTGAATTGGCAATTAGATACCTACGACTAGCGTGGGATAAAAAGCAACTGTCATTAATCCCACTCGTCCTAATCTACCAACTAACAAGGAGTAATACTAAATTCCTATCACTTGAGAGCCTCTGTTTAATATTTACATGTTCCTAAATATTTGTACGGTCGCGGACATTAATGCATTATCACCTTAAGGACTGTATTGCTGTGAACGCGCTGTAAAGGCCATACCTACGTCTGTGTGCATAAGTGATGTATCAACACAGAACGCTCACCTCAGAATTCGTACACTGGCTGGCGTCGAACATAACAAAAAACATACCGTCGCTTTTGCACACAGACTACATAATTACGTATGACCTCGGTTGATTCATACCATTGCTAAAATTGGAATCGTTACATCAAGTACCGATAGCTATAGCTATAGAGCAGATAGGTCTGGGTTCCAATCTCGAGTCAATCTCGATATGACTTTTATTTTTCTTTTCCAACAATAATCTTTATCGGTTTTTTTTATTATTCTATTTTTATATGTAGATTAATAAAGGAGAATAATAATGTACTTCACAATTATTTTATTTTCTTAATCATATTGTTATTGTAATACGGGGTTAATAAGTTAAACAAAAGTGTCAATCTATTGCTTCGTGACAATGTCACTCCACTTCTTTTTTTCTTTTTTTAAAAACGTTGCCCCACACTAGGAATTTCTCCTGTGTCGGGGTGCGTTTACAGACATATAAACTCACATACACAAACAGCCAGAACCGGAACAACTAATTGTAGGTCATGCAAATATTTGTTCCGTGCGGGAATCGAACCCGCGACACGCAGCGCAGCAGTCAATCGCTTAATCACTGCGCCAACCGTGACGTTCTGACCATTACTGTACGTTCTAGATTAGGGTGAGCCACCGAATCATCGTCCTACCTTTTATTTATTAGAGGGGTATTTACTTTTCAGGTTTGTTTTTCTCCCTTACGAATAATGTATATAATACTCTGTGGTAAACAAAGCGAGTGCGGTTTCGACGCTTTTCAATGGCAGTATACTCGTATATATTTTTTCAAACCCTACAACCTATTCAAAGTTGCTGATAGAATCCCAAATTGGATCAACGTTTTCTATGGTTATGTTTGCAGCTATTGGTTTTTGTGCTGGAAACTGGACTAAAAATAATCGCTGCATGCATTCAATGCTCTATTTGGGTCGGGATGTATGTGGTCCATAAATTGGTGCGAGCGAAAGTTTCAACTTTTATAAATACAAATTGCCCTAAAATATGGCTTTTTACAAATAACGGGTAAAGAGTAATCCGCATTGCTCTGTTCTCGTTCTTTGTATCTATTTTGTTTAAATCACATTCCCAAATTCACTGTTACGTTTGAAATCCTGTATGCAATTTCTGTTACCGCTTCGCGAACGTTGCTGCGTTTCTGCTTTCTTCCATTTTTATGAGAATTCTCCGAGCACAGCGTTAGAAATCGCACTTTTTAGATTTTGTCGCTTTATGTTGAATTTTGTCATATTCTTAGAAAACTTTTACTTTTTCTGAGACTTTGAACATTCAATCAAATGAATTAAGTTTATGCAGTGGATTGCATTAAATAATGAACTAAGTAAGACAAAATGACTCTTTTAGCGAAAGTTTTTAGGTGAGGTATAAATTCAAATCAGTTTAATTTAAGTATAACTAGCTCAGATATTATCCCTTACAACAAAAAAACAACATACAATAACATAAATACTTCCAACAAAAGCAATATCGATTTACACACAGATACCACAGAGTAAGTCCCAACAGACGGAAAAAGTCACACAGTACACCTGTGTCGGTACTACTAACGTAATCAAACGTTGTCCTAATTAAGGGCCGTGTAGCGTCGCCCGCGGCCATTTCGTGTTTAGCCGGACAGTGTGACAATTTTATGAAATGCCACTTTTTTCGTCCGAGTATCTAAAAACATTACGGACAATTTTATTCTGCTCGCGGACAAATGAAAAGGTGCTGATGGCCTAAAAAGTTAATCGTGGAGATGTGTTATAAAAATTACCTTTGGGACGGTCGCTGTTGTATTGGTAATGCGTAGATAGATTAAACTGTTTTGTGGGTTGGCCTTCTATATAAAATGATCTTTAAATCTATTATCTTAAGAAAATATATACTGAATTCGTAAGAGATACCTAGATCTGTATCTGCGACATTTTCCATAAGCTAGAAAGTCTGACGTTATCGAGAAATAGGAACGTTCTGAAATTATGCGCCAGAGAAATCCTTTTATTATATTAAGACAAGTCTGAAGATGACATACAATTATTTCAGTGTATATAATCTTGTGACATGAAAAAATATTTAAATTATTATAGCGAACGAGGTCTGAGATAGATTACTTTGAATAATCTTCCTAGAAATTATCCGGCTAGCAGGAATTAGGTTAAGTAACTACCACGGTATCTGTAGTAATTAGAATTAAAGTAGCAGTGTGTATTATGTAGAATAAAACTTGATATTTTCTGTAATACTAGTATCGTGCAAATAGATAATAATTAATATTATATTACGAAAATCAGAAAAAAAAATACTGAAAATGTCGTGAGGAGACTTGTCGTATGAATGTCGATGGATAAAAGAGTAGGGGAGGACCAAAGAAACGATAGATGGACTGTGTGAATGATGATATGGTTAGAAAGAGAGTGAATACCGGGATGACGAACTAATAGAGAAATGTGAAAGAAAAATAAATTTTGCGACAATATCCAATAAATTGGGATAAGGGCAGGAGAATGATTGGAATGATAATGATGAGCCTTTTCTAATACTAAATAAACTAACAAACTATTTAAATTAAAATACAATACCACAACCTAACTAAAACTATTGAAAAACTAAAATATGGCATCGAAAAAATTCCTCCGTCTTTTCTTGAGTGACTTTAAGACAAGCAAAAGCCGCTGAATTTCTCCGCCATTATGTCCCAAAAGTATTCCCTCAACAGACGAAATCTAAAAGTCAGAGTATACAAACAAACTTTGATTAGATTCGTCTCGTTTCCTCGAGTTCTCTTCGAAGAACTTACTAAAGATTACAAATTACTGTCATTTCTAATGTAAATTCACCCCCAGATTACTTCTCTTATCTCAATTCAAAATATCAATTTACAATTATATCAATTTACTATACATACCTAGCTTTTAGTGACAAGTCACTAAAAGATAGGTATGTATAGCAAATTGATGAAATTAAAATTCTATTTGTAAGACTTATAACACAAAGAGATAAATCCATCAATCCCATCAACAATATCAAATCGAAATCGGATGCCTTTTACAAAGCAATTATGAAAAACAAGCGAACGAGCCAATTGACGATAAAAAGAGAATTAATTCGGCATTCGGTGAATTGGTCTCTTCAAGGGAATTCTGATGCCTCACCTATGACCTTTTCGTGAAATTTGAGGGTTGAGTTGACCCTTTCTATAACGGTTTGAATGGCGCTCGATTCTAGAAGTGTTTAATTGAATGAACAGTTTTGCAATATTCTTATTGAGACAGGTTTTTTTTTTAAGATAGATATAAATTGGGTCAATACCCAATACAGTGACGTTATAATCTTCATTAAATAACTCCACTAAGACGACAATAGGAGCTCTTAACTCTCCGACATGTACTTGTCTCGCTAGATATTTTTCCCGAGGCTGACACAATGTCAAGTAGCTGTCCTTTCTGTGGGCAGACTCTTTTATCCCTCAGAATAACAGACTATTACTTATATACTATTGTAGGTATTTTTACTAAAAGTATTTGAGATCCGATAAGTAGATTAATGCTGGCTTCTGCGACTGAAACCGAAACGAATTTCTTACCTAAGTATGTCATTTTTATTGGCATTTTGGGCCTCTAAAAATGCTCATTAGGTACACAGGTTAGGTAAGTTCAACTATTAGGTATAACAGGTGAAGTAACTTATCGAGTAGAGTCCCTAGCATGACCGCGTTGCGTAAACGTAACGTAAAATCAAACGATTTTTTTATCGAAAATTCAATTAACCCGTATTTGGTTATAACTTTGGCGTCAACCACAACTAGTATCAGTATATACCTACATATATTATATGAATTCAAATTCATTTATTGGTGTGATTTTTGGTACATTTTACACTTAATAATAAATAATCAGTTCCTCAAAAATCTACCTTAAAGGTGTACACTCTTTCACTTTCATACAAGTAGTAATTATTATAAAAAAGAACAATCAACATATTAAAATAAAATGATTACAACAAAAATAAAATGATTACAACAATTAAACACAACATAACATAATGAATGGAAATAAAGATAATAATACGATGTCAAATAACTTACAATTAATTTAAGGAACGGAAGGAAGGGAAGGAGGATTTTAGGAGGATTTTTCTTATTAAGGAATTCGTCAATAGTGTAATAACATTTTTCCAATAATAGATATCTTAATTTGTTTTTAAATTTAATAATATTTAAGTCCTTAATTCCATTATGTAATTTATTAAATATTTTTAGGGCCATGCAAAGTATGCTTTTGTGCATCAAGGCGGTCTTTGATGGGCAAACGCATAATGCATGTCTATATTCTTGTCTAATCATTTTATAGCGATGTTCAGATGCTTTTCTGGATAGATGCATGTTCTTTTTAACAAATAAAGCAGTCTCAAATATGTAGGTACAAGCAAGGTAAAGTCATTATTTTTAACAATAAAAAATAAGGTTTGCAGCTATCAGTTATTTTTATACCGGTAATATCTCTAATGAATAAAATCTTATTTTCGAAACGTGAATTTTTTAATTTATAATCGTTCAAATTAACGATACGTTTACTCTGCGATCTCGTGCTAGGCCATCTCACATAAATAAAATGTCACTATTTTTGTCAGCGAGCCGAATTTGTCGCTAGTGTGACCGATTCAGCTCGCGCGTTTCTTGGAACTACCAAGGTAGGGCAATATTAGGTTATGTTATGGGCTGATTTTTCAATACACAGATAATTATTATTCGTGGAATGAAATTGATGTCTTTTATTGGATTAAATTATCTGGCGATGGAAAAATCAGCCCTAAGACAACTACTCGTAACTAAATAAATGACCAACGTATGTTTTTAAAATCAAGAACAAAGAAAATAGTGTAAAATTGCTATTTGTAGACAAACAGGCCACGAGTCATCTTAAATTCCGCACTAAGTAATAAATTGAATTTAGATCTGACCATTCACGCAGAAAATTAAAAATAGATCCCGAAACTAGTCCTTTTTAATCACCTTCGGCTAACGATCAAGGAAATAATTATATCAGAAACAGTCCTTTAGAAACTTCAAATAATCAAGAGACACCTACAGAGCAGAGTACAGAGCTATCTTCATACTATATTACAACAATGCCGACAATTTAAGGGTCCGGGTCCATCGAACCGTTCCCTAAAGGTTTGATCTTACTATTAGTTTAGGAGCGTCCACCCAATTACTGGTTACAGAGCAGGTACATGTTTCAGAAGACTGGTTTTACTAATTAAAACCAGTCTTCGTTGGGTGATTATGCAAAAGCATAGTTTTGAAAGACGTTTCAAAATACACTTAATCAATCTTATCATATTTGTTGAAACCAACATCATATTTGTTTTGTTGAACAATAATAAGTAAATATTAATTAACATAATTTCAGCCATAAGAGGTCTACTGAGCTGGACATAGGTTTCTATAACTGTTTCGTTCTTTGCAATGTCTTTGGATTTACATGTTAATCTTTTAGGTCATTTTAAATGATAATAATTAATAGTTCCACAGTCAACCAACTATGCAGGCGGTCTAAACAGAATATAAATATGAATATTGAAAAAAAACATCTTTGCGTTAATGCGGTATTCATGAAAGAAGGTGATTGTTTGTCTTTCAACAACTTTTGACTTTCAAAACAAAGTAAGCTTGTTACTCTGACTAGATACCAAGTATCTGATTTATTTATGTTGGAATCCTCAGAGACCAAATAATTTAATACAATATTCAGAGTAGTACGAAAGATAAAAAAGTAACTTTAGGATTATTTTATTCGGCCGAGCATCGTAAAAAGTTCAGAGCAACAGAATAATAAAACTGTAGTATAAACGTGTAATAATCCTTTTTATTTCAAAAGTATTTGGTGACACTCCACACTTTAGTTAGGTTCAAGTATATATATGCAAAATCATCGATATTCAAATTGACCAAACCCAATATTCAAACCCTTTAAATAAAATATTGCAGGAGAATAAAAAACTATTTCTATCGAAGACAACATTATAAATTGGATAAGATAAATGTGAGAAGATTAGATTTTACAAATGCTAAGATTCTTTGTTTCCAATGTAATCATTGCCAAGGTTATGTTTTGTATATCTCTAAAACAGAGAGAGTTATTATCCTCTAAAATTATGTTTTAATTTTCTGTTTATTTGAAAAACCAAATGTTATACTCACCTCTGCTTAAACCTTTATGGAAAACAGGCGTGATGCTATGTCATTTTATGTGTAAGTATAAAACACTGATTTGAGTAGACCGCTTAATGAGACTAACAAAGGGAAGTCATCCGTTTACACTCTCATGAACAATTACTCATGTGTTCATGATTTCAAAGGTGACATCACTTCAGCTACAAAGTGAAATTCCGAACTCTTAACAATATTAATATTCACTGAAGAAAACAAAAACAAAATGTCTGATAAATTTAAAGCTATAGACGTGTTAAAAGCAAACGAATTTCAAGTTAATGACGTGAAAATCGTAGAACAATGTGTGCCACATAAACGCACGCCGTTTGTTTTAAAGCACCCCGTTTTAGTTTTGTCTCCGTAGGTGCGTGTGGGAGCGTGGTGGGAGCGTGGGCGACGGACCGTAGATCAACTTTGTGCTGCTTGATGAAATTGCATTGTTTGAGAACGTAGATAATATAGAACTAGGAATCTGGATATTTATAATCACGCCGTTAATGGTTCTTGGTTTAAAAGGTAAATATCGTGCCGCACATACTAACAACTAGACGATCAATAGATAAAAACGCTTCCACTAAAACCCTGTGCCCAGGTCAACATTATAATCATCCCCTAAAATTCAACAAACCTTATAAATTCTCATTACTATCAACAAACTTAAAACATAATTTTCGACCCTTAATTACTTGACTTTCTGTTACCCTCCTACTACATCCTCAAATTTAATGTCTCCAATCCGAATGAGCTACGGTTCCCTAAAAAGGGACCGAAATATGTCGTTTGCGTTTATGCGGAGAATTTTGCGAGAGGATTTTAAAGACCCTTTAATATGTAGCCAGGTGATAGTGGTTGTATCGGCGCTAATTTATAGGTGCGCCCATTAATTTGAACGCATGAATATTTCAAATTTACGCCTGTTAAATCGGGTAGCGGTTAATGCGTTTTACGTCCTGTTAATTTGGTGAAGCGATCCTGTAGGAATCTTCTTCGGTGTGAATATGTTTGAAGGTGTTCGGAATTAAAACGAGGTGTGTGTAATTAAACGTGTGATACTGAAATATATTTGGGTTAAGTTACATTTAGATATTGATTTATATAATTCATTTATGACAGTGTAAAATATTGAGAATGTCTTTGTTGGTGCCTGGATGACTGATTAGTCTCTAAATCTAGGTGGTGTGCGTGATTTTGTTCAAACTGTTATCCTGTAAAGTTATCGACCAGTCTAGAGTTACTATCTAAAGCTTAATTCTTAAAAAGGTAATGGGATTATGTAGTAATCCTAAAATCACAATAATAGACATAATAGCAACTAATCCACTTAACGTACTACTCAATCACAGTAAAGAGTATTTCGACTGAAATTGGTTGCAGCAAATCGTCGGAAAATTCTATGAAATAACAATGTGCAGTGACGAGTGCGATTACAAATCAAAATGAAACAACACAATACGATTCGCAATCACCCGATATATGGCCCGCACTGACATTTGGCTTACCATAATCTATGCAAAAGGAATGTGTTTTGATAGTTCAATTTAGTTATTTATGTAAGGACTTAGTCCAACATTGGTTTAACTACCTTTATATTTAATGCTATCATCATCTTTAATATTATGATAACCTCCATGTGTTCCAAGAAGGTCTTTAGGGCGTGATGCCATGATCCCTTGGCTTCGCAGGGAGATTAGCGTTTGTTGACAATATAAATGTTATTTAAGCATATACGTCATATACGAATTTATGCCCTGAGGAAACACACGTTTAACATTTCACTCATGATAAGAATATATTTTTTTATATTCTTATATTAATAAGATTTAGAAACTTTAATAAATATTGGTGAGCACGTTCTTCTGAGAAAGTAGAGTAAAAGCGCCTTAACAAAGAAAAGACGTCGGAGATCCTGCACTCAACGTACAGGAAACAGATAAATGGATCATTAGGTAACCTATGTGACCCAGATATATGTACAGTTCTACTAAAAGACAGCAGACAGTAAGTTCATAATACAATTCTCCTGCTCACTAATATCGAACGTACCAGTTAAGAAAAAGTTGAAGACAGTAATGAACACTTAAACTATGTTAGATGTAATATGAACACGGTTGATAGTAAGTATACTACTTAGTATATGGTAAGAGGGATAAGCTGAAAAAATTGGCCTGATTTATGATTGATCCAGTTCTTAGTAAGATTAAAGACTCACTTGACTCTGCAAGTAAGAGCAGACTATAAATCCTTCATCCAATCTAAACTTCTTCTTCATCCTGAATACTAAATCAGAATCAGAAAACAAACCAATCTCTTAAATTCCATTCGAAATAAAATTATCAATGCAGCGCGTTTCCCCTTCGCAAGCAAAATTAGAAGTAATCTTCTAATTTCGTTAGGAGTAATCTCCTAACTAGATAAAACAGAAACTCTAAACTACTAAGCACCGGCACACACATCAAGACTAATCCAATACATTAAACGTCGCAGGTATCATCTAAACACGAAGCGCGAACCGATACGTTCTCGGACATTAATTCTGAACGTGACTCGAATGCCGACTCGATTTAATTGCTTCAGGATAACAAGTTGCCAAGTCGCATTGTGTGCGCTCGATTGTGGGAATTTGACGTGTTTCGAATCGTGTTAAATGTCGATGAACTAGAATGGAAAGTCAAATAGTCAAGGTTTTGGTCAAGGTATATGGTAAAATGGTTCATGTGAATGGTTCCTTGTGGTCCTATGTTGCATTGGGTAACAGTAAGCATGACATAAGTTTCTCTAATGGTGTTCTTTACAAAAAAACATACTATGTTATAAGGATTTTTAGACTCTTTAAACAAAGCAGGGCTCGACAAGACAACAATTTAACACATAAAAGCACACACAATTTATCCATTCCCCTCCATTTCCTTAAACTCGTGCCACACAGTCTTTGATCCAGATACTCTATTTTTTCTCTATGGAACCGATTCCGCGTAAAAAGATTGTCATAACACACATACCAAGTCAAAAACACGTCCCAACTATCCGAACAACATGGGTCCCATGACGATCCCTTTCTTCTAAAACTTTTACGTGGGAACTTCGCAGCAATTTTCATTTAATGTCAGCTGTTATTTGGGACCTCACAATAGGGTTGTGGTTCTTCCGGTCCGTTTTTTGTTATAGCCTGAAATACACGCTACTACCGGTCGGACATGACACAGGGTTCTGTTTCTGGAACAATTCCGCCCTTAATGACAATATTAGCTAAAGCCAAGGAAGGTTTTGGGGGACGCAACATTTTAATCATATTATTTTTTTATGGTTTTTATTTGTGACTATACCGGTCTCATTTAAAAAAAAAAAAAAAAAAAATGTGTTTATTATCTTAAATATTACAATTTAGTTGCCGGGGCTTCCCAGAAACTAATCCGAAGATACTTGTGATGGGATAAACCTCGCTCTTCCTCAAGTAATTAACAATTGATTTGTTGTGCTAATTAGGTATAAGTTACACATTTTTATGAAACAAACAAAATAAAAAGTTAATAAATATTATAATATATATTTAAGGTAAATAAATAAAAAGGCAACACCCGCAGCGTTTGGTAATGTAGATAGATATAATGCTTTTACGGTTGCCGCGACGTTGCAGTGCATCGGGAATGTTTGATGCAGCTCATACGGATGACTTTCACGCCATCATGCGTAAGAAAGCGGCTTCCTTACTGCAACCGCTTGCGTAGCACTCGGAACAGTATCCCGAAAATGATTGTTGGCAGAGTGGACTGCCCCATCCAAAAACACTGGGTCAAAATAAGTATAGGTTTATGTTAAATTTAATTTAATTAAGTAATACTAATAACACTAACATAGCATATAAGCACAATCTGTTACTAACCACTAACAACGAATTCAATTTGTATTTTATTTAAACAATAGAAACCTACATAACTTAATAGGTATTTTAAAATAATTTTATGACACATCAAGCCTAGTGCCGAATAAACCATGACGATAACTTTCGCATCTGCGTCTTGGTATGTACAGACGCCAGCACATCAAGTTACCCCACTTTGACCTTGAACGCGTTATGAGCAACAACAGCGAGAATCGTGCGAAAGAGATGTATAGCTTTTTGTCAGTTCTTACTTGTAATATTTCGTGCTGCAGCGCGTACGTGAGGGTGTGTGCGTGTGCGCGTCGTTGTGTTGAATAAGACACTATGCGATAAGAAATATCGTACGTAGCAGGTTGAATACTTTTGACGTTTTGACTTGAATTCGAATCGAAATACTGGCATGGTAATAAAAACAGGCGGCCCGCGCAATGCCTACAATACATACGAAAGCTTATAATCAATTTGTTTTATTGAAATGATATCTTCTTAATCCTTCATTTTTACATATATGTTTCTACGTATTACCTATAATTAGTAAGTAGGTATTACCTACTCATATTACCTACATTTAAACAGGTAGGTAGGTATGGTATACACCGTTACACAATTAATTTGCGAAATTTGCTCTTTGGATAAATGTTGTTAAGTAGCCAGGTAGGTATAATCCGATGTGAGAAAAACATTTTTTTTTTTAATTTCAAGCAGCTTTTAATAACCTTTTCCTGGTTTTGTTACCTACTTACTGGCGGGCTGGCGGTCAACTGTTTTCGTGCGTTCCTTGCTCTTTTATTGCTAATACCCATTACACAATCTCCTTGAAATTTTGAAATAAATATGGATAAGTGCTTACCCCATCACTTAATTATACCTATAAAGTTTAGCCAATTAATTATACCTATAAAGTCTCTTGTCAGTCCGCCGTGTTTGAGATTAACGTTACGTCCGCGACACGATCTTATTTTACTAAAATAATAAGTTTGAACTTAGTAACGGAATTATCTATTATACTACCTACCGAAGTTTGCTTTTACATGCAAGTTCAACCTTATTGCGCTAGTAATAAGATACGATTTCGAAGATTATGAATTTTCAAATAAAATTCTAATCTATTATTATCGTTTCTACATCATCAGCCTATAGCAGTCCACTGCTGGACCTATGTTCAGCCGTGGACTGCCGCCCCTCCTATTGCACGCCATTCAACTCGATGTTCGGAAAGAAAAGAACATGGGTTCCGTAATGGGGCCCATATCAAATTACCTTGGTGGGGTCTTTTACAAAAGGACAGTGACGTTTTCAACAGACTTCAAAAAAGGAGGAGGTTCTCAAACCGACTGTATTTTTTTTAATGTTTGTTACCTCAGAACTCCGTTATTTATAAGCCGATTTACAAAATTCTTTTTTTATTTGTAAGGATATACTTCAGATTGGTCCCATATAAATTTCCTCAAAAACGGTTCAGTAGTCTGGTTTTTAAACTAAAATTACTGGTAAAACTTACAACTTAAAAGTGAAAAAAAACACTACAAAGTGAAATATAACTTTAATCTCGGAAGTCGGTGCACCGACTTCCGAAATTAAAGTTATTTTTCACTTTGTAGTGTTTTTATGGAAGTCGGTTGTTTTTTTTTGTAAAAAAGTTTTTATTTTTCACTTTTTTGTTGTGATAATTTTTTTGATTTTTCAAAAACCACTTGTCCGATTTTGATAACATTTTTATGGGACCATTTCAGAAGTATCTCCGTTCGAACAAAAAAAGAATTTTGAATATCGGTCCACAATTGGCGGAGTAATCGCGTAACAAACACACAAAAAAAAAACATACCGTCGAATTGAGAACCTCCTCCTTTTTTGAAGTCGAAAGTAAAAACTTTTTTACAAAAAAAGCCGACTTCCAAAAAAGACACTACAAAGTGAAAAATAACTTTAATTCCCGGTGGCGAACTTCACAACGAAAATGCGAACCCAACGACACCGACTTTCGAATTTATTTATATAATTTTGGAAGTCAATTGTCTTTTTTTCAAAAAAGTTTTTTTGAGTAAGTAATAAATATGCCGTCGGGGCCCCGTATAATAGATACGGCGGTAGCTCCGACCTCTGCTTTTGGCGCCTTAACCGATCATCATGCAATTTTGCATACCTACCTATCAGAAAAGGACATAGGAATAGGATAGGTTACTACGGGAACGCGTGTGACACCGCGAAAAAATCTCAAAATAAAATGGGGAATAATAATCTTAATCTTTTTATTTAATATTACTTAATTGAAAACAAAAAAAAAAACTTATACCTACTCTAAATTTAAATATACCTACTTACAACAAAATTTATAAAACCAAACTACGAGTATACAATAGATTAAAAATAAGTAGATAATATTTATTATTTATATTATTTTTTACAAGTTTTTATTTTTAGAAAGAAAGAAAATACGTTTATTTGCGGTAAACATGACGCGAAAAGGAACACAAACACAAAAAAAAAAAATATTTGCATTAGTTTTATTGATATTTGTGACAGATTAATTATACCTACAGTAACATCTCTATCACCAATGGTTGCCCAACAAAAGGCCCGGTACGCACAGGTGGCACGGCACGACAATTTCATTGATATGTCACAGCCTGCTTTGGCATCCTTCGGGACGTTCTGGCATGCCGTGGCATCCCGAAATGTGAATGCCAACCATGATAAAATGAGATCACAAATCATTCGCGCTTACTAAAATCCCTTGTCGTGCCATGCCGCCAGTGGGTGACGGCCCTAACTTAAATTATCACTAACAAATTAGTAAAGGAAAAATGCTCAACAATTTAACAATGGTGCGAAAAGAAAAGAAATTTCAATTTACACATCTTTATCACGTTATTGGAAGAATTATCCATACTAATATTATAAATGCGAAAGTAACTTTGTCTGTTTGTTACGCCTTCACGGCCAAACCGCTGGGCAATTGTGATGAAAACTATGGAGATAGTTTGAAGCCTGGGGCAGGCAATGGAGGAAGCTAGTTTATTGTGACACAACATCAACGAACGACATGTCTGGCGTCTTTCCCAAATGGAGCAATGGAAGAATAAGCGTTTGAGAAACAGTGGTTGGAAATACCTATATTTTGATAAATAAAATAATTACAATATTAAAATATACATAACTTATGGATTGTAAAACTGTGCTACTATTTAATGTGAACGGAAACCCGGGTGATTGAAGTGCATTATTTAATAGTGCCGTAGAATCGGAGGTCGTCATCTAATGGTAAGTTTAGGCTACGGCACTATACGCCGTGCACAGTGTCTGTATGTGTGAACACACAAACTCAACGAATACCTACACCTTGCGACACCGAGTGTAAGTGTTCTGACACGGTGTCAGTGTCGGTGACATTGAGTGTACTGCCTATAGTGTTGTAGATTAAACTAAGTTCGCTCGTGTCTTATTAGCGACATAGAATATGCCATGACCTAAAAGAGCCCAAACTTGACCTCAGAAATACGCACCAAGATCGGCCTTTCAGTTGTTATGAAATACTACTACATGGGCATAAAGCGTTGCCAAAACAATATAATATTATTATTAAATTATGAATAAAAAGTAAATTAAACTCTAATAACTATACCTAGAAGATACTGCAAAATTGTAATAACATAACAATACAAATATATAAGCAAATATAGGTATTTATTTATTAATATTATTATAAAATGATTGTTGAAATGAAATGAAAATATATTATATATACTTTACAATATAATATAAGTATTTAATATTTGGTCGGACCACCTTGCGCGTCTAAAACGGCAACCAGCCTGTCCTTCAAGCCGGCCACCATGTTCCAGCAGGTGGCCTTGTCCTTGCCTCTGAATTGCTCCCATGTAGTATGGGCTTCTCGCCGCAAGTTTTCATTGTTGCGGATTTCTGAAGCATCCTAATCGAGAAACATGAGAGCCCATAGATTCTCGATTGGGTTTAAGTCTGGGCTCTTTGCAGGCCATGGTAGGCGGATGACGTCATCCTGTGCCGCGAACCACGCCTGCACCACCCTGCAGGTGTGCACGCGGCAGTTGTCTTCCGGCGTCCATAAGGCGTCTCCTGACTGTGTCCATTGAAATCTAAAACAAAGAAAATTTTGTCAATTTAATACTTACCTAGGATTCCGTAATATGACAAATAGTCCGGGCCAATTTAACTAATCTGCATTCGCGATTTATTTGCAAAAAATGTAAACAAATATGAGTTTATGGAAAAATAACTTTAATTACTACACCATAAAGTTCAGTTTACGCAACAACTTCAAACATTTTATTACTGCTAGTCTAGTAGAGCCAGTCACTCTAAAATCAACCTAATGACCATTGAAATAAAGTTGATATTTGTTCAACTTGAAATAACATCAATTTGAAGCATTAGTTGAATAGACTTTAGATGAGTATGGGACGGTTAAAAAATATTCTTCAAATTATAAACATAAACAAAAAAACTATTTATCGAATTGAGAACTTCCACCCTTGTTGAGGTGGGTTGTAAAGAACTGAAGATGTATCTAATACATAGTAGGTAATAATAATAAGTAGTAAGTAATAACAATTCAGACTGGCCGCGCGGCGCGCGTCAATCCGGTAAAATCCGGTTTGCGTGAGCGCCGAGCGCCCTTCCAACTACCTACTACAAATGTCTATTAGGTAGTAGGTATGATTTTAATCACAATTTTGTTATTCACTTTTTAAGAAAACCATATTTTATGAAAGTGATGAATAAGTTGAGCTGATAAGGTATGATTACAAGCTACACATGGACTCACCCTGTACGAAGTTGATGTTATTCGTGTGGTCAGAAAAGGATCGGCAGAGTGTGCGGCGTCTGCCGTCGTACCGTAGTGGATCTCGCGTAGAGTTGGCGACGATGGGCTTCTATGGTTCCACTTTCTTCCCGAAGCCAGAAGTAAACATATTTTTTCTGGAACGAAACAAATAGCTATAGTTTATTTGCCCATTATTACTCAATGACTATAGGCAAAGATGTATTAATACTTATAATTCCCTACACTACAATAATAAAGTTATTAAGTTATTTAATTACACACAAACATCGCTATCATTACAGGGTTACACCCAATGCGATAGCGTGGTAGGTAACTAGATTCTAACTAGATTGTGGGGGTCGAACATGGACTAATCCTAACTAAGCAGGGGCTGCAGTCTCGACATTCATAGCGATCGCTTTAAGACCGAATTCGGTCGCAAAGCCCTGTCACTCCATACATTAGGTACACGTACACCTGTTAATCCGGGACTTTGCGAGTTGCGACCGAATTCGGTCGTAATGCGATCGTTATGAATGTCGAGACTGCAGCCCCTGGGCCCTGGACAAAAAGAAAGTGCGTAATTGCTTAGATATTTACTATAGAATCCAATCCAAAGAGTATAATAATAATACGGATCCAATCACTACCTACCTACTGGATTAACTTTTGTTTAGAATGTATGACACATTCTAAACAAAAGTTAATCCATGACGTGGAACATGGAATCAAAAACAATAGTTCATCGAATTCTGTTAACATAATATGTATAATTATTTCTCTGAATTTAAGCTTTCACAGTTACTCTACATTTTAGTGACGCTTGGAACAGCGCGCAGCGTTAACTAATTTCAAAAATTCTGTATAAAAACACCATTGACACATTTTTTTAATATTAGACTTTCTATATAAGATTACAAAAAATATTACTCACCGATAAGCCCGTCTGCCGACAAATATCTATCACCCGGCATCCACTCAATCGAAGCGCTATGATGCGCTCTCGTTGAATTTGCGTCAACTGAGGCGCCATTATATTTATAAATTTATGCCATTATGTTTTAAGAAAGTTCACAGCACAGCACAGCACACAGTACGATTCCAAATCACAGAACTTATATACCCTAACGGGTTCCAAATGCGTACGCAACTGACTGACGTAAACTAGTGAATTGTGACGAGTGACTTTCGTTTAATTTCGTGAAGGATCGGGGAAACTCGGGAGCAGCGGCGGACGCGCAGGGGCGAGTGGGTGTGGCTTATTCCTAGTAAAACATGATAATTGGCTCCCAATTTTTAGTATGTGCACCCATTGGGCAATTTTAAAAACGTTGAAAACTCCACCAATCGTGCCAAGGATACTTTCTTTCTAACACTCCGCAGCGCGTCGTAGTTATATTTATGTATAGGGTTTACGTTGACGTGCTGCCGTCTGTACCATCGGGATTCCATTCCGTGCAACATCAGAATTCATCGGCCGCTTTTCAAATGTCAGAATACCTTCATTATTTTGGAATTACTGAATGTTTGACGCCTCTCACTATGTTTACCTACCCCCGCATAATAGCGGTACACGTCAAATCAAAATCAGCATTCGAATAATTAGTCGGATGCAATTAATTTCAGTCTAATAACTCGCGATGTTCTATATTAATGCGTGGTCACTTAAACCCATCGGTGGCCGGTTTCGATTCGGATCGAGTGAATTATGTTCGGGTTTAGCGATTAGCAATAAATTGTGGGTAATGCGGTGCCCAGTTATCTCATACGGTTTTACCTTTGCGTTGTTTTGTGTGTAGTTTCTGTTCTAGAATTGCTTGGAGATTTTTGTGCAACGGCAACGGTTTGAACTTTGGTACCTAGGCTATAATCTCTTTAGCTAACTCAGATTTTTCTTTTTGTTTTCTTTATAAAATTATGTATGATTGATGTTTTGAACGTTAGGAGTCAAAAGTAGATTGATTAATAAAATTATATTATTCTCCGAATGCTTTCATTGTCCTATCATAGTACCTACCTATATATTATTGTGCCAAATCTCAAGTGTATTATGTCGCCACCTAAGTTTCCTATGTCTTAGCTTAAGTTAGCCTACTCCATGGGATTCCATTAGGCCCCTATAAATTGGAGCAACCACCGATAAGGCGAGGACTACTTTCTGTAAGTTTGTCCTCATTCAAAACTACCAAAGTTCATCCTCTGAGGTGTCCCACAAAGAAATGTTTCCATTTCTTGAGCAAACAGATTCCATTCATGTATATTTGTCTTTCTTTCTTTCCATCATTCCGAAGTTTTCTCATCAAAAAAGTTATTTGGTTACTCTCGCTTCATGAATATAGAATTACTATTCTAATTTTTAGTCGCCTTTAGATTTATTGAAGTAGAAAATAAAAAATGTGTTTTTATGTCGACCTGACGTGAAAACAAAGGTGGTTTGACAATCATTATTTATATTCAGTGACATTCATTCGCCAATGCGCGTGAAACGACAGTCAATTATTTTTTTTGTTTTTTTCACATAAAATAAAATCATTGCATATTTTATAATAATAGGTATTAATAACGAATTGTATTTTTTATTTTGTTTTTATACTGTGCAAAAATTATACTATGTTTTCTATGTAAGTTTGGACATTAATACTTATTCGATTATGTCATGGAGCTAAAACATGTTCAGTTGCATGCAGTTATCTGTAAGCACTTTGAAGCTTTGTGCAATAACCCTTTCAGAATTCAATTAGTACAGCTGAAGAATTTTTGTTATCCAAATAAAGAATTAAGTTCTTTATCGTCTTAGAACATAACAAACTAACTACGAGTAGTTAGTTCATATAGAACCGACTAGTTTGTTACGTTCTTTATCTATATACGAGTATGTATGTATATAAAATTCAAAGTCCTGACTGACTGACTGATATATCAACGCACAGCCGAAACCGCTGGTCTTAGAGACATGAAATTTGGAGGGCGTGTTATTAGCGAAGAGTAGGTATCCACTAAGAAAGGGTTTTTCGAAATTCCACCCCTAAGAGGGTGAAATGGGGGGATTTTGTTTGTAATGAAAATCTTATTCCTTTCGTTAATTAACTTGAAACTTGGCACCAATACTAATCTAAATAAATTATGAAGTTTGCCATTTTATGTTTTCCTAAACTACCCGCTAAAAGGAGATTGGGGGGTTTCAAAGTTTGTATGGAAGAATTTTAACGCGCGGTCCGATTAACTCGAAACTGAGTATTAATACTTAGGATCGAAAGTAAAGAATAATGTGTATCAGGGTTTTTCGAAAATTACCCCTGACGGGCTGAAAAGCGGTAGTCAATTTTACAGGGGAGGATTTTACTGCATGGCTTGATTAACTCGAAAATTAGTATAAATAATCTTTGAGTCAAGTTATGAATACAACCCAAACGATTTTTTTTTAATTCCACCCTAGTGGGGGTGAAAAGCGGGGACACAGTTTTTATGAAAAATCTTCTTCATGTGGTTAATAAACTTGAAACTTTTTAAGAATACTCGCCTAAGTATGTAATAAGTTTTAAAAACTACCCCTCGAAGGGGGATATAGGGGTGATGAAGTTTGTGTGGTTGAATTTGAATGCGCAGTCCGATTAACTCGAAACTCAAGTTTTTATACTTAAGACCAAAAATAAAGAATAACATGTATCAGGGTTTTTCGAAAATCTACCTCTAACGGGTTGAAAAGGGGTAGTAATTTTAAGAACGTTCACAGTCTGATCTTACTCTCAATCTGTCAAAAATACCTATAATTTCCCTACATTTTGACAAGTTTTGACATTTGTTTGTCGCCGAGATGAGACTGCGACTAGATTTTGAACGTTTTAAATTACGAGAGTTGGCCTTCTGATGTATGAAAGTAAACGAATTTTACAGTGGAGGATTATAATGCGTGACTTGATTAACTCGAAAGTTGGTATAAATAATCTTTGAATTAAGTTATGAATGCATCCCAAACGATTTTTCAATATTCCACCCTTGTGGAGATGAAAAGCGGGAATACAGTTTATATGAAAAATCTTATTCATTTATTTAGTTAATAAACTTGAAACTTGGCAAGAATACTCGCTTAAGTAAGTAATAAAGTTTATTTATATAAGTTTTTCAAAACTACCCCTCAAAGGGGGATACAGGGGTGTTGAAGTTTGTGTGGAAGTAATTGAATGCGCGTTGCAATTAACTCGAAACTCAGTATTAATACTTTTGACACAAAATAATTAATAATAAGTATGTAAAGTTAAAATTAAGTTTAATGTAAAGTTAAGTTAAAAAGAAACCACTGAACTTCTGATCTGGCAAAGAGATAGATGGCATCCTGGGAAAGGACATACTTTTTATCCTGGTAGCACGTTCCCGTGGGATAAATTCCGACGTCCACGCGGGTGAAGCCGCGGGCAGAAGCTAGTTTATTAATATATGTATTTATATCTTCAGACGACTATGACGATAATTACAAGAGACTTACCAATTATTTTTATTTCGATATAATAACGACATCTTAGTCTTACATCACTATAAAAACTTATTAACACTCATCCGCAAAAGAGCAAAATAAACTCAAGCAACATCAAATATTAATACATGAACACCACTCGAATCCCATAATACTATTACGGACATTAATACAAAATTAATCTCCTGTTGATATAGCTTCGAGCTCCTAATCCTTGGGGAAGAACATTAGCGATAGAAAACCGAGATATTTATTGGATCATTATTACGTGGCTGATCTCTCCCACTTTGGGAACGGTTAAATCTTGCCGTGTGGAAATTGTTGTTTCGATAATACTTCTTAGATTATTTGTTAACTATAAAAGTTACCAAGCTTAGGTAGATGACCTGTGGAAATTGACAATATGGAAAATAAAAAATATAATAAAGTAAAATATATTTTACTTTATCATATTATAATATGGAAAGAAAGAATGAGAAGCGGTAGCAAGCAATAAGAACAGACTGGTCAAGGAAGGTTGAAACATTAATGCTGTGATGAAACTTGAAAGAGAAGTTTAGTCTGGCGTGTCATGTGATAGACTGAATTGATTTATTGATACAATCAGGCTCAGCTCAACACAATAAGCCTGTTTAACTATATACCTATGTACTTCCTTAGAAAATGTAAATTACCATCTAATAAAAAAAGTTTTGTAACCAAAAGAAATATATAGCAGAGCTCTTTTGACCGCAAAAATTAATAAACCAACTCTGTCACCAACTTCCTAAAACAATTTTATTTTTGCTTTAACTCATAATGACTTTCGAATGAAAAAACACCAGGACTTTGACCCACTTCGCTACCAACGGATGGTCGGTTTGAAGTAACGAGGCGTACGTGGAAATGTACAGGCCTTCCGTCATGACGTGGATGTTCATCAACGTTTAATAGCTGCAGTTTATAAATATGAAGCTTTTCAACCATGTTTTCTATTGTGAAACGAACCGTGGTATAAACTATGAAGGCTTTTATATGCTTTGAGTACTAGGGGTATTGAGTTTTTGTTTTAACATGTAGAAATAATTCAGTTACGGGACTTTTAAAACATTTATGGTACTACCGAATGCTTTTTACTTTGAAAAGTTCTATAGAATACTTGATTCGACCTTGAGCCGGGCTTGATTTGACCTTCACTTACCATGTGAGGGATTAACAAAAACTAAACTGCCAATCCATACTGATAGCGTCCAAGTTTTTGGTGTAAACGATAAAATAAACAATAAATTCTCAAAAAATTTTGGGTATCTACATCCTAGTTTTATATCAAGTTCATGATTAATTTATTTCTCTTTGTAAAATTTTCTTTAAAAAACAAGTTTTAAAATAATGAAAATACAGCACGTTCAATTAACTCTATATTTACAGTGTTTCGAGTAAACTGAAGCTGCCTCGGGCAGCACAAAAAAAGGTAATTAAGCCTGGACCAATTAAACTCACGAATCCAGTTGCATCAAGTTTAAATAGTAACGCAACGTAAATCCCATACAAATAGCGGCTATATTAAACGTTAAAAATTTTGAAGGATGGAACTACCCTGTGGATCTCAGTAATGAAGTTTGCCAAAGTGGTTTGAAAGTTTTTTAATTTCCCGGTGAGTGAGATTTCTAATCCCCGACAGGAACGTTTTTCCTATTTGGATGTAGATCGTCAGGAATTCAAAGTAATTTCGCTTTTCAATTTAGATATTTCTTCGGTTAATTGGAATAGTTTCAATGATTAGGGAAGTTTGGTAAGATATACAACGTTGTTAATTTTGTACGAGTTCAAGTAATGTCGAAATTTTTCTTTTGACGAATTGAAACTTTCAGCTGTCAATTTATTGGTTTTTCTTTACAAAACTTTGGGTATGAAATACTGCGACATATACACGGCAAAAGCCAATTACATTAGTGGAATATAAATTTAGATATAAAATAAAATATACACGATAGTCATACGTCATCTCTCAATAAAATTATACTACAGACATTCTGAAAAGATCTTCCTCCATTGGTCCGCGAACATATCACAATCAGGTTTAAAGAAACTAATATTTATCGTGTGCTCCAGTGCTTATCTCTAATCAGTTTTTGTAGATTTATAAATTACAAATCTTTAAATTCTCCGTTTAATTCTAGAATAGAAACTCAAACAAAGCTAGCCTATAAGTGATACTACGCAAGCATTTCAAATCAACTAAAGCATAGGGGCTTAGAAGTTCGCAAGTAGGTACCTACTCTGTGAATTGAAAATTCCTTGTAACTATAAACCATTGTTAGCATACGGCCATGTTGAGAAGATTGTTGAAGTATTATTATATTCCGCTACGTCATGGATTTTATTAATGAGATTGATGTCACTGAAGATTATAGTCCATATTATTATTAATAATTTTATGACCGGGTTCAGGGTTCTTGTGTCGTTAAATTTTCCGGGAAGCAGATCAAGGTCAGTCATAATCATGTCAAGTAGAATAGATGTGCTACCGATATGAAAAAGGCATCTCAGTAAAATTATAACATCGCCAACGAGTGTTTTTCAACAATGTAATAGCAGAATGAATTGAAACTTGTAAATCAATATTGTATAGAACATGTTGGTACTTGGACGATTGAATAACGATTTTATTGCAATTGTAAAAGCTCAAGTACAAGCCTTAAAAATGATCGTGAAAACCTGAATGGAATCGACGAATGAAAATTATCTATAAAAAAAAATGATGCACGTCATCTTGAACGAATAAAATCATTAACAGTTTCAGACCTAAAGCCATGAATAACATAAAAGTAAACAAAGTAAATATGTATTGTGTGCTCATAAAATCCTTTATAAAAATACGTCGGTTTGTAATAACAGAGCGTTTCCGTACATAAAAGTTACAATAACAAAAGGAGGGGCCGACACAACACTGTATTTGTTCTCGCCTAGGGCGGTCGAGGTGAAGCGAGGACGCTGTGAAAGCGATCAGCGAGTAAAAGAGATAAAGAAACAACAAAAAATTAAATTAAAAAGAACGCTCATGAAAATTATCGAAGATGCTGCGTTTACTAGGACTTCTAAAACATAATTATCAATCAATATTGCTCCACGTCTGGGATGACTTTTTTAAGAGATCATCATTCATTTGCGCAATGAGTAAAGATAGAGAGATAAAAAGATCTTGGGCTAAAACCATTATAATAATTTTTATCACGTTATTTACGAATTTTCTGAAAAATTCAATTAAAAATGGTTCAGAGAATTGGTAGGAAAACCTATAAGTAAAAGGCATAAACGTTGGAGACTAGAACAACAAGAATAGTCTCTACAAACTAAATGTATTAAAATGTGGAGATAGCCTACAAAAATGAAACGAAAAGAGTTATTTTATCTTAAAAACATTTTAATTAATTAAACGCTCTTCCCGCGGACACAAAGACCATGTTCCATAATAATTATTATGATGGACTTAGGCCAAGATAAATGCACGCAGCTTTGGCTTCGTCACTGGCGCACATTTGCCAAAACGATGCTCCCGAATAGGACACTGTTACGTAGAACGATGTTCGGCCATTATGTTAGGATGAACCCCCTGAAATATTTGGAGAGGCTATGATTTTGGGAGGAGTGAGATAGTTTTGGTTAAATGATGAATATGGAGAGGCGAAAATTGTTTGTGATGGCATAACAGAGGAGAGGGCTACACTGATTAGTATTTAGATAAGGTGAATTATGATGAGAATGATGTTTTCAGATGTTGTAATGTAAATTATAGTATTGATGATCCACTAATGTTTTTTTCAGGTTCGATTACAGAATAAAATAATGATAAATACATAAAATCACGCCTTCTTCCCAATGGGGTAAGCAGAAGCTACAGAACGCCAACTCCGACACAGAACATCAGTCTGGTCATACACACACGCCTTATTGCGCGCGCATTAAAGTTAGGTAATGTACTAAAATTCTTTATATTATATTTTTGAACTTAGTGGCAGAAAAAACCAGTGGTGAAAAAACTGGTAAATATAAACGAAGCCAAGCAAATTGCTGGCACCATGTTGTAAAGTTAATTCATACAGTCCATGTGAAAGGACGTCGTCGGACGCACGTACTGCTAAAATGACTCGAACACGTAAATGAAGGAAGTTTTGACACATTCCCCGTCCGTGTTATTTTGCACTAAGTTGGAAACACGCATTGGGAAGGTACAGTTTTTCGTACGAGGTTTGTTGAAATAAAAATAAATACTTTTTTGCTATTATAGTTACTCGATCAAACTGTGCTTCTTCCTAGATATATACAGACATTTATTGTTTTGCCGGCAATTCATCTCTTTGAATCCATGTCACAGATACGCTAATTTTTATAACAAAATTAATATAAGATAACCCTGGTCAACTTTTTTTAATGTGCCGTTTACTATAGAATAGCTTCTAACACTCTTAAAATATGATGTCTGACAACAACAGTTTGCGACACTAATACAATAATACTTCCATTTAGCTTTTCAGCTAATAAAACGTGTAAATTCTAATGGCTTAATAATAAATTCACGATGTCAAAGTGTAGGCTTCGTTACAAAGGTCACAGAACATTAATTAGTAGCAATTAAGATTAATGTATATATTATATTCTGAATTGAACAGTTCATTGCAGAGTAGCCCTTGAAAAACAATCGTCAAATTCATGACTCTTAGGGACAGAATGACGGCTGGAAAAAGATTTTAACCATTATTCTTTTTGAAATAAAAAAGTACAAGTTGCTTGACGTCTTCAAAAAGTCTAAACGTGTAAAACCTTTAATCCTCTAATTACTTAACCATAAGATCACAGCTTTTAAACCATATAAGATTCGGTGGTAAGTAGAGGCCCTGAACATGATGGATGGGTGGAGAACGACTTCCAGTTCGTCAGAAATATTTGCTGAGAACGATTTTGTGCAGTTTTTTTTTTAAATTAAATTGTTTTATTTGAAAAAATGTAGATAAGCTTTAATTTTATTAACATAAATTAAAAAATAATAATTATCGCTTAATATTCAAGCTGTATCTATGGTTCGTTGTACAGAGATTTTTTTAAAAATAACTCTGTTACAATTGCGCTAACGAAATTGTTCTGTGAACTCAGTAAAAATACATTTGCATGTTTTCTTTGATAAAACCAAATTCTGGGAAGTACGTTAACGATACATAAAACTGGAAAGGAAATTATGACGTCACAGAGCACTCTATAAAAGTTATCGTGATTTTTACAATATTCCTGTTCTGTTTTGCATTTCGGATCCTGTACAGTTTGATATTAATTGGAAATTGAGGAACATGAAACCGGTGGTGATTATAATATTTACATGTATATAAAAACATGCTTTAAAAGCCATTAAATAATGGTAGGATGTTAAATAATAAATGTTGGTCAAGATTAGTAAGTGATATTGAAAACTTAGACAATCGTGGCTTAACTCTCTTGCAAAGACACCGGCTCGCTTGAGATCACAGGGTGGCAGAAGAAATGTTTCGTCGGATATTCAAAAAAAAACAGCTGTTCCATAGAAACGTGCAATACCTACGCGGTGAAAATGTATGGAATAGCAGAATTTTCTATGTGTAATTTTCTATGTGTTCAGATTAGGGGGTCTAGAATCATGTACTGAATTCATGGCAACAGGTTACGCGTCGATGTCCCTGCCACGCTGCTTGGCAAATGGTTACAATACAATGATACAGAAATCACGTCTTACCGTATGTGAATAACGACGTGTTGCAGGTATATATACTCGGCTAAGGTATCTTAACCTGGGTGATCGAAAAACGATTTTGAAGGGACGTAACGTCGCCCATCTTGCTCCACAATGGGAACAACACCCATGGGAAAAGAAAGAAGGTCAACAATATTAGATCCAGAAATCACTCAACAGTCAGCCAGTGACAAATCACCAACATGTTTACGACTAACCCCAATATATTGAAACTGTTACTTACACTCCAGAAATATTTATTTTCCATTCTAGACATTCCAAAAAAGGTAATCTGTCGTTGTAAAAGATCTGAAGAAAGGAACTTTAATCTGGCCGGAGGCGGCGGGCTCACGTCCCGCTGTCAAATAAATAAGATTCCGCGCCGGTAATTTAACGTGCTCTAACGTCAAACGTGAACGATTACGTTTCGGTTTTTGTTTGGTGATGGTGCGAGTTGCAAGTTGCTGGTGACTGTAGATGGTATTTTTTTTTTTGGAAACTTCACCTCCGTGCTAACACTTTGACCTTGAGTTAGGCAAGCGTAGTATGGAGTTTCAATAGATTGGTCTTCCCCTACTCTTATAGCCAACATTCATACTCAAAACTTTCCTCACGACATTTTCCTCATTCCTCCGTATCACATGGTCATACAACCGATTTCTATACAACTTTTCAGTTACCGGTGCCACTTTCTGACTTTTTAACTAAGACAAATAACTATGACAACGTGTTTGTATTTAAATGCGTCTCGAAAAATGTTTGAAGGAGACAACGCTATACACACCCGAAATGGCGCCTTGATTAACCGCTCAATACTGTACTTCTGTACTTCATAGTGGCCCAAAAATATCAATGTAAGGACCCCAGCTCTGTTAACATTAAACTAAGAGGGGTTAACTAGGCGAGTTCTAGAAATTCCTGAGGTTGATAATATCACAATAAATTTATCCGTCCTTTGAAGTATTTTCTACATCGACATTTTCCGCTTCTTTTAAAATCTCTCTTTGCTTCCTCCCACAACTTGTACCAACCCAGTCCATGTCTTGGAATGGAAACCGTTGTCATTATTGTCAATCCGTCCGACCCACGTACGTCAATGGCCACAGTTGTGACCGGCGACTATAATGACATCCACCAGCGTCTGTGTGAAACCTTCGTAATAACGGTTTAGATATATTTTGCGGTTTTGAATAGAAATACGTATTTATTGGCAGCTGATTTTTTTTTCAATATTTTTCAAAATATTTTTATTTTGAAACGGGTCAACTTCTAACCTTCAATTTGATTTCTGAAGTAGGCTAATGGACGTTGCTTTCTTTTAATATTTCATACACGGTAAGAACTGAGGTCACATTCAGCAATGTGCGCTTTTATAATTCTGCACGTAATTCTTCATATATTTCCATACATTTTAATTCCCTGAGTGATCGTGAGGCCTTGGCCGAGAATATCGTCACATTGGAAAATATAAAAATCACATTAATCTAAGAAACACTTTTATTATTATTTTCTATCGAATCCCAATCAACACAAAATAATCTACTGCCAGACCACTTTATCAAACATAAAACTTGATAATCAATCACTCGAAATCTAAAGGAAGTTGACAAATCACGTTACTATAAACTTCACCAAATTCTTTCTGAGTTAACTAGGTATTTACATTTTGTTCGTCAAAGTTACTGCTACAAATTGTATGGAGGCAGGCTGGTGGAATATTAACAGGGAATGGCTACGGTTATGGCCTGGCAACCTGACAATCTGTGCACTATATGAACCATAAACCCTACGAGTTAATGCCCTCTGTGCGTGTAGAGAAAGAAACATCATGATATTACGTGGGTAAATAGATTCATGGCTAGTAAGTGGGAAATAGCGATAAGTTGGATGGACGTAATTGAAGCGCTTTTAGAAGACAATGTTTTTGATCAGTCTCTTTATGGCGATATTTCACTGTCATTCCAAGCAACACACAAATTGGTGACAGCATGTGGAAGATTACACAACTACCACCAACGCTTTCTCCGAATATAGTCATGTTGACAAGATCTCCTCCAAACTTGCTGATATTTTTTTTGTGCATGCAGCGACATGGACCTGGTCAAATACAAGGATATGAATGTTTTGTTGATGAGTGAATATGTTTTTGAAAGTAATTGGTATCCTTGTAACCAAAACACAGCGCTGCTAGTGGTCGCTAAAAGTAGTTATAGGTGGAATTACTTCCCCGACAAACTTTTCACAAGACCTCCACTTTATTAGTAGAACTCCTTGTTGAACAAAAAACAATCTACAACTTTTGTCCACCTTTTAAGTATGTACTCAAGTCCACTTACTTTCAGGAATATGATTTATTTATACTGTTTTCCGAATTATGTGCAAAAAAATACTGAGTACTTTATTTTTTGCCATCTGTAGCTACGGCTCAGTACTCTAGCACAATCAACAAAAAAGAGTTTCGAACCCTTCATAAATTAATTACGAGTACTACAATTTGCCCACTCCATTTTAAGAGCCGCCATGATTTTATGGAAATGGAACAAAAAGATTTTGAAGCGTATGAAAAGCGTTATATCGACCCTTTGACGGACCCCCAGTGGTTCCGTACAAAGGAATTTTCACAGTTAGTTACATAGCATAGCGGGTGGAATAGAGTTTGGTCGAGGTTTTATTGAATTTTGTAACGAAATAGTGACCAACGATGAAAACTAGACTCAGTTTCAAACAGTGATACGGTCACGGTCAACGATTACAAAAATGAACCTACACGCGATGTTGAACAATTGTTTTCCGACTAAAAATATTGTGTTCCACGATGAAAATGTCCATGGTGATTGAGCTTTTGTAAATATGTTTTTGCCTATCTATCCCTATGACCTATGCGATTTGACGGTAATCAGATTTTCGTAAAAGAGCATAGGAATGTGAAATAGAGAACTTGACACTTTATTAAATACCTAGTTCAAAAAGTCCATAATTATTTTAATTAATTCAAATTGAAAATATATTTATTATTTTCACAAACGTGTCATATGCTTTGTTTTATTAATATTGGTTCATAGTTCGGTACATTTTCTGTCATCTCAATATCCTAGATCCCCTTGGATTTAGTTGGCACGTCTTATAAAACTACTGCGAACATTTCGATAGCTGTTACCACAAGCGAATGGTTATCAAAAAGAATATAAGTGTGTGTAACGCGGTTGTCCTTAGCCCCTCAGCCGAACGTATCACTGAACGAAGTGGTTAGAGGTAGGTTTCGATATCGCGACAATGAACTCAAATGGCTCTAAGAGTAGGGGAAGGCCAAAGAAACGATGGAAGGAATTTGTGAATGATAATATTATGGTTAGAAAGGGTCACCCCCTTTCTAACCATTTAGAAAGGGGGTGACCCTTTCTTCATTTACCGAGATGACGACTAATAGAGAAGTATGGAAGAAAAAGACATGTAGCGCCGATCACAAATAAATTTGGGGTATAGGCAGGAGAATGATGAGTTAAAAATCATCTTAAAATAATAAAGATTTTCTAACGGTATGCGGTAGTTCCTGACACATCAACATTAGAAAATCACTTCGATCCTCAAGCCAAGTGTGTGAAATGAAACATGAGTGGCTCAGAGAAAACCTGAGTCAGCCAACTGACGATTGCATTTTCGTCACAGTAAAGTACACAATTGCCAAATCTACGTACTTATCACGACGACGATTTAAATGTGAAAGAAAGAAAAATATTTTATTTGTTGTATACTCAGGAAATTCAAATGATAAAAAAGGAGCATTTAAACTAATAGTCACATTAAAAACAACCAATAAAACTAAAAAAAATAGCTCTGTGCGAGGCCAAAAAGGCTGCTATCGCAGCATGCTGCGATATTTAAAAAATAAATACCGCAGCGCTGGTATTATATTTTGTGCGTCGAAATTCCGTATTCTACGCTTCTGATAGGGCCCGAAATGAACGGTTGAAACGAACAGTTGCAATAAGTGCTGCGACTTATTTATTCTCCGCGTGTTCTGCGGTCGCACTATAGAAACGAGACCTTAGCATTTCGCGGCACAGCCCGTGATTGCCGAGATCAAGGGAATTGCTTAGTAATTCCCTTGCAATATTCCGCTCTAATACCGCACTGTAGGGAGTGTAATATAAGGATTCTTTCCGTCAGCATAAAGAAAATGTTCTAGTGGGAGAGAATTTGAGAAATAGTGAGTTTTCTACTTTGGTTTGGAATCGCAGAGCTTGGCGTATGTGTATTAGTTTTGTCTAAATCTTTGTTGGTATTGTATGTATGTTATTATATATTATGATTTATTAGGTATTCAGTGTGAACTTGGTAATAAATGCTAAAGCATTTTTTTAATTTGCTAAGTTATAAAATAATCATTACCTATGGAAAAAAGTACGACAAAAAACCTTTGTAACATTATTTCATTTTCACAAACAATATATTTAAAAACTCTTTGTATTCTACCATAAAACAATGTGACCCCATTTATTTATTTATTTATTTTACCATTTATTTACACACATATAAATAGACAATGAAAAACAGAACAGAAAAAATAGGTACAGAGGTGATGCTTATTTCATAAGAAATCTCTTCCAGCATACCTATCTATCTATCTATCTTCTATTTTTATTATTTAGCCAAACAACTTAGCCTAGTCTACACAAATGTACCTATAGGTACTTAACTAATTTCTCGTCATCCCGTCCGCCCGAGCGTCCGAAATAGGTATTATTCCTGAATGTAATAAAAATGAAACATAAATCACCATTTATGTACGGCCATCATGGCTAATGTATTTGGTTGGCAAGTTAGAGCTGGCAGGTACAATCAGGACAAAAATAGGTAAGCATGTGCTACGGTTGTAATAAAAGTGTTTCTCTCGCAGTCAATCGTGCGGATTGTTGAGATGTGATACAAATTACGAAAGTTCGAGGATGCTTCACGCACAAGCTCCTAATTGCAATCAATACTTTAGGAGAAATTCCTTGTTAAAGTTCACTAACCGTTCGTTTGTTCTTTTGCACCACAAATCATTAAATGCATTTAGCGGTAAACATATAATATTTCTATTCAATTTTTTTTTTGGCAAGCATAGCCATGTCGACCGTTCTACCAATGTTAAAAGTGGTTTGGAAGTGATTTGATTTGAAAAGATAAACGTGTTTAAAACATAATTCTGTGCCTGTCATCTTCAAACGATTAACAGATACAGAACTATATTGTACATTCGTTTACCGTGAATACTGCAGTACTGTTGAAACTACAGCCATTCATGTTAAGTATAACAGTATAACAATTTTCGCAACCTGAGGTTTTAGCCTCTTAAACGTATTTAGAGATAACAGCTGTCAAATCGTGTTGTCATTCATTCTAAGTTCGGGCCCCGACCTAATATTATGTGCGTTAGTGATACGGAGTAGGAAGCGCACGTAACTCAGGCTGAAACTACGGATTTCATGCTTAGGGAGTAGAACCTCTATAGTGCAAGCGGGCCTAAGTGGATAATGTTTTTGTCCTTGACTGTACAATTTTTTTTGGAAAAAACTATGTATGAGTAGGGACTAGTAAATTTTAGCCTTGGGAGGTTACTTTTCGTTAAAAACGTGTGTGGTACCCCTGGGTCTAGTTTTATGTTGAAGCCTTTTACTCCTTTGAAAAAATCTGTTACGTGATGGTCTTTAGGGAATCTTAGTATTAGGGCTAAAGACTGACCAAGGGTGATTCGTACTTTCGTATATCATCAAGCTAACCTGCCTATTTTCTGATTTTTTTCATACGTTTTATTTTGTTTAAGCTCCATGGGTAGGTAAAGGTATGTAATGGCTGTTAACAATATTTATTATAGCACTGTGTGACCTAGACCCGCACTCACGGTTTTCTGTGACTTAAGTAGTCCATTTTTATACAGAAAAATGTGACATTATGCGGGTTTAGGTCAGACGAGCTATAAAATAGTATACCTACGATACGTCATGTGACTTAAGTTAGTCTTATTTCACAGCATTTAGCAGCCTCACTACGCTCGGGCGACAGTTTCGTGCAATAAAGAACTACTTAAGTCACACGTATCGTAATATACTATTTCGTCTATATTTATTATAATTTCCCGTGTAAGTTTTTAACCTTTCAACAGTCAATAAAGAGAGCAGTGGTAACGGCCTCGACCCACAAATTGTAGTGGGTTCGAACCTAGGCAGGCGCTTTAATTTGTGTAATTTATTTCATCACCATTGCTCTTAAAAACGGTGAAGGAAAACATCGTGAGGAAACCGGCATCTCTTAGGACCAAAAAGTTCAAAGACATGTGATATCTATCAACCCGCACTGGGCCCGCGTGGTGGATTACGGCCCACTCACTTTCTTCGAGAGGAAGCCTGTGTCCCAGCAGTGGGAATATTATAGGCTGATTATGCAACTGTCAATAAAGTGGCTTATGTGTTAAGTTTAAATAAACGACATAACACCAAATCACCACTTGGCTAAGATTCAATAATTGCTACGATATAAATAAATAACACCTCATCAAAATATACTGAGAATTATTAAATACCTAGATTACCAGTTTCCATCAAGTAATTCTAAGATGTAGGGCAGGGTAGTAAATTATTAGATAAATGACAACAGGCACATCATTTGACCTTTTGAACAAAGCAAGCTAGAAATTCTAAGATTAGAATTGTATGGACAAAGGAAAGTATTACCCAGGCCCCCTAATTCGGTCAATGGAACTTTATGAATGTGTACAATTGTGGAAAAAAAAGTTTCTTTTCCAACTTAAGTATCGGGGCCATGACCTCGTAAAAAAGGTTCATAGTGCAAGTCCAAAATAGAGTTTTACCTTTTCTATGTTCTATGCTATGGGTTTGGTTTCTGTACTTAGTCCTTCAAGTTGACCATTGTGCGTGGGCCATGGCGGCCGTCGGTAGCTATTCAAACCAGCCCATCCACCCGTTTTACCATTTATTTCGCGACTGTACTTCGCTAACCATTCAAAGATCAAAGCAAACGTCACGCGTCTGTAAACCAATTAGAATCAATTATCGTAGCAGAGCATATCTAATTACTTCATTATTTGCTTATTAGCAATAACAATGCTTGATAATTTCCCTTAATTAAACTATGGTAAAACGCAATATTGGTTTATAGCATTTTGGTAAAAAGTAATGGTGATAGAAAGAAATATAATAATAATACTTTTAATTAAAATTAATTAATACTTTTAATATAATTCTATTTTACTAAATTGTTATATATTTAGTATTACAACTAACTATTTACACTAGGTACTAAATTAAATGACTAGCTATACAAAAACAAAAGTATTCTTAGGCGCTGAAGTACTCGTCCACATAATATATAATATAATATGTTTTGTAATGAGATTTAATTCATTAATATTCAAAATTTTAATCGTTGAGTCAAATAAGATTTACCTATCACAAGCTACCCTTTTTAAAATAGCAATAAACTTTATGGTACGTGATCGTTCCATCAACGACGAATTTATTGAATTCCATATTAAAATGTTTCTACATTTCGTAAAAAAATATTCCTTTTATTTAAATACCGAGCATTATACCACATAAAAAAATCCAATATCCGTAATAAATCACATATAATTTCCTCATTTGAAGACGTAGAAGTAAAATCCTACCAGAGTTTTTCAAGCGTACTTTTTCATGGTAAAGTAGCTTTCAGACATTTTTCAGGGATGCGTCGTTGGTTTTCAGGCGGTACCTATTATGAAATGGTGGAGTGCTTATGAAACTTGTTTTGCGCGATGCGTCTCTCGAGTGCTTTACGTTTGTGTCTACGTGAAGACGTTGGCTGCATGTGCGATTTAATGAACAGAGTGCGCTGAGGTTGGGTAGGGTTTTCTTTACGGTGTAGGGGGGACTGGGTCATATATAGTACTGTTATGGATATATCTATACAGGGTGGCAGGGACATCGACGCGCAAACTGTAACCATGGATTCAGCACATGAGTTTAGACCCCATAGCGACGAAATTGTTTGTCGGTTATTAAAAAAAAATATTGCTGTTCCATACATTTTGACCGCGTAGGTACTACACTTTTCTATGAAACAGAAGATTGTACGCACAAGTACTTTGTCTACATTCAAGTATACCTCATTTCAGCACCTGTCACATCACCCCTTATCTCATGCACCAGCAACCAAAAATCCGCGCTCAGTGCACCTCTACCGCATTATGCAATAAATCCCGCTAACTTCCTGAACTAACTCGAGTGAATATTCAGAATCCAGTGTTTTATAAGAAAACTCAAACTCGTGCCCAAAGTTCTGCGAGGTCTTTGTAATGAAAACTTAATTTGTAAGGCGATGACTAAGTGCGCTCTTAATGTTTGCGCAAAAAATGTTGGTTATGTTAGCAGTGGAAGGGTTCGTTTACAGGTTGATATTTTGTATACTTCCATATAATATATTTTTTTTTAATAATAAATCCTAGTTATTTATGGATGGGAAAAAATAGTCTCACTTTAATTATTTAATTACAACAACTGTCATTTAGGTGAAATTTTACACACACAACTCTATTTACAAACTTCTTCTTAATGCATGAATATGAGCCGCTGACACAATCGCTGCATATGACTTCCAGAATTTTCGACGCAACACACTCGTGCAATATGAGAAAGAAGTGCAAATAGGTAGAAGACACTGCGACTGTCAAAATTGCAATATCTTGAATTCAAAAAGCCAAGACGAATGGTAGAAACCGAAATCAAAAGATTTTTAGGAATAAATACGAATAGAATTGATTTAATAATAATCTTGAACGACTATGTTGAACTAAGGCCGAGATCTATAAAAGTTACTTAGCATGTGATTTGGCTTTGACATGTTCCCGTCTTTGTCTTGCACTTGTAGTTTGACAGTATGAAGGTCAAATAGACAGTCACTCGGCGTGAAATACTGCAGGTCTATTCTGTAAAAATCTCAACGTGAAAATGTGGGCGAAGAAAGAAGAAGATTTTGAAGTTTGCTGTCAATAATGTCAATCCCTAGCATCTGGTGGATAGACCTCTTACTTCAAGCTCACTTCACCTAAGTTTTCACGATGAGAGTTTTACAGAATCGACCGGTTGGTTATCAGATGCATCCGGTTAGACTGAATGCCGACCCCAACATAGTTGAGAAAAGGCTAGGCAAATTGATGTAGTTTCACAGTTGAGCGAGTAACAGGAATTATAAGGTTTAATCAAAGTACGTGCTAAGAAACGTTTATAGATCTCGGCCTAAGTGTGTATTAAACTATTGAGACCTTTTTCGGTACAACATTTTACACACAAAAGAATAATACATTGACACGTGTAAGTGTATCAAGTTACCTCTAACGTAAACTGATCAGCAAATAGCTCCAAGCTAGAAGTAATTACCTATATAATTATATGTAACAACTCAAATGCATTATTAAGCACGTTAAGGGTCGGTTTTTTGATCCGTAGTTAAACTCAACCAATTGTTAAAAATAGTAACAAATGGTTAAATTTTTGCAAAATGCGTTTTTTGATAAATTTTTAGTTTATCTAATGATATAATATCAATGCTAATGTTCAAATAATTAACTATTACTTTAAAAAATAACCATTTGTGACCATTAGATAAACTATCTAAGCCGTTGGCCCCGGCTGTCATTCGTGGATCTTTGAAAGTCGTTACGGGTCGTCCTTATCACCAGTCCTGTCAAGGGGTATCGTATTATCCAATAAGTGGGTTATGGAGGTCAGATAGGCAGTCGCTCCATGTAAAGTACTGGTATTCAGCTGCATCCGGTTAGACTGAAAGTCGACCTCAACATAGTTGGGAAAAGGCTAGGCAGATGATGATGATCTCAAAGGTATTATTAGTAAAACAATGAAGGTAAACTTTAAAACAAAACCATCTCCAGCCTCTATCTGTCTAGCCCGAACGTAATAAAAAGCTTAAGTTTCAAATTATATCAAAATTAAATTATGAAGGTTGAGTAATTTAATAAATTGCTATTTAATTATAAGTAACAAGCAACCAGATTTATATCTTTTTTATCCTTTCGAATTTCCAAATATAAAATGAAGCCATAATTGAGGTGAATAACATTTTTCAGAACATGGCCGTCCATCTTCCAATTACTGTTTTAATGATCCGTCAAAACAAAATACACGTCTTCGCGAGTTCTAAACGGTGTATGCCCGCGTATAAATATAGCTCCTTTCATATTTATTCCATAGTACTGACGATGAAATAAGATATCTCATTCAAACAAACGTGACGAAAACCTACTCTTCCATATCTCTCAAACTTCAAAGCAGTACTACGAAGGTTTATATCTCCTTACATAGCTCCCTCCGAGATTCAACTTCAACTTTCATTTACTTCACGGATGCCAGTGTAAAACTTATCTGGGAATCCAAGACTTGTGCAAAGCATAACTTGCGCAAGTATGCGACAGTGACACCTCCTAGGAAGTCCTCATATTGAGCTCAGCTGAAGAATTGGCGGAATTTCATTTGTTAGTTTTCCTGTTGCAGAAATTGTTTCAAAGTGTTCAGATTGAGTTTCAGAGACTTGAGTAAGTGCATCTCACTGGAGTTGTGAAAAGGGAAGATTTATTTTTGCAAGAACAATGAAGGGCGGAGTTCTCTTGTTTTAATTTTATTGTTGGGTCGGGGTTATTACTTATCCCGACTGTCACCATTATAATATACTTTATTCTGGGAAATGAAATGAAATTGTTGATTCTATAAATCATCATAGAATAGAATACACCATCATTTCCACCACCACCATCGTCACCATCATCTGCCTATCCTTTTCCCAACTATGTTGGGGTCGGATTCCATTATAAATGGATGCTGCTGAGTATATGGAGCCTTTTAATGGAGCGACTGCCTATCTGACCTCCACAACTCAATTCCTGGATAATACGAAACCCCTTGGTAAGACTGGTTGTCAGACTTTCGGGCTTTTGACGAACCGTGACGACTGTCATAGATCCAGGATTATTACAGTCGGGACCAACGGCTTAACGTACTTTACAAGCCACGGAGGGGTCTTGGTATGTAAAGATGGTCCGTGGATTAACCCACCGTTGATCCACGGACCAACCGCGGTAAGCGTAGTTGAACCTGATCGATCGACCGCTGTGACTGTTATTACTTAAGGTAGCCATTGACGATACGTCCATCAATCCAAATGGAGTGGACGTCTTCCAAAATGGTTTCGTGAATGTGATAAACGTATGCCAATCAAATGGACGCCTTCCAGCTTTGGATTTCCAAACGGATTGAAATCCATGTATCCAATCCAAATGGACGTCATCCGCGGCCGACTGTCAATGTCAAAAACGTGCGACACGCAATTTGGAAGCCGTTCGAATCGTCTGTGAATGGGCAAAACCGCGTCCATTTTTTTGTAAATTTTGTCTCAGTTTTTGCTATGTGTTGACGGGGGGTACATGTGCTACAGTGCTAGAAAGAGCTGAGTCTATGAAACCAGGACGGTTTCATTTGTAAAGGTAGCCATTGACGATCCAACCAGCCTTTCATCCATTTTCTCCTTCTTCTTTTCTGTCTTTTTAACCGACTTCTAAAAAAAGGACGAGGTTCTCAATTCGGATGTTTGTATTTTTTTTTTATGTTTGTTCGCGCATAACTCCTTCGCTTGCCAACCGATTTGAATAATTATTTTTTTGTTGGAATGGGTATACTTCCCAAATGGTCCCATGAATTTTATCGAAATCGGACAAGCGGTTTTTGAAAAATCAACAAAAATAAAAAAAATATCACAACAAAAAAGTGAAAAATAAAAACTTTTTTACAAAAAAAAAACCACCGACTTCCATAACAACACTACAAAGTGAAAAATAACTTTACGTCGGTGGCTAAAAACGAAATGCAAAAACCAAAGACACCAACTTCCAAAATTAAAGTTATTTTTCACTTTGTAGTGTTTTTATGGAAGTCGGTTGTTTTTTTTTTTTGTAAAAAAGTTTTTATTATCGAAATACACACTGCTGTTGCCACCATTAAAAAAATCCATTGTGATAATTCTTCCGTACGACGTCGACTTGATAGCGTGCTATCTTCGAAGTGGCGGCGCGTACGTCCAAATGGATGTAAGTCAATGTGCCTTTAACTGAAGTACCTCCATAAGGAAGTCTTCCATTTAGAAGCATTCCAAACAGACGTATCGTCAATGGCTACCTTTAGCCGCAAGCCCCTCTTGTTTATTCTTTAGATACGACATCGGAATCAGTTTTACATGTCATATAAAAAAGGTAGATGGAGCCGTAATTTCCCTCCATTTCCATTTCAGTCAATGTCAATTTCATTTCATGGCGAAATAAATAATGGGGTCAGAGTCCTTTTTAAAGTCCAGACATAATTTTGGTCAGTCAGGTCAGTCTTGTGAGGACCATAGATTAGTGTCTTAAATGGTATTTTGATGAAAGAACTAGTGAGAGTATTCATGCGGTTTTTTCATTAGGATCTTGTTTCCTATTTTGCGACATAATAAGTCAATAAAATATAAGATTTTTTTAAACAGCTGAGTGTAAATGATAAATGGTTTTATTTTGTAAGTACGTTTGTACAAACACCTTTACACGTCAATCATATTTTAAAACTAGATGAGGTCGGCATGACCTGACTTGTAAAACACAAAATATAATCTTACCTCAATTAAATCAGTCTGTTTGATGTTGTGGCTACATTAAAACGTAACGCTCGCAATGTAATTTACTATGTTGGGTACAAACTAGGAAACTAAGAAAGTTACAACCGTAAACCGGTGGCGAAAAGCATTTTCTTTTCTTAAAATGTAGAGATTCTACATTTTAGGAGCAGGCATCACATAATACAGTTACTAAGCTTTGTCACCCGCTGGGAAATCTTTTGTTCGGCCACAGGTTTATAAAGGCTAAGAATTTAAACTAAAGTTAATAATATCATCGCGGCTAGTTGGAAAATATAAACATTTTAAAGCACCTACATCACGAACATTACGAAATGAAATATTAATGAAGATGAACGTAAAACATATTAAGAATTTATTTAGTTTAATATTAATAATCACTTTAAAAATGATACAGAATATATTTATACAAGTCTGTTAATTAAGATTAGGTACATCCAAGTCATTTATATTTGAGCCAAATAATACCAACTCCAACATACTCAGTGTGTGACGTTTATGACTAAGTGTCCAATTAATATTAAACCCAATTTTAACCCAACAATTATTTTAGAAATCTATGAATGAAAATTAAATACGATAATAAAAGCTATGTATTATTGTTGAGCGCCATTAAAAAAATCTGCGTGGGTTGTTATTGGAAAGAAAGTTCAATGTTTGACGTACGTTAGGGTATGTACAGTGTTGATGGTACGCATTGTGGCAGATCCACACAATGCGTACAATCAACACAGAGGGACAGAGGTTTTCACCAAATTAATTTAACGAGTGAAATATTATCATAACAGCATCAGTGGCAGCAGTTAGCAATATTTTTCGTTCGCCGCCCGTGAGTCTACGTCGCCTATAAACTTCAGTTATCTCATGTGAACAATTTTATTACATGTTTTGCCACAAGTTTGTCTGTGATTTATATCGATGAATCGTTCAGTTTCAGCAAAATTATGGTACTGATCGGTTCGTTGACTCGTCTCGGCAACTGGTCGAGACCACTTCACAAGTAATCAATTTGAAAATGTTATTTCTGACACTGCAATATATCAGTTTTAGCGTAAAATATCTGCATGGTAGACGTAGGTACAATTTTTAGGAAATAAATTAGATTTCTTTAAAACAACACTACTTTTAGCAGCTTAGAATTCACAATTTAGTATTAAATCTTTGACGTTAATTTATGAAACTTTTGCCGTCGGCGCGGTAGTTCCTCACTATACATTAATTTAATACTTACTTTATTATGACACTATCCAAAACGTGCTTAACCTAAATTTCGCAGACACCATCAATATTCTATCCTGCTTCAGATAGCAGCTAGTCTGCAAACTAGTCTATCTTATCGCACCGCAGCTGAACAAACTGTTCGTCTAGAATTGAATCCGCAACAAGAAACTATACCCTGTATGTGAAGCGCAGTATCACAGAATAGGAAAGTACAGTAGTCGCACATACGGCAATAAATGATGTGGACCAGAGAAGCGATGAAGCAGGTATGGGACACATAAGCTGAGAAAGTGGTACCCTACCGTATTTCAGAAAATGCGTTTAATAGCGGCCTTGCTCTACAACCAGCTTATTAATGATTCTTATATTACTAAAGTTTTTCACAGCGTAGCACTGATTACTTTAACCACTATTCTGGGATTTTATTGATTAGATTGAAATGGCAGTACCGTTATCTTACGTTTCGTTAACAGGTGGGTGATCGCAAATATCGTTGTACCTATCTCTTTTTAAATCACTTCAATCGTCACTTCTACAAATGGATCTTTGGTGGGAACCAAACACTATCTCAAAATCAATAGAACTTCTGACCCTACGTGTCACATGGTCGAGCCGAGGATCCAATCTCGTGGCGGATTTCCATCGCTGTTCAGAACATCCGCGCTCATTCGCGGATCTAACACGATTACCCGTGCGTACAACACGGGCTATGTTTAACGAACTTTGAAACATACATGGATTTACTTATCGAACATTGTTACAAACTAATTTGGGTGCAAACCTTACACCGTTCGCTGCTTCACGGTATAAATTGCAACGAGTTTGCTTGTAGTTTTTAATTGTTGACGTGACTCGAAAGCTTTGAATTAATGAAGTGCAGCCATTTTGTTTCGTGTGAAATGTTGTTGACAGCTTGCGTGTTTTTTAGAATACTAAATGAGTGTTCTTTTGGACATTCGTTTTGTTGCAAAATTATAGAGTGGGTGGACAAAAAAAAAACGTTGTAATTATTAGTCTTTAAGCAGATCATGGCATTACAGTCTAATGATTTAGAGTACTTATTATGCCCGAGCACTCAATCAAATAAGGTAACTACACCTTTATCGATTGATTGCTTAGGCATAAGCACTCCAGGTTCTATAATATATTCAAAAGTCAAAGGTCTACAGGCCCGGCTCTCACTGAAAGTGAAGGTCACCGCCTACGAAGTTTAGCAACAGGATTCTTACCATATCTCTTACATAAAGTATTACAATCAATTGAATACTTATAGCGCCAAAGCTGCAGCAGCAGATTGGATCAACGCAACGCACGTGCCTTTGCCTCTAGCGTTGTTCTTAACTAACTTTTCATGAAACCTCGATTTTCTTATCAACTTGTCCTACAGAAATACTTTCTTGATTTCTTTACTGTTAGTCTGCATCATACCAATGCTGGGCAAAGGCGTGTGAGTTGAGGTAAATATAATTATTCTAAAATAATCATTAATACAAATAGTAATTACAACTATACTTATTGTTATTATTTTAATAAGTTTGACAAAAGCTTTGATTTAGGCACTTAATGAAAAGTAAGTGAAAAATGCAACTCTCGTCAAGTGTGAAAAACTCCACAACAAGGGCTCGTTGCCTCGAACAATAATTTAATACCAAGGTTAACACTGAGGAATCTTTGGTAATGTCAGCGGGCGAAACACTCACGGTTGGTTTAGGGAGAATGCACTGGACTGCAAGATCCTCGACTCGCTGGAAATTTGTCTGCGTGCGCCATTTGGAATCCTGTAATAAATATCCATGGATCCCGACAATATCCTTTTAGCAACCAGGGAAGGGCTCACAGATCACTTCCTAACACTATTACACAAAATCCTTACCTTGTAAAACATGGAATAAGGTTTGTAGTATAAGCGTGTTCAAAGGAAAATAGACGCCACCTTTGTTCAATCACCCTGTCATGGGATCACAAACCCAAACTAGACGGAGCATCTCGAAAATCTCCCCGATTTCAGGTAAAATGATTAAAAGATCACTGACGATAATCACAACACTACGACACCTTATTCTTGAAAATCACTAACAAAACTGCTGAAACAATAAGAATCTTCATGATCCAGACCAACAAACAAATTATTTAAAGAAAAAGAAAAGAAAGAAAAATATTTTATTCTGCACACTATTATTGTTTTATTTGCGACTTCCAATATCAAAATCCGTCCTGATTGAGGTAATTATCCCAGAATATTCATTCGGGGAAATTTAGAATGTTCAATCTTACCACACTATTTCAAAGACAATGCACAAATTAAAATTGGTTTTATTTGACAACGAAGTGTCTAGAAAGAAGTCTATGTAGAAAAAATAATTGCGCTTCCGTATTCGGTTATTTAGTTTATTATGAATTTTTACTGAAAGCTGAAAATTTTTAGGGATTGCTCAATACGATATTATTTCGATGATTGGGAATCAATATATCGATTAATCTACAACTGTGAATCGGCGACCACCAGAAGGCCAATTCTATTTAAAACGTTCAAAATCTAGTCGCAGTCTCATCTCGGCGACAAACAAATATCATAAACTTGTCAAAATGTAGGGAAATTAGAAGTATTTTTTGACAGATTGAGACTGAGATCAGACTGTGAACGTTCTTAAAATTACGAAAATTGCCCCTCTGATGTTGCCCTTAACTGTTAGAATTGAAGTTCGACTGAATGTCATTGGGAATGTAAACCAAAACATGATTACAACATTTGATCTAATTTATTGTGCAAACCTGTTTAATAGGCTTAGAAAAGTGATTTATTGTAAGAAAGTGTTAACTAAATATTCCAGTGACGAAATACAGTTGAAGGAATGAGTCCTTCAATCAAACGCAGGCCAAAGTCAATTGTACAAACTACAATGAAATATATTACTCGGAAACCTCATAAAGTTACTTCTGTTTTAAGGTAAATGCGTAAGTAAAGTATACTTATTAGTAACGAGAATCAATATTAATATTTTAGATGTTACTCCATTAAGTATTAGACTTCTCAATCTTTTGAGGTCTTATAATTTAATTAACTTGTTTTTTGAACCTACTAGGATCACAGCTTCTTCGTCAACTTGTCTTGATAATATATTTAGTGATTGTGATGCCAAAAATAAATTAGTGTTAACTGACTTAACGTCCGACCACTGTGGTTTATTAGCTAGCTTCCCCATGCCATTACATAAAAAGCCACATAAACTTGAATGCAGGCCTTATACAGCTAGTCGTTGCAAAATGTTTAAAAATAATATAGCTCATAGAATTACACCATCGATAGTAGAACACGAGAATCCTAATGAAATTTATGGTGCCCTTTTTGATGTTGTGCAAAAAGAATACCAATCAGCTTTCAAGACCAAAACTATTAACATTAATGGATCCTCTGTTGGCTTTAACCAATGGGCTACTCCCGGTATTTATAAAAGTAGAGCGAGACTATACGAGTTATATGGTTTGAAAAAATACAGGTTTGATACTCCCTTCCTAGAGTATGTCAAAACTTATTCAAAATTATTCAAAAAGATTAGTGCTTTTGCTAAATTTTTAGGCGATACGATAAAAAATTCTACTAATAAAGTAAAAACCACTTGGAAAATTATTAATAATGAAACGGGAAAATCGGTTAAACAAGAAAAACTACTTGAGATTATGGTCGACAACAAATTAGTTAACAAAGCAGCTGACGTAGCTGAGGCATTTAATGAGTTTTTTGCCAACATACCGATAACTACGACTCGCTCCTTAAATTCGTCCTCGTCTAAAGCTGAAAACCTTTTGCACAGTAGTGTACCTAAATGTAGTCCCTTATTTAGTTTCGAACATGTAACCCCGCGTGATGTAGTTAATGTTTTTAATACACTTAAGTCTAAAAACACCGGTGATTATTGGGGCATCTCCACTAAACTTATAAGTAATATAATAGACATCGTAGCCCCCTATCTAGCTGTTACTTTTAATAAATGTGTTGATTTAGGAACTTTTCCTGACCTCATGAAGAGTAGTAAAGTCATACCATTATTTAAATCAGGTAATAAGAATGACGTTGGCAATTTCAGGCCTATTTCTATCTTACCTGCATTTAGCAAAATATTTGAAAAGTTAATACTCAAGCAGCTGCTAAGACATTTTAATTTAAATAGCCTCCTCCATAATGAGCAATATGGCTTTACAAAAGGTCGTTCAACTACAGATGCGGGTTTTGCTCTGTTGAGACACATATTTGACGCATGGGAGAAATCACAGAATGCTATTGGAGTTTTCTGTGATCTCTCCAAAGCCTTTGATTGCGTGCACCATGACACGCTTTTGCGTAAATTACGTCATTACGGTGTCCAAAACGAAGCTCTCAACGTAATTATTTCGTATTTACATAATAGGGTCCAATGTGTAGATGTTAATGGTGTGAAATCATCCGGGCTACCAGTTCAGTTAGGTGTTCCGCAAGGCTCAATACTGGGTCCATTCTTGTTCTTAGTTTACATTAATGATTTACCATTCCATTTGACGGGCATCTGTGATGTTGTACTGTTTGCAGATGATACCTCTCTTATTTTTAAAGTAGACAGGAATAGACAAGATTTTGACGACGTAAACAGTGCACTCTCAATAGTTACAGATTGGTTTACGTCAAATAACTTAGTTCTCAATGCCAAGAAAACCAAATGTGTAAAGTTCGCCTTACCGAATGTTAGAAACCTAGGACCCAACATCGTCTTAGATAAAGAGGTGCTTGAAACTGTAGGCTCGGCAATTTTTCTAGGACTAACAGTAGATGCCAAACTTCAGTGGGGACCTCATATATCAAGTCTAGCAGGAAGGCTCAGTTCGGCTGCCTACGCCGTCAGGAAAGTAAGACAATATACTGACGTTGATACAGCTCGTTTAGTCTATTTTAGTTATTTTCACAGCGTTATGTCCTACGGTATTCTGCTGTGGGGCAAAGCCGCTGATATACAAAATATATTTGTCCTTCAAAAGCGAGCTGTTCGAGCAATTTACCAGCTAGGTGCCAGAGTTTCTCTAAGAGATTTCTTTAAAGATATTGGTATTCTCACGGTTGCATCACAATTCATCCTTGCCAACATTTTATATATTAGGCAAAATTTACACTTGTACACTAAAAATAGTGATATTCACAGTGTGAACACTAGAAATAAGGACAAACTACGTGCTCCCTTTCACCGGCTTCATAAGGTTCATAACTCATTTGTTGGGCTTGGTATAACCTTTTATAACAAGATACCCTCTTCTTTTCTAGACTTGCCTTTTAATGCGTTTAAAGCTCAACTAAAATCCAACCTTTGTTCAAAGGCATACTATTCTATCAACGACTACTTGGACGATAAGAATAGTTGGTCACCCTAGTTTAACGCAAGACAATTTTTATGTTCCTTCTCCAGAATTAGCTTACTGCAGAACCCAGCAATGCATAAATGTGTAAGCTGTCACGCCCTTTATGCCTGGAGGCTTTTATTTGGGTAGTAAGTTTTTTTTATTTACATTTTAATTAATTATGTTTTAGCTTGAGTACGTATAGTTTTTATTATATTTGTTGGTATATTGGCGTGGCTAGCTGACATATTATGGCAAATAATTAAATTTTATGTTCTGGTTTTGTAATGTTAATTACCGAACATAAGTACCTATTATTGTATAAATTCAAGTATTTGTTTAAATTGAACAGACAGCTGTGCTGCTGGGGAGTTTGTTGCGCCACTTCTTCTTCCCAGCAATAGCACTAGGAAGTGGTGAAGGGCGGGCGTTTTTGGGGGACTGTCTTTTGTAATTTTGACGTTCAAAAAGTGCTGATTCTCAGCCTAATTTGAATAAATGACTTTTGATTTTGATTTTGATTTTGAACGCTGTGTAATACCAACCCGTGGTAGGTACAAAAAAAACAACGTTACAGTCCATAAGATTTTACTTCGAAGTTAGTGTTTACACGGAGAATTATAACTAACCATAAAAAAAAAACTATTAACTTTAACAATAAACATAATATTTACAAAACCAAAAAACCATTAAGTATTAAATTCTCTTCATTTAAATTCGTTGGTTTTCTTGTGATTATTGGAAAATCTCAAATTTTCCAAAGTAAACGGACTCAGAATAGACTGATCTCAAGTATTAAACAATCAAGAAGACTTTATTTAAGTACCTACCTACTTTATTTTATTTTCATTGTCATTCTTTGTAGATATTAATTACATTGAGAATTTTGCAACGTCAATCTTATGACCCAAATGGTCAAAAATAAAATATTCTTAGTTAATTACAGAATGTCAGTTGAACTCTAAGCCAAAGTTCAAAACAAATATTAATTGTATATTTTTATGTTTGTAAAAATGTATCAATGACATATTCTGTGATATAGACATAAATTTCAATAGTTTGCACGCTTGCTTGCAGGCCAATTACAGTGACTTTTAGGCTATAAGATCTTCCTTATAAAAATGTATTTCTTGCAAATAAATATTATTATTATTTAAAAAAGCTAAATCATGAGCTCAATCAGCATAAAGTTATTTTTCATAAAAAATGTGGTATTTTATAAAACGTCACGAACAATTTCAATTGTTTTTATTAGCCATTAAAGTCCCACTTCTGAGCAAAGGCCTCCCTCTTTCCACCTCTTTGTGTTCAGAGCTGACAAGAACCAATCTTTATTAAAGGACTCCAGCTCATAACTTTCAAATACATTCATTTAATTGCCACAAAAGAAACTCAAAGACCAACTTCATTAAATACTCAAGCCTCACTTTACAAACATTATAAAGCTTTCAAACTCAACAAAGGGTATCAGTGTTATCAGTAATTGATCGTCACACGTCGGGACTAATGCAACAATGACGTTTTTATCTTAAGCTAATGGATCGAACCTTTTTCTTTTCTTTTGAACTTGACCTTGGGACTAAAGCTCGTGGGCCTTTGCGCTGGGGACAAATGTTTAAGTCAATTACATTAAGAAAATTTAATAAGCAGAAGTTTAACAGCCAAGTCTTAATTTAAAATGCCCCAGCTGTGACTGTCTGTAGTTTATAAGTTATATGTCCAAAAAAAAACGTGTCTGTCTGTGTTTTTGAATTACGCTTAGTTAATTTTTATACGATTTCACCTAATTTACGCGTTTAATTTTCTTTTAAAGTTTAGAACTTCATTATGATACATTTACGTAAAAGCCTATATTCACTATACACTATGCGACCCGTAGATTCATTCACTTCAGCGCCATGTATGTACCTAGTAGTTGTACTTCTGATCATTTTATTTTATGTTTTTGTAATGTTATTTGATTAATTCAGTACTAAAATTTTCTTATAAAAGGGATCGATAATTTTGGCATCATCTTTAATAGTAGTTACTTTGCAGAGATCAGAGTAACAGCAATATAGCTTAGCAACATACGGTCTCTAAACATGTGTCATGATAAGGAAAAATAATAGCTGAGCTGAGCGAATTTTTTTAAATTGTCCGTTAACTCAAATGGCAACTGTGATTATCTGACAGCCATATGAAATGGCTATAACAATGTAACACGAATAATTGACGTAGTGTGTAAAACTGCTTAACAATTAATTTTCCAGAGTGTACAGCTTAAACAGCTTTAAGCTTTTTCACAGCATGGTCTACACAAATCCACATACAAAGTCCCTAAACAAGACACGGGCACAGAGTGTGACCTTGTGGGACCCTAGAGCCACAAGTAGGTATTCATTACCCATTTGACATTCATTTCGTCTAATTAGGACGGCCACGGACACTTTCACTAATTGGAGGTTGTATATAGGTTTGTGTATTATGCGTGGTATTATGTATATTATAGTACATTGTATACAGTGTAAGAAGGAAAAACAGTTATATTTGTCTCAGAGACACGTGCGTATAATAAGATAAATAACACTAATAATACTCGTAAAAACAAAATAGATCTATAATCACGTGCAGAACATTGTAGTGTATATTAACTTGATAATCTGTTACCAACGACTAACGGCCGAACTCAATAACCTATTGACAGATAGCTACTGATGGTAGCCAGTATAATTGTAACTGCCAGTATAATTTAATCAAAATAGATCGCTACTGCTAAAGATTATTGGGGCGTTAAAACCAGAGATAAGTAGGTTTTTCTACCTCCAGTATGCCAAACCTGGTGATAGATAGGTAATTGGGTTCGGCCGTTAGTCTTAATGATTTTTTTGTATACATCTCTTTCATTCAATAGTATTAATTTTATTCAAAAGAAAAAATTGGAACAAAAACATTAATCTTTGAACAGGCACTTTACCTTACTTCCTATTAAAGTGGTTTTAACTTTTTTATTAATTCTCGCAAAAAAAGCGTCACATTTCAAGATTAAATTTAAATTGCACACATTTTTTTCATCTACAGCACTTAAAAATTCTGTTCTCCATTCCAAGCATGAACCATTAAAACGATTATTTTCCAACAAGAACACAATTTTATATCCAATGAAACGGCTTCCTAATGGAAATTAGAAAGCGTCTTCTTCAAATTACTTAGAGTAATTGGACCAGCGAAAAATAATACGAACACAAATTAGGTGTACCGACATTATAACTAAATTATTCGTGTTTTACGAGCTGCCAGTCTTGTTGTATTAATAAATTTAGCATATCAAATAGGGAAGTAGAGAATGTATTTGTGGAAGCGAAAAAGTAGAGTCCAAACCCAAAGAGTGAAAACCGTATACTGATATTAAGCCTTCGTCATCTGTCAGTCCGTCTGTCCATCAGTCTGTAACAGGGCTGTAGGTATCTTTTTAACAAACATAATCGGTAGCAGTAAAATTAACAAAATTCCTACATACGAGTATCACTATGGGCTCTAGTATGACAAATAATAAGAATAAGGTAAACTAGATCAACGCCGACTATCGCTGAAAACCAGCGCAGGGGCTCTGCCTTGCATAGACTCGTAGCATTATGCTGAGCGATGGCTGTTTTGCGTGGACGTGATGCATATTTTCCTCACTTTCTTCTTTCTTTCTTCTTTCCAACTTGTTCTGTTTTGTTTTTGTGTTCACTCTCTGCGTCATGTTTACCACAAATAAACGTATTTTCTCTGTATTTTTTCTTTCTTTACATACTGCTTACTACCTACTCCACGCTGTGTTTTGATTCAGCTTATGTTAATGTTCACTAACCTAACAGCAAACCAACATTGAGTTTTGCAGTGCCCTGACAGGGTTCATGTACAAAACCGATATTATATTATACTTATTGCAAATTGTGTAATGTGCTGGAGAGAGACAGTTTTGGTGGTCAGAAACCAATAGTATGAGGTTTTTTTTAAATAATATGTCAGAATATCTATTGGTCAAAGTTCCCCGTTACTCCCCGTCTTTATTCAAACCACCTCCCTATTTGTTGGTTTAGTAAATCGACCGATGATAATCAAATTATTCTCGCAACAATATTAGCTATTTCACCGACAGTTAGGAATTATGCTAATAACTCAATTTCCATAATATTTATTTTATGAGATTGGGAGCTTTAGTTGTTTTCCTCACGATACTGCTATTACTAGCAAGTAAAATAACCACAATGAACTCCAGCTTGATTTAAGGAGCTGAAGAGAATTTGTGAAAATAATTCCAAAAAATACTTTTGATTGGGATATATCTGGAAAATTATGTTTAATTCCTGCAATTATTATAAGACAGAAAATGACAAATAAATAATATCTTGAATTGTACTGACCAGAAGGCCAAGACAAATTAACATTCTATCAGTAATAAAGATGATAGAAAAGTTTAAAAAGGTATTGGATTGACATAGGCTACCGAAAAAAGCGAATGTACACTCCAAGTTTATTAACGACTCGGACCTCAAGGTTCTAAGCGACGTCTCTTCGCAGACAATGGCCACCTTCCATCTTGCGCTGCATGGTTCTATCACCTGTACACTTGTGGATCTTATGACTGCGTCAGCGAACGGAGTTCGCGTGGCTAAATTTTGGGCTAAAATAAAAATTCAATATTTGAATTAGGTATATTCATTTTGAAAGTGACTTTCATTCGTCTAGGCCCCTCAGTTCTTATTATTAATCCATAGTCCACGCTTCCGTGCAATTTATCAAAAAATAAAACGTGTAGCTACCATCGAATTGCGAACCAAGTCCTTTAAACAGCTGATAACATCTATACCCAAAGGGTTCACACAGATAATGATCTTATATTTTTTACGTCGTAACTTTAAAACTGCTACAAATTCACGGAAAGCTCAGGAGAGGTCTATCGTAAGAAATATCTTAATTAAGGGAGACAGTTCCACCTAAACTTAATTTGGTCCAACTTCGTCCGAAAAAATCGCATTATAAATGAATGCCTAATTAATTCTGTGAAGATATATACTTTTAATTGGCTTTTGCACGTTTCTAGAGAAATTGTGTTTGTAATTAATTGGATGTAGGAGATTATGAAAAATAAATGTGTTTTTAAACTTTAGACGTAGTGTTTCCAAGGTCGACTTCCTTCGGTATTTTCTCAATCCTTGCAAAAGCAAAATAAATAATAAGACTGGTTTATGACTTGTCAGCTAGAATTATTCAGCCGTCTTGTTTTCTGCTAAAAATATCATTCTCTATTATTTTTTTACGAAAATTGTTTTTTATTATAATAGTTCGCTGCCGAAGTGCTGAAAAATTAATTCTCCATCTCTATATTAACAATTAATCAAAATCGCCTTAAATTAATCTTGAATGTTCACAAAATGTTTGCCAATTATCGTTGTAATCGCATTCATTAGACTTGATGACGTCGCGCATAATTATGTCGCTCCAATTATACGGTGGGCGCTTCAAGTCTTAAATTTTCAAATAGCATTAATTTATTATTAGAAGTATTTAATTTGCTAGAAAGACCGATGAACCAGGCAGTCCAAGGAAGCTATGCCATCATTAGATCGCAAGCTAACCAAAAGATTACTACGCCTGGACAAGAAAGGCCTGCGCCTGGTGACGGGGACCATCACGGGACACTGCTTACTAAACAAACACTTCCACGCGATAGGCATAACGGACAGCCCCCTGTGCAGAGCTTGCATGGAGGCTGATGAAACCGTCACGCATGTGCTGTTTAAGTGCACAGGCATCACCCAGATTAGGTCGCAAACCCTCGGGACACCCAGATCTTACACAGATGTTCTCAACAGACCAGGAGACTTAATAAGCTTCTGGAGGGAGGTGGGCTGGTTGGAATAACCACTGACGGCCGCCACTGCCCACGCACAATGGTCCACTTGTAGGACTAAGTGCGGAAACCAAAACCCGTAACATAGAACAAGACCGATGAACTGAATCGCGAATAGACATAATAAGACAGTCGAAAATTAAAATATTCATGAACGAGAAGTTAGTATATTTTTACAGGTTTGTTGATCATTCTGAAAGTTGGAAACGTCGCAATACTTTCCACTAGCTGTTTTACACTTATCACTAAATATTTAGTGTTACGATATTAATTATTGCAATTCATAATTAATATTTAATATTCAAAATTATCACAATATTTGACAGGTATTTGCGTCGTTGCCAACTTTCACAAAGCATTCCCTAAATGTTCCTTAATGTTGTAAATCAATTTTTATGTACAGACACGCAACAAGCTAGTACAATCTGTCAAATTTCTTTAATAGATTTCAACTGTATCGCTAAAGCATTAGGTTCAAGGTTGATTGGGAAAATTTTACCGTTTCGGGTAACTTGACCTGCTGGCGTCCTCCATACATAAGCATCTGCGGAAAACATTGATTACGCTAAAATTATTTTGCCCGATCATTTTTTAACTTCAAGTGTAATAAACCAGCATAATATTGTCCCACTTGAGCGCAAAGGCCTCTTCTCCTGCAGAGAAGGCACGGGCATCGATCACCACGCTTGCTCAAGACGGGTTGGTGATTTGTGAGTAATATATAAGTCCAAGTTTCCTCACGATGTTTTTCTTCACCGATGTCAGTAATGTCCAAGATATACTCAGAAAGTACATATTGCAGAATTGGCAAATGCTACATTATAATTTTATCACGAACGATCTTCTTTTGTAACAAATCCAACCTTACTTTTAACCAGAAAGGTATGTTTTTTCTTCATAATGGTTTTGAATTTTGAGTCTAAAAGTGTCATGTCTTTTCTCTTACCGAGTTTTTTTTATTTTTTTATTTGAAGGATTTTTTGGACACAGGAGGAGGAAGTCTAATATATTATTTATTTTTGCTTTTAGAATGAAAAAATTCGCTTAATATTAACGCTGAGTGTTTAACGGATTGAATGACCGAGTTCTGTGCGGTCATCCATTGGATCCAAGGGCAGTGTTCCCGAAAATAAACGAATTGTACATCACTAAAAAGTGGTCTCGAGGCGAATTGCATGAAGACTCGATTTCCAAAGACTGTAGGGCGATCTTAAATTCGCCCTACACACTACCCTAGAACCAGACGTCTACAAGCTTCCTGTTGGGATTCAAACCCAACACAACACCTTGCGCGCGACCTGCACATTTAAGATGATTCTGATTCCGGCCACCGAGGAGCCTTCTGGTTGTCAGCGTGGAGCCTAGGACCGGATTTTCGTGTATCTTGTAGCTTAGTTTTCAATAGAGTTGATATACTACCAGTTAGCCGTATATTACCATTTTTACAATTTTGATCAAACTGTCATTTAAATTATTATCTCGCTTCCTAACAACGAATTGACTTGGTGCCGATTACCCATTTAGGACGTTCTTGCATTTATCTAGTTACGTAAGTTTAGGAACACGCGTAACAAGAATAAATTAAATTTATTAAAGGGCTCGAACACCAAAGACGTCACGTCGGCGTCACGACGTAATCCTTTGTCTTTTGCTAAGTATTTATTACTATATTATTTTACTTACAAAAATAAACGTGATAAAGCGAACATTCTTTTTGTTTTATTTTCGCCACAATATGAATTAAAAAAGTCACATTGTTACTAGCCCAGATTTGGACCCCCAACTTGGAGTATTTAAAGAGTGACGCACAATTTGATCAAAGCAACCGTATTTACTACTAGAATACCTATCTACTTTAAAAATGTCCTAGTAAAATACTTCATAAACAAACAGCTCACTATCAACGTCGTAAAGAGAAAACCCCCTGTCCGTGAGTATTAAATCCTTTCTCATTCATTTACAAATCCTGAAAGTGAATTCGGATTTATACGCCACAGCCAGATTCAGTGCTCAAAAATGTATGAGAATTAGTTCAATACTAGCTAGAGCTTCGTTTCTACAACGAGCAATGAAGGAAAGTACTGATGTTTTTATGAAATGGTGATTCTAGCGAGCTAGTCCTCCTTTATAAACTGAAAAAACATTACCCTCCTTTTTGGGTTTCACCGCTGTCGGATTAAAGTAAGTGGCGACGTTAGGACGTATTTTTTTTTAATTTGGATAAACATAATTATTATGTTCATCTAAATGATGAGTGATAAATTACTGTCAAAAATGGATAAGATTTAAATGTTCATACAAAAAAATAATTGATAAAACAGAAATGCCTTGACGATGGATCGCCGATACATATCATAGGACTAAACTGGACAATTCAGGGTCATTACGATCTGATCTTAACCAAACAGAAGGGGCTCCTTAACAGGAGTGACTAATTCGCCCTCAAAATCGAAAAATTACTTTTCGTAATAATAATCATAATTCATAAGATCATTTATTTGCCAGAATATGGAACATATCATCACTTTCACTTGGCAGAAAGTGATGATACCATTGCCTAATCTTACCACACCACACTTGGGTGTGGCGTGCAAATATTAGTACCTACATACATTTATTACAAAAAAAAACAAAGACAAAGATTATTAAAATTACAATTTGAGGTATGTCGGCTTAAAATAATATCATAAACACACAATTTATTTAGGAAATGTCTTTAGGTGGTCTTACTTAATTTAAAAATATCTTAAGTTGACCTGCAAGATGCCATACAGAAAAAAAATAGACGGTTTTTAACCGTTCCATGCGTCTGTACGCATTATCATCATCTGTCTAGCCATTTCCCAACTATGTTGGGGTCGGCTTCCAGTCTAATCGGATGTAGCTGAATACCAGTATTTTATTTATTTATTAATAACCAACTTACATTAACAGTTTGCACCACACATACAAATTAGTAGTCAATATTAGTAATTATATTATATATTTTACAATCAGCGACTCTTCGATGTGTTTGCTCGCATCCAGACAAATTAATATTGCGAAATTTTATGTGTTCATCCATTGAGATTCCTTTATCTCAAACTAATCCTAAGCAAATTTACAGCCGTGCACCTAGCTAGATTTAAGTTATTTGATTAATATGAAAGTTGTTCGTTGCACACGACTGCGCCGTTATTAGGCCGTGATCACCGATACACGTAACAACTTCGACAACTTTAATTAAGTTTCTTCGCAGAACAACATAATATTCTAAGGTCTTGTACACAAAGTTAAGGTAAAGAATATAATATAGGTACAGAAGGTCGGCTTCATACTTACAATGAGTTAAGACGTATACGGACAAATATACTCGCGTTCACGTAAACACTGGTTTGAGATGAGAGGCCTTCGTGGCTTGACGATTGTAACGTAAGTTTGAACCATTTTTAACCGACTTCAAACAGGAGAAGGTTCAAATTGAAAAATTACTTAAAATTCGGATTGTTATGGAAAGCGGTTGTCTTTACGTTTTTGTAAAAAAGTTTATTTGAATAAAAAATTAAACTTTTTGCTTTCAATGCGACAAGCACAATTCACCTGTAGATAAAGTCTTAAAACTAAGTAAATGTGTGTCCGGTACGAGTATTTTCAATTTTAAAATTGTTCGAATTTACGTTACGTGTACGCGCGGTCGATCTCTGGGCCCTAATTCACTACGACCACTTAATTGTTCCTTATTTCGAAACCACGTTAATTCCTTAGCTAATAACATATTCTCTATGACACAAGGAACGAATCCGCGCGAAATGAACGCGAAGTTGGCGTGGGTTGAACTGTCAAAACACCACGCTTGATAATAGTATACACTTGCGAATAATAAAATAATAATCACCATACAGAATTGGGGCCCTATAAGTATGCGCCTGTTTTCGTTCATTATAAGGAGCCGGTCTTCTATGCTTAATTATTCTGTGGTTTAAGTCCAGAGATTGATAAGCTTTGATATTTGAGCGATAGATTAGATCTCTTGGAATGAGTTTATGGAATTTTCGAGTTTGCTCACTTTGAGTTATTTGAATTTTGATAGCACGACGCTATGATCCTTAATGATGATAAAGTTGGAGTCAGTGTTCTATAACCACTAAAGTGGCTTAAAAGTTTATGTTTCATAACAAAACTATAGTGTCACGTGCATTTCTTGGACGCAGCAAATTGCCAGTATTTCTTTATTCTTCCAGTGAATTTTATTAGTACTATTAACACAGGTACCTACTACGTACAGAAATATATTATACGCAATGAAGATACACGTGAATTATATGTGTACATAGGTGCGATTAAAATTATATCTTGAGGGTTTACCTTCGTCGATCAGGCTTGGTATTTACCAGCATTTTGGTCACTTTTTTACAAGACCTACTTTTGGTACTAAAATTATACAATAGATTATAGATATAGAACGAATTTAGTCAACTAAATTATGCAACAGATTACTGTTGCATAATTGAGTTGACTAAATTCGTTGTTTTTTTAGTTCACAACCTAATAGTAGGATTCCTAGCCCGAAGAATTGCCAAACTTAAGCAGCAGTGGACGTTTATCGACTGAAATTATGTTGAATTATGATGATATCACTGATGTGTTTGACATACAGTCGCATAACTGTTCACCAACTACCATATATATTTTACATCTTTATCTGCAGTACTCTAATATATCTCATTCGTAAATGTCTAGCTACAGTATCATTTAATTTGGGAGTACTAATACATATTCAGTGTGGGAGCCGTGGAAGCAGCAGTAAGGCTAATTTATCACCTCGCTACAGAACAAGCGTGAAAAGGAAGGAATTCGAGGTGGTTCGTGAAATCAAAATGGTTTCATGGGAAAATTGGGTGTGGATACTGTGAGGCCTTTTACTGATAAGGTCTTAAGGGTAAGAATTGAAAGACCAGTAAATAAAATGTATTTTGGTGGGAAACCCTTGAGTGAAGTTGATAGTTATCTCATAGGTTTATTCACTGTGAGTTGGCGATTAATCATAGGTAGGTACTGTTTAGTTTCCCTCACTATTATCAAATAAATAATTGTTCTGCAGTTTGACAACAATGCATTTATCGAAATCATGGAATAACTGTTGCCCATCACTATATTTTGTTACCAGGCATCACCAAGTCACAAATCCCTCTGCCAAGCTCAACGATCTTGCCTTCAGATTATAGCCATGAAGAAAGCTTACTTTAGCAGTGGACAATTCCGAATTATAATGATGACAGTGTTTCTGTCCATTAACAAAAATTAAAGGAAAAACCAATTTCAGTTGGAAGGTCAATTCGAAACCAACAAAAGTGTAAAAGTCCTTAATAACTAGCGATCAATGAACATAAGTTTGTAAGGTACACGATTTATTGCGAACAGAACTAATTTACATTGTTCTGTTGGGCCTTGGTTAGCTTGCTGTAAACAATCGTCAGTCTAAACCTGTTAATTATAGTTTAGACACTTGTTTTTTATTTCTTTCTAAAATTGTGATTTATTTTTCTACAAGAGAGTAAATTGAATTTACTGTTATGGATTTTTTTACGTTGTTTTTGTGTAAAATTTGTTTTTTGTTCTAAACTTCTTGCCGAAGTGATTAGGAGTGATTTCATTACTGTCAGTTGATGGATAAAACTTGAGTGTAATATTAAATTACTTGTGATGTGAAGCTTCTTGTTCTATGTAACAGAAAGTAGCGTCTACAACTACAACAAACCGCGAAAATAGAAAAGTTACATTTTAAACCCCGCTACAAAGTCCAGTAAAACAACAAATTATTCAGCAGCCAATTACAATACCTGTTAAATTAACCATAATGGCAGTTAAGGTGAGGCAAATCAGCGGACTGACAGCTGCCAATTCAAAAGTTCCCCAACTAGGCTCAAAAAGGTCCCTGTATTTTTCATTTAATGGAATTACACCTGTAATCTTGGTGCCAATGTCGGCCGAAGTTACGCCCACTAATTTTGCAACTTTTATTTACCTGCGCCTGTTGTTACCAACATAACGGGTGTAACAACGCCAAAAAAGTTTGTTGTGTTGCCGAAACATGAATAACTTGATGAAGCCTCGTTTTGTGGCAGCGCGGTACATTAGTTAATTAATCAAAGTTTATATTGGTTCATTTCGGCTTGTCGGGAGGGAAGGGACATTTTTCGGTTGTAATAAATGTAAGCAGATGAAATTGGATTGCGTTTTTGGACGGAAGTTAAGGAAATTAAAGGAGGGTTGTGGTTTGGGGTTGCAGTTTTTAACCCCTGGTTATTTACTGTTGCTGGGAAGAGGAATTTTGCAGAAATATAAATTAGTAACAAATGTGTTGACATAAACAATATGAATAAGAAAAAAAAATATCAGAAAAATGAGCATGGACTTAAATTTTTGGAGATGAAATGCGCCTATAATGTATAAGAAATATAAACAATTGAACGCTGGAACTACAAGACAATTTTATTATTATCGCCATAGCCAACTAACAACCACATCTCTTATATAACCTAACCTCTTCTATCAACACATCTAAACACACCAAGTAAGTAAGTATTTCGCCATCCATAAAATAATGGGTCCCGTCGCCCCGGCCTGATAGAGCAGGTTCGCCTGTTAATCTTCTTAACGCCTACCCGTATCCAGTGCAAATATACATCTAATAGTCGCTAATAAAAGTCTGTAGACACCCTTATTGGGAAAGCTGAAAGATTTTTTAAATAGGTATATAAAATTTGGGGTAGGTGAAGACAATCATGTTGCCATTGCTTTTAGTACTTTTTTTTTATTTGATTTTTCATCATACATTTATTATTCAATGTAAACTTTGAGGTCCAGTTCATTGCCTATAGAAGCTTAGTTCTTCGTTTACCCTAAACCTCTTAAGGGGCCATTGTACTCATTCATCATTATACAGGGTTATTTGTAAAACATAAACAAACTCTCAGGACTATATTACTAACATCATAAATAACAACTTTTGTTATATGACTTTTATTAATCCTTCAGATTTTTATTCATAAAACTTTCATACAAAAATAAAAATATTTCAAATAAACCAATTGAAATATTAGTTATTGTTACGAACTTTACGCGAAGCAAAAGAAAGCGCTGGTTAGGTAAACAAACTGCCGTGTCTAGAACAACGAAATTTTAAAGGTTTGTTTTTGGTAAAATGTATTATTGATGTTAATTTTAATTTAGATTTAAATTCTGATTTTAGTATTAATGTAATTGCTATGAGTTAATACCTGAAATGCACTGTTATTATTATTATAATTATTATTATATTTTGTAAAAAGTCATAGTCTGAGATTATGTATAGAAGAAACCGTAAAAAGAAATCAGCTGCTCCCTAAATTTAAGCTCAGATAAGTCGACAAAATGTAGAGGACAGCAGATTTAAACTATATTGCTTTATTTTTTTTTATTATTTAAAATTGTATATAAGTAGTTTATCAGCCATCTTGTTACCATAACACAAGCATTAGGTTGCTTAGCTTGGGACAAATGGTTCTGTGTGAAATGTTCAGAGATATTATTATTATATTATGCAACTTTTGTACCTACTTGTTAAATGGAAATGGTTGATTGTATTGCGTTTGAAATAATTCTCAACATTTAAGCTACGCAATAAATATTCTTGAACTGTAAAAATGTGCAACACTTTCAGGGATTACTAACTGTCCCATAATCTCTTTTAACACCCAGGTGCAGAAAATAAAGATTGTGCCGACTATTTGTAACTGAGACCAATGGGATTATCCTCATAAATCAGTAAACAAATATAGCTCCGCGATACCCATCAGCTGATTCAGATCTTTTTAAACCCAGACAGTGTTGAAAATAAACCAATTTATACACAGGACGACATTTTTATGACCACAATTTAAAATCTTTAATATAGCGAACAACGTCAAAATGATAACATTCCAATATGGCGACCGCTGGAACTCGACGGTTATTCCCTTAATATTACGGTTAAATAAAATTTTCTTCGCTTCACGCTTGGGATTTATCGCCTTTATTGCGAAATGATTTATTTTTTGACCTTACTTTGTGAGGTAAGTTGGTATCTCGTCCAATTAAGCTCCGTATTGTTAGGAGACAGTGATAGACTGCGGCACTAACCGATCTAAAGAAATGCTAGTTATATTATCAACGAATAAAGGCGTGCTGGTGATGATGAATTTGAAGCCATCAGTGGTACTATAAGTAGGTTAAAAGAGACGAAATGTCCATGGGCATTTCATGCTCTTGACCTGCGAACGTTATGCATGGATGGGTCAAGTGCATTCCTCGTAAATGTTCGAGTCTTCGGGAACTTCAACGTTCCGATGTGATGCTTGTTTAATGGAAATTATACATAAAGTATATTCAAAGCACATTTGTGTTGACCATATTCACTCTTTGTAAATGTATCGTTACATTGTATGTATTCTTAAAGTGATAATTATATGTAGTACTGTAAAGGTTGTCTGCTACAAGCAACCTTATGTTGGACAGGCTGGCTATAATTTAGCGCGGGTTGCATTCGAACGTTCAAGCTAGTTTAAAATAATGAGTCAAATATTTAATTAGGATTTTTGTTTAGAACAGTCAGTGCTAGTTTAGTCGGAAATATGTAGACGTTAGAACGTCTTTATCAACGGTACGATTACCGTTCTTTGATTCCTCCCGTTACCTCAGAGGGCTCGTCTAGTCCTCTACAGTACCTACAGGTTAAACCGAAAGTATTTTTTTTTTAAATAAACATGCTTTAGACATACACACACTTGAGAAAATGTCACTTCAAACACACATTAGAGTGTGTTTATATAATATATTATATAGTCAAAGCACTTTGCGGTTGCAGGATAGCAAAAATTTATAAAATACTAAACTATAGTATCTAAAGTAACGAAAAAACATTTTGCAACCTTGAACAAAGAACCACCGCTTAAATAAATCAACATCACACTAAATTAAAATATGACTGCGACACAAACAAACTCACAGATTTATACAAACTAAAAGCAACTTCGCTGAGCAAGCTGCAGCAAAAATATGAAACTGGACATTCAGGAGAGAAACAAGAATTTATTGCGGCCAGCTAAGTCTCCACGACTTGATGTTTATTTATACAGTTCAACCTGTCCGCGGTAATATGAAGTTTTATCCTTTTTATTTGAAGTAAAAAGTAGTAGGAGAGTGGAAGGTATGAGGTGTTTTATAGCGTTTGGTCTTGCAATGCGTTTTAATAAATTACTTTTCATTTACTGGTGTTAGATAATTAGAAACCTACGTAATTTATGGAAATAAATGACCACCAACGCATTTAGTAAAAATGTGAAATGGAAGCATTATCCTACTTCTGATGGCACCACGTTGACACCATCACCGATCGACTTTGCGTAGTAGTTATGACAAGATCTTATCTAACAGTATTTTACATTCGTTAAAATACCAAAAAAGGCAATGTAAGTACCTACATCATTTTAATATGTAAAATTGCGCTAGGGAGTAACTACAGAACATCGCTACGATTTTAGACCACAAACAAAGGCAATACTTTTATTGTTCCATGAACGTTCATTCATATTGTCATACACGCAAACTAAAAGTAGATAAAACATAAGCTATACCCTTCTGTGCCATTTAGGTCATACTTAACGTGGGGGTAGTCACAAGTAAAAGAAACTAAAGACTAAACGGTTAAACAATCGTATTTTATAGTCGTTCTGTTTGTGTTTGTGTAGGCCCACTGAGCTAAATATTGGATTCAACTTTCTGGCTAAATGCCAAACATATCTGGTACTAGGTATCTAAATATTGGAAGTAATAATATTAACGTTGTTTCGTGAGGAAACCACTAAATTAGAGATTACGGTAAATCTACAGGGGTATTACGAATATCACTCTCGATTATGTCTGTAAAACCTAGATATTGGAATTGCTATGATTATAGTAATCATAGCAATTCCAATGTCTAGGTTTTCTATCGTAGGTATGTACATATATTATGAGATATTCACATTTATAGACTTCGTCAATCGTCTGTATTAACTTTGTCATCTGGTTTTTCGTTGTGGAGCTTGGTCGTAAAATAAACTAATGTCCCTTTTGTAACAATTTTCTTAAGTAAATCCCATTTTATCGTTAAAGAAAAGAATAGTCTCACTTAGGACGCCCGGCTACGCGTGGGTTTGTGCAAAATCACATAAAAGTCCCCAGATTCTAAACTCGTTGATCAATTCCGAAGCCAATCGATCACCCACTTAGCCAATCGAAACATCTTAATTATAGAATTGTAAATGTCAGACTAAAATGCTTTGGGGTCACAAAAACAAATTATAAATTAAATTACGCAAGTCTTTCTTTAAACATCTTACCACGAAAATCTCAAAATAGCGCAAAGGTATTTAAAAATATATTTTCCTCATCGTTGTTCCTTAAAATACCTGATGAAAAATCCTATATAAAATTAAATATCCTTCGTCGTTTTGTTGGTCGTTGAAGAAAACGTTGTTTCATTTCCTTAATATAATTTCATCTAGGTACAGTAATAAGCGCTTCTTTCAATATGATCCTGAGAACGTTCTTGTCTCATTGATAATAATTATTATTATTATGATTAGTGGTGTCTCTGTGTTCAGAATATAGTTGAAACCGTGAATACACTGTAATGTTATTACTTGAAAGCAAAGCTTTCTTTGTCTTTTGTATATCCTAATTCCTAATGATTGATAAATGAACGACCGGCCTAGTCAGTCCACTAGCATCATGCTAACGTACCAATATTTTTTCATCATCATCAGCCCACAGCAGTCCACAGCTGGACATAGGCCTCTCAAATCGCATGCCATTCATCTCAATACTCGACAACTTTTAGCCAGCCTGCACAGATCGTCGCCCCACCTATCCAATTTGTGCCGATAACAACAAAGTAGAAGATCACACGCAATCTCAAAACCCCATTAAAAGAAAACAACCACCTCAATTCGAATGTAACACGCAAACAGAATAATCGAAAGCAAGTGAAGCAACAAATCCACATATGCTAATATCACGTATGTAACCGTCTATTCCGATAATGTATATCCATCTAATGTATTCGTATAATCGGATCGGCTCCTATTCTCTTCTCGCTGAGAATCGATAAGATTAGCCGGGGACAGGAAGAAAACAAACGCGAAGGTACAAAAGTGTTTGTATATTATATGTATGTATATAGTGAGACTTATTTGTATGGATGACCTGGTTAACAGGCCGAAGGATTGAAATGATTGAAATTCAGAGTAGCACCATTTTTGTTTTGTTTGCAACTTGTTCTGGGTGGTATTCTACGTCAAATGTTAAGTGTACCGTTTTACACTACGATTTTTTTTTTAGACTGTCTAATAAAAATGTTACACTTTTCTATACCGGTAACTATGTCACAGGTGCGTTTACAATCGCAAATAACGATATCGTTATAAACTATCAGTAGGCCATGCAAACGTTTGCAATGAATCGAATTTTGACGCTGACATCATCTTTTCATCAGTAAATATTTCCATGACATGATTTTCAACAAATTCATGTTATGGAAATATTTACATTTTTTTGTTTACTTTTTTTTCTGCATTTTCCTTTTCTTCGTTTGTTTTTTTTTTTTTTTACAGAAACTTGCTGACAGCTCTCTCTGTTTCTATTTAAATAAATGGATTTTACAACATGCTATCTACAATAAGTCACCACACTAAAAACTATTCTCAACTTCGCACAATTACCTCAATATTGTCCAAAACTATTTCAAACCGAGATCTAGATAGTGGAAACTTTGCGAATTTGAATCGGTCATTCGGCATTAACTACATTCAAATAATCTCGAGCTATCTGATCTTTTAACTAATTAACTATTTATTTAAACTCCGTCTGACTCGTGAAGGTGACCCCCGAGTAATAAAGTTACTATTAATTACTTTTAGCTACGACTATAAATATTTGGGTCTAGCTTTAGATTAACTTACATCAGTTTATCTTAATGATGCTTTGTAATTGAGTTCGTGTAATCTAAGACCTCATTTGAACTGGTAAACAAATAAACTATGTGTATTTTGCTGGTTGGTCGACTGGATGTCAGACTTCTGAGGTCAAAGCCTTAGTATAGAAACTATTGATGACCACGCATCGACACATAGCCTTCATCTTCTTTTAGGGACGCTGGGTTTTACGTCGTTGAGGGTGAGAAGAGGCCTCGATCAGCTTACGGTAGCCTGTAAGACTTACGTATCAACTGCCCAGAGCTTCATCTTCTGCGAATTATTTGTGCCCGACAAATACATCAGACACCGTCAGAGCAGAGCACAATCTGTTTGCGCAACTCTCATCCAAAACTGTAGCCAGAGCCGAATCCCTATTCGGTCGTACTTTAAAAATGCTAAATGCCCTTCTGACTGCTAACCCGGAATGTGATGTGTTTGCGGAGGAATGGAATTAAATTATGCGTATATGTCTGGTGTTCTGTGAATGAAAGTGTGCAAGGGTAAATTATTACGGGATAATTATTGTCAACCTAATATTAATGGTTGCTATGTTAATTAATGTAATTGGTATTGTACCGTTTAAATTAACCATAGTTAAATAAATCTTGCAAGTGCCTATAAGTGGCAGTAACCGATCGACGAATCGAATTGACGTGTAAAAGTGATCGTATGAACCTACTTATGATCATTTATCAACCACTTTTCATCATGCGAACCGTACGCTGATCTGCTTATGAAATTGGAACCCTTTCCTATCTCATAAAAACATTTTCGTTTTCCCAGGTACATCGTTTGTCTGCCCACAACAGATTAAAAATACTCTAAGAAAAGTATGATGCCTATATCCTTGTTATAGTCTCGAAGAATTTAATATGAAATGCCCGTAAAATCTTTTCAAACAGTTTTATTTCATTTTTGTCCGGGTTTTATATCATCTTTATAAAATAAACGTAGTAATGAAGAATGTTCCAAACGGACGGCTATAAAAATATTTTTAAACGTCCTGAAATGGAATGAAGTCCATTAAATTGTACTAATGCAGCATTTATTACCGTTTTAAACTGACGTTGAAAAATTTTGTGTCTTTGGTGTGACTACCCAAGTTTCTTAAATACGCAAAATATAGAAATGAAAAATATGGTACCAATGCATTTTCTAAAGTGTCTAGATTGGTGCTAGTTGAAAACCCTGGCAAGATCGTCAACTACATAGGTACAATAAATATCGCCTAGCAGCTTTAAAAAAGGCCAACTTAGTACATTAAGAGCTGATTGCTCCATCGCCAGGTAACTTTTATTCGAGGAATGAAATTGTTTTTGGCAGTTTTTGTATGAAATAACTGTCAAAATTTCAAAATTATTCCTCGAATATAGTTATCTGGAGATGGAGAAATCAGCCATTAAACTTTATATCATCATCATCATTTCAGCTAATGGACGTCCACTGCTGGACAAAGGCCTCACCAAACACCTCCAAAACGAATCATATAATATTTTTATATAAGTTAAGTATTTAAGTAAGTATATAAATATTAAATTGTGAAAACCAATTTTCACTATTCCAGTCAAGCTTTTCATTTTCAATCCTCGATTTGCCGCAGTCCACTCCTCCATGTTGTAGAAATTATCGGAATAAACACGACGTAACACGACGAACGACGCGACAATGGAGGCAGCAACAAAGCGTCCTTTGTTCCGGCCCATTGTCGCGCCAATGGAACATGTTGCCAGCGTGTTTTCAACGTAACGCGACTAACTTTTTTAAAAGGTAGAAAATTGGAAGCGGTCATCTGACGGCCATTGTTGGAACTATTTATTATCTAATAAGACTGCCTGTTGTATTTTATTTTGAAATGTAATCTCTATGTTTATTTAGCACTGGAAATTTAACACTTGCTGTTTTCTGATCTGTATCACCAAACAAATCTGTGATTTTAAATAGGTCATCATCATCATCATAATTTCAGCAGAGTATTCTGTACTATTTGAATAGCAATAAAGTCGTTTTACACAAATATTTTGTCCCAGAATAATGAAAACTACGTTTAAAACAAAGGAACTATTCATTATTGAATCAAGTCGACATTGTCGACCGTGCTAATGGCGTGATGGTACTTATAGTACCTACTTAGACTTTTTGCTAAGCCTGAGCGGAGCAGTGCTATTAGTTAGTTCATTAATCTTTCCTTACATATTAATGAGGGTATTTTAATTTTAATTCCGTTAATGGAATTTGTGTTGAAAGTTTTCGAGTGAAAAGGTCTCTATGTAGCCTCGACCAAAGATGACGACAGACAAGCGTATTTTAACCTTAAAACTGTGGAGGAAAGTTGAAAATTGCTTGCGAGTATGGTGTCATAGAATAAATTAAGTGGCTCCTTAATAAATAGATACCACAGATTCCATGTTAGAAATGTTTTTAAAACTTTACATAGATCAGATATTGTAGTTTTACTAGATTTTTAAACGTATTCATAAAACTTCACTCTATTTACAAAATAGTAAAAGAAGCAAGATTTTTTTACAAGAAACTAGAGATTACCAGTCTACTTATAAGAAGGTTTCTTAGCATAGAAGGTTTATTAGATAAGTAACCTCTATATAGAAATGGATACTTTGTTACACCCTTTTAATCTAGACCCGCAGAAGATTTATATTACTAACACCAGAATAGGTGTGGGCAAACAGTCTGTGTAAGTAGTATGGCAATTGATAATTTCTAAGAAGGCTTGACACAGGCAGGCATTGAAAGTTAGCCTTGAACCTTAGATAATTTAAAGAGTTAACAATATTAACCTACCTTTACAAGCGCACAGTCTCTGTAAACATTTAACTAAAACATTTTATATATATTTTTAATAAATGGATGAACTCTAGTTCACAGTTGCCACGAATAACAAATAAAGATATGAATATGAACACGATGTTGCTACGGCGTAGCCGCTGTTGCTACGTCATCTACGTATTCGTAGCAGTCGCCTACGCGTGGACAAAGGCTACGTTCTTTAACGACAATCTCTCTTCTCCTCATTATGTGACTATTCTAATAGATTATAGGCCTAACTATTCCTGAATCTGATTGGGCATTGAACGTGTTGCTGTGTGGTTGAATTTGTACAAAAAAAAATTGAATTAATGACTTCATTATAGGTAAGAACATTTTTTTTTTCTTTTGTTTCTGCAAATACTTGTTATTTTTAATATTCTACTTTCTAGCATATTCAGAGAATATTACGGAATATGCTAGAATTTCAATGTAACTATCTTTAGCGACTGCAAGTAATCAAACATCGCTAATGATTGTATTCAGATATCTAGCCGTTTACTTTGGAAACAATTGATTTTAATTAAAGCGTGCCCTGAAGTTTAACTAATGCATTAACATTACCTTGAGTAGAATAGTATTAAAGTTTATCCAACTGTGATCCTAACTTGCAAGCTTTGATTGTTAGAAATAGCAAAACTAGAACTTATTTAAATATCACGTAAAATAAAGGAAAACCATAGAAAATGGAAAAAGTGTTGTCTTTCATCGAGGTAGAAGTGTCACAATTTGCAAGTAGTTTGACTGTACTTGAGAAACAATTTGACTGTGAAAACAACCAAAATAAAATATAATATAGCACTTTCACCAAAAGGTTTTATTCTTCTTAATGTTGCTGGCACGACTGTATTTTAAATCTGGTTTTCCCAAAACTTTGCCACTTCCACGGTTGTCGGTGGCAGCGCAGAGGGCACTTTCACTGCATCTCCCTGCAGGGTATAACCTTCCGTGGTCCATTTGGAAGTCTCTGAACCGTCTCTGGACACAAGTGGGAAGATGTAAGTCCAACCTGGTAAAGTGGGGCTCCCTTGACGGAACGGCAGTAGGGTTTGAGTGTGGAGCTATGTCACAAACCAAGGTCCACCTCCTATCTTGCCCTCTGTGCCCAAGGCTTTATTAAAGTGTACTTTTTATAAAGCAATGTTCGCAAAATTATCGCAAAAAACTCCAGTGTCATAACTCACCGTTGGTGATAGCTTCACGGAGCACAGCAGTACATTAAGGTCTATCTCGGTGATACATCGTCTGAGACGTATTACTGTGTTCCCGTTGTACTTGGATCCTCACCGTTATGACTTACTTATCAGATCAGTTAATCTAATGTACGGGCTCCTTTGACCTTTTATCCGCTCTTTAATTTTTATCATATTGTTAATACACTGAATTTTTTAGGAACGTAAAACTTTATTTCTCTGAGATATATATATTTTTTTGTTTAGTATATATTGTTACCCTGATGAGCAAGTCCTTTCAGGAACTCTTTTCCCGCGCCACCGCGATGCCGTCCATCTTCAGGCACCCATTATGTGGAGACTTTTTCCCAGCAGTCATCCTGCATTCGGCTGATGTGACCCGCATATTTTTCTTTATACTTTTCACTTTTAGCGCCAAGATAATCAGATAGTTTAATTTAAGAAAAGAAGACAACAGCAAAGCATACAAAGCACAGAAAGCTGTAAGCGACATTTTCAACGGTTCCCGTTAATAATATTCCCGTGTCTTTAAATATATGAAGTGGCAATCTTTCTCAATGCGAATCTATATCTTTATACCCATCCAAGAAGCACACGACACAAAACATTTTGGGCATGGCACCAAAAATATACAATAAGTTCCCAAAAAGTATCACAGCCCTTCACAAAATGGACCCAATCAAATTATGTTTGCACGAATTCCTAGTTGCAAAATGTTACTATTCAATTAATGATTATTTAAATGAAAGAGGACAGATTTTATCTGAAATGGCACAATTATAATGATTATTGAAGTTTTAATTTGATAATATAATAATATTTCTATTTTTTAATGTAAGTACCTAACTCTATTTAAAATTTATTCTGTATATTAATGTTGCTATTAGTACCTAATATTTTAATTTGCACACCTCAGTAGGTTATAATATAATATATCTTTTATACCTATAACACCTTTTTAACATGTTCTATGCAAATAAATTATTTAAGACTCCCTACGTAATCTCTCCTGTTTCAAAGAACGTGACAAGACTATTTAAGGATGTTTTTCAAATAAAACTTACATCAGTTCTAAAGAGATCGATTCATTAAAGCAACAGATACCTTTCATCAATCGCCACTCCTCGAAAAAAAAAATATTCTAAAAGCGGAAAGACAGACACTTTTAAATTCCTCCAACTTCCGCTACGGCTCAAAATGATTCCGCAATTTTTCCCTCAATGTTGCCTGACGAACTTTTCTAGCGTATGAACTCATTTTACCGCTGGAAACTCCACCGGCTTCAAAAGTGCTATATAGTTCTTTTCACAAAGAAAGTAGTATAGTTGTTTAATTTTCACAGTTTTATTGAATGCCTGGGTTGAGTTTTAAAATAGTTACGAGTCTGCGATTTTAATGAGAGGGACGTAAAAAGTAAGTGTTGCGTTTTTTAGTGGGGATCTTTTATAGCTTTCTTGTTGAAGAGAGTAATGTTTAATAATGGCTGTAATATATATTATATATACTCTTACGTGACTTACGTGATGAAAAAATGAATTACCTGATTGTTTATTAAAACATTTAGTTATCTCTATGTGATCGTAAACTACTGATTTGATCTGAAATATAGTTATATGAGTTGTTGCAGTGGTGGGAAAATGTCAACCTCTATATGTTGAGGTAATTATTTCCTAAAAAGATCACGTTGTGCTGTCAAATAATAAAAAATGTTTGTACATACTCTCAAAAACTGTGCACTTCTAAAAGCTCACAGTATCTTAGGAAAAATACGTCATTTTATAACAATTGAACGCGATTCATTAGTACTATATTAGGGTTTTTATTTGCCCTAAATAAAATACCCCAAAAAATAAGAAAGTATGATACCCCTTTCCTACCCCGCTAATGCACGTATAGCCTTCTTCATTCATATCTTATGATCCTCCTCAAGAGTGACAGACCTCTGAAAGCCGCTTATTTTTGGGTGTCTTTGATCTGAAGCATGAATGAGATATAAATATAATATTATTATGTGTCCATTTATGTAATTACTTCTTACCGTAACACTTTCTGTGAGTGTCCATAAGATTATTTAAAAGATTATTTCAAGATACAAGATTACTCAATGTGATTATATGAACACAGAGGGTTGTATTGTTGATTTTAATGATTATAATTCTATAAAGTCATATTTGTTACGGTCGCGAATTATATTTAAATCAACATACAACCTGACACTGACCTGGAAATCGCAAAAATCGTAACGTGTTGCTAGGGTAGATTAATATAAATAAATATGTATTTATTTATTTTACCATTTATGTGCACACATATATAAACAGACAAGAAAATACAGAACAGAAAAATAGGTACAAAGGTGATGCTTATTTCATAAGAAATCTCTTCCAGCTACTTGCGATAGGACAAAAGATAGAGAGATTTAGACGGTGGCGTGTGAAATAGTAAAGGAGATAAAAAAAAAAAAACACAAAATCATAAATAGTTCACTTAATAAAACTAAACAATTATTAGAATATACTTGCATACATACAAATAAACAAACATACTTCTAAAATAAATATCACTAAAATGTTAATAATTATAACGTAATCAAAATAATAAATACAAATAAAATAGTAGTAGCAGTGTCCGAGTAAATAAATACGTTTAAGCGGGACAATGGTAGTATTATTCCGTAAACCACCGCTCGTAACACTAGATGCTTTAAATAACGAAAGCGCATTTTATATAAACTCCTAACCGAAATTATTCTGCACGCTCACAGTTCCAGTCTCGTTACACACTCGGCCGATGAAATCCTGCACAACTCGCCAGAATTAGTAGCAAACTGGTGTACAGAGTACGAAATTATTTCTCATCAGTGTCGGAATATGTTGCAAATATACGATTGTTCTGCAACACTTCCATTATTAATTCCGCCAGGAGTTCGGAATTTCCGAATTTAAATATACGATTGGAAAATAGCAATAGTTTGTGTGTAAGTTTTGACTGCTGTTTGGAGTTTAGCTGTGGTTACGTGTCCCCGATAAATAAATGTTCCGGATTTAAATTCGTACAGAATCCCGGTACCTATTTCTGAAATAGATTGCATGTAGTTTCAGTAAAATTGGCACGTTTTGTCATGTGCGTATCTTGTTTTTTCAGTGCTTGCGTTGTCGAAAAAGCTGTCATTGAAGCCATCTTTTCTTTTCGGCGTAGTTCAGAGGAAAACAAAGCAATATTTGACGTCATATTACGACTCCTTCCAACTTACCTACCTGAAACAAAGAAAAAATAATGGTATAACTAAGTTACCAAATATTTTTTCTGATTAAAAGAGTTTTTTAGAAAAAAAAAACGCATGGGGATAGAAATCATGATGTACACATATTTAAATTCCTTCACATTCACACCTCGCATTTATAGTAGTACTGTGGAGATTAAATCCTATTTGGTGCTTTCATACAAACTTTACGAATATTTTATAAGTTGATGGCAAAAATATGAGACAAGCGCTCATTCATATTAATAATAGAAGAAATGAATAAGAGCTGACATGGATGTCATAAAAAAAAACGTAGTTCCGATTCTAGAAATAATTATCTAAGTAACACTATAAACCCGCGTTTTATTTATTATGATACCGTTAGCTTACCGAGAGCTAATAGCACCTATAGAACTTAACAGGAATTTCTTAGACAAAAGTGAATTTAATATCATAATACTGGAATTCCTACTACCTTGATATTTTTAGCTAGAATGCTATACGCTAGTATACCGTGTACATAATTATATGTAAAGTATATGTAAATCTGTGAACTCGTAGACTGTAATGTAGGCAGACATCAAATTGAATGTGAGAACCGCCCCAGTACCTGCAGCCAATTTGAATTTTAAAACAACCACCACTTTAGTTATTATAATGTTTAAAAAATCATCAAAATCAGCCTATAATGTTCCCACTGCTGGGACACAGGCCCTCCTCTACTCTCTGTGAGGAGTGGGCCGTAATCCACCACGCGGACCCAGTGCGGGTTGGTAGATGTCACATGTCTTCGAACTTTGCATATGCCGGTTTCCTCACGATGTTTTCCTTCACCGTTTTGAGAGCAGTGGTGATAATAAAAAAATAAAATAATAATAAAATTTATTTCCCAAAAAACTTAGTTCAGTGTTACAAAACCAGTTTAGCAGTAGTTATATACAAATAAGTGGATTTAGCTTCTGTAACCGAACTAGGCAAAGCCTGTATTTCGGTTAACAGTGCCATTCCCCCGTATATTTTTAAAATAATGCTAACAAACGCAAAGGACTGGTCGTACTATTTTTATATTATAATACGTGTAGAACTATTTTTATGCTAAATTATTATACAATGTAAAAGAGAAATCTGTAAATGAGCAAGTGTCTATGAGAGGGTGTGTGTATGTGTGTGTACGTGTGTGTGAGGGTGTCAGTACCTGAGTGAAGTGTACTGAGAGCTAGGTATTTGTGAGTTTATCTGTATATATGTTAGTGTGAAACATTTGGAATAAATTGAAATTAAAATTAAATTGAAATTAAAATCATAACATGACATTAACACATTCAAGTCACCGTGATATGTGCATCAGGAGTTCAGTCTCATCATAGGTAAGTTGTTGTAGGTAGTCACTAACTTTTTTCTTATATTGAACTTTTGGTAGAGGGTAGATGTTAATATTTTTATTCAATTTGTTGTATATGACGGGTCCAAGGAAGGGAATGAAGCGTTTACTAAACTTTGTGTGAAAGAGCGTGTCTCTTTGGCAAACTAAGTCCTTCCTACGTCTTTGTAAGATTAGCGGATCATAAGTTTGCTTACTATGCTGTAGGAGTGTAATATTTAAGAGAAATAGTTGTCTGACTGGTGATGAAATTATTTACACAAAGTAAAGCGCCTGTCCGGGTTCAAACCTACGACCGACAACTCGTAAGTCGCGGCTGTTACGACTGGGCCACCACCACTGCTGCTGCTGTTTAAAATATATAGGTACTGATAATCCATGGAGTGTTAGAGATTCGAACTAGGTATGTAAATCTCCAGGCATTGACATAAAATCAACTAAAAAAACTTTCTAAGTCATGATGCTATAATAAGTTTGAGTAGGTAAAAATTATTGACAAATTGTTGTTGTTCCTTTAATACACAATCACATACATTCCTGTTCTTCTTAGCGTTTCGATGGCAAAAATAACACAAAAATATATAATTATGGTTTTTTAAATTTGTTTGGCCCAATATTCAGCAATGTGAATACCGTTCCCTGATGCAGCAATTAACTACGCACGCATTTGGCCATGCATTACATTTGGAATCGATGATGAATCTTGCAGAAACTAAGGCAAATGATTGATTATGTCCTAACAAGTCTGGAGCATCGAGCAACTCATGTATAAGGATATTAATGTGCCCCAGTAATTGGGTTTAGTATAGAGATCAGATGGCAATGTCTAGTTAAGCCGGATCTGTCTAGTAAGGCTTAAAGGAAGCTGCAGCACAAATATGAAAAAGGTTTCGTCAAATGTTCGTTCAGAAAATGAAGTTGCCATAAAAAAATTGCCTGGTAGGTACAGTCAAAGTAACCACTGCATTGCAGGAACTGCTTTTACTGCTGTGAAATAAAGGTGTTTTTATAGTGTTACCATAAATATGCGGTTGTCTGTTGATTTTTTTGATTTTTTTTTATTAATAATTTATCTTTGATTACAAAATAATGGTTACCAATACTTGAATTTCGTTAGATACTTCATTTCAATCTAATTTAACTAAAGGCAAATGAACAGAACACTCTAACATTAAATTAACATCGGAAGACCGCGTCGATCGAAAGCAATTTGTTTAATACTACAGTACATACGATTTAACAGATCACGCTAATTTATCAAATCTGAACTTCAAATGGATCCGGTTGAATACTAATTACAAAATGGATGTGCATGTGCTGATTCTGGCAAATATTATAGTATGCTGCCGTTAACTTAATACTTTACTGAATTTAGAACTTCATATGTGGAAGAGTTAAGTCACTAAACTCAGGATCAGTGTTAGTAATGTCAAAATAAATTTACGTGTTATATTCGAGAAAACTTTTATGCCTGCAAATATTTTGACAGCTTTACCATACAAAAGTCAGAAGTCAGATTAGTTTTATGCCGCTGATAAAATATTATGTCTGATTTAGGTTATGTGAACGCTTAAAAAAATATTTGTTACAGCCAGAAAGTACTTAATTAAATCCTAACAAGTAGTCAGCTGAAGCAAAAGGAGTATGGAAGGGTCGCACCAGGTGACATTCATTAGTTTCTACCTGGAGTAGACAGAGACTACAGATCACCGCCTACTTAAAAACCCTGTTTAAAAATTGACGTTCATCGTCGAGACCTTGCAATTTCTGTTAACTGTTAAAAATCAAATATTTTTTGATGCAGCATGGAATTGTATTACCTTCTTTTCAGTATAATGAACTCTTGGGCATGTATTATTAAAATTTACCTCTCTCCTAAGGCTCTATATTTTAGATAAATCTGGTTGCACGCGTAAGCGGATTTCAATAACCTGGAACTCCGTCTTTTAAGAATACAATCTTTATTCAATCACTCCCTTGAACCCTTCACCTTTACATTTTCCTTATATTTTCTTTCCTGAATCCTTTCTATACATTCGTGGTTCCATTCACCATAATCCTTACGTTAACGAATCTGGATCAATCCTGTTATTGGATGAAATTTTGTTTATACCATATGCCCTGGAATAAATTTTTACTGTGAGCTTTTTACCCAACAATCCGAACAAGTCCGTTTTATTCATTAAATTACACTTTCGATAGAATAAAACTATTAACAAAATAGGCTTCTTCAGTGTCAATAGTTTATATTATAATAGTTAGCAAATCCAGCACACCCTGGAACGGGAGTCAAATACTTTAGCTCATTCTTGACTGGCCTATCTTTACAAAATTTAGCGATTCTCGTAGCTCCACCCCGACGATATTAAATTACCACACAATTAATATCTACGCAAATAATGACGTCATCAATATAGAGTACGGCGACCGCAGCGCACAGATTGTTCGCGTTATTGATGAACAATAAATTCAAGTACCTTCAATAATGATTGACAGTAGCGCCACAGTTCGCAATTATGTCGTGCCTAAAGCACAAGATATTGACGAGAGGTGACTGGGAAATAGAATACATTATTGATATTTTGGAGTAAGTGAAGTACTATATTCTATAAATAATAAACTGTTTAGTAGTTCTGACACGATACAATGTCTTTAAAAGGCAAAAAACCATCCTAGTTATGATTGTAAGAGCTGATTTTTCAATCGACAGATAATTCTTATTCGTGGAATAAAATTGACGTCTAACAGATTCTGTATGGAAGAACTGTCAAAACTTCAAAATTAATTATTCCTCGGATATAAGAATATTGTTTATGTTATTATATGATATACCTAACTAGAAAACATGACTTTTTCATATCCAATGTATCTGCAATGGACTATTAGTTAGGCGACGTCAAGGTTTGTTAAACATTTTAGAATTAATTTATTATGTAGGATGAAAATAACCAACGATATTTTACGATTCTACTCAAGAAAGACAAGTAAAACCACCAGTTGGTTGATTTTCAGCAAGACAAAAAAAGGCCAAGACACTCCTAACTTGTACCGCGTCACAAGCAAGCCCGGTAATCACATGGATCATTGCGTAGCTAACTCATCAGCCACGAATGACGAACTGGGGATCACGCCGCGTCATCGACCAGATACACTCCTACATGCTTTTGTTTTGGAAAATCCTTTTTTTCGCTTTTCTTGTAGAAGTTTCGGAGTTGGCCAATTTGTTGAACAGTCTCCAGAAGTTCCTGGGCCTTATTTGTTTTCGGAATCGAGGGATCAGAAATGATAGTGTTCCGAGATTTGATGTGGTGGAGGTCTTATTATTTTGTATAGGTTTCTTATTATTTTTTTCCGATGATATTTTTATACGAATAATATTGTACAAAAGGTTTCATTTACTTGCAACAGACATGATTGATAGTAATCCACTTACATTCTAATGGACCATTTCACAGGTTCAGAGCTAACCAAGATTTACAAACATTAATTTAAGTTTCGTTACTGCTCGTTTTGTACTATTTCATTTAAATAAATTCCCTTCCCCAAGGTCTGTCTAGAATTAAATTAATTTAAAAGAAACACTGTCTAAAACAAGGTTTCTTTCATTTGCAGACCATCTTAGACAAACACTTGGAATTTAATTTAAAGATCTACGAAAAACAAAGTAGGTAACAATGAATGTACAAAGATAGTGAAGAACTCACAAGGCAAGTGAGTGAGAGAGTAACAAGATAACATACCTTGAAAGAAGCTAACAAAGGCTATCCTGGAAGAATGCTTTGTTTCAAAACGAGCGGGCAGACATAGTAAGGAACTATACACTAGTTTGGGATATTTTTGTAAAAGTACACAATATTGTTAAATGACAAGAACTACGGTGACATAGGTGTGAAAGTTTCACGCTTTGGAGGACAATAATAATACTCGTAATTTTAAGAAAGTTCATAGTCTGATTTCAGTCTCAATCTGTCAAAAATACCTCTAATTTTCCTATATTTTTGACATTGATTGTCATTGAGATGAGATTGTAGCTAGATTTTGAACGTTTGTAATTACGGGAAATTAAATCTTATTTTAATTTTAAACTATGCATATTCAAGGAGTTTGTCCTCAGTGTTTAAAAATTAAAAACTTGACCTTTACTCAGATTCAAATTTCATCCATAAAATTCATAGGGTGCTTGTTCGACAGTTTGATTCAGGTGTTAACAATAAAAATAACTTTAAGCATAGGTATTTGTTAATTTTGTAGGCATTATCATAAATAGACCTTTTAGTACATTTAAAAAAAATTAAAATACTGTTTTCGTAGAAGTTATTTCTTAAACTTCGAGTTTATTACAATCAGAATTAGTAGACGCTTAAGATCCTTTTAAAAATAAGCTAGATGCTAGAAAGAAAGAAAGGAAGAAAAATACTTTTATTTGTCACAGAAACACGTGCTTACAAAAAGATAATAAAGAAAGGTAAAAATTCAAAATTATTCCTCGGATAAAAATTTTCTGCGTTGAAAAAATCAGCCATAAATATTATAAAACTACACTACCACTACCTAGACTACTATTCTCCGCTACCCTTAGGCTAGTCAGCGAAAATATAATTCGTATAAGTTCTAAGTAGATTATTGCATTAAGGGACTTGAGTTGTTATGTGTGATAAGAGCAATAGTGATAAAACGTGACTGCGATGTGACTTTGATAGTTTTTTTTATGGGATATCATCTCAGTAAGGATGAACAGGGGAACAACTAAATGGAGGGATAGCGATATTTACTAACACTGTCTTTACCGCAGATAATCTCAAAATGGCTCTGCTGATATTTGTAATGCATGTTCAAAACGTACGTACCAAAATTGAAAACAAAAATACGGAACTTGGATTTAAGGTTAGGTAAAGTGTCAAAATAAAAATAAGGATTCCAGAAACTGATCAAGATATTAACAATGAAAAGCACAAGGATGAGTAAGAAGCCCTCAACAAAAACATTACCTCCTTAATGAAACAACAATTAAACAAGAACATCGTTCCATAGCATCTAAACAATTCTTTTTATATTCTAAAGGGTCCTTCACACGAGTCTTTCCATAGGTCGTCACAAAGAGCTGAGCGCCCGTCTCCCCTTTGTTGCAACCGTGTGACGCGGCTTTTGACTGACATAGCATCGTGGAGTGGCACGTTACGTCTTCATATAAAATATTCGGAACAATGCACTGTGTTGTTTTGTTTTGAGTTGTACGTTTGTGTTTGTAGGTGATTAGGATGAATGGGGGCGATTGTCTTTTGAATAATTATTTTACTATAAGGCTGAAAATGTAGATTGCTCATAATTATGGGCATTTCGATAGACCTGCATTTAAGACTATTAGGTAGTTTCGCTATTTTTTTTTTTGACAGCCCCAACAGTAAGTATTAAAATATAATTAGTCGCCAGGACGGTGTTTCCTCTGCCAAACCCGTTGGAGAAAACGAGCTTGATGATGTTATGTTTTTGTCACCAGGAAAGCAACAGCACTTTTAGATTATTCTAAGGAGATGACTATACAATTTCCACTGCTAAAGGTCTCAAAGTAGTTGATTAGTTATACGAAAAGATGGCAAAGTATGCTTATTCGTAATGTGTTCGTATGCTTATTATTACATGTCCACTTTATACTTGACGTTTTCCTTAATTAGTCACGGGTGTAATTATAAACATTTAGCAATATTTCCTTCTAAGTTTTGACCTTGCAATCTCGAGCTTAGACCTCTAAAAGCCGTTCCACAAGCCCTCGAACCGACACATCTTATTGTGACGATGATGACATAATAATGTAAAGACGTAAAACTGTCAAACTTATTGTTCATTCTACGATTCTCCCCGTCTGTTACCAAGGAAACGTTTGAACTTCAATTAGCAAGAAGCCTGGCAATTTAATGTGAGTTTCTGAATCAATAGCAGCCCAGAGAGGAGGTACATGGGTAGGTTTTAGTCTAACAAATACCAACCCTTATTAAAATATATGCCAGTCATGTTAGCACAAAGGTTACAACAAACTAACTAGCAACTAGCTAAAGCTAGTCAGAGTAGGTAATTAGGGCGGTACATACCTATTTACAGCATCAGAAAATTGGGGGCCTAAAAAGGCTACTTTTGCAGAATCATAATAGGATAACAATATGAATCATATTAAAAATCGTAAAATGGTCACAAACTGACAATTCATAATATGATCTGTGTGCAATTCTTAACACGCAATTTACCTGTTTGACAGTTTTGTATGGAAATTCGTAAAATGGTCCACCAATGTTTACACCAATTATGATTGATATGAAATTAATTGTAGGTGATTAAACTATTATAAATGTAACCGTATAACGAAAATTAGAGGAATTGCTAATGGTCTGCTGGGAATTCAGGAAATGGATAGCATTTAGAGATATTGCTTAAAGTGGCCTTTTTAGGCCCCCTGGTTTATTCTTTACCACACATAAAGCTGTATTGTTTCCACTAAGCATCTTTACTTAGAGATAGTTTCTCATCCCAGAAAGAAGTTAAAAAAAATAATTGTTAAATGCAAAATCTGTGACAATAATGTTACTGAATGTGCTAAAAACTAAAGGTTATTTATATTTTTTTTATAATCTGCCTGTAATGAGCCATAATCAACCACGCGGGCCCAGTGCGGGTTGGTAGATGTCACATTCTTCAAATTTTTGGAACCAAAGGTTATAAAAGTACATAAATAATACGCAAATCTTTAAATATTTTATAGTCACAAGCACTAAATATTAATATACTTCATTATCATCATCCTTTCAGCCGAAATACGTCTCTGTGCTTCTCGACCGGTTCTATGCTTCACATTGCTTGAATTCACAACATCAAGCAAGTTGGCATTGCACTGAACTAGCGGTATTCACCTCATTTTGAACGTTCCTACGAAAAAAAGGGTGCCCAGCGACGTTGCCAAATCGCTTGCTAGGCGCGCGTATGTGCATCCCTTTGCTTCATGACATGCTCTAAATTTTCTTTATAACACGTTGAATTAGATATAGTTCGAGTAATTTGGCGCACCTATTCAATTCTATCCTGTAGTACTGGTGACTCGTGTATCCATTTAACGTTACTCCATTTGGAATAATAGTTCCCAGAGTCCAATACTTAGGCAAAGTTCTGTTTAGAACTTCATATAACAAGGTACCCAAATGACCTACTCGGAGCAGTACCACAACATCTTCAATAGCTTGTACACAAACACATCAAACAGTTAACTGTCTACTCATGGGTAAAGTTAGACTTCAGCAGGCATGTTAACTTGGGCACTAATACTGGACTCTTTTTATATTACATAGCCCGTATGTTATGGAATCAAAAGTTTGTTTCAGTATCATATATGATGAGTATGATGACCATTGCGAAAGGACAGTTCCGTGAAAAAGTTGCGGAAATGAGATTTCTTCTTAACATCACGCCTGTATTCTCTCAAAGGGTTGGGCAGGGGTTTAGTACACCCACAATTTCTCTGTTAAGTTAAAGCTACAGATAGGCTGGAAGTAAACAGTCCAATTAGGCGTCAATAGCGATCGTCGTAGTTTTTTTATTGCATCTTTTTTATATATATATTTTTTTTTTTGTTACGTACACACAGAAAAATATTTATATAAGTATTTTAGATATGACATATTGTAACATTTGAGTACATACCTACCATTTTTTATTTCTTATTAGTCTCTTTTTATTTTTTTCGCCATCGGTGTTATTTTCGAGGTAGCTGATTACAAAACTACCAATATGACAATTCACGGTAATTGGTGTCACGAAGGTTCCTTATACAAGAAACACATAAAAACAAAATAATTCAAAAAAAATCCAAAAAAAAACAACCGACGTTTTTTGCCACCGACTTCCGAAATTAAAGTTATTTTTCACATTGTAGTGTTTTTTCGAAGTTGATTGGAAAAAAGATTTTATTTTTCACTTTTTCGTTGTGGAAAGCAAACGACGCAATTTTATTTACTTGGATTTTTTTAAACCAAACTACTGAACTGATTTTCATGAAATTTATATGGGACCAGTTCGAAAGTTTATCCTTTCACATAAAAATAAATTTGCAAATCGGCAATCGGCAAAGAAATAAGAGGATGGAAGGGAGTTCTGAGGAAACAAACATAAAAAAAATATATAATTACATTTAACCGAATTGAGAATCTCCTCCTTTTTTGAAGTCGGTTATAAAACAAACATAATAATAGATAGGACTCGATAGGAATGCAAGACAGGGCTGACAGATGCTGTCTGACGCCGACTGTCAAATGAACCTTTACAGATGCGTAATAATTTCAATCATTGTGCATAATTTGGTCAGTGTTGACATGATTTCAATAATCCTATACAATGCAACCGTAATTCCCTAAACAATGTTATATGGCATTGCTTTCTAATTAATTAATTAATTGCCACGCATATCGGTTGTATCGCCATTACCTCTGAATTCTAGGAAATGATTAGACAGTTATCCAATTACTGTTTAGACATGCTAGCGATATTACGGAGGTATTATCTATATTATAAGTACGAGTGTAGTGAGTACTATTTTTATTTTATCGGCTTAAAGATAATCTCAATCATTCCTTATTATTAAAAGTATTTGTCAGTAGCTCTAATAGCAGTAATAATATAAAAAGCTAATCTATATCCATACTAATAATCTGTCTATTAATCTATAATCTAAATATATATAACTCAAAGGTGACTGACTGACTGACATAGTGATCTATCAACGCACAGCCCAAACCACTGGACGGATCGGGCTGAAATTTGGCATGCAGGTAGATGTTATGACGTAGGCATCCGCTAAGAAAGGATTTTGATCAATTCTACCCCCAAGGGGAAAAAATAGGGGATGAAGGTTTCATACAAACCTTCATCCCCACTCACTTTCCCAATTCCACTTACTTTGTCAATTTTAAACTGATCGGGCTGTATACTTCTTAACGCGAGCGAAGCCGCGAGCAAAAGCTAGTAATATTATAAAGAGGTAAAATTTGTTTGTTTCTCTGGAACAGTGTTAATCTGGAACTACTAATCAGATTTGAAAAATTCTTTTTGCATTGAATAGCCCCATCCTTGAGGAAGACATCGCGGTATGACCCATAGAAGACATCGCGGTATGACCCATAGAAGACATCGCGGTATGACCCATAGAAGACATCGCGGTATGACCCATAGAAGACCTCGCGGTATGACCCATAGAAGACATCGCGGTATGACCCATAGAAGACATCGCGGTATGACCCATAGAAGACATCGCGGTATGACCCATAGAAGACATCGCGGTATGACCCATAGAAGACATCGCGGTATGACCCATAGAAGACATCGCGGTATGACCCATAGAAGACATCGCGGTATGACCCATAGAAGACATCGCGGTATGACCCACAGAAGACATCGCGGTATGACCCATAGAAGACATCGCGGTATGACCCATAGAAGACATCGCGGTATGACCCATAGAAGACATCGCGGTATGACCCATAAAAGACATCGCGGTATGACCCATAGAAGACATCGCGGTATGACCCATAGAAGACATCGCGGTATGACCCATAGAAGACATCGCGGTATGACCCACAGAAGACATCGCGGTATGACCCATAGAAGACATCGCGGTATGACCCATAGAAGACATCGCGGTATGACCCATAGAAGACATCGCGGTATGACCCACAGAAGACATCGCGGTATGACCCATAGAAGACATCGCGGTATGACCCATAGAAGACATCGCGGTATGACCCATAGAAGACATCGCGGTATGACCCATAGAAGACATCGCGGAATGACCCATAGAAGACCTCGCGGTATGACCCATAGAAGACATCGCGGTATGACCCATAGAAGACATCGCGGTATGACCCATAGAAGACATCGCGGTATGACCCATAGAAGACATCGCGGTATGACCCATAGAAGACATCGCGGTATGACCCATAGAAGACATCGCGGTATGACCCATAGAAGACATCGCGGTATGACCCATAGAAGACATCGCGGTATGACCCATAGAAGACATCGCGGTATGACCCATAGAAGACATCGCGGTATGACCCACAGAAGACATCGCGGTATGACCCATAGAAGACATCGCGGTATGACCCATAGAAGACATCGCGGTATGACCCATAGAAGCCGAGCAAAAATAAAATAGTCAGAAAGGACGTTAAGCTAAAACGAAATGATAGCGCGGGCAGGTGATACGATGAGACAAGGTAGGTCGAGGGAACAAGACAGTACACACTGGCGAAGGCGTGGCTAGAAGATAGTCTTTCATAAGTTTACTTCATTAATCAGACAATTAGTCCTTCTTAATTATTAAGATTTTAACATATATCATCGTCGTAAGCTTCAGTCCAGTCCACTGCAGAACACAGCGACCATCTGAAACAGTAATACAACACACGTTAACGATAACCTGTGATAGAACACAATACTACAATACTAATGATTCATGTCGTAGCATATTCCCGTTACTTGTAAGACGACCGCAGCACAAACCGATGTCTCAATCGCTTCTATACGCTTCAATATTAACAGCAAACACACAGACCACTGCACCATAATGTATGAATGAGCAGAGGCGACACTCCAGCTCCAAACGCAATAGAAATGTTGAAAGTTTCGGTATGAAAAGCACATTTACATGGTACGATCTAATTGCCTGGCATACCATAAAGTGAAACAAGTTGCACCGTCGCCGTGTTTACATTATGCAAGTCACTATCTTACTCAATTTTATTGTACCATAGGCAAGAAACTTGCATCGTCTAAATGGGGTTAAATTGACTGTCTGTTTGAGCGAGAGAAAGGAGAAAAAGAACGTAGTATTATAATTGTGTAGTAGTTTACAGTCCGACCGTCGAGAGAAAGTGACGCGCCAGATTCAAACAAATGAATACATAAGTACGTGTTTTGCGAATTTGATCTTTGTTACTTACTAGAATTGTCGCACGGATAGGTGTCAGGAACGCATTCTCTCGACAGTGGGACTGTAGTGGAGTATCTCTGCTCATTGATACGAGAATAACGTGAATTTAGTGGAATTCTATTGGTGTTTTATCCAGCTGTGCACTTCTCCGTTCCTCTCAGCTCAAATAAACAAGAATCTATCACCAAGGGACATAATCTGAGCAGAAAAACACTACAGGAATCTGATGTAAAATTCCTCTGCATCGGTGCAAGTTAAAATAAATGTTCTGAAACGATGTGTAAGAAAGTCATTTTCTGAAGGTTTTCACGTGCTACTAGTTATTTCGGTGGAATCGGTTTAAGGGACTAACCACACTTATTCAGCTTTGATCAGCTTTTATCCATAGATAACAACGATTTTGTATCCGTTCAGCTTAACGGATACATACGCATTCCATAATAAATGGTTAGTCCCTTATGTCGCTTCTAATCGACTTTCTTAATCCATGACCAATGTACGTTACGTTTGGCGACCGCAATACGGTAGGTATTATTAGCTAGGTTTGCACTAAGCAGTCGAGCGGGCTAACAGAGTGTTGAGGCGATATCTCCCATTAATTCAATATGGGTACGATTGGCTGCCCAAATGAGAGCTTGTTTAGTTATGTATATATGCCTTGTACTACACACTATACTACATACTATACTACTATCTGTTAAGTAGTACTTGTAGATCTTACTAGAAGGTATTTTGGCTTGAAATGTGAATTGTATAAGTTCGAGTGGATAATATAATTGGCCGTTCGCAACGTTTAAAATTTTTATCAAGGAAAACGAAATCATATCTAAGCATTTTCTGTATTATTATGAACATAAATAATAATGTAATTATTGACTATCATTTTGTTATATTCATATACATATCTATCTATAATAGTAATAAAGCTGAAGAGTTTGTTTGTTTGAACGCGCTGATCTCTGGAACACCCGGTCGGATTTGAAAAAATATTTTTCGTTGGTAGCCCCATTCTTGAGGAAGGTATTTAATATTCCGTTACGAACCTTAGGAACCGTGAAAAACGAAAAAGTCTGAAAGAACGCTAGGCAAAAATGAAATAACAGGCGAGCGATGCGATGCGACGCGGTGGGTCGAAGTCGCAATCAGCCGCGACTTCGGACTTCGGACAAAAATAAATAAATAAAATCCGACATCGAACACAGAGTTTTTGTCATGTGACCTCAATAGCCCCTACAAAAACCAGTCTTCCGCAACATATTGTAACAAATCTCCTGTCCATCTGCCGGATTTAATCCCTCGCTGTTCGTTGAACCAGCAAACTGTCAATTTAAAGGAAAAATAACCTGTAACTTAAGCTGGAACAGAAACGTACCCAACGAACCTCAACCGGCGCGGCGACGACCCACTCGCACAAGGAAAACTGTAACATCTCAATATTATAGTCCCAGAAACCAATATAACCTAAGGCCCTGTGTACACACTCGTTTTCCTTGCCGTGAAAAGCAATGGTTTATTCGTCGTGTGTAGGCACGGTTTGTCAGTGTTGTAGGGATCACTAATCATAAGCACAATCAGCCTATAACGTTCCCACTGCTGGGACACCAGCAGCCCCCTCTCGATGAGAGCAGGGGCCGTAATCCACCACGCGGACCCAGTGGGGGTTGGTAGATGTCACTCGTCTTCGAATTTTTCGGTCGGTTCGGTTTTACGAATCGTAGATCGTACATTCAAACCCAGATAGGTGCTTTACTTTGTGTAAAATTACATCACCACTACTCTCAAAACGGTGAAGGAAAACATCGTGAGGAAATCGGCATGTCCTAGAACCGGATCACTAAGGAAGCTTGCAAATTACAAGCTTCCACCACCGCGCCATACCGTAATGAAACCGTGCCGTGTACAAAGAGCCTAAAAGTGCGTTTACACGTGGAGAGGTTTTAACTGCCAAGAAGCGAGAATGTGAATTACTAGACGATGTATCGCGCTCATTTGTTTACTCACGTGTAAACGATGCTTAAACAGATGAATGATGATGCTCGTGTCTTACAAGAAGTTCTCCCCTCACAACAATCAAGAAACTTTCCTGTAAACGCACCTCAATATTATGTAGAAACGAAAAACACTTAAGCTTTTTATATTCCAAATATTTTAGAGAAAATACTTCTCCAATAAATATATAACAAAGAAAATGAGTCTTTCATGTTTCGATGATAAAATTCGTTTCTGGTAGACAAAGGGTTAGTTCCATATGGTAGTAATAGGTACCGATTGGGGTCAATTGAGTTATTCCTTGGATGTCATCTCATGTACCTATTGGGCCGAACTAAGTGACGGCTCGATGGCAATAGATGCCTGGTAGTCGCTATATATTTTGGAGATTGTGACTTTGTCGAACTGTATTGATTCGATTTGCTTGGTAACATGTTAGTAGCTTTCTAATGGTACTCCAATAAGGGGTTTTTGTTTGTTACGAGATGAAAAGTAGCTACTACATACTTTTCTTGTGTGTGGAGGGAACCTAAGTATTCAACATTCTTACATTGCTACCAGTTCTAATCCCTGACCCTGATCTTCAGTATTTTTGTTTATAAAATAACATCATGCTTATTTTCCTCGAAGTTTTAGGCAGAGGTGTACCTACTTGTGTTTACTTACTAGCCGTATCATTATTTATTTATTTCCTTTATGTACGTTTATTATTTCACATCACACATTTTAGAAAAAAATACTATCGACGGTCTGTGTGTTACTGTCTGTGTCGGTCGTGTGTTACCTGGACTCTAGTTTCATCAAATGATTATAGCTAGCGACAAAATATCAACAGATAAAGGCATGGACTGGAAAATGAAAGGCCGGAAGTTCGGAAGTGTTACCTAAGTGGTGTTCCAGACTTGAAAGTTAGATTTAAATTCAGGCGGAAAATAAGTCAAATGTTTTTCCTAAATCCAATCTAGCTTTGAGTTTAGCCTGCTTCATTTACATATCACTTACATAAAATGTTAAAGAACAAATTCCCAAACAAAATACAGGGATTTAGTACCTACATGATTCTAAACCCCTCTGCGCTGAACTTCATTAAAAAAAGTTGCAGATCCGTACATTTTGACCGCGTAGTACTATTGTACGTTTCTATGAAACAGCAGATATTTTTTTTATGTTTCGTCATTTGCTAAATTCATGGTTTCAGTTTGTGCGTCGATGTCCTTGCCACCCTGTATATTTTCATGACGCCCATGATTTTGTTAAAAAAATTTTTGGCACATTAATTTTATTCAAAGTTCTATTATGTAGGCCAGAACTGTTTATACCTATTTAATATTTTAATAAGTAGAAATTCATAGTTGTTAGGCGACTATCAAAGCTATAGGCTATGTTATTATTATGTATTTACTGTTCAATTGTACATTACTGATTCATTTATTCAGTTTCTTGCCTGAGAAAAATATGCGCCACCTACACAATAATAATAGAAGTTATGTTTACATTTCAAGTCAAGTCAACTGTTAAGATTTGGCCTTATTCATCGTTTTACCAACCACTAAAGGCGATGCCTCATTAGTGCGTTGCGTTGCGTCGTCGCAGCGGATCAACGTTGCGACGAAGCACGACGTCGCGTCGCAGCGTAAGAGGACGACGCACGCACCTCAGTCAATCTCCACAATGGATTGGAACAAACGTGTTCTATTGTTGCTTTTATTGCGCCACCGCCGTCGCCGCACTGGAGCTCCGACAGCGCAGCGCATCACCCTCGTCTCGCTCGCCTCGCTCGTCTCTCGTACGTCGATCCGTTGCAACGTCGCGTGCGACGACGCAACGCTTTAATGTGGCATGTCATTAAAAATATATGGAAAACGACGCAGCGTCGACGCTACGACGACGCAACACAACGCAACGCACTAATGAGGCAGAGCTCTAAGAGCGATGCCAAACGGGCGTTGCCAATGCGTTGCGTTGCAGTGATTTCGACGCAGTGAGTGCTGTGTGGTATTGCCCATAACCAACAGTTTCAGTTCAGTTTAGAGATGTGTTTTAAGCTTCAAAACTACTGGGAAATTAGCCCCTGCTTATAGACTCGTACTTAAATAGATTCTAACCGCGACTTCGTCTGCGTGACATGTCGGCCCCCGACCCACCACGCTAGGTATTACTTTGTTTTCACTTAGCTTTTTTTTTTAGTTTTGCTCTGCTCTGGTCCTAGAGTGAAAAAAGTTGGATAGCCTTCCTCAAGAATTAGGCTATCAAATGAAAAATTATTGTTCAAATCCGACTGACAGTTCCAGAGATTAGCGCGTTTAAACAAACAATCAGCTTAATTATTAGTATAGATTACGCTACCAGCTAAACGAACACCACCAGGAACCCTAAGACCTCACACTAAGAACCTAACCGTAAGAACATCCCTCCAAGGTGAAAAGGATATTATGTAAATACAACCCAATCAGAAATGAGCAGCATACCAAGTTCAAAATCAGAACGTGGGAGCCCAAATGAGGGTCTGTTTACTGAGGACCTTGCGATGTCAGCGACACCTATCATTCCCTTCTTTATTGGAACCTTTAACGTCATGTGTATGGACGTGGGAGGAGAATTTGCCTTCCTCGCAAAACCTTCGTTGATTTTAGTCTTGCAAAACTTAAATTGTAAATTCTTTGAAAGATGACGCGATGAGGCAAAAATTAAGGATAAGGTGTTCTGGGGTTTTGCATTTTTATGCGTGGGTGGGTAATTATGAGAGTAAGGGTTTTAAATTAAGCCTATTCAGGGATTCAGGCGCACTGGGAAAAAACTTAGCAGTGCTGAGTTTGGGGAAAGAAAACTGTGAATATAAACAAGAATGTTTACATTTGCTGATAATGTTATTTTAAATTACGTCTGTCTGATGACTACAATTTATTTTCCTACAAAGCTACCAAATATTACTAAAAAAAAAAACTACTTAGAAAGTAGCATTAACTTGAATTAATTCCCATTCTAATTAAAAATCAATTCCATTCAATTATTGAACATAACAATTGAATACCAAAAGTCGTAAATCATTACATCACTTGAGAACTGTCGACGTGAATAAGTGGACTGCCCCTAAGGGTTGGTAATTAATCGGATTCTCGGAATGGCGGGGAATGACGGTACCCGGAGTGGCAATAGCCTTGTCAAAATAATAACTGATTGGGTGATTAATTGTGACGGTGCAATTAAGATTTGTTTACTGATTCACTTAAAGTTACAAACGAATCAAGTGTCGCCCAGTTGTTAGGGTATCGCCTCTCATGGACGAGGGAGGGTTCAAATGTGGGCAAGTATCAATATGACTTTTTCAATTGATTTATGTACTTTTTGTGTCTATCTTAAACATTACTGACATCGGTGTAAAAAAACAGCGTGAAGAAATCAGGGCTTATATTTATAACCCTTTTGCACCTGTATAAAGAACCTAGCTGTCTTCATCATCTGCCTAGCTTTTTCCCAACTATGTTGGGGTCGGCTTCCAGTTTAACCGGATGCAGCTGAATACCAGTATTTTACATGAAGCAAAGGGCCTATCTGACCTCCGCAAACCCAGTTACGATACCCCTGGGTAAGACTGAGACTTCTCAGACTTTCAGACTTCTGACTACCCGTAACTACTGTCAAAGATCCATGAATGACAGCTGGAACCAACGGCTTGACGTGCTTTTCGAGGCCCGGAGGGGTCTCCTAGTTCTAGTAAAAAATAATACTCAGGTTAATTTAGTCACACCCCAGAGGATGGATGCAGAGTAAACATAATAGCATAATTAGCCTATAACATTCCCACTGCTGGGACACAGGCCTCCTCTCTATGAGAGGAATGGGCTGTAATCCACCACGCGGGCCCAGTGCGGGTTGGAAGATGACACTTGTCTTCAAATTTTTAAGAGTTATGAGATACTTTTATCTTTTACCCATCTTTTATTTATAAGCCTACACAGGTAGGCTAGTAGGCACAGCTATGTAGGTAGGATACAGATCAACAATATATTTAATTCGATTAAATTCAGTATGTGTGTAGATAACATACCAGTCCTATAGATACTACTCAAGAAACACAATACTCTGCTCCTACTTTAATTAACGCAACGCAAATAAAATAACCTCATCATAATTGTGGCAAAAATCCATTACAATGCGTACATAATAATTATGATATTTATCATATTTGTATAACGCCCAAAATGACAATAATTCTTATAAAAGATGGTGGATGGTTTTTATTAACAGGTAAACAGTTCACAAAAAGTTACAAAGATGTCATCATCATTTACATGGAAGGAAAACAAAAACGCGTTACTGTTGAGGAAAAGTTCCGTGTAACAGCAGCGGTTTTAAGAGTACCTATCTACTCGCACAGTCGCAAGCGGCATTGGATCGATTACGGTCGGATCACGTCCCGTCGAAGAGCCGACTTGTACTGTACACCTGAACGCTACTAAGGATTATGTGAGGAGCGTAGGCGAGAAATTATAATAAAGGGCTTATTTTTGTAATTACTTTTCCAGAAATTAATAATGGAATTATACACTGTGTGTTCAGCTGAGGTCAGATGTTGTTTTTCATCACATTTTTATTTGTAACTACCTTTTGCCCGCGACTTCGTCCGCATGAAGCAACTTCCTTATTTTTTTTGTCCATAAGAACCTTCTACAAAGTATTAGAAAACATAACATAAAACATACATACACACACGACTTTACCGATTTCATCCAAAAATGGATGAAATCGGTAAAGTCGTTCTCAAGTTATGGCGTGACCAAGGGAAATAGGGATTCATTTTTATATATGAATATACATATAGATACCTATTTGTTATTGAAAAGTGGACTAATGTCTTCTGTTTTTTTATACATACTTATGGACATAATTTAAAAACCTAATAGTCTTAAAATAATAATAATATGTACAAGTATCAATCCGGTAAAAATTGCCATTTTTTCTATTGGATGACAAATATATTATTAAAGATGGCTGGGTATTTAAGCACACAGGTAGTTTAAATAGCCACAAAAACGGTTTTAAAAGGTACAGCTGTTTAAAGATCTTTTGGCGTTCGGCCAAATCGGAACCGCCATCTTGTTTTTTTTCAATTCATTTCACAAACCTGTCAATGTCATTCGAGCGCCACAACTTCCTGGTAAAGCCGTACCTCACAATTTATAGTGAAGAAAGTTTCTTGGCTGAAAAATCAAGTCCGCTACAAGCTTACCCCCTACAAACAAAACCAACACTATCAGAATACACTTCACAGCAATCTTAGAGTAGCAAGTTCAGAATCAATATCTCGTCGGCTAAGTCTGCTTAATTCATCACGCGCCAACACCGACTCCGGAATACAAAACTAATCCCGTTTCGGGTTAGCCCTGTCTATTACGACATAAAGGGGTGAATCATTGGGAATTTGGTTTCTTCAATGATTACTTTAATGAACTTTTGGAAATTTGGTTTATTGAAAATTACACGGGACACAAAAATATCGACTGTTCGTGCGGTTGACCAGTTGCGAAGTGACGCGTAGGTAGGTACCGTGGAGTTTTTTACTCACACCGCCATGGAAATTGCGCCTTGCCAAAGTTTTAAGGCAATGTGTTCTTGTCACACACGTTGCTAGTAAACAAGCAGCATTTGAGCTTAAACATCCTCCCACCCGTTGAAAGGCTTGTCTTTCAACCGTAAGTCTTCAGCTGTGGGTAGCGGGCACAGCTTGATAACAGGCCGACGTAGAACGCCTCTAGTGGTTTTCAGGTCAGCCACTCTCGAAACTCCATCCAGACCAGGAAATAATCTGACAACTCGTCCAAGGCGCCAACACAATGGCGGTACATGATCTTCATGGATAAGCACGAGGTCTCCAATATGTAGGGATCTTGAGTTCGTCTTCCACTTCAGCCGTTGTTGTAGTTCGTGTATATATTCACGCTGCCAGCGTGACCAGAAATGCTGATGAATTTGTTGCAGTCGAGCGTAGCGTTGCAGGTGACTTTCTTTCAGGTTTTCCAAGCTAGGTTCCGGCAGTGTCTTCAGTGGTCTTCCAATGAGAAAGTGCCCTGGGGACAAAGGAAGGTAGTCATCAGGAGAGGAGGACAAAGGACACAAGGGGCGACTGTTTAGAACGGCCTCCACTTGTGCGAAAAGTGTAGATATTTCTTCAAAGGTAAGATGGGTATTTCCCATAACTCTTTTTATGTGGAATTTTGCAGATTTGACTCCGGCTTCCCAGATGCCGCCAAAATGAGGAGCGTGAGCAGGTGAGAACACAAATTTTATATTTTCCTGAGTTGCAAATTCAGATAAGTCCCTATTATGTAATTTAAGAAAAGCCCCTATATCTTTAGCAGCAGCTACAAAGTTACCCCCGTTATCACAAAATATTTCATTGGGTTTGCCGCGTCTGGCAATAAATCTGCGTAATGTCATTATAAATGCGTCCTTAGTAAGGTCACAGACCGCTTCCAAATGAACGCACTTATATCGCAAGCACACAAATATGCAAAGGTAACATTTGCTCACCCTTGCACCTTTACCTTTACGATTAATTATGTAAAAAGGTCCAGCAAAATCTATGCCTACTGAATTGAATGGGAAGTCTGCGCTCACACGTTGTGATGGCAAATCACCCATTTTAGGACAAAGAGTTTGGCCTCGGACACGACAACATCGCACACAATTGTGAACTGTGCGCCGAGCTAACCTTCTGCCATTTATCGGCCATACTGATTCCCTTATTAGTGATAACAACAGTTGCGGGCCAGCATGCAAGTGCCGCAAATGTTCTCTTTCAAATAAAAGTTTAGTCAAATGATGAGACGAATCAAGTAATATTGGATGTTTTTTATCAAAACTATAAGGTGAAGAACTTATTCGTCCTCCAACTCTAATTAAATTGTTGTCGTCTAAAAAAGGTGACAAACATAGTAATTTAGATTTAACATTTAAAAGTACGCCTTTAGATAACGCCTTGTATTCAATAGGAAAACATTTAATCTGAGCAACCCGGCATAGATAATGAAATGAGTCATCTAACTCATTAGCGCTGAGAGTCAAAACCTGTTTGTTATGAATATTACGAATATTAAAACAAAATCTTTTTACCCATGCGACTATTCTGATAAGTTTATTTAGTTTGCTATACTTTACAATATCTATTATAGGTTGCAGTATGTCAGTGTTAAGGTAAGTATTTATTTTATTTTGATCAGTTAAGGTTTTATTAGATGTAACGTATGAATTTTGTATTTTATGAGTTTTTGTTTCAGATGCTGATTGCTCTGCTTGCTTCGCCGGTGTCAAAGTTGAGACGAGCGGAGCAGATGGGACGGTCTTGGGTGAGTATTTGATTTTATTTATAATCTTAGATTTAGTTTTGGATTTAGGTGTATTTTTAGTTTCAGGTACATCATCGATATCAATGTATTGTGACATTAGTGTAGGATTTTTCCTAAAACGTAATTCTAAATTAAACAATCTTTTTTTTGCAGTATAATAGGATTCACCCAAGTTGCTTGGAGAACTATTTAGAGGAAATTTCACATTAAATCGTCCATCACTCAAACGGACCGTATTTTGTAAAAAATGCTTTTCACAAGCCCTTTCCCTTTCGCTGAGAATGGGTTTGTTTGGGAGTTCTTCAATCTCCCAGAATTTTGTAAGTAATTTATCAATACAAGACTCTTGAATCTTGTTATCTTTTGCAATTATGCTATTGTTGCAATATATGCTATTCAAATTATTTTTATTTATCGGACCGGCTATTAACCAGCCAAATTTGGAATTTCGTAACTTTAGATTATCTGGGCCTATAGAAATTTGTTCATTTCCCAGGATATCCCAGAAAAGATCACATCCAATCAAGATATCAACTTGAGAGGGTTCATTAAAACTAGGATCGGCTAATTTTATGTGTTTAGGTATTTTGAATTTAATGTTAACCTGGCTTTTAGGTAAATAACCAGTTAACTCATTCATAACAAGCATGTTACAAGTAACATCAAACTGTTTATAGATAGATTGCACTTTAACAGTGCAGCTTTCCTCTACCCTATTAGACAAGTGGTTTCCTATACCTATAATATTAATACTAGGTATTGGAATGGAATCAAGTGACAATTTATCGCTTAACGATTTTGTAATAAAACTGCCCTGGCTACCACAATCGAGCAATGCACGCACTGTTTCATATTTATTGTTATTAGGATTATGAACCTCAATCAAGGCAGTGGATAATAAAACATGATTGAATTGATATTCCGATGAGTTAACGCATACAGATTCCGATTCTAAACAGTTAACGTTTATAGATTCCGATTCTGAAATCGCATGATTATTATTAACTGACTGTTTAGGGTTATGCAGAAGACGATTATGTCTTTGTTTACAATCAGGACATGGTCCAAATCCACAAGCCTTTGCTGGATGACCCTGCTTAAGACAATTAGAACAAAGTTTATACTTATTTACATCTGCCCATTTTTCTTGTATAGTTTTGTTTTTGAAACTAGGACACTCATATATTTTATGATTTTGACTGCAGATTATACATACAAATGAACTTGAAGTGTCTTTATTAGTAGCTGTCGCTGCCTTAATAAAGATTTTTTGATATTTGTCCTGTTTGTAGTGGTGATTATTTGGTGCGTATGAACCCTTTTGGTGGCTGTTATCTATTTTATTTCTATCTAAAGCATCAAGTACATCAGCGCGATCTATTAAAACTTGTTTAAAGTTTTCTAAGGTCGGAATATTGTCACCAAGCTGGTTTCTAAATTCCTCCCATTTTAGAAGTGTATTATTGTCTAATTTTGAGGTTAAATTAAATATGACACACATATCCCAATTATCTGTGGGCATTCCTAAACTAGATAATGCCCTTAAGTTTTTTGTGACATGATCAACTAAAATTCGTAATGACTTTACAGTTTCCTTGCTAAATGAATGTATGTTAAACAATGAATTCATGTGATAATCAATCAGAAGTCTTTTATTATCGTAACGAGCACACAATAATTTCCAAGCTTCCTTATAATTTTCAGATGATACTTCAAGATTAGAAATTATACGTGCCGCGTCTCCTTCCAGGTAAGATATTAAATAATGAAATTTATGTACCGGCGAGAGTTGCTTATTACGATCAACTAAGCTCAAAAAAGAGTCTCTGAACTCGAGCCACTTAAAATATGCACCGTCAAACTTTGCAATTTGTATGCGTGGCAACCTGATACCCGAGTCACGAGATTCAAATCGGGATTCATGACAGTCATGACTACATGATTGCACACAGCTGTCCAACAAACCCTTGGCAATGGCAAGCCCACTCACCATATCATTTTCAATCTTGTCCCGCTCCTCAATCTCTAATGCCAGACTCCCACTATTTAAGACTTCAATCTGACTTTGCAACTCATCAAACTTAGCTGATAATTGTTCGAATCTACCAAGTTTAATCTTTAATTCAGCAATTTCCTCATTTGACAATGAGTCCAAAGACGACAAGTTATCCAAAAAGTTTTTAAACTTGGTAATTTGACCTTTAATTGAGCTACGTCTGACAGTCAATTCGCGTAATTTCTTTAAATCGATTTCTTGCGACATTTTTTTTTTTAAATTAAAATATATTAAGTATAATTGACTATCAAGCAGACTCAACTACGTGTCAGCGTGAAAACTATAATTTAGTAAGTTATTTATATAAAGAATCTCACGCCCCTCAATTCGACGTCACCCGCCGACCAGGAAACCGGATTCACGCTGCCAAGCACGGAATGCAAGCTCTGCTGATACCAATGGTGCTAGCGTGATGTTCCGAGGTATCTGGAAAGTTCGACGAACAATGTTAAAAACTGATTGGGAGCGTTACGTTATCTTTTCCTAGAATGGCATGAGAAATACACGATGAAGGTAGATGAAAAAATGTAAAAAAAGTTATTTTAAAATGGTAATTGAGGATGATTATTTGGATAAATTGCATGCCAACTTGCTGATATGGACTATTAATGATGGCCTTTAATGAAATACACCGATATTATAGTGAATTATGTGTACTACACATAAGTTTTGTCAAGTAAAACTTTGACCTCGAATGACCCTTCAATAATACCTAAATAATTAATTGAAATTATTGCACAAGTAGAAGGCACGTTCTAGTTAGGAAAGCTGATGGTATGATTTGGAAAATAGATAGGAAGGTAAGAATGAGGAAGGAAGGGCACTTAACTTATGATGAACCGCTTCACGTGAATCTTCTGCAACTGCTTCTTCTTCCATATACCTGTGTCGATACTTTAGCTGCATCGAATGCTTAGGCTTCAGGAAGCTCTTGGTTTCTGCTTCACGACGAGAACTCGGCCTTTTGTGGTCTCGATGATCACGCCACGTTGACAAACCAATTGTTGAAATTTAGTTTTTTCGTGTCCTGTCACGGTCGCCAATTTTTATGTCTATTACGACATAAAGGGGTGAATCATTGGGAATTTGGTTTCTTCAATGATTACTTTAATGAACTTTTGGAAATTTGGTTTATTGAAAATTACACGGGACACAAAAATATCGACTGTTCGTGCGGTTGACCAGTTGCGAAGTGACGCGTAGGTAGGTACCGTGGAGTTTTTTACTCACACCGCCATGGAAATTGCGCCTTGCCAAAGTTTTAAGGCAATGTGTTCTTGTCACACACGTTGCTAGTAAACAAGCAGCATTTGAGCTTAAACAAGCCCTACGTAATAATACCGTTTTATTGACGTTAACTTATAGGGTTTGGCGTGTGTCTCTAAGTTGGTTATCAAACGTCTACAGGCTGTCCTCGTTATTCAAATTAATTGCTAGTTTAAACGGTAGGTACATTGAAAGGGTTTAAATTATTCGGAGGCCGAATTCACGACTGTTTGGTTTGTTTGCTCAATCAAGTGTAACAGAATTGTGGAGGTAAAATAAAGTTAACTACCTATATTTTATAGACATTACTTACTCAAAATAATATGTTTTATAAAGGATCGTGGCAGGTGGCGTTCTGTAGTTTCTGCCTACGCCACGGAAAGGAGACGTGAGTTTATGTATGTATTAATCAAAACTATGTCAGAAATACATATATATATAGTTAAAATCAATTATCGCTTGGCATAATAATACTTGTGGTTTAGTGTATGACTGCACCGACAAACACAGGAAACGAAATATTATACTGTCTTTATACTAGTATTAGTTATTATAGTAGTATTAGTTATCAATAACAGGCATCCTTATACTATCTGATTATGCATGAGTAACAGATCATCAGCCATTTCTTTTAGGAACCTTATTAGATGTCGACTAAAATGAAACAAACTTTCAAAGCACCTATACCAGCTCATAAAAATAAGTAAAACCCCTTCCCACTTCAGCTTGTAAAGTATTCACAATAAAAAAGAATAATAACGTCCTCTAATGTAATAACGTGTAGGAACAATATTGTATCAAACGAAGAAAAAAAATGTCGAAGGAAAAATTTAATATCGTCAAGTCCCTTTGACTGGGGAACTGTTAAGAAATTCGCTGATTTCCAAAACTTACTTCGTTTTTATGTACAAATTGAAATATATTGTGTTCAAGAGGAAGATATAAAATCCTCCTTGGAACAGAAAAAGAGGGGAGACAAAGGGAACGTGCAAAGAGTTATTATATATATTATTGAACGATATGAAAAACTTTGATGTACTCGTACGTTTTACCAGCTTATTTGAAAAGTAAGTAAAACATTGAGAATGGTATTCAAATGCCTGTATTCTACAATCTACAATGTTATTATATTTCGATAAGTTTTTCATGGCTGAATGAGTGTACTAAACGTCAATACTTGAAGATTCAAGTGTTGAAAAAAACTAGGTATTCAGAAATTTCAAAATACTTTTAATTTTTATTACATTAAGGGCTGATTTTTCAATCGACAGATATTTTTTTATTTTTTGAATAAAATTGTCGTCTGGCAGATTTTGTATGGAAGATCTATCAAAAATTCAAAATGGTTCCTCGGATAAAATTATCTGGCGTTAGAAAAATCAGCCCTAAAATTATTAGGACAAATTAATGAACACAATAAATCATTTGCCTCATATTAAAAAGTTGCTACTAAAACTGTGGGAAAAAATGATATTCAATCAATTCATTTAATATTAATAGTAAATGTAATAAGTATCACTTGTGTTTTAAAATCGTAAACAAGTTATTCTAACTATATAAAACTTGCTAACAAAAATAAAATTACTGCCAAATAACGAAGATAGTACAACAATCCACATACCTACATCATAACATCACAAATAAATAATTGAGATATAAGTACACCGATAAAAATAAACAAATTATTATTAAAGACATATGAAAATGTTCATGTGAAAATAAAAAGGAAGATTGGGCATTTTGGTACAAGTTTGAATTTAAGTCTACTTTGATTTCTAAACCTTACGAAAACAAGAAAGAGTTACCATACCGTAGGATAAAATTGAAAACTTACCCATGATACAAAATATAAAGCACCATTAAATATAAAGATTAACGACAAACATTAATAATAATCGTAACTACACTTTGTTTGTTTCCTGTTTCCAGCTACAAGGTTCAATACATCTATAAGCATTAACACCCCACTGCTGATGATACCAGCATACTGTAGGTTTTGCATCTGGCGACTTGCTACCTGAACGAGCTCTGCTCGTAGACCTCGAACGACTCCTAGTCTGTCGCTTCACAGACACCCCCAAAGCCACAATTTGCTTGCCAAGCTCATCAACACTTTGCTGTATGTTATCCACTGCTGCATTATTCAAAATGGGGTTCTCAGATGCTTTAGTCGCTTCCATAATGTTGTCTGCAAGCTCAGCCAATTTTGTATTGGTCTGTTCAAGCCGACTGGCTAAAATCTCTTGGCAATGTAGCGGCAACCGACGTAACCAAAGATGGAGCAAGATTTTATCTACCGTGACACTGGTTCCGGCCAGACTCTGTAGATGACGGTAGAACTGAGACGGTGTCCTGTTATCAAGCCTTTCATCGAATAGTTTCCGGATTCTATCATGTTCTGGTTCACCCAAACGACGAAGTAACTCTTCCTTTATTTTGTCATATTTTCTTCTGACTGGCGGGTTACTTATAATGTCCTTTACTATTTCCATCGTGTATTCATCTAGCTGGCTGACGACATAATTGTATTTTGTATGATCGTCTGACACACCGGCTACCTTAAATTCTGACTCTGTGACACAGAACCAGAAAGCTGCGTGTTGACCCCTCCAGAAAGATCTCTCCTTGAGTCCCTGACGGTATTCTCGTTTTGCAAGATCTTTTTCTAATTTTTCGATTCGTTCTTTTAGGGCAGCCTTTTCATTCGTAAGTTTTTCTATTTGGGTTTGGTGTCCAGACATGTTTGACAAAATGTGAGCTGGAAAGAACAAAAAAAAAAAGATGTCAGCTGAGTCACAAAAAGGAACGCACATCGCTAGCGCGCTAATTCCACTGCAAATACACAACCAAAATGCGATATTTTTATCAAAGTACCTACACTTTTAGATTAGTGCAATAAACGGTCGTACTTATGTACATTGCTAAACTGGCTATGTTTGAAACCAAAGATCGGTGATCACAGCAAGTTTTAATTGTTGACGTAAACCCTCTTAAATATAACTCTCAAGTTTGAATACATATTAATCTTCATACCTACAATACAATCTACATACTATTAAAACTGGCGTAATGAAATACTTTAAGAACCACGGATTGATTTCCAATAAATAACATACATATTCACACAATCATCTAGCCGTGTGCTTAAGGCCTGAAAAAATTGGTTAATTATGAATACTAACAAATACTTACATGATATTTATAATAGGCCAATTGTAATCCTGTATAGTATAGTTCCTTCAATCATCAATATTTCTTGTATCTTCTCACAGATTTACACCAATAAGTCACATATCCATCTAAATGGTTGTTGATGTAAAAGACGCTTTAAACTTGAAATGATATCGTCTGTCGCAGCATTAGGTCGCTTGGTTCGCGAATCGGTTTAGTTTGATTGTTCGGAAATCTTCGGTTACTGTCGGAATGAGTTCGTGCGCCGTTTGTGTTGCCAGTGCCAGGAATTTAGTATCCCGAAAATTGGTATTCATTATAAATGGTATTTGGTTCTTCTTTTTATAGTGAACTACTTGCAGTCATTACTCATTGATCTATAAATATATGTATCTTCTATTCTATATATTAATAATAAAGCTGAAGACTTTGTTTGTTTGAATGCACTTATTCTTTAGAACTACCAAAAAGGAGCCGAGCAAAAAGAAAAGAAAAAGTCAGATAGAACTAAATGGTGACAAATAAGATACGATTGCGTTTTAAAAATATTAATCTCGAATAAAGGTGAAATCGGTTTTATTAAAACTGACCCTAAATTAAAGTCTTAGCTGAAAATGTTAGAAAGCATTAAATTATGTGATAATAATTATTACATTTGTATATTATGTTTCATGCTGGTTTATATTCGAACGCAGGGTCCATAACTGTATCTTAGCTTTAAGCCTATTTTAACAACTCAATTCACATTATAGTATGCAAATAAATGAAATTAGATGAAATGAAATGCAATGTAAATTGTTACTGAATAAATAAACCAAAAAAAAATCTTCCCAATGTAATTATGGTATCTTTAATTCAAACATAAAGTAGTTTTAGATGGTAACACTGGACAAGTGGACAACCTTTGACAGATCACCTACCTACATGCTGCAAAAAACCAGCTAAAGTGTATGACTATAGTTATGTGGGTAAGTGCAAAATAAATCTATGCTTGCCCGGTAGTGATCGAATTTAGTTCCTACAAATTATTATCTGTGAATCGAATAAAGAATTTTAAGCAGCGTTGTCATGTCCGTTTAAAATTATTGTACCTCTGACAGCAGCAAATCGAACGGTAACCTTATTGTAACGAGAATAAATTTTATGTATTTATTTTTATTTATCCATTTATTTCAGGCATCAAGGCCCATATAAAAAACATACAATACAATATTATATAAAGACCACTGTGATTTTTTTACAGGTTTGTCGGTGACAGCAACCCAATTACAACCTTATTGCAACGATTATAAAGATCACTGTGATGTTGACAGTGTTGCAAAGTCAGAGGTAAAACAACTTGGTATGGACTACAATATATCTACGAGTACTAAGTTTACTATTGTTTTTTTTTTGTTCATGTGGTGTTTACCTCTGTAATTGTTGCACTGTGTAGAGTTTAAACGCATGTTTTATATTTGTTTCTAGATTAGTGTGAACAATTGTTGGTAGACCTAATCAATAAAATAAAATAAATAAATAAAATATCGATATCGATTTACTTGTACTTATATATGTATAAGTGACCGCTCAGTATTTCTAAACTAGACAATGAATTTTGATGCGGTTTTCACAATCATTTATAGAAATTGTTCCGGAAGTTTTTAATTTTTAACGTAAATATAGCACTGTAATCTCGATGTTTTAAAATATCGCCGCTAATATTTTAAACTAGTGACCCAGCACTGCTTCATATGGCTATAATTTAGGTACGTTGCGGCCATGCATCACTAGTTTAAAATATTAAGCAAAGGAGCTTTGAACTTGAAGTAGCTTATTTTATTTTACAACTTTTAACTTTCGCTTGGAGGAACACAAATAACAATAATGGGTGCCTTTTGCGAGATTGCTTGAATCTGAATGTTGGTGCAGTGCGATCGTCGAACGTTTTCAGGTTGTTACCCGTCTGAAGAGCTGTCTGGTTACTTTGACTGGTTAAGTGGAAGTTTCACTTTTATTCAGCGGGGTGAATGCGTAACACAATAACAGATAAGTAGTAGTGGCTTTAATTTTGACAACATTCATTGCGTTATTTACGTTGTTGAGTAGACCATTTTTTTGAACATACATATAATCCAATGGTTTAGCAATATCCTCCAAAATGATTCAGATTATGATTGTGTGTGTGTGTTACTTAGTTAGGGTGCTGGGCCGACGACCAAAAAACAACTGATTCATCCTTTTTGATATTTAATTAATAAGAAGACAATTCCATACGATTATTGAAATAACATACAGTTAACCTTAAAAAAATGTACCCATACATCGATAAGAATTAATTTGATTGTACAATTTTGGCTTCCATAAATCAGTATCAATATATTATGTACCCAATCTGTGATATTATGTTTTATGGCTTCACATTGACACAATATTATGGATCAAAGATGATGTACTGACTGTAGGTTTATCTATGTATATCTAAATACATACACATAAAGTCATAAACTGTCTGAGCTATAAAAACTTTTAACGGGCAACACAGATCATAATTTATAGTGCCGATGCTAATCACTTAGCCACGTACACCGTATCAGGTATCAACAGACAAACTAACATATAAGACGTATGGTCCTCTAGAGGAAGGTGTACTTGGATTACTAGAAGAACTTTAATAGAAATAAGCTACTTGTAAAAATAAACCAATAGGAAGTGGTGAAGGGCGGGCGTTTTGGCGATTTTTGTAATTTTGACGTTCGAAAAGTGCTGATTCTCAGCCTAGTTTGAATAAATGACATATGATTTTGACCGTCGGCAGGTTTCACTGTACTGACTACAAAGTATATCGGGATTTAATTTGGAAAAGCGAGGTGTAGGGCCTTGCCTCTCCAAATTCAATTTGGATTCAATTTGTAGTTCTTGAATATAATATATATACTACTTGCCATTGTTACAAATTAATGTTTGTGGCCTCTTACGGCAAGCTAACATAAGCCCAAAGGACAGGTGGTTTGGTATCAATATATAAGGAAACAACCACAACTACCTCAAACACTGTATATTTATATCAAAATAAATCTAAAGCAATAAAAGGTGAACCTTAAAAACTAATTTACCTTATCATTAACAAATTAGGTAGGTGACTATAGCTATTATATCTTAATATTGCCAGCCAGCTAAAATTTCAGCAGAAAGAGCTAGGGTCGTGGGGAGTTAGAGATAAACCCAGTACTGATCCGTTTCAAACGTTTAAATTAATAAATTTCAAATTTAAGGTATATAATACTTTTTTGCCTCTACTGTCTCCCTGCTAGGCAAAGGCCTCCCCGAAATCCTTCCAGAACTCTTTTCTCACGCCACCTCGAACCAGCCCTCGAAATAAGAATTGAATAAAATTGAAAACATAATTTTGAAATAAAAATGTCGTAAGGAAAAGACCAGTAAATAGTATTCTAGTTCACTGCTGGGGCTAGGGTCTATGCGCTATGTCGTGTGGAATGAAACAGATCGATATTATTAAAGTATTACCAAAGTAAGAAGTAAGTATATCTGGAAGATCTCCCTAATTCCATACCCCAATACGCCAACATAATCAAAGTTGGTGCTAGGCCGTCCCCACGCGAGCATTCGTTTGGAGACACGTTTATTGAATTAAAACTTTCCTCGTTACTCTAGTGTGCAGATGACTGATTAGTTGGAACTACACGAATCGTTTGTGAATCGTACGAAACTTTTATGTTTACTCGGCTGTATTTACTTAGTCGTAGCTAGGAAATGCGTGGGTATGATAATTACTGATTTGTTTATGTTAATTACTTTGACGTTGATTTATGTAACGCAATGTTATTAAGAAAATGGGGAGTGTATGTAGGTAAGCAGGTAAAACTTTGGTAATGTCTTAGCAAAATAAACCAAAGATGGCACTTTATCATCAAGCCGTGGAGTTTAATGGCGCCAGTCTTTCTTCCCTCGTTGTTATAGGATACCTAGTAGGTATACAGGATTAATCTAAGGACTGGTTCAGGAAAAGATAGTTGACTAGAAATCATCCCATTTGAAAGTTAAAGAAACGAGTTTTTGGAAGTCTGTTAAAATGATTTTCGAATTACCAGCGCTGCGACATTTATTTTTTAAATATCGCAGCATCATGCTGAGAGGCCCTTTTGGCCTCGTATAGGACTTTCTGTTTCATTTTTCTTTTTGTTACTTTTTTATATATAACTGTCTATAGTTTAGTTTGTGCTCTTCCTGTACGAGTCGCAATAAATACATTTTCTTTCTTTAATTGGATAATTTAATTATAGTTTTGTGTCGTGTACTCTTTGTACACGGCACGGCTTCTTTACAGTACAGCGTACTAGCCGCACCGTTAAATAATCGTGTGAGCTTATATGTATACGCGCATACGACGGTGGCGGCGTAGGGCCGCCGACTGATTTCTTCTGGACTTTACGATCTTCTTCTTGGTCACGTACTAAATGAAGTACGCGACCAAGAAGAAGATTTCCTTCAGTAATGACTGAAGGTCAAATTTACAAAACCCCCGACACAAAATAATAAAAATAGTAAGAACGTAAAAAACCTAAAAAAGATTTTTTTATTACATGCTTTTTCTAAAGACCCCTTAATTTTTTTATTTAATATCTTTTATTTTCTTGCGTTTTTAGATTCAGGTAATTTGATGTTAGTCAGTTTTTTTGTAATTCGCCATTTTGTGGTGGCGGCCATCTTGGATTTGAAATTTATCAAAGTGTTGCCCTTTCATTTGATACCCATATTGAGGGAGTTGTCATTTCGTGGCGGCGGCCATTTTGGACGGATTTTCATCAAACTTAGCTAAGAACACTCCCGACTAATCTACCTTTCAAACAAAAAAAAAACAAAATCAAAATCGGTTCATCAGTTCGGGAGCACCGATGTCACAGTGTGTCTGTACACACACACACACACACACCCAGAGACACGTCAAACTTATATCACCCCATCGTTTTTGCGTCGGGGGTTAAAAAATAGGACGCCGTGTTCGACAAGCATAGAATACAACTATTCCTTAGACTATCCTTAATCTTAAAATACCGCACATTTTATAAGAACAAACTCCGCCCTCTCCCTGGCGAACAATAAAGGTTTTCATGAAAAATGAACTTGCATGAAAGTGTCTGAGTCACTGTAGATATCATTAACGGTAACTACAAGTCATGCTGGTAGTATTACATGAGGTTAGGTCATTGTTCAGGTCGCACATCGTTAGGTTAAGTAATGGTTCGAGAGGCCCGGAAGCGGATGGGTGGGGCTAATGTAGTTAACTGGGAAGAAATCAGGAAACCAGTCAGCTACTAAAAATATCATCTGTTTAGCTTTTTCCCTATCATGTTAGGGTCGGCTTCCAGTCTACCGAATGCAGATGAATATCAGTATTTTACATGGAGCGACAGCCTATCCGATCTCCACAACCAAGGGTTACACGATACCCGTGGTTAAGACTGGCTGTCGCGCTGCTACTAAGGAGCATCTTCTACATCAATAATTCGACGAATTTCAGCAAATATGAAAGTGGAAGTTTCATTTATGAGATGTCTCACGTATACCCATTTACATCGGGATATGCAAAAAAGGTTGGTAACACGTGTCTCTCGTATGTTACTAAAGAAAATGGAAGAACGACCTGATTTTATAGATAATGTGTGTTTTAGTTTGTGTACGTAAGTAGGTACATCTTAGATTTGTATTTCAAAATCTTTCAAAATGTAATATAATAAAATACCCTCACGAATAAGAAATGTACACTCATTCAATGCATTTAAAACTCCGCTCAGCCAGTATGTTAGACTTCTGGAGAATTAAATGCGGTGGGTGAGTCGGGTTTCGGATACATACTATGTTGACTAGTCTGTAACTAGTGATGTCGAACTTTTTGCAAATTTAAACTATGATTAATGTTGTTCTCAAGTAAGTGACATGTTATGTTTTTATAGAGAATAAAGTTTCTTTAAACCTAAATCATTTTAGATTAAACTAGTATTGAAAGGTCAAGTATTTTATTTTTGCAGACAAACGAGAAATCCTGAGTAGTAGGTAATAGTACCTCCCTTCTTACCATGGTATAACATCCTACACAAAAATCCAGCATTTGAATAAGTACCTGACTAACATAACATAACATCACGCCTGTAATCCCCGAAGGGTTAGGCAGAGGTAAACCTATAGTACACCCACATTTTGCCAGTTTTTTTTAAATCCCATGAAATTGGGGACGAAGTCACCTAATATAACTGTTTTATTATTATACTTACATCAAAGAAAAAAACACTGCAAACCAGTAAAAATAACCATCAATACATTTTCTAACAAACACAGTCTTGGTTCGTTTGGCCCACTATTTTCGATTCCTACCCTTTCGCCCAAATAGGCCCATGGGGCGAATACGTTACATATCATGTTATTGCCCAGTATTGTGCTTAGGCCGACATAATATCCTACAAACATGTTGAGCCCTTTGGGGAAACTGCAACTTTCTTATAGGTAGCGAAATTAGAATAGGTACGTATTAGCGATATTTATGTAAAGTCGACCTCGTAAGTGTTTCACCAGTTTGGACAATAATTTCCAGTAAATTAATACTAAGGTATTAATTTACTGGAAATTTAAGTGGTTGGTTGGAATTGTATGATGTGCACGTTACCACCTGAGGGTGGGGCTAATGTAATTAACACCAAGTTGCTATTATGAAGTTTCATCTGCCTATTCTTTTCAGACAGGTTCCAGTCTTACTGAATGCAGATAAATACTAATATTTTACTTGCAACTGCCTATCCAGCCACCACAACCCAGTTATTGGGTAAAACCCTAGGGTACCATGAAAGATGACTTACGGACCATTTCAGAGAATGGATAACAAAGTCTTCTTACTTGATATATGTTACATCGTAATTTGGTAATTTAGCGATGACCTGCGAATTAACGACGACGTATTATTATTTTAATGAATGTGATATTGCGAATGAATGGGCAATAATGAGTCATTAACGGGGTGTTTAGTATTTAGTTTGTGTACCTACTATTTTATTTCGATAGGACCTTTTTTTAATAATTGTGATGAAGATTTAAACGGTACCTAGATACTTACTGATCATTAGTTAGGTACCTACTCATTCGATTGTTTAGTAGGTATTATAGAGGAACGGTCTCTGTTGTGAAAAACTGAAAAATATCATAGAACTGTTCGTTTTTTCCCGTCTATCGTAATTGTGTATTTACATGTCTTTTTTTCCTCAAACAAATTGTCTTTGACAGGTCATGTTCAACGATGAAACAAAACGGGTAAACTTGATGAAATAAAAATTCGACGAACAAAAAAAAATTCAAGAATCCAACAATTAGGTACGGAACAATTTTAAACATACTTAGGTACAGTAATCTGTCATAATTACAGCGTATATCCAGTAGTCAAGCAAATTAGGTCCATTTTGAACGCGATGCAACAATTTAGCGGCTATTTACGGCATTTTAACGACCCTCGGCTTAACTAGGATTTCCACTTTAGGAGTAATTTCCTAACGCGATGATTTAATGCTTTATCTGTTGGTGCTGTTGTTTATTGGTTGTTTTTGAGCTGCTGTTTGTTGTTGTTGTTTCAGATATTGATACGACAGGAAGTGTTGTTTGGTCCAAAGCATTTCGTGCAAAGTAAATTAATTTGTGATTGTTTTCCTTAGAGATGTTACCTTTTTGATTACTACTCCATGAGATTAAGTTTTATGATACAATTAAACTGCCATCATGACTTCTAAATCAACAGTCAAACCAATCATAAGATTATTGATAAACATTATTTGACATCCAGAAGTTCAAACTCGCACAGAACTCTGTCTCAGGGCACCAGTTCTGTGCGAGTTTCCGTGTGAGTGTGCGCCATCTCCTACGTGGTATGCCACGACCCCGCCTCACTAGACGGGGTTGTGGCATACCACGTAGGAGATGGCGGGACGAGCTGGATAGGTTCCGTCAAAACTGGAAGGAGGACGCGCGGGCTCGTGAATGATAGAAGGAGTAGAGGGGAGGCCTTTGACCAGGAGGAGAACAGTGTACGCTAGTAAAAAAAACTCCAACTTTAATAACGTGATATCACAATATAGGTAAATAGTGTAACTAATTCCTTACACCTTGAGGCTATGCTAAGACCAATAATCCAAGCAAACAACAAATAATCCAAGCTACCATTATTTGTAGTGGCTCTAAAATAAACCAGCCGAAGTAACTGAGCAATTTGAACCTTCCAAATATCAAGAAATTATCACTCCGCTCACTTCCGACCTCTAACTTAATTTATAGCCAGGAAGTCATCAATGTCAGCATCTAAATTAATAATTCAGCGCAGACTGAGGAGTTTAGAATTCATCTGCTTATTATAATAAAATTGTTCGGGGTGTAGGTTTGTAACCAAAAAATGTTGAATGATTTTAGATTAATTGAATTTTAATAATTAACTAATCAAGAAATAAGTGCTTTTCAAAAAGAATCAAAATAACATTATAGGACAATTATTAAAAATAATTAGCAATACCCGTGTTAGAATTTTGACAACGTTGTCGCTGTACGATTTTTGTTAATTCATTAAAATATTATTTTCATCAGAAGTACCTACTTTAAGTTTTTCAAAATAAATTGCTTGATTGCGTTGATTACAACTCGTAAAATAAATAATAATCGAAAGTAGGTACCTATCGTAGACGACGATAACAATCTCAACTCCTACACAAACAACGCCGCAGGCAAAACACAGTTTCGTCCTGAATAAATCGTGATTCAAACGAGCTTTCAGTTTGCCGACTTGGAAGTGGCTTAGATAAGTGATGGGATTCGTCTTTGTGAGAGGGTAATTCGGGAATTTTTCATCTTGAAAGCCAAGTTTGTGGGAAGCCCTTGGCAGACAAAGTGATATAAATAGTTAGGCAAAGGATTGACATTCGGAGTTTACTTCGGAGTTTTGGACATATTTCCTTTGCAAATGTTTTGTTATTTAACTTGTTACAGACTTGTTACAATATTGTATTTCTTCTTCAACTTTTCCTCAACAACATGACACTATGTACAACAATTCACTTGCAATATTATACTTGTGGTTTTGATCGTAACAATATACTCTTATCTTGTATGATTGGTTGACTTAATAATCTTACAAGATTTCTCAAGTAAGCACCTACAAACGATCTTCCCGGTCGGTTCAGGGAAGATCGTTTATTATTTTGTAATTCATATTAAGCTGTGATAACTATAGCCCGGTTTCTGATTTCAGGACTTGAAGTTGAGAATTTGTGATCTCATCAACGTTAGAATTTATTCTAACGTTGATGAGATCACAAATTCTACCACATTTCACTTAGCACGGAAAATTTCACAGAGGGCTTTTGTCCTCTGTGAAATTTCCGTGCTAAGTGAGCTGCATTGAAGGAATTACGTACCTTAAGTAACGCTAACGTAGAGTTTGACAAGGCCTCAACTTCAAATTCACGAAACCAGGTGTATACCTATCAATAACGTTTCTTCATTAACGAAGATTTTCAAGACAGTGTTAGATAGAGACTAATACCTACATAGATACCTATTAGTCACTTAGACCTATGATAGACACAATTCCGAAACGAATGAAAACCAGCTTTCAACATAGATTTCAAGCTCCCTGCTAACAATACTCAGCAGCGAATACCAAGGCTCTGCATGTTCAAATTCACACAAATCACACTCAAAATTGTTTCAAAAGAAATGAAAAATGGGGTACGTGTCAGCTTCGTTCCGACTCCTACTTAAACTGTAAGAAAAGAATTTGATAAGTGCATGATAAATTCTGCTGGCAAGCGACCAAGTGAAACAGCCACGGGCGCCTGCCTCTTATATTTTAAATCCTGTTTTTATAGAACGATGTACGGTTTCCACAGGGTGCGATAGTAGCCAAGTTTATGGATCCGTTTACACTGAGGATTATTTTAATTCTGGTTAAAGCCTTTGATAGTCAGCGCGTATGCAATATTGCACATACAGCCAGGGTAATTGTTTTTCATACAACTGTCAAAGAATCACAGTTGTGATTTGAATACGGACAATTTGAGTTAGTAGTCAATTTGATAAGCAAATATTTTCGGTCTTTACGAGTACATGGCATAATACTGGTGAGGGTATAGTGATAATAAATCCTATAATAAATATAACTCATACACAGTATATTCTTATATATTTGTACATTATTAATGCTTATGTTTCATGCTGGATTATATTTGAATGCAATGTGATTGTTACTGAATAAATAAATTGATATAAGTAGTCAGTTACATTCCTCAAACGCCTACTGCTGCACAGGACACCTCGGTTTTGAAGATAACATATTGATAGTATAATATCTTAGGGGCAATTCTCGTAACTTTAAGGACGTTCACAGTCTGATCTCAGTCTCAATTTGTCAAAAATACCTCTAATTTCCCTACATTTTTGACAAGTTTTTGACATTTGTTTGTCACCGAGATCCTTTTGAGACCTGTGACTAGATTTTGAAAGTTTTAAATTACCTATAAGAATTGGCCTTCCGGCCTCACATGTAGATAAGCTGATCGATCCCATGTAATAAATTAATATTTGATTTCTCATGAAGCAAAACAAAAGGCTACGAGCTCGAGAACTACCATTTCTTATAACTTCTTAAAAGAGTGTCCGTGGAGATTCATGCTCGTTCTTTTCCATAGATACCCACTATGCTTTAGAATGGGCGACCAGCTGTACCTCTTTGATTAAAGTGCCTGTAATTGGTTTATTTGAAATAAATACTTTGTGAGTCTAACTCAAACAGTTTGACTATTTCGCTATCGCTACGCCAACTAAAGGTAAACACATTATTATCAACATATATTTCAACGTATCACAGGTAACATTTATGTAGCACACAAACGTTTGAAAACTTCGCTTCATTAGATACTTCAAAGAAACTCCGAGTGAGATCGATGTACACAAATTAACGTAACATTAAACATGATCGACATATTTAAAATCTTTTCATGTTATACCGTCGTATTCACGAAAATATTATAGACATTTAAATTGAATTTCTAAGAATGCTTCCTTTGCAGTGAAGGGACTCGGCTCGCGTACACCTAATCCGTCATCGGCCGAAGTATTCTCTTACGTCGCTCGTTAGCTGAACTTAATGTAAAATACATAAGTGAGTGCGTCATTGATATATAAAAACCATATCAATGGAGTGCGTAAACTTGTTTACCGGTATCGTCTGATGTACGATATATATTTTATACCGTACATATTTTAATCTACATTTAGTTAAAAGGACACATAAAATTACAAACAGACACTCCAATTTTATTTTATTGTATAAATGTATAGACTCAATTCTTTTTTATACTCGATATATTACAAAAAACCTTATTTTTTGTATCTTGTAAAGTTAGACATTTAATTTTCTGGTTACCATTTTATTCGGTGGAGGCGTTACTACTTGTCCTACTAGGTAGATTAGGTGTACGCGAGCCGGTATATTTAAATGATTGTTTTACTAATTAATCTAGATTACGATAATATCTGCCTGTCACCAAAAGGTTAACAGCACCGTGCTACTAAATTCTGAAATACTAATCTCCACAATCAGGGTCATGTCCCAAAATTATGTCGTTAACGGAAATTCTATTATCTAGTCGTTATTGTGATTTCCGCTGGCAGATGGATTCGTAGTTATTATCGAACGTAAGCTCCTGCCTATCCTCTTAACGTAATCCCTTCGACAACCGCAAGCGTTCCTTACTATAATATTATTATTGAAACATAAAATAAAATACTATTCAGCAAAGCAACACGTAGGTATAACCTCGTAGGTTATATTTAAATTTCAAGTGTACTAAACAATTACCATAACTATCCAACAAAGCGCCCAATTACGTTCATAACATTTTGTAAACTCATATAAACAGTAGGTACCCAGTTACAATTTTGTTCTACCTTATATTGTATTCGTATTTCTCGCAACACTTTCGCCGGTGACTCGGTATCAGTCGTGCACACTCGTCGGCACTCGTCCCCATCCCGTTTATCCGGTTAATCTCGCCCTTCTCGCCCCATCTCGGACCACTCGCCCTGATTACCCCGAATAATCGTATTAAACGCCTTTTAGTTTAATGTTAATGTTGTTTACGTTCGTTCGTAACTGTTGTATGGTTGCTAACTGGGTAATATTGAAACAATGGCGGCAATTATCGCGGGCAAGGGTTTTATTAGCGAGTGTCTGCCTACGTATGTTTTGTTGCGGAATGTGCATGGAACTATGCTGCGTTTGTGGGTACTATTACTTAATACCGTTTGGCTTAGTCATCATTTCAGCCGAAAAATGTCCACTGCTAGACACTAGCTTCTGCCCGCGACGTCCGTGTAAAACCTGTTCCCCCGTACCACCCCGTCGCATCGCATGGCCTGCCCGTTACTTCGTTTTCGCTTAGCGTTCTGCTCGGCTCCTGAGAGCTTTAGCGTGAGTTTAAATAGACCTCCTCCTTCCTCAAAAATTGGGTAATCAAATGCAAAAAGGATATTTCAAATCGGGCTGGTAGTTCCAGAGATTAGTGTGTTCAAACAAACGCACTCTTCAGCGTTATTATTAAATAGATAGGTCTACCTAAGGATTACCAGAATCTCTGGTCCTGTGCTGCCCTTATGCAGCGGATTCCCGCAGCCTTCATCAGGTCTTAGCGAACATGTTTATGCTGAATTCAACATGAAATTGAAAAGAAAGAAAATACATTTATTTGCGGCAAACATGACGTATACGTTTTGCGGCGTAAACAAACACAAAAAAAAAATTAACAAGTTGGGGGTAAACATGCGTCACATCCGCGCAAAACGGCCATCGCTCAGCATACTGCTAAGACCCTATACTAATTGCATTCTATCGAAAACACAAAATCTTTTGACTAATTTTCTTGAAGAGTTAATTTATTAAATCAAACCAACCTCCATATTTATGTTTCAATCTTAATTGCGTTGCGAAACTTACTTCCTTGAAAATTGCGTCATAATGGAGCGAACACATATTATTTTAAAGACCCTAATCAATCGTGACGTGTGTTCTCTTCGGAAATTAACGAGATAACAGAGTTTGCCTTTGTTATAACATTATGCAAAATCGTCCAAAGTAAACATTATTCATAGGAGTATATTTTGTTTTGTTTTGGAATTTTGAACAACGATATATTTTGTTAACGTTTGTTCAAAACATAAAAAGGCGACGGATCCTTTATAATGCACGCTGTCTAATGGATTTCATTTATGCGTGCATTTCATGTCAGACCATTCAAAAAGTTTTGGGCCTGTTTGAGTCTGAATCCGGTATGTAGACGTTCTTACCTTTACCTAACATAGTCACTTATACAACTAGTACAGTGTGGCAGAAACGTCGACGCGCAAACTGAAACCATGAACTAATGATTTTTTTAATAACCGGCAAAAAATTTCAACGTTCTGAATCATGGCTTTTTAATCATTAAAAATATATAATTATCGATAAAATCTAAGATATCTGGCTGGCTCCCTATTACATGGAACCTAAACATAACTCGCGAAATGTGGGTGTACTATACGTACACCTCTACCCAACCCTTCGGAGCGTTACATGTTAGATATTATGTTTAAAGTCTAAGATATTCTAAACGAGCTACTAAATATATATAGTAGTTGTAAAGGCGTTCAATATTCATAATGTGGGTGAGTCAATAAAGTCGCGTTGTGTGTTCGTGTCGCTCAATATTAAAATGTTCTGAGAGCGCTAACTGATGTTGAGTGTTTCTGCTGGGGACAAATGGGGGGATGGGGGAATGAGATATAATTTTACATATCATCATGCCTTTTAACCTCCAGAAGAGTTAGGCACAAGCGTAGCGTGAGTGTAGCGTGGGTGCAGCTTGGGCGTAGCGTGTGAGTGTAGCTTAAGTGTACAAGGAGTTTCATGTGCCTGTTGAACCGGGCACAAATATAGACTCCGGACTGCCACAAAAATTGCCTCAAGGGAAAACCCTATAAAATTTAGCCCGAACTCCCAAGATCCCACACTCAGAAGTTGCGCTTGCAAGTAAACCAAGGAGGCAGTCCAAATACTAAGAACTGCATTAATATATCCAAAAGCTGAAAGAAATGGCAGAAATAAAATAAAGTAGAAACATTGTTGTACAAGGGAATCCATCGTTAATATCGAGCTCGTAAGACAAATTTTTACTATCAGTTAATCCGTATCTTTATGCTACCTCCGATAGCATGTATCTCCATCCTTAAAACTTAGTTCCTAAGTGTATCGCTACTCTTGCGATCGACAGCTAAACTTAAGCCGTGTTTTAGTAGCGATCTCTTCGCACATGGTCGTAAACAGAGCGAGTTGTGCTTTATGTTACAATACTTAGGAAACAGAGCAACATACTTTGTCGCCGTGTTTGTGGTTCGTGTTTGTTTTATAATGCTGAAGAGTTGTGAACTTAGAAAAAGAGAAAGGAAAATTGGTGGTATTGGTTCGGGTGTTGGTAGTGACAAAATAAAAAAAAGTATGTTTGATCATGTTGAGAGAATGAATGAAATGTGACTAACAAAAGGTATAAAAGTGAGTTGTAACGCATGGAGGGGCGCGCTAGATGTCCTTCCAGGGCGTTTTCTCCCGGCGTTTCCACTTTAGTGACCTTAATGAACAAAGGTCAGGTGCGTAGTACAGCTGGCCACCGGCATGTATGAGCAGATGTATGAACGTTATCCAAGCAAAATGAGTATGTTAGGATCGTAGCGTAGCAGATGGCGTTCTGTAGTTTCATCCTACTCCTATGGGAAGAAGACGCGAGTTTATGTATGTATGAAACGTGCCAGAGTATGTGTAAGCCCGGGAGCAATGAAAGTTATCAAGTCTCAATAAGAAGATCAAGAAGAAGATGAAGATCAGAACATCTAAGCAAACATGCACATTTGTCAAGTGCATCATCACCTAACATTAGGTAAATAGATAGTAAGACGCGAGCCTACGAAATATATAGAAAAGTTTTAGCTTGTCGCAAATTATTGGACTAGAATTTGACCTGAATCAGCCTGCCAAACTGGTCGAACTTTGCCATTTTGGTCCAGGTCAAATTCTAATGGGCCTGCATTGTTCACAAAACTTCATTGTGTACTGGCAAGTTCACAATCGTTGCATTGATTGGATTACAAAGGCTTTTGTTCATGCAAATTTTTGCTAGTCTCAAGTGATCCATAACCGCAAGCCAAGCAACATCAAGATTAAAAAAGCGAGACAATCAATACAAGTCAATGTGACTGTGTGTGAGTTTTCCAATCCTAATAAAGAGCTATACGCACTATTGGCCAGTTGAAAATAAATCCTAAAAGCGAAAAACTTCGCAAAATAATAGCACATGCGTTTAATATAAAGATGCCTATTAAATTATAACGGTTGAGCTGACAAGGAATTTGTTTTCGCGCGTGATTGAATCAGCCAAATAAAATGCTAGGACCGACATCACTTCTTTGATTTGATATTAAATATGTGAATATATGGAGTAATAAATAATTATTTGTGACTAAATATATTACATGCTGTTACGTCTTGTTGTAATCGCAAAAATATGAGGTTATGGTTATTACTATCATGAATTTTACATGTAATATACTTAATTATAAATTATCGATATAATTTTTCATAATATAATATATAATAATAATTAATATTCTAAACTTGAGTTATCTCTACTTTGCCTGGATAATTATACAATATAAGGCTTACAGTGTTTATTTTTTCTCTTTTCCCATTGGAATTGGCTTCCAGTCTCACCGGATGCAGTTGAATACCAGTATTTTACATGGAGCGACTGCCTATTTAATCTCCACAACCCAGTTCCGGGGTAATACTGGTTGTCAGACTTTCGGGCTTCTGATGACCCGTAACGACTGTCAAAGATCCACGAATGACAGCCGGGACCAACGGCTTATCATCCTTTCCGAAGCTCGTAGGGTTTCGGTATGTAAAGATGGTCACTCATCCATGGACCAACCGCGGCAAGCGTAGCTTACCCTGATCGATCAACCCGTGCGGCTGTTATTACTTAGCCACGAGCCTCTCACGACAAAGTAAACTAATAAAAAACACTTAAAGCAGAATTTTGTGAAAACAAACACAATTTAATCAAATTCTCTACAAAAAAAAATGGGCAAACCAACACTTTCACCTAAAGTTTGGCACCGTATTTAAAATTTAAACGTAACCTTTATGCCTATTAAATTCATAGAATAAAGTGCGAGGGGATGCTCAAGAAACCCATTAAAAGCGCTTTCCAAAACATTATATAAAATTAATATCCTTTCTTGTTTATTCTGGTTGATTGCTAAAACAAAAATTCATTATTTTACCGTAGTGATGGGCCGACTACGGGTTTTGCCAAACTTTGACTACCTATACGTACGTGAGTACGTATAGTTTTTATTATATTTGTTGGTATATTGGCGTGGCTAGCTGACATATTATGGCAAATAATTAAATTTTATGTTCTGGTTTTGTAATGTTAATTACCGAACATAAATACCTAGTATTGTATACATTCAAGTATTTTTTTTTAAATTGAACAGACAGCTGTGCTGCTGGGGAGTTTGTTGCGCCACTTCTTCTTCCCAGCAATAGCACTAGGAAGTGGTGAAGGGCGGGCGTTTTTGGGGGACTGTCTTTTGTAATTTTGACGTTCAAAAAGTGCTGATTCTCAGCCTAATTTGAATAAATGACTTTTGATTTTGATTTTGATTTTGATTTTGATTTTATAGTGACTAAACTATTATAATATGTACCTATATTTAATTGAATGTTCGTATGGAGACTGGGGACGTCATTAAATTTAAGCAGTTTAATTTATTGTTATATTGTCGTCTCCACCCTGTATATAATTATTTATTATTATAGGTATACTTTATTGTACACAACAAAAAGAAACATCAAACACTACAATAATACAATGGGCTGCCTTATCGCTCTTTGTAGCCTCTTCCAGGGATTATATTGTTAGAAAAATATTCAAGTTCAAAACTAAAACTAATTGGAGTTTCCTTTCACTAAAAAAGCACATTATTAATACTAAGTTGTCATTGACATTTGTACTGTTTTAAAACTAGTGTTTCAATACTGGCATCAAAACAACAAAGTCTTAAAATTTCCAAATTATTAAGTTTATCAAAAAAAAAAAAAAACACACGGTCCAATTGCTAGAAAACAACCCTTACAAATTCGTACCAATATCAAAACAAATAAAAAGTAATAGCAACAAAGGTATTATATCAACCGGAGCAGACCCTTTATAAGGTTTATCGGGCCGGTCGACCTCCGTCACAGTCTAGATCAAACGACTTAACATATTTACCAAAAATCCTTCAAATTGTACAGTGCGAAAACTTAAAATCATGCTAAAGTCAACCTTGAGTCTAAGTAATAGGAGCTAAGAGACGATTAACGAGTTTATGATATAGGAGGTGATATAAATCGAATTGCCAATGAAAAAGTATTTCTCCCGCATTCAATAAGTTATTTTTGTTCGAACGATCACAAGAGTCGCTTTGGAAAATTTGGACGGTCGCTGTGATTCAAAAGATCATTGTTGAAAGTCGCCATTCATGGCTCTTGAATCTGTCTTAAGAAAATATTGCCAGAATATAATAAATAAAATGAACAGTCAGCCCATTGCGGATTTAAAAAAAATTAAGGTCGTCAGAGGAAAATGCGTTGAACGGAAAATCACAACAATACTTCGACCTAAAAGGAAAAGAAAATTTCATTGTCAAACACACGTCAGAATTTTTCGCAGTTTTGAAGCAGTACTTACTTACTTATAGAATCTGTTTCAAAAACCTTCAACGTTTCTAAATAAAGCTCTAATGCTAGCTTACTGACCAAAATAATCAGCAACATTATTAATTTACCTCCTTTCCTAATCCATACCAACTAAAACTTCCAAAGCCCCTACGACAAACGTTAACCCCGCATAGCCCGTAATCATATTCTGGTCGCGTCCCTTGCTCAAGTCACGCACTCCGATGAAAGGCAGCAATGTATTGCAACGCAATCTACGTAGCGATAACCGGTGGGTTCGCACGTGTGGATTCAACACTTATCGGTCTGTCCTTGGTCTGGTATTAAGGTAATTTTCTTCATGTTTTCTTTTGGAGGCAAGCTGAAATGTTTGTGATTATGAAAGGACATATAGGCCTGCTTCTGATTTATAAATTATATTTGATTGTTGGTAAATCTATCCTTGAAAATCATTTAGTACCTATGCAATATTTTTATTAAAATCCATACTAATTTATATTGTATGGAATGGGTGAATATCTTCTGTCTGTCCTTCCTTCTTGTTACCTTCGCGCCTTAACGGCTGAAAGCGTTTGTCACACAGATTATCAGTCGTAAAAAAAATATATATTTATTTATTTAAACTTTTCGCACAAAAAGGTACAAAGGCGGACTTAATGCCTTAGGCATTCTCTACCAGTCAACCAAGGGTGGTGAAGTGATTAGATGGCAGGTGCTTAATTATCGGTCGTACGTTCCCGTGGGATAGCTTCCGACCTCGACGCTGCCCATGAATTCGCTCATGGGCAAAACGTAGTTCAAATTATAAACATTGATGTGCGCACTAAGTATTTACAGTGTTCTAATAGTACCACGTTCACCTATAAAGTACCTAACCAGCCTTTTCCATTAAAATACTCTTTCAAGTCTTCAATTCAATAAAGCTAGACATAAGAAAACTAACCTTTAACATTTATTTATCAATAAGAACCCGCAAAAATAGCAATCTTGTAAAATCTAGATTTTACCTTCTTTACTACCTGAGCGAAATAGGTTGTATCCCAAAATACTGGATTAAAGTTACTACCCACAGTTTTGCGGCTTAGGTTATGATAAATATGTAGTTCTTAGCACAGCTCGAATATTGTGTAGAATGTCTGAAAAGTTAAAACATCGTACTGGATTTCTCCATAAAATGTTGAACTATAATAGTATCGTGCATATTCGTCGGGCATAATAGCTTTTGGTCCTTCTTCTGCGAGAGCTTAGGCTTCCCAGTGTCATATTAACTATAATTTTTTAAAGGAACTAAGTCATCATCTGCCTAGCCTTTTCCCAACTATGTTGGGGTCGGCTTCCAGCCTAACCGGATGCAGCTGAGTACCAGTATTTTATATGGAGCGATTGCTTTTCTGTCGTCCACAACCCAGTTACTGGGTAATATAATACTCCTTGGTAAGACTGGTTGTCAGACTTTCGGGCTCCGGACCACCCGTAACGACTGTAAAAGATCCACGAATGACGGCCGGGACCCAATGGCTTAACGTGCTTTCCGAGGCACGGAGGGGTCTTGGTATGTAAAGATGGTCACCCATCCACGGACCAACCGCGGCAAGCGTAGCTTACCCTGATCGATCAACCCGTGTGGCTGTTATTTCTTAGCCACAAGCTCCCCTTCCTCCTCCTTCTTAAAGGAACTAAGTGGTGTACTTAAAATAAACTATTTAAATAATTCATCATCACTAAAAACAACGACATAATATGAAACAAGCCACATTGGGGTTAATAAATTTAACAGCTTGGCGGCCATTCGTTTTACCGTTGCTTTCTAGTTCATGATTTTCCTCAATCGAAGCATTTCTACTATCAAATAATATTAAGAAAACAAGCTTTTAGAGAATTTTTGTAAAACACAAACGTAAAAAACATTGCCATTTTAGATTCAAGGAAATTGTGTAACACTGGAAATAAAAAATGCAGTAAGGAAAAAATTTCAATATCCTCAAACGAAATAGCCGAATTGTCGACTTAACACGAAATATTTCTAAAAAAGCGGCTACCAACAGGAATCTTTGGGAAACGTTCTTGGCATCTAGGTATGTTGCGGGTGAACAAAGAAATTCTTGAAACGATAAGTCCACTTGAGTTTAAGTGGATAATCAAGATTATCTTTTCATAGGGTTAAAGGTTCTCTTAAATTGGTTTCAACACGAAATTAAAAATTATTTCTTTAAAAAGAAAAATTTTACTTAGGTACTCAAGCCCGCAACTTTATCCGCATGGAAATCGACTACATAATAAAACATTACGTCTATACTGTCTGTGTATTCTGTCACTGGGCTGGCTGTAGTGTAGCTTCCAATAATTATTTTTTTAAATTTGATTAGTTCTTCCAGAAATTATTAAAAAGAATCTTCTCTCTCATAATAAGTAGGTTAGATTCGATTTAATGATTAATTATTTCAGCTGATACATAGTTACACCAAAATAATTCTTAGTTATTTGTAAACACACTGACCAGGAAACAAGAGCATGCCAAAATTGTGCCCCAAGTTAATACCGGAACTATCAAAAACCCATCTCTGCCCACAACATGGAAACGCGTAAAACAATTTCGTAAACAGCGCACCGTGTGAAATCAAAGGTACCCAATAGAAAAGTATTTGTTCCAAATCCAAGTAAATCCAGTAAGATTGCTCCGTAATCGTTGTATTGGCGAAACATCTTCTGTCTAGATTCAAATCGCTGTGTCTGAAGTAGCATTAAAGATAATAAGATTTTTCTAACAAAATTATGTGTACTTTTATAGATATTGGATTGGCTCGCGAAATCTCTCTGATGGTTTTGTACTTACAGACAAATAGGATTCGATTTGAACGGTTTCGGCTTGAGAAGTATTATGGATACAAATGTTTCAACATTTCTTTCAGTGAAATATTCTTTTTTCTTTAGATCTTTTATGATACCATGTATTTTGAAATTGTTCGTGCGTTTGTGAGTGAATATGTATATTACCTTTGAAATATTTGAAGATGATTATTCTTAGTAGTTTCTTACGTTACTTAAAGTTAACTGACGGCACGGTTGGCGCAGTGGTTAAGCGATTGACTGCTGCGCTGCGTGTCGCGGGTTCGATTCCCGCGCGGAACAAATATTTTTAAGACCTACAATTAGTTGTTCCGGGTCTGGCTGTTTGTGTATGTGAATTTATATGTCTGTAAACGCACCCACGACACAGGAGAAATTCCTAGTGTGGGGAAACGTTTTTTTTTTTTTTAAATAAAAAGTAATTAGCGACTGTTTAACCACACATTTTTGACGTTTAAACGTCTCATATGTTTAAGCAACGTTTATAAAATAATAACGTTTATCTATTTTAAAACACATGGAAGAAAACAACATTCTTATGAAGGTTATACCTAGTTCGGTTAATATACGTAATATAATTTTATAGAATCCATTAAAGAACCCAGCGCACTTGTGTGTGGGTGCTGTGGTAAAGTAGAAAATACCTAGGATTAGTGGCCTCTTCGCAATTTTATGAAAGTGCACAAGTTGTTCAAACTTAAATACTTAAGAGTCTCATAACAATAACTCCTTAATCTGGTGCAAGTCATTTAACTTTAACCGGCGTGTTAAGAATATGTACCACGAGTACCTATACCACAGAATAACCTATGCTAACATCTGACGAGTATGAACACTTGATTAACCCAGAGTATGGCAAACTTCAACGTTAACACGAAGTTTTAAAGAAATCTAGCTTCCATTAAGTACATTCATTTTAATTTCTCCTCAAACATAATTAAAAGTTCAATTTGTTGATGAAAACATAACAAACGGATGTAAAATCTCGATTAGAATCATTTGTAAAGATGAACATTAAAACTGATGATATACTTAATTTTTTTTTTTTCATCTTTAATTCAGGCACACTTCCCATAAATTTTATTAGTATTACTTAAACTATGTTAGTATAATAAAATAAGACACAAACATAAACAAATTAGGAAAAATAATAATCCAATACAACTTAAGGAATAGTATACCTATTATGCCTTCACCTGTAGACACCTGGCAACAGTGCATGCACTGCGCACAGATGCCTCCTCATTATCATCAACTTTATGTACCTACGCAAAAGGCCCATGTTTACAACACCGTGAAAAAAACTAATTTGACTCTACACCCACAAAATACGAAAATATACCTCCCGACCGCTTTCGGCCACGGTGGCCAATCTCAACGGAGATTAGCCTGGTACGTAGGAGATAATAATTATTATAGTGCACTAGTGTGTGCACAAACACAGGTGTACTCTCTGTTCCTTTACTCTCGGGACTGCAATTCGACACGACCGGGGAGAGATCAGGCGCAGGACCAACGGCTTTACGTGGTTTCCGAGACACGGGGGTCCAACTTCCAAACTCCGAGCTGTTACTAAGAAATTCCTAATCCATGAGACCAACGGACCTATACGAAAATATACCCCCGTAGCAATTAGCAATCAAACTAAACGGAACGATAGCAAATTAATACAAATTATAACAAAATTTGGTGTAATTTGGCTCTGTGCGGCCGTTTGTCGTGTAATGTCTACGGTTATCGCTCGTTAGTGAGTCGCCATTGTCTGTAGACTTCATTAATGTACACCATTATAGCGTGAAATAGTATGCGGTTATTTAGGGGCCTTTAGTAAGCAAATGAAGCAGGCGCGGGTTTGTAGGTTTAGCTTTGTTTCATAAGTAGGTATCATCATAATAACGCGGAGTTTACATTATTGGTCACATCATAATTTGTAATAGAGAAAAGAAGATATTACTCAATGTTATTTTCAGATTCATTTCGTTTTGTATTCTAAAACAACCATTGAAGTTTTCAGACTTGCCGAGCTTAATGATCTTGACTCTTTTTTGGTTGGTCGATTTTACACGAGTTGTACCTAATGGTTGAGAAAAGTGTGGGTGGGCTTTGCCCCAAATAAAAGGTCATAAGGATATCGAACTTCCCCAAATTTATTTAGTTAAGGGTAGAATTTAACATTTATGCGGGGTATACATTATGAAACTAGTGTCATGAAACAGTAGCTTGACTGTTTTGTTTAGGGCTATATCTAACTCACACCCGGTTGTTGAAAAGCTGAAATTCAATTGACACAATTATTTAAGCCAACTAATCTGAGCTGTAAACATGAGATATGACAGCGACAACGACACGTGTAAGCATCGCCATCTTAGTTGTTTTGATTACATTTGTATGTTTTATCTTGTGGTTGATTAATAAAACTCGATCGACAAAATCTATTCCTGTAAGTGAAGAAATGGGAAATTAATTATTATAAGAAACTTTATCAATCAAGGACCATCACCCACAGCATGAAAATGATCTTGTTTCATCAAGTAAATAATTCGAGTTGCAAAGATTAGATGCAGAGACTATAAGAGTGAAAACTAGGTAGGACAATGATTAAGAAGTCATACTTAATCAAGCTAAACGTACATTTTATCAAACTGATCATTTGATTATCTCAATAATTCTCAAAAAAGGTATAAAGAAACTACAAAAATTAAACACGACTTAACTCCGAACCTGGCTCCAACCCTCCAACTATAACAGCTATCTTGAAAACTCTGAAAGAGCAATTTCGCCAACTTCTATACCTACGGGTCCTAAATGAAAATTAAATGAATTTGAAGTAAAATCTAGGTCACCGAGATGTAGTTAACACATAACTTTTCCGCGAATAAACTCTGTGAGAGGCTTTAGACTAACAATTGTTAGCAACTGTACGGCTTGTTTAGCCTTCATTAAGAAATGTTTGACTTGCTATAAATATTACACAAATTAATGTAGAATTTGTTTGCTGGTTTCTGGTTTAATTAAGTTACAAGTGTGTTATTTGGACCATGTATGAAATTATTATGGGAACATTATTTTTGGATCGACGTAGTATCCTTTATTTATTAAGTTATCAAGTTTTTTTTGAGTGATAATGAGTGATACAAAACATACTCACTTTTGTATTTTGTTGAATTTTGCAGTTAAAGATTATCTGCTCCATCTTCAATTAAAAATTGAAAGGATGCTAATCCTTCCCACAGACCCTGCCATCTCAATAGTCAGACTTAGTGCAAATAAATGAATTTTCATCCCTTCTTTCTAGACTTTGTCCCTCTGTCATATCTGTATAATCCTTTAAAGATATGAGTTTACACACGTATACCACTTTCTTACCTACTAGCTTCTTTCAGCGACTCCGTCCGCCTAAAATTTCGGCCCCCGACCCATCGCATCGCATCCCATCGCTTGCCCGTGCTACTACTTCGTTTTCGCTTAGCGTTCTTCTGGCTTTTTTTTTCCTTTTGCTTGTCTCCTAAGGTTCGAAGCGTGATGTTTACCCTATTACCTCCCTAAAGAATTGGACTACCAAATGAAATAAAGTAATTTTTGAAATCCGACTGGTAGTTCTGAAGAGAAAATCTACCTTTATATAATATTATTAAGTATGAATGTATTACTACATCAAACAATATCACCACAACATTATTCAGTACACGCATAGCACAAAAAACAAGCCTCACTTGTTATTCTTCCATTTCAGACTCCATATGAAAAAAACAAAACAAAAAGCCAACATTATTTCCTAGCTCCAACATAATACCGAAATATCTAGTAGGTACACAAAGAATAATAATACATAACCCTTCTTCTTTGATAGTTGTGCAATAGTAGTATCTAAGTTTTTGTCGTGATGTTAGGAACACGTTCGAACAAGCTATAAATTGAACACTCTCTGTTACGCAAGCCCGATGCCGATACAACAAGCGACGGCTAACAGTTTTTATTTAACTTTTATCTGTTTTAGAATTGTCTCACACAGTCTGTTTCTAAACTAGATCACGATTATTTTTTGTTCTAAAAATGTAGGTGACCCTGTGATAAGGCACCCTTCCTTTAAAGTCATCACTCGCTACAGGAAACGCATCACTCCTCACATGATTGAGTGATTTGGTAAGCAAGCGTTTGTTTGCGGGCGACGCGATGGGGAGGCAGCCGTGTGAGCGGCGCGAAGACGGCGGGTCATGCATACCGCTTGCAGGCATTTCTTCACCGGGGAGCGGGCTGCTAGCCTGAACCGCGTGGCCGGCGTGAAGTGCAACTATTCTGTATTGTCATCGTAAAGTTTGCTCTAACGCAATTTATTTAATATCTTAACTTGAATGACAACTTATTTGCTGTGTTGGAGCGGTGCGTTAGTGATGAACCTTACTCTCGTCGCTCATAGAATAATTTCAGGAGACTTCTATAACACTTGGTCAAATTGCAATAGGTAGGTAATGTTTGATAGTAATTACTACAATCACGATATTATAATTTACAAACTGTAAGGGTTTTTATGCACCGTAATACTCAAATAATTGGTCACATTTTGATCGATATTTAAACCAACTGACTAGAAGCCGCAAAAATCTATCACCCCTATAAGAAGTTCAGAACCAAAATGATTAAAAGTCACCCAAAAGATTATTCAAACACAAAAGCGGATACAATACTAGAAACAGCACATGTGAGCTGTCCTCAACACCCGTACGACGAAGTTTCCACCCGTACGGCACAGTCCGGTGAACGACCGTCAATGTTTTATTGTCTTTTTTACGACAACTAGAAAACTCCGTCTTCACTTCTTTTGTGTCATATTCTTAGGGAAAACTTAATAAAATATTTTTTTCTAGTTTATAGTTGGTACGTGCCTCCGACTTTGGTGTGTTACTTAAGTCTAGAAAGTTCAGAATATTGAGGTTATTTGGCTTTGAATATATTATGTATGATACAACATTAGGTAGTGCTGATAAATATGTATATGTTAAGGTTTTACGTAATTCACTTACTACCTAAAAAGTCCGAAAAGGAAAACATTTAATGTGTACGTTCGTTACCGAGAACTTCCATTGTCTATCTCTGAAGGTCATTATCTAACTTAACCTGACCTTATAATCTTAACCAGATTGAAACGGGACCAACTCGGGAAGTACTTTTCCAAACAAAAATAAGTTAACAATTAACGAAGATATTCGGAACAGAAAACAAAACATTCAGTTGAATTGATAACCCCCTCTTTTTTGAAGTCGGTAAAAAAAGAGTAAATTTAATAACAATTTTAATTTGTTGACATATTTAAGTAAAAACTAATGACTATTTTACCGACTTAAAAACCTCTAAAAATCCCCACCAAAAACTTATCTTTCGAAACCACAAAGCTCAAAAATGTTCCTTCATTCTCCCAAATATGATTCCAAGTATTTGGGGAATAACTCCGGCGTATAATCCGCCAGTCAAAGGTTGCTGCAGTCACAATGCATTATGCAGGAGGCTTTCGACGCGTTTGACTCCACCCCATTCTGTGCCTCTTTTTGTTCCAGTGGTTCAATTTGCAAGATGAAAGGATAACCGAAACTTTTAATGTAGTTGTATTTGGAAAGGACCCAGTAAGTTGCCTTGAATATGAGAACGAAAGCCCTAGTTTTGAAGTCGGTGAACAGTAAGCCAATAACTGTAAGAACATGACAATATTCAGCTCTACTGCGGGCTGAACTTAAATTTTGACAAACTACATAACCTTAAAAATCAACAATATAAATCTAGTGATGAGTCTATGAGTACCCTGGATAAGCCAAACATGAGTTTGTTTCAGGTCTAGCATTAAGTAAAAAATGCAGTTCATTCATACTTAGGAGTTCCTGTCCAAATATAAGTGCTGTGATTTTTCACTCGACATATAATTTTTACTCGTAGAATAAAATTGACGTCTAACAGATTTTGTATCGAAGAACATCAAAAATTCAAAATTATTCCTCCGATAAAATTATCTGACGTTGGAAAAATCAGCCCTAAATCAAACAAATGATGCAGATGCAGTTGTGAAACAATTTCTTCCTTCAAAAGATACTCGCTACCTTCTCAAGTCTTAAGCCGTTACCAAACAGCAAAATGGCTATAGCCTCGCATAGCTTGTTATTGTCGTAAGTGCCTCCAACTTAAAAGTTGAAGTTCAAAGCTTCATTTTATTTTTAGATTTAAGCGCTATAGCGCTGCCTCCGCCGCTTTACACGTAATAACAGAAGTTTTGGTGCCATAAAAGTAAAGAAGACCGGAATTTTGATGAACTGTAAATCTTTGAATGGACCTTAGATTTTTAATGATGAATATTATATCGGTACTTTAACTTTAATAACAACGATAGAAGAACAAAACACGCAAAGTCATACAGTAGCTAAAAGCTTTATAAAGTTCAACAAAGTTTTATGTTTGTCAAGGTTGTATAAGATTTGAATTTTGAATAAGGAGTCCTAACAAATGGCGACAAAGGGAAACTAGGATATTAAACAAGTATCATAACAATTTCCAGAGCGTAATAATGAAGTATTTGTTACTTCGTATAACAAGCTTTTACAACCAAACCATTAATCAAATTCGTTCAAACAAAAATCAATCTTGAGCCTTTAAGATAAAAATCAATATTGTTACATCTTTAAAAGGTCAAATAGGCCCTAACAATAAAATTGAAAGCAATTACAGAAAGTACCAAAAGTATTCACGACTTTTTCTACCGAAAATTATAATGAAGTCTGCTCTTAGAAGGGTAGAGTGTCCAATTAAATTCGATTAATAAAAAGGGAATTCAACGGTCTGTTCCTTAAGTTTGATCAGATAAAAGACTAGAGCAATATTTGGACGCGAAAATGTGATTACTCGGTCATTGAAATGATTTGAATTAGATATTGATTCGATGATTTGAATTGCGTAGTGAAAGAGGTTCCGCTTTTTGTGGTAAGGAACCATTTAGTAGGTAATCTTGTGATGGCCAAAGTTTTGATTGAATAAGGTTCTAAAACTCAGTTCTTAAAATCCGCTGTTTGCCTTTTCGTTCCTTAAAACAGTTTTGACTTTTCGTTTCCTAGCTCAACATTAGTCTTAAAGAAACTGTTGAAATTTTCTAAATAATATCCCTGAGAACAAAGAAATATAATTGTACATGGCCTTCGCCGGGTTAGCCCATTGTTCCAGAGTAGTCTGTTACATCAAAGCTTAATTAAAACGCAATATTCTGAACGGTATAAATCAAATGAAGTTGGCCCCTGCTCTCACATTATTTTCACTTGGCTCCTTAAGGCCACAGCATTTTTTTTCCTTCTCACGAGAGTGATAAATGGTTTGCGTGAAAAGGCAGAATTCTGTTTTGAACGGTGAATTATTATGATCGCTCGATGGGATGCAGGCGATTTCCTTGTGCTTAAAGAGAATGAGTCCACTTAGTAGCAGATAACATCTTCCCTACAGCGGAAATTGATTGGTATGGCGTTGAGGGCAAGCCATGGGACCGTCAAGTAATAATATTACCAACACTATCAATTGCATTATATCTAAAACGAGGAGAGGTTCCTATCAAGATTTGATCATCAATAACGGTACATTGTCACATTATATTAGATGACACGTGAAAGTAGAACGTAATAACTGGGGGCGTAAAAGAGACTAGACTAATTATGTAACTTGGATTTCTCGCCAAGTTTTTATAACCCATTTTCGGAGCGCGTGTATGACCTATGTACATCTTTTATTACGAGAGACGGTGATTCATCTTTTATTTTTTTTTTATTTTTTTATTACGATTTTTTTTTTTTTCTTTCTTTTATTAAAGAGTACGTTAAGATTCCTAGGCCAGGCAGTGAGTAAAATTATTGTGTACTCTATAATGGGAATGAGGACTCTGAAAGATAATCTGGACTCTGTAATTACCTTGATGTTGTTTATACGTTTCTTATTCTTATAACATCAACCACCTCTTTTATCTGTCAAATCAATTTTCAAGAATAACTTCTAATTTAACTTTTATCCGATTTCAATTAATTCTAAAATTAAAGTAGGTATCGGTTGATTGGAGTTCCGTAATTAAGGTCTTTCAGGGTATAATTACTCCTATACTAACTCTTATTTAGCTATCACTCCAAACATTTATATTTTGCAAAATATTCTCTTTTTCAAGAAAGTTGTTTAATTAACTTATTTAGGTACTTGTTTATTTTAATTTAGTTGTTTGCTCAAGTGAGCTCACGGAGGCATAATTAGTTCTCTGATAAATATTAAGGACAAAGCTTTCAACTAAAGCACTTTTTATTTAAAAGTGTAATACTTATTTGACCTATAACGTTTATGTATACACCCACACTTTCTATCCTATCCTTCAATGAATTAATACATTCTTATTCAAGAAAATAATGAATGAATTAATCAGATGTATGAACGTGAATCAAATGAGGCAAAAGAAATCGCAATCGTCGTTCTGTACCCTCTCGGCCTACCCTCATCAGTTATAACGTGTGTTTGTTTAAATGCATATAGTCGAAAATAAGTGACTTCTGAACTTTTGAACTCGAAATCTAGTACAGGAGGTACACAATTTGCTTCACTCACTGTTGGTCCAGTACACTGTGTGAATGGAATCATAATACATATTTCACGTACAAAATAGGATAAAGGTTGTATATCAAAATGAATTGTTGTGTTTTCGCACTCAAAACATACCAAATAAACAACAAAAGCAGACATAAGTACTAGGGCACTAAAATTTATGGGCCTGACTGCGTGGCCAGGCCGTAACTTAGCTTAGACCCGCAAGGCCTAATAACGTAGAGGGAAGCATTGTTGTGTACTAAAATACGAGTCCCTTAATACGGTTCTAAAATCTTCAAGAAGAGTCGTAAAGAGTATCCCTGAATATTTTGCTGCTCATGTGAAAAAAAGGTGTCTGTAGACGAATCTGAATTTGTTGACCAGATAAACCATTTTAGACGCAGACTGTGTCTTATAAGCAGATAAAATAGATGGTGGCAGAGACATCGACGCGCAACGCGTTAACATGGATTCTGTTATACACCATTCTGAACCCAAATGCGTTGAAATTTTTCGTCGGTTGTGAATTATAACAAAAATAACAATTTGGGTATGAGTCACCTTGAATTCAGTACATAATAATAATAATAATATAAAGCCCTGACCGCCGGTAGCTTGGACCCTGTTCCCGATAACGGTGGGCTACTATTTTTTATATTTTTAAATGTTTTTATAATTTTTATATGCAAATATTTAAAAATATAATTTATATGTTTAATTTTAAATAAAGGATATAATATATATATTTCGTTAGTATTGAGTACAGAAATAGGGACGGGAGCCAAAACTTGCAAACATCTCAATGCAATAACAAACGTCAATAATGTTGCTTCGAATACAGATTTTTTTGAATATGCCAACCAAAGCTTAATTTCAATAAAAATAATTATCTTTGATTTCAAACCTTCAAATGGAAATAACTGAATTAGAACACGTTATCAAAAAGATCGTACGTTGTCAGAATATAAGGAAAAACATCATGTCTGTTTTTCGTAAGAAAATACTTGATCAGTCTTGAAAAGGAAGCGATCCTATTATGCTCCGGCATTTTTTTAATCTGAGGCCAGAACTGAAGACATTGAAATATCCTATTACGATAAATAATATTCGCAGTCAAGTCAATGAATGGGCGTACAATGAAAAAGCTGATGATTCAATACGAATCGAGAATTTTGATTGCTGAATTGATGTTAAAAAAAATTGTGTGTTGATTGCTTCTCTTGGGCAGTCTGTGTAGATTTAAAAAGAGGCAACAATTTGATAAACCATTAGGGAGGCTTATTGCTATTAAATAACCTGAACATGCGCTTAATAAGTATTTAGAATTTTCATTAACGTCCTTAGCTGGTTGAACGAGGTAGTTACAAACAATTAAAAAGCCATTGTGTGTCGCGTAGATCCACGTTCGGTATACGAAAGGTAAAAGTAACAACTTCAGCTAAAAATTAATCAACAATATTACCATTTCATTTATTTCTAAGAAATATTTAGAACGTCTAGGTACATAATTGATTATGTTCCGAAAAATCTTGGCGTGATTACTAAGTAATATTGAATGATAGCAAAAAACTTCGTACGAAGAAATTGATATATGAGATTCTTTAGAAAAGTATTCATTCATGTAATGATGAATGAAATGCCAATTTATTTCTTTGAAAATTGATAGCGAGGTACTGAGATCTCGTATTAAAATGTATCTACACTTTTTCTATTATTAGAGTAAACTTGCACGGCATCAAATATTTTTGAATAATCAGGACTGGTGGAAAACCACCAATAAAACAATAATTTCATATTTCAAGAAATGCTTTACTGAATCAAAATTATTAACAATATCACATATCACCGATACTCTTAAAATTATTCTAAATATCAACATCCATCACAACGTTCGTATAGAAAACAATTTAGTCCATTCAAATATTTCTCTTTGAATATTTCAAAAGATTATCAGGAAGATGAAAATGTATTTCTTTCACAATATCAGTAAATAAATGCATCTGAATTTTAAAAGTACATAGCATACTTTTGTTGAAGATGAAATCTTAAATCAGGATCGAAGTATTTCTCATAATAACTGACAAACAACTAAAGTTGTCTAAAAACAATAATTTTGAGAAATAAAAGTAAAAATCTTGGTTCACCATTCTGAATTCGAAACTGCATAATCTAGCAATTAGTACAGAACTATGATGAACAAGATTTAATTAAACTTGTCATTATTTACATCCTACATCTTACTCCTACGATGATAATTATTTAAAAAAAAACATATTTTCTACATATTACTTATCCTTTTTCTGTTCAGTCTTGGATGCATCTGTTTTGATGTTTTGGATAATTTCAGGGATTTCTTCAAGCAATACTTTGCTGTCAATAAGATCGGGGTTCTCAGCTATAAGGGCCTTGCCTTCAGGAGTGTCGAGAGATGGTGCTTCCCCGTGGTAGGTATCTTCAGTATAAGCAAGGTACGTCTTCCTCATTGTACCGTGTAACTGTAAAATAACGTTTAGATTTAGTAAGTATTTTTACCGACACAAGGTCCTTATAATATCATTAAACTTCATGTCAAGTCAACGATATGATTGATCATAATTTTTTTTGCAGATTAAAATAACAAACACTCAACATTATCTGAAATGAATTCTTGTAGAATTGTCTGATTTATGACTACTTTATTTTCAAACTATTGTCATATTCCATGTCCAGGTCCATGTCCAGGGATATTATTATTATATTATTATATTCTAATGGCACAGTGCCAAAATAACCTGCATTGTCATTGATTCACAAAACGAAGGATAATCCAACATGACTGACTTAAATAAATAATGTGCCAATTGGTTAGATTTGCAAAATATAAAGTCCAAAGTGTGAAAAACTCCATAAGTAAATTACATATAATTAAAAATTACTGTGAGCATAAATAAGTAGCTAGGACATTCAGTGGTTGAACGCTATCCCATAAAATTGTTATAAACATCAGTCATCAATCTTTCACACAGTTATTGATTAAATTAACATTAAATAGACATGGATTTAGACAAATAGAAGCCAAGTTATCTCATTAACAGTAATAACTTGGCTACGATGCATACGAGGCATACGATGAAAGTAATGTTTTTATATTACACCGTCCTGCAAAACTAAGAATCACACTTTTAAAATTGGAATACCTTTTTAAGTACAAAAGATACCCTTTCAAAATAAAAAGGACTCGAAAAACTCGTTTTTATCTACACAATTAAACTCTTTGACTATGAAGTCGAGAACCTACTGATAAGAAATGGTTTACAAACAAAAATAATCCTTTTCGAATTACAATTTTACCATTCATTTTTTTTTGTTTCTGTTTTGTTTTCAATTTTTTTCTTGATCGATGAGTCTTATTACAAAAGCAAAAGTTAGACAACAGCACATCAATTTTATTCATCATGCCTCTTTCACCTGAAGACTGTCCTACGATCATGACTTTTCTGGAACTAGGCATGAGTATGCGTCGTACTGCAAGAATGGTGGGTGTGACGTTACGAACGGTCCAGAAGGTGAAGCGAAGGTACGTACAGACTGGACAGCATCTGAGGAGACCTTGTAATGGCAAATACAGGTGTACTAGTGCCCGAGAAGACCGTTATATTGTTTCCATTGTGTTGAGAAATCGCCATCCTAATGCAATTGAATTCCAGCAACAGCTTCTTCAGACCCGAAGGGACTACATCAGTGACAGTATAGTGAGAAGAAGACTTGCTGAAGCAAATCTGAAACGCCGAAGACCAGCGAGTGGCCCCAAACTCGAGAGAGCATCGAGTAGCGAGACTGCGATACGCCCGTGAACACATACATACAGTGGGATAAAGAAGAGTGGTCAAGAATTTTGTTCGCAGATGAGTCTCGATCCTCACGTTACACTTCTGATGGAAGGCGAAGTGTCTACAGGCGGCCTGGTGAGTGATACCTGCAAGAATGCTTCTCAGAAAAAGTCCAGTACGGTGGAGGCAGTGTACATGTATGGGCTGATATCTTCAGAAGGTCGCACAGAGTTAGTGGCCATAGAAAATGGCACTCTGACTGGGGAAAGACTATATACCCAAGATATTCTCAACGAGTATGCAGGGCCGTATTTAGTAAATATGGGTGATGGATCGATGCTGATGCATGATAATGCCCGGCCACACACGGCTCAAATCGTGCAAGAGTATATTCAGGACGTTGATATCAGCGTGATGGCTTGGCCATTAAGAAGTCCTGATCTCAACCCGATTGAGCACGCCTGGGATGAGCTATGGAGGCTAGTCAGAAGCCACCACCTACCACCCTCAGGGCACTAAAACAGGCCCTGATTGAAGAATGGGAGAATATTCCCCAACATCGGCTCCAAAACCTCGTGGTCAATATGCCAAACCGGCTCGAAGCTGTGGTCAGAGCCCGAAGAGGCAATACCAGTTATTAAAAATTAAATACCTAACATGTAAAACATACCTATGAATGTTAATTGAGTTTTTTGACAGTAAGCTAAAAATGGCCACTTTTACTGTTTTATCTTTTTTTTAAGTTAAAAATGTTACTAATGTATAGTTTACTAGTTTCAAAGAAAGCTGATAAAATTTGCTATAAAACGTTTTTTATTTTAAATCTCTAACTTCTATAGTTTAGAAAAAAATTAAATTTTAAAAGTGTAGCAGGTACTTAGTTTTGCAGGCCAGTGTATATCAAAGTCAACTTACTTTATCCCAAAGAGACATGTTGAAACCGAAGTTGCAGTGGAAGAACTCGTGATGCTGGTCGTGGAATTCCGCATCAGGCTGCCATGGCTGCCACCACTGAGCCTTGAAGTTGATACCGGAGTGGTCGATGATACCGTGGTAGTACACGTAGATAGCAATAGCGTAGAAGGGGACTGAAATATTATAAATATAAACAATCTTAGATTTTATGTTTCATGCAGTAATTCAGTGATCTTTATTAGCGAAAGACGCGTTAGAAGATAAGAAAGAAGCTGTCTTTGTGAGATTGGTAAGCAGTATTATTATTCGTAATGGTTCGGTTGTTCGCGAGAAGTGGTGGCCCAGTGGTAAAGGCCCCGACTTACAAGTTGTAGGTCGTGAGTTCAAACCCAGCCAGGTGCTTTACTTTGTGTAAATAATTTCTTAACCACTGCTCTCAAAACGGTGAAGGAAAAGTATTGAGGAAACCGGCATGTCCTAAACCTAAAAATTCGAAGACATGTGACAACCACCAACCCACACTGGTCCCGCGTGGTGGATTAGTCCCAGCAGTGGGAACATTATAAGCTGATTGTGCGGTTGCTAGCAATAAGCTCGCTCCCTAATAAATGACATTTAACCATAACTAACAAAATGTGGTTGCTATGATAGGTACATCTTTGCCCAAACCTTTGGGGAATACTGTACAGGCGTCATAATAGAATATGTAAGCCCAATTAAACGTAACCCAACTCTTACACATGAAATATGAATAACTATAATTCGAATATATAAGCAGTTTATAAAAAGTGTTACTTTAAATACGAACTCATTTACAATCCATAATTTCACAAACTCCTACTGGTTCTGTAGCTATGAAAAATGGCTTAGAACTCAAAACTTACGCCAGTGAACAGGGAAGAGGAAGAGTGGCAGGCACATAGTAAGCTGGACGTGCATGATCTCGAACGGATGAATGGCGGTGACAGAGAAGGCTGTCGGCTGCTTGTACTTATGGTGTAGCTTGTGGAAGTGCTTGTACAGCCACGGAGTGTGGTACAGGCGATGTAGGATATAAGTCGTATAGTCCTGAAAACGAAGGTAAAAGTGTGTTATTTTATTACTTAAATACCGACTGAAACACGAGCAGAGTGTTCAATTATGCAAAGTCTTTTCGATCAAATTATATTTGAACATTATATATAAAAGGAAAACGTGATATTTTTCCTGTTTACACAAAATCCACATTAATTGATGAAACAATTTCACAATACAATTTTGTAATGTAAGTAAATATGCAATGGTAATGAAATAACTAAATTTTGAAGAGTCAATAAATTGAAAATACTCTGGGCTTGCTAAAAGTAATACGAGTACTAACCGAATATAAGAAGAGAACAGGGAACTGCAGGAAGAACCAAAGCCAGCCGTATTCATCGAACTGGTAGTAGACGGTGGAAGGGTTTCCGTTGTAGATGTAGCAGGCAAGAAAGGCAGAGAAGGTGCCAGTGATCAGGAGTGACAGGGTGCCGATCATGATTTCGTGGCGCTCCAGCTCAGGGGAAAGCCACTTGTCAGGCTGGATCTTCCATTCTTGAGCGAGATGCCTTCTGTTCATGTAAAAGTACCACTGGAAATGGAAATAGGAGAATTAATAAAGTTATTTAACAGTCTAGTGGACTCTATTTGTAATGAGATAGGCAAAAGATTCAAGAATCATTTTCATATGTTCTAAATGTATTCTGCTAATGTATGTAATTAAAAAATAATCATTGTGTAATTATACCTATTCTACATCATTGTAATTATCAAAGCAAATTATAATCATTAATCTCATACCATGGCCGCGATTAAAACGCTACATTGTTGTGAGTACCTATCAAAACACAAAGTCACGTTAAGACACAAATGTTCTAAACGTCTTCGTCTATCGTCATATCAACAGATGTTCACAACTTTGATAACTCTAAGTACGTATGTGATGAGAGTCAGGTCTACAAATTCTTTAACAAACTTCTGATTAAAACGACAGATAACAAGCGGATTGTTCCATATCTCAGTGACGTAAATATTAATCATTCAAAATTATTAATTACCAAGGAAGCGAGGCATTACAGATTTTATTAGATTATTGCTTTTGAAAAGGAGAATCTTGAACAGATATTCGAAAGGGCTATTAATATTACAACCATGATAAATTAACGAAATTAAAACGAATAAATCAGAAACAAGTTTCGTTAATAACTGATAGAACCAATTTATCTAATGATTAAATACAAAATACCAATGTATAGGTACATAAAACAATCTTTGCTGAATAGTTCCGCTAATAACAAAAGAAAACAAATAAAATCCTTTCATTAATGACCTCGATTAGGTACTGTCGCTGGTGATAATAAAGGCATACGTGGATTTTAATGTTATTGACAATAGTATTATGGTTTGTAGTGAATTTTAGATAAAATATTTTTAGTCTGGATGGGAATGTTGGGGAGTTGTTAGAGCTGGTTCACATTAGGTCGAACCGACAGTTTTACCGGCCCGACAAACGTGTTGGATCCATATTGGCGTACGTATGTCAATAGCGCCGTTCACATTAGGGCGACCCGACCAAACTGTCGGAGCCGACACAATTACCGTACGTCCATCATTTCTTTCGGGTCGGACATAGTATTGGCGTACTAGCGCCGTTCACATTTGTCGGCACGAAGCGGCGGCGACACCCGCCTGCCAACCTCCCACCCGCCCTTACCCCGCTCTCGGCACTTGCGCAAGCAGTTTCGTCCACCACATTGCAATGAAAACGTCGTCGTCGTCCATCCTATACGAAAGCCAACTCACAACTGTTTTGTGACGACCCAGGCCGGGCAGTAAAAAGACCGTACCGACAGTTATATTCACATAAGGTCGGTTCGGCGGCGTCTAGTGTGAACAGCAACACCCGGCAGTCGGTGAACGGCAAACTGTCGGTCCGACCTAATGTGAACCAGCTCATGTTACTTTATTTGATTTTTTTTTATTTATACCTGGATAGTGAACATTGTAAGTTAATTTTATAATTTTTATTATTATCGGAAATTAAATTGAATTATTAGGTAGGAATAAATGACATGTATTTTTTTTCTTGTTGACATTGTTTTTAATTTTGATTTTTTATAATATTAATGTAGGTAGGTAATGAGATTGTGTTGCACTGATTTAATTCTGTGCTATTCTGTGGTATTATTTTAATTATTTGCGTATTATTTTGATTATATTTGTAAAACATTCAGACACAGTGTAAATTGTTATTGAATAAATGAAATTGGTCGGGTCGCCCTAATGTGAACGGCGCTATTGACACACATACGCCAATATGGATCCGACACGTTTGTCGGGCCGGTAAAACTGTCGGTCCGACCTAATGTGAACCCGGCCTAAGTTGACAACGGTTGCACGCATTTCCGAGAAGGACTTGCTTCTCGGAAATGCTAGCAATCGTTGTCAACTTAAAATTCTATTATAAATTGATTTCAGCTAAAATGGGGTCCAAATCTGATGTAATTACTGAACACGAATTTATATTGGCCGGAAATTTCGTAGACAAAACCAATTGGTGATGGTCCATTATGTTTTCAAATTGAAAGTTTTCAGAAGGCCAATTCCCGTAATTAAAAACGTTCAAAATGTAGTCGCAATCTCATCTCAGCGACAATCAATGTCAAAATCCTGTCAAAAGTGTAGGGAAATTAGAGACAGGTTTAGATTTTTGACAGTTTGAGACTGAGATCAGATTGTGAACGTTCTTAAAATTACGAGAATTACCCCTCTGATTAAACCTGTGTGAAATGTTAATATAGCGATTTCGAAGTAGATTTAGTGGAAAGTGGTTTTGCGATGTTAAATGTTTTTGTTATGTTGTCTGGGAAGTTTGCTCCCACAGGTAAAAACAGTGGGTTATCTGACTTACCTCGGTTTAGAAAAAGGTCAGAAGGTAATTTGAATTTGCGCCCACGGTCATTTTAAATTTGTGTTTTAGTTTTCATAAAATATTGAGTGTGTTTTAAGAAAAGAGATTGAAAAACTCCCTTTTTACCGTTTAAAGCTCTACATCATAAAACATTACGTCACCACTTTAAGCTATTGATAGAATTATGAAGAGATATAAAAATGTAAATCTAATGAGACGTTTCCTAGTTTAATAACGTCCTCTTACATGCAAGAATCCGCCTATTAAGAAGTACATGGTCATCGACACGACATGTGCTCCGACGAAGATGGTCGTGAAGTTCTCCATCTTCAAGTTTCTTGAGGAGAACAGCTCCATTATGTCAGACGACGTATTTGTGCTGTTGTTCGTGTGGCCACTCAGCTGCTTCAGTGCTGTCACTAGGATTACCACCCATTCTCCTGGAATTCAAGAAAAATGTCAATAATTAATAAATGCAGAAATATTTGTGAGATAGCCCGACTCAAAAGATTTGATTTTTAACAATATGTCGTATTTCGATGGTCTTCTGTATATTTTTTTTTTTCATAGACTAGCGCCTAGATACAGCCTAGTTTTGTATAAACATTTTTTTCAGAATACGACAGACGAATAAAAGGATAACCCAAAATAGGTAATAAATTAGAGTTCAACAATTTGTGAATATTCTCTGTATCAGCTCGGCTAATAAATTTTCGTGTACAAATTATCGACAATTTAAAGCGGTAAAAGGTATTCAATAATTGATAGATTATTTGCGGTGTAAATAACGGTTGAGCTTTTAGAATAATTTAATCCTAAATCGAACCATTTCAAAATCTATACATATTCAGAAGCAATTGTAAACTTTGTTTTAAATTAAATAGATAGCGATCCATCGTTAGATAATTTATTATTCTCTAAACAATTTAGCTTCGAGGTATTTAATACAATCGTGATTATACTAATTACAATATCTTTTAACGAATCTGTAGGTAGCCACGTTATGTTTGCGATAAACTTTTGTAACACTTGGGGGCCTATGAAATTTGATTACGACAAAAGACTACGATTACGATTTTGCGTTGTGTTGGTCTTCTGCCTGCCTATGTTCCAAATTTGGAACATAGGCAGGCAGAAGACCAAGGAGACAAAGGGAGGTGAGTCGTCAGTGTAGTCACACTGACGACTTTTTGAACAAGGACACTCGTAAGAACTATCTACGACTTTGATCAAAAGTCGCGTCATCGCGAAGTACTCATCTGCACCATCACATTTGAAAGATAAATGAGCAAAGCTGTTGGCACAAAGATCTCTTAGTAACAGAGATAAAATGGTTCCCATCTTCTATGACAATAACAATGTTTTGTCTCTTTCTAGTCAGGCTATTAGAGTTGATATGCGTACAACATGGGTACCGGATATACAACCTAGACCCACAAAGACGGCCACGAGGCAACATAAATATGAATCTTTTCGACATTTCAAGTCCTTTTTCAATGGTCATTATTGTTCACATTTGTCTTTTTTTCTTCTAATTTGGAAACGACTTACATAGGTCACAATGATGTACTTATGATACGTCAAACCGAATACCAATGACCAAGATAGCTTATCGAATTGATCAATTAGCTCCACTGTCTTGATTGCAACTTTGTTAATGCTTGATTACATTGTCGTCAAGACGACAAACATGGCAAATATTATTTAATTTGGCAATGCGCTCACCTCCTATTACATAGGTCTTAAACATCATCATTGGTATTAGTGGTGAAAGGTGGGTTGCTACAGGCGCACCTCTAACCCTTTGAAGATATTATGATGTGTGTTATGTTGTTATTTAATTTTAAAGGCATCGATTTTAATAACTGCAATTCAGCTTGAGTTACTGCTACATTATCATTTATAATATCACCAATTTTCGCCAAAGATTAATCCGTAGCAACAAATACAGCTACATATGTAACTGATGTTTAGATTACCCGTTGATTCATCGATTGTTATCAAAATCATTCATTCAACCTGTGTCCTTAACATTGCCTCAGTGACGCCTGTTCTAACTATCTTATCATAATTATTTCAATTCAGTTCACATGAATTAGTTTAGTAATTTATGGCTTAGAGCTATATCAATTTTGCGTGACCGATGACATTTAATTTAAGCATTGCAGAATAAATCAACGTTAAATTGGCGTATACCGCTATGCAGAACCTGCGTGATTAGTGTTCTGCACTATACATTAATATTATGAATATAAATTGAAACTGTCACCAGTGATTAAAATTTGGCTAATGGATACTGGCTGCTATTTCAAAATCAACTAAAGTGTAGTTATAGCTAAGTCATAATAATTGACAATAAGCTGGTAAATAAAGAATGTGCAAAAATTGATCATTTAATTTAACTCATCATGAACAATCTCAATGACATGAAACATAATCTCCAATACTATTGCATTGTATAAACTAAATAACAATGAATCCGTAAATCTATACTCGTCATCATTTTAAAGAGGTAAGTGAGTTCGTATGCAGGGGGTAAATCTATACTCGTCATCATTATAAAGAGGTAAGTGAGTTCGTATGCAGGGGGTAAATCTATACTCGTCATCATTATAAAGAGGTAAGTGAGTTCGTATGTGCGGGGGTAATCTTCGAAACTACTGATCCGATTCCACAAATTCTTTCACTAATGGGAAGCTATAGTATTTCCGAATGTCATAGGATATATTTCATGTTAAAATATGAGTTTTGCACGCGAATGAAGTCGCGGGCAGAAGCTAATATAAAACACGAACAATAAAATTTATAATATTGCACTCTCTGGGGTTTATTCATAGACGATGACTAAAGTTAAGTAACGTTTAAACGTCAAAAATGTATGGTTAAACAGTCGCTAATCACTGCTTAACTTTAAGCAACGTTTATGAATAAGGGGGATTATTAACAAAAATTTTCATTGTGCAGTTATACCGATATTGATAAAACCTAATCTAATTCTTATGAAAGTCGTGACTCATCGTATAAAATCGAAAATGTGTGGTTACATACCTCTTAAAGTAGCTCCGAATGTGAAGACAGCTAATGTGGCAATGAAGGTAGTGATGAACTCTGGTATTCTTTCGAAGAAATTCTCGAGATTTTCACTATATTTCTCAATCCATTTCACTCCATCTGTGAGAGGCTCCCACTGGTGCTTAGTTTGCTTTGTATGTTCTTCAACCTTATCACCACCTTGGTCTTTGACCACCTTTTGTTTGGCTTTTACACCTGTCATCCTGCAAGCATCATAATAGCATTATTAGCAAGTTTTTACGTAATCCCCGATTGTGAAATAATATAAATATCTATAGGTACAAACGATTTAGACTGAAGGATTAATATTATGATGTTATCAATCTAATGATACCTACTGCAAAATGCTTAAGTCTTTAGTATGTCAAATAGGGAATTCATGTTCTCTTTGCTGTTGTTATTAATTGCGCATGAAGTAGAATTTTCTGAACTAGTTCTATAATTTGTGTTTTTTAATTTTGTCTTTGATAAGTGAGTTCTGTTTTATTTCAAAAACTTACAAGAAAGTTAAATGTTCGACCACTGAACGGTTACAAGCGTCATAAATATAAAACTCCTGTTTCCGGCAATACACAGGAAGAAAGATTAAATAATTATATAAAGTCTATGTTGTTTAATTTTGAGCCACAATATTGAAAGTTTTTCTGGACTTTTACTTAAATCATTATTATAATTAACGGTCTTATTGTGAATGTCGTCGCTTTGTTTATTTTTGATTTGAATTAACAATATTCAGAAAACTTGTTTTGGAAATTGAAAGATTACCGAAAATTAAAAAAGGTGTCCTGATTCAAGTTGCTGAAATGCATAAAATATTTTATGGGAACATGTTTGTTTTGAGTATTGATAACTAAACTATATGTAACGATATATACATATCGCTCAGCATGTAAAGTTTTTATTTAACCTTTATTCTCTTTGCAATATCTAAAGTTTTAATTAATAAACTAATCAAGCAAATCCAAATGTCTGAGTGGCTCACCTATAGAGATGCTATTGAACAATGCCAGTATGGCATTGCACCTAGGAAATATATTAAGTTAGCAACAAATATGTAACAATGCTAATAAAGCATAGCACCTAGGAAAAGTATTGATAAACTTAGCAATTAATTAAAACAAAGGAAATTCCATGATCAGGTGCAACTGTAATGAAAATATTATTGAAATGCACGCACAGATAAGAAAACAAGTGCTACGGACTATTGACTAAAACAGAAAAAGCAGAAGTAGTAGAGCTGCGAACACCAGTCCGTATTACCGAAGAAAAGAAAAAAGTAAGTCAATTTAGCTAATTTGGTAAAATAATTAATGGGAAACACTTTTCTTAAAAGTATGACATTAAAAATTTAACTATAAGTAATTGAGTGCCTATCTGTCTAAACCAGTGAAAACTCACCTGTTTTCTTTGTATTGTCAGCACCACATGAAACGCGTCTTTTTTGCACTAATTATCATCACCAAATGAACTCAAACAATCTGATTTTTTACGAACCTAAGACGATAAACATGCGTGTCAATAAAAACGTGCCTATAATTAATAACACTGATTATTAAAATTATCTGATTATTATTTGCTATCGATTATACTATAATAAGATTTCTTGTTCTTATTGGGATTATGTTTTAGTTTTTGGTCAAGTAGAGGTCGCTATATTATTCATCCTTCAGAATGTCTACTTTGAGTTTACTACTTACATTTGAAAAGTCATTGCTATAGCAACTAACCTTATTGCAATAATACTATTGTTTGAAGGCGACTTCGCACGTGGGACACGCGATGATCTATATCGTAATTTGTAACTGGTTTACGATTTCTTATACTTTTTACGACTATAATTTCAACCTTTCTCATGAAACAATGCCTACTGTAAATCAACACCTTTGGAAAAGAAAAACAAATGTTATCGCACCGGTAACGGGCGTAAAATTGGCATGAACCGTTGTTCATTTGAGCGAAATTCCTAAGTAGCTTATATTACCTCTATTAATTTAGAACTTAAGCTTACTTACTTCAACTTAACTTAAGAACAATGGTGGCCCAATGGTAACGGCAGCGACTTACGAGTTGCAGGTCGCGGGTTTGAACCCGAGCAGGAACTTTACTTTGTGCAAATCATTTCACCATCACTGCTCTCAAAACGGTGAAGGAAAACATCTTAAGGAAACTGACATGTCCTAAAACCAAAAATTCTCGAAGACATGTGACATCTACCAACCCGCACTGGGCCCACGTGGTGGATTACGGCCGACTCCTTCTCACCGAGAGGAGGGCGTGTCCCAGCAGTGGGAACATTATAGGGCTGATTGTGCAATTTACAACTTTAAACGTTATTAATGTGTTAAGGTCAGGTACTATGATCCTAAATACTTTAGAACTGACTATCTCCTAAACTCGAGAATCTAGACAGTACCGGTAGTGTATTATTATACCCGTTGTAAATCTTTAGGGTTATGACACCGCAAAGCAGATTTCAGAAGCTTCACTCGAGTGAATGATTTTTTTGTTTCATTCTACGTTCACACGACACCGAAGACATTACGTAGATTAGGTATTTTTTGGGTACGCTCGTTCCATCATAGACCTCATCCATCGCTTTCCATCAGGCGTATTCTAGGTCGAGAGCTGTAGGTACGTGTGTGCTACATGACATTGCTTCTTGACAAATTTCATGACTCGAGGTCAACGGGAAGTACCTACCCTATAGGTTTTGATTCCCTTGCGAGTATCAAAATATACGGCATAAACGGAACATAAATGCCAGTATCTTATGATTGCGTTGACTTAGCAGTTTGATTTTTTCACTGCTTCAAGGGATTGCAGCCTTGGGTATTATTATACGAGTTCCGTTTTTCCTTTTGAGGTTTGGAACCCTAAAAACAATTAAATAAAATATGAATAAAAGTTAAATTTGCTCCTTTTATTTTTAATTTTAAGGTTATTCTGTAGACGAGTGAAGAGTGAGTACCGAAATCAAAATCATTGTATCGGTTCAGTAATAAACATTTTTCACTTTGATTCATTTTCTGTTCAGATGTTTCGCTTAGAGTGAAAGATAAAAACGAGCAAAGAGTGAAACGCCTGATACCTCTTTACACAGAATCAATTATTGTCGTTGTAATTTGTTTCAGCAAGCTGAGTTCAAAGGTCCATTAATACGCTTTTTGCAACGTCTTGAAGTGTTAATGTTAACAGTAAATTCGCTTGATACTACCTTTAACTGAACTGTTGGCTGTAAAACAGCCTCGATCGCAGCTCAACTTGATCAGTTCATAAAGTTCAAGCACTTATTTTTGTAGGTAGTTCTTTGACCGTCGTTAAGGGTAGTCAGAATCCTGATAATCTGTCAACCAGTCTTACAAAAAAGTATCGTGTTTCCCAGTAACTGGGTCGTGGGGGTTAAATAGGCAGTAGCTCCATGTTATACTGGTAGGTAATCAGCTGCTTCCAGTTAGACTTACCGGCCACAACATAGTTAGGAAAAGGCTAGGCAGATGATAAAAGCATTAATAATAATATTTAATAATAATATTTATTCCTCTCTCCACAAAGGTTAGCTTATAAATAACACCTTAGGACTAAACAATAAGTAAGTACAAGATTAACTTTAACTGTTACTGATAAAAGCATTAACTGTTACGTAGACCATTTTCAGACATTTCTGAGTTTTCCAGAAGTTTATCGGCTACGTTGTTCAGAATACTGGTTAATATTGGTTGGTTATCCTTATTCAAGAAAAACCGGTCAAGTGCGAATCGGACTCGCACATGAAGGGTTCCGTACCACCGTACAACATTTAACACTACATATTTTTGTTCTTGTATGGGGACCTCCATTTTGTTTTTGTTTTACAAAAATAACCTCTGCATTAAATAATTAACTCAAAGTAATTAAATGCACTATAACCGGGGTGGTATATGCAATATAGTGCATATAATTACAGTCATATTAATAAATAAAATATCAATTAATTACTGAAAAACCAATAAATTAAAATTAATTTCATATCGATAAAAATAAAAATAAACAGTCTTCTATTTTTAGCCCATTTATATCACATGTGTCAATAGTGTCAATAGTGTCAATGTCAGTCAGCTGTCGCATGACAGCTGACTGACATTGACACTAGACAGTTGCCGACTGCTCTTGTTTGCTCACTCGTTTCGTGTTTTCCGATGCGTTTTGAGTGCTTTCCCGATTATTCTTCATTTTCACGACCACTGCTTTGTATTTTACGGATTCCGACCCTGCCTACCTTGTACGACCCTTGCTTTCACACACCAAAGATCGCTCACAAGTTTGATTTGGAATTGTTATTTTGGATTTTACCGCCGGCTTGTGGATTGGATATTGTTCAAACTATCGCTGTGTGGGATCGCTGTGTGGGATTCTGGGATAACAACTGGTCACTGCAATACACTGGGCCAAGACCCTTACACGATGATCCAATACCTCCTGGTTACTTAGGGGTCGCATACAATGCCGACATATAAGTCGAAAAACTTAATTTGATATTCGACGGCTTTCGTAGAGGAAAGGGTACCTATAGTAATACATTACTGTAATTGTATTGTAGGGAGATGAACTGTAGGCTGCTGCGCTCATAGTATGTGCATTATACCACCACCACGGTACCACGGTTTTGGTACCTTAGCTGGGCTAGGTACCAAAATCATATAGTAGGTACCACCTGCACAATTCCTAGACGACATTTTAATTATAATAGAAGACGAAGACCTTTCCATAAGTCCATACCTGTTACCTACCTATGACTTGAGGTCATTGACGTTCATTCATATAATTTTTCAAACATTTTCTACTAAATATAATAACTATTAGTGCAAAAGAACATATTTTGCACTTCAGGAATCAACTGTTAGTTAAACATAACCTCACTTTTACTTTATCTATAATATCTCTGTTCTCAGATTGACAAAATCCGCAGAATTTTCAGTGAAAGGGTGATAATATATAAGCTAATAATTGACACCACTTTCATCATTTTACACACAGCCCCAAGATTGTATGTAATCGTTCCAATATCCTTTTTGTGTTTTAAATGCAGGTAACCTACAAGTGGTTTAATTGTAGATAAGTGTGACGAAGATACAACCCGCCAGAGTTAACGTGAGACCCAAGTAGCCCTGCTTCTGCTTCATCCCGACCTCCGCGCCGTCACCGCTCTCGCTATCGATGCTTCAGTACCTACCATAGAAATTTGATTTGACGGCACGGTTGGCGCAGTGGTTAAGCGATTCCTGCACGGAACAAATATAATATAATAGTTGTTCCGGGTCTGGCTGTTTGTGTATGTGAGTTTAAATGTTTGTAAACGCACCCACGATACACAAGAAATTACTAGTGTGGGGCAAAAAAAAATAATTAAAATGTAAATTTTATATCTATGTTCAGTACCGTGCGCTTACGTCACCCGAGCGAAGTCTCCCTCATACTCTCAACTTAACTCTTCATCATCATCATTTCAGCCCGGAATCACCCACTGCGGGGTTATAGCCCACCCCTTTCGTCTGCCATTCTTCCCTGTTCTGTGCGTCTCTCATGCAGGTGTTTCCCGCGACATTGACGATATCGTCAACACAGCGGGCTTTTGGACAGCCCTGCTTTCTTTGGCCTAACCTTTGGAGTTAACTCTTGCGGGTTGTAAATGTAAATGATTTGACTTCTGTCTGTCTTTACAATTATCGCTGATGCAGATTACTCCTGCATGTATAATTATGATAAAAAATTATCACAAATAGGTAAGATATGTGAGTAATTAATATTATATCCGTATATAAAACCGTCGTAACCTGCAGGTGTTCCACAATAATAAAACGTAGGTAGGATGACGAAGTAGTTTATCACTCGATCGTCATAATAAATATAATGAATAGATGACCTGAAGTAAATAAAAATTGCAATCCAAGACAATTTCCTGAAGGTACACTCGATACTAAGAATAAACCGATAAACTCCTAATATAATCATGATGACGATTAGAAGACGATCATGTCAGTACGTTGGAGTTCTGTGAGATGAGTGTATGAATTTTGTCTAATTTTATTAAACTAATAATTATTATCTCCTTTATTTCAATATAAATAAATATATATAAATTATATTCATAAATATTAGAATATAAAAACATTAAAAATAGTAGCCCACCGGTATCGGGAACAGGGTCCAAGCTGCCGGCGGTCAGGGCTCCAGAGAGAGGAACCTCCTGACGATGCGAGCTGTGTCCAAAAGTACCGCTTTTCTGAATCAAGCCCTTGATCCAGCTACCCAACGAGAGCCTCCTCAGGTGTTGGTCGAGGCTCTTAGCTATTAACCCATTGGCTGTCACGACTGTCGGCACAATAACAAACAAGGCAACAAAGTCCACATGCCACATGTCGACAATCTCTTGTTTATCTTTCTTGGCTTTCACGAGGTTTTAATCATGCGGGGCGGTTTTGTCAACAATCATTGCGCGCCGGTCTGATCGATCCATCACCACTATATCAGGCTTATTGGCAACAATAGTCCTGTCAGTGATGACGGATCGATTACAGTACAATGTGATATTTCCATTTTGAGAACTGGGCCGGGTACATACCTGTAGTACGGCACCTCACCACCGACCTACCGATTCCACAAAGTTGTATTTAAGAGCAAGTTGCTGATAGATTATCCTGGCTATAAGGTTGTATCTATACAAGTACTCTCCATTAACTGGACGAGAACACCCGGAGGTAATAGGCCTGATTGATTCCCCCGGCCGGTAGCATGCCCGACAGATGTCAATCGTGCCGTCTTTCACAATAAATCTCTGGTAATTGTTAGTCGTCTTAACTTCGTCCATAATTGCACAGACAAAACCTTAGGTTTCTCTAAAGAGGTCACCGAAACGCAGCCAGGCTACGGACGCTAGTAGATCTACATCGGGCCCATAAAAAGTAGGGCCGAAAAAGCGTCCGAGAATCTCCATAATCTGCCATACTTCCATGTTATCATTAGTGTTAAGCACTACGGGCTTGCGCCAGTTCTCTTTACCCAAGGAGAGCGGGATGAGGCCCTTGTCCACCGCGACTACATCTCGATTCATCCACACGTCGATTTCTAGGAAATATTCCCTGAGACTGCTTATATGGCGATTGTGGAGAAAGCGTCGATGTCCACACTTTCGCGGGATATACAGCCTCATTAGATACCGATGACCGTGGGTGATGCATTTGATTTGCAGTCGGCAGCATACGGACCCTATCCAGGTCATCGAGTTCGATCTGAGTCCATTTGAGTATGATTTGAAAGAGTACATCAAAGCGATAAAAAATTAAAATCAAAATCAAAAGTCATTTATTCAAATTAGGCTGAGAATCAGCACTTTTTGAACGTCAAAATTACAAAAGACAGTCCCCCAAAAACGCCCGCCCTTCACCACTTCCTAGTGCTATTGCTGGGAAGAAGAAGTGGCGCAACAAACTCCCCAAAAGACGTGCATGCTATGAAGGTATATTATCGAAAATGGAAACAATGCTTATACCTACGTTCGTAAATATTTTCGAAATGAGTTTCAATAGCATTGGGATTGTTTATGGAAAAGCCTAAACATAATATTTTGCCATAGAGGTCCGAGGACTAGTTTAGACAATCGGAATTCGGAACAATTATGGCATTTTGGGCATTCCACCTTCTCAGATTATACCTAATAATGTATACTAGCGGGTAGGTACTGCAAAGTCTACCGACGATAGCTTATCGTTTTGTAATGGATATCAATACCTCTGGTCTCAAAGTTCGTAAAGGACATTTGGGCGAAAATGACTGTTTGATACTGTTTGACTCAGTTTTTAATTTTCTATCGATCTGTATATTCCGTTTTACGAAATTCACAGAAAAATGCCTTTACGACCCACTAATATGAGACGTTAAGCAAAGTCCACCACGAAAATATGGATGTAAATGACATTTAGTTACCAGAGTGAACTCATTTTGGTAGTAAAGCAAAGTATAAAACAAGTTTTGGATGTAAAATACATAGAGGGGCCCGTGGCTAAATAATAACAGCCGCACAGGTCGATCGATCAGGTTAAGCTACGCTTGCCGCGGTTGGTCTGTGGATGGGTGACCATCTGTACATACCAAGACCCGTCCGTACCTCGGAAAGCACGTTAAGCCGTTGGTCCCGGCTGTCGTTCGTACATCTTTGACAGTCGTTACGGGTAGTCAGAATCCCGCAAGTCTGACAACCAGTCTTACCAAGGGGTATCGTATTACCCAGTTACTGGGTTGTGGAGGTCAGGTAGGCAGTCGCTCCATGTAAAATACTGGTATTCAGCTGAATCCGGTTAGACTGAAAGCCGACCCCAACATAGTTGGGAAAAGGCAGGCAAATGACGATGGGTGTAAAATATTAAAAAAAATTCAATTGTCTTATACCACCTTAGGTGGTTAAAATAAGTGGTTAATATAAGGGCTGAGCGGAAGGGCCTGTCAGACTTTTACTGACTAAAACCCACCCGTGTTCCTTCAGTTGCCTGTGCCAGGGGCCACGGTATCTCTTTCGAACAACGCGCGGGGCATCGGCCCTAGCGGACCCCGTCAGTTCGTGCTGACATCTCTTTGAGGCGCGCGTGGAACACAACCGTCGACCCGGGCCTGGTCCTTACCGGGCGGCTGCCCATTGCTCGCCGCCCGCAAGCCCTCGCTTAAGGGCGCTGGGAGTCGGCTGTTGACTTCCATCCAGGGCGTCTCCTGCGGTGACTAGGGGCGTGAGGGCGCAATGATTGCCTCTCCCTCACGCGCATACTCCACCGTGTCCTCCGGGCGATCCGCACAGTGGTGACATCCTGGCGTTTCCTCCCGCCTGTACATCCTTACAATTTAAAATAAAAAAATACAAGTGTACTTTACTAGTTAGTAAAGGACACTATGGTCAAGGTTAACCCGAAAGTGCAATAAAAATTTCAAATTTCCGAAAAAAAAACCGAAAAATTTACAAGTCCCAAAAAATTTTTTATTGATTTTTTTTATTTCTTTGCTGCTCATAGTGCCCCTAAGCGTATACTCCAACTCCTAAAACTCCGCCCCTAAGATGACCCACTGACCCCTTAGGGAAGGACTTTTATTTTTATACTCGTAAAGGAAATCTATCTCGGTAAATACAGCCCTGGGGTAATCAAAATCAATCAAAATCAAATCAAAAGTCATTTATTCAAATTAGGCTGAGAATCAGCACTTTTTGAACGTCAAAATTACAAAAGACAGTCCCCCAAAAACGCCCGCCCTTCACCACTTCCTAGTGCTATCGCTGGGAAGAAGAAGTGGCGCAACAAACTCCCCAGCAGCACAGCTGTCTGTTCAATTAAAAAGAAAATACGTGATTGGATACAATACTAGGTTACCTAGATGTTCGGTAATTAACATTACAAAACAGAACATAAAATTAAATTATTTGCCATAATATGTCAGCTAGCCACGCCAATATACCAACAAATATAATGAAAACTATACGTACTCAAGCTAAAAAATAATTAATTAAAATGTAAATAAAAAAAAACTTAAAAAAAAACTTACTACCCAAATAAAAGCCTCCCTCCAGGCATAAAGGGCGTGACAGCTTACACATTTATGCATTGCTGGGTTCTAAGACCTGGCAGTAAGCTAATTCTGGAGAAGGAACATAAACATTGTCTTGCGTTAAACTAGGGTGACCAACTATTCTTATCGTCTAAGTAGTCGTTGATGGAATAGTATGCCTTTGAACAAAGGTTGGATTTTAGTTGAGCTTTAAACGCATTAAAAGGCAAGTCTAGAAAAGAAGAGGGTATCTTGTTATAAAAGGTTATACCAAGCCCAACAAATGAGTTATGAACCTTATGAAGCCGGTGAAAGGGGGCACGTAGTTTGTCCTTATTTCTAGTGTTAACACTGTGAATATCACTATTTTTAGTGTACAAGTGTAAATTTTGCCTAATATATAAAATGTTGGCAAGGATGAATTGTGATGCAACCGTGAGAATACCAATATCTTTAAAGAAATCTCTTAGAGAAACTCTGGCACCTAGCTGGTAAATTGCTCGAACAGCTCGCTTTTGAAGGACAAATATATTTTGTATATCAGCGGCTTTGCCCCACAGCAGAATACCGTAGGACATAACGCTGTGAAAATAACTAAAATAGACTAAACGAGCTGTATCAACGTCAGTGTATTGTCTTACTTTCCTGACGGCGTAGGCAGCCGAACTGAGCCTTCCTGCTAGACTTGATATATGAGGTCCCCACTGAAGTTTGGCATCTACTGTTAGTCCTAGAAAAAAATAATTATAATTTTTTTAACACTGCCCTAGAGATTACTATAAATTGTAAACACTTGTGTCCTAGGTTTCGTTTAAATAGCTCAAGAAACAAAAATGTTAGAGTAAAAATTTTTTTTGTTTTTTCGTTTTATGCTTCTCCTGAAAAGTCGCATTTTGTCCTTTACGACCTTTGAGCCCAGATGTATCGGTATGAATCTATCCAATACCCCATGTATTGCATGTATACTTATATGTCCTAGCATTCAGTCTAGTAAAATAAAAACAATATGGTTAAAAAATTAGGAAGAAATATGTCTGTCTGCGATAACGTTATAACGTGCACGTATTTCCATATATTGTATGGACGTTAGAAATGATAAAAACGCACATTACCAACTTCTTGAGGACTTTGCTACCCACACAAAAACAAGAAATACACTTAGATTTTAGTACAGCGCCATCTATTAGGCGGTTAAAATATTATGTCCATCATTGACTAAAGAGCTTTGTACGTGGTAACTCCACGATCTAACTAGATAGCCCTGTTCGAAAACATAATTTTGAAAGAATAATATGATATTATTTATTTTGAAATGAATCACAAGCTCAAATTTTTTACAAACAACAGGCTTAAATTTTTTATTTAAGTACTTATTTCATGCTTTTAGTGCAAAAGTGTCACTATATTTGCAGCAAACTGAAACTGTTTTCCTACTGTTCCTAGTTCTTGCAGTGACATCTGTGAATCAATATTGAAACTTTGACAAATTTACAGTCGTACTCAACGTTTGTAAATTAGCCGAGGTCACTCTTCTATTGAAGTTTGGGATACGTTTGGTAGATGGCGTTGTTTGAAGCTTAATAATGGTAACATTTTTGTTAGAACTCGAGACTGATGCCACCATAGATATCCGCGGATGCCACACTATTTCTAGATTACATATTAACAACAATAAACAATATTCTATTCCATTTATTTTTGAAGTAAACATTTATGATAAATAATAGACAATATTGTTTTACTATGCTAAGTATACTGTATTAAACTGTCCCACTGCTGGGCAAATCCTTCCAGAAACTCTATTCCCGCGCCACCTCGAACCAGCCCTCGCAGTACGCGTCCAGAAGGGTAATTGCGTAGCACACTATCAGTAGCGTATGGTGTTCATTTTGACAGTTCAACCACATTCATTGCTTTATTTACGTTGTTTAGTAGACATAATTTTCAAACATATGAAGCAATGGATTAGCAATATCCTTCAAAATGATTCTGATTGAAATTGATAGTGTGTTACGCAATTAAGGTACAGGTCAACATGCAATGTTATAAGATTTAAATTCTACGGAAAGATGCACAAAAAAAAAAATATGTATTAAGTGAAAATTAATATTAGATGTTACTCGGTACTTAAAAACTGTTATATCACTCAGTTTCAAGCCCAGCGGTTTTATTGACATGCTGATCAATGATATCCTGCTGAGCGTTCGGGATCAACGCCGCGACTGCTCACGGTGACACCATGGGTGATCGGGAGCATTGGGGAAGTGTGTTGCAGATGTGATAAGCAGTTACCGAGGAGTGAAAATTATTTAAAATGTGACAGTGAAAACTCCATTACTACATTTTTGAGGGACTCAAATGCATAGCTGCTAAGCGTAGCCATTGAGTTACTTGCCCGTTCTTCAGCGAAGCTTGGATAAGCAATAAAACTTTATTATATTCTTATCGTGTAAACAATCGATGCAAGCTCACTTTCGCAAGATTTTTAAGAAAGATTTGCTTGCGGATGTCAACAACTTCTGCACGTTTTCTCGCTAACTAATCGATCTTATGTAGATCGATTAGTTAATAGGAGAAGCTAAGTAATAACAGCCGCACGATCAATCAGTTTAAGCTACGCTTGCCGCGGTTGGTCCATGGATGGGTGACCATAATTTTATACTAAGACCCATCCGAGCCTCGGAAAGCACATTAAGCCATCGGCCTCGGCTGTCATTCATAGGTCTATGACAGTCGTTACAGAAGCCTGAAAGTCTGACAACCAGTCTTAACAAGAGGTATCGTATTAGCCAGTAACATGGGGTGTGGAGGTAAAATACTGGTATTCTGCTGCATCCGCTGCTGCATGGTTGGGAAAGGGCTGGGCAGATTGATTCATTGATATTGTTTTGTTTGTGTTGTTTTTTTATAAAAACGTTGCCCCACACCATCCAATAAAAAAAAATCCATGCTTTGGAATAGAAAAGTCATTTCAACATTATAGTAAAGATAGGCTGTTCAATTGTCGAAGCTATGTAGTTGCCCGTTCGTCTATACAAAAATGCAAAACTAAAACGTGTCGTAAAACCTTGTGTACCTAGCTCTGAAATTTTGGATTAGTCATTTTACTTTTCATGCCTGCAGTTCTGTTTTCATTATCTACCTTCCATCAAACTACATACAATACAACATCATATAAACCTCTTGTACACCTACAAGCACGCTCATGTACTTGCCGTCCGGCACTCCGGCCCGTCCATTGCCGGCGGCGTCACATTCACAAAGGGTGCAACCGGAACTCGACCGGCGACCGCTAATCCGACCTGCTCGTTGTGATGCGAACACCCGCGGCGGTGCACGTAGAGATGAGGAAGTGTCGATAGTCGGATGATAAGGATGCTAAGCGAGGGAATAGAAATGGAATTAAATTTTAGCTGTTTAGATAGTTCAAGTTAAACTCAAGCTGACAATACACAACCTAGTTGTTTCATCAAAGCCCGTTTGAAGAAGAAGACGACATTGGAGCTCATTTGGGTCAGACCGTTTTGTATAATTTCAACTACCTTTTTATACCGGCCCTGTTTTACCAGGAGTACTTATTGCTTTTAATGTACTATACATAAAATAAAAATAGACGAATTGCAACTAAGTAAGTAAGTCAATTTATGGATTTTGAAGCGACGATTTAACGACTTAAATACGATCATGTAAAATATTTATCATCAAACAAATTAGATTGAATGCTGCTCCAAAAATGTTGGAAAAAAAAAACTACTTACGCGGATAAATAAAGCTAAACGATAGCTAGATAAGTTACTTCCTATTGTACCTAGCGAAGATATAACCAGACCTCCCTTTACGTAATGACTCCCGTGGCTGTCAATCATACTTCATTACCGACATAATACGCGACAAATTATCGACATCGACACACCGACACAATATCGACACGTGTACGTCGATAGCTGCCCACCAAACTGTAGTGATTAATTTTTCTATTGGATCACCGCTACACGCGCTGCGGACAGATTTGGTTACTACTAAATGGGGAGATATTTTATTTGGTACAGCTGGCTGCTGCATGTGCATTTTATTACAGACACTTTATCCAATAGGTGAGTGAGGTTGACGCCTTAACCTTTTTATAGACCACCTATTTTGTCACAATATTTTACTCTTTAGCATTCTAATCTGGTACTGATTAAGAACCTTTGAAAAATAGTTGACTAAAGGCTGGCCCTAAAGCTTTCCGACTTCCACCCATAACGTCTGTCACTACATATGACTATGAGTACTATGACAGATAATAATAATTACAATAATAATGAACAGATAATAAAAAAATCATATGGATTAGCAATTTCCTTCCCGGAATGTTACCACATCATAATGATATTTCATGTTTTACCATTTTTTTTAATGTATGTTTATTTTATTTCATTTCATGTTTTGATTGTTGTTTTTGTCTAATCATATTATGTTGCACTGGTTTAGTTCCTGTCGTATGTTTTGATTGTTGTTTTTATTTATTTATGTCTAATTGCATACTGCACTGGTTGACGCCATCACGTCAACGCCGGCTACCGCTGTAAACCAGCGCTGGGGCTCTGTCTCGCATAGGGTATTAGCATTATGCTGAGTGATGGCCGTTTTTCGTGGATGTGACGCATGCAAAAAAAATAACAAGTTAGGGGTAACCTAACTTGTTATTTTTTTTGTGTATTTATGTTCTTTTTTATGCGTCATGTTTGCCGCAAATAAATGTATTTTCTTTTCTTTCCTTCAAAACCTTTCAGATTGTGATTGAAAGTGATTTGCGCAATTAGAGTGCTGGTTGGAGATCAGTCTACGTATTCTATTTTTTCCCAAGGGATTTAATTTCAGTTTTCCATACAAATCAGTAGCTAAACCTCGATCTTTCAGTTTTATAAGGCCACTAGCTGCGTTCCACCCTTGCACCCTCATAAGTCTCGATCCCGCGGGAAACCCTTTGTTCTAATCAAGGTCATGGTCTACCCATGTGCCAAATTCCATCCAAATCCGTTCAAGCGTTTTAGCGTGAAAGCGTAATAAGAAAATAATTTCCCTTTATAATAATATTAGTTTAGAAAAGTGTGTAAAACCACCACAATTTCCCAAACAAGAAGCTCCCTAACAAGCAACAAACCGTCAGCGACATCTCATTTCATTTTCTTCCACCTACATTAATCACGGCCGTCCAGGCGGTCTTTTGTGAACGAAATTATGGCACACCATGAGTTATGGCGTGGAATTTAATGTACTAACCACAATGGCTCATTGATTCGGTTAGACTAATGTTCTGCGGACACGCTATGAGAGTGATGTATGGCTTCGTTTGTGTACGGGTTGTGGGCGGCTAGTGATAGGATTGAAATGGTAATAGGGACTAGTTGATTTCGTGAATTGGTATTGGTTTAATTGTCTAAGACAATCGATATTCGAAGTGTAGTTTTGCATCTTCGTCAAATTCAAGGAGGTAACTATGCTACTGATTCTCGACACGAATCAATAATAAAATAAGTAAGTTTCTTTTTTCTAATTTTCGGAAATTGGCATTTTTCAACGCATTTTTAAACGCGGCCTATGTGAGACCACACTGTGACTGCCCTTTTACACACACATCACACGCAGCCGCTTATACGATACCATAACGCGATTTCTTTGAAAGTGGTGTAGGTATTCTGAAATACTGGCGAACATAAATAACTAAAAAACAAGTATGTATTCATTATTTACTAGGGATCGTAATTTTATTTGATTATTTATGTCTTCTATCACAGCCTCCTGAAATTTGACGAAGATGCAAAACAACAGCCGGTCGATTCTGTAAAAATCTCACCGTGTAAACTCAAGTGTAGTGAGCTTGATGTGAGTTGTCAGTAGTGTCAATCCCTGGCATTATTTGGAATGACAGCACTCCACGCTCACTTCACCTAAGTTTTCACGGTGAGATGGTTACAGAATCGCACTGCTGCTTGTATATCTATACTAATCCAACACAAGCATAATACAAGCATTAGGTTGCTTAGCTTGGGACAAATGGTGCTGTGTGAAATGTCCAGGGATATTATAATTATTATTACTAATAATAAAGCTGAGGAGTTTGTTTGTTTGTTTGTGAACTACGAGTACCAGTCAAAAAAATCGGATTGCATTTGATAGCCCAATTTTTGAAGAAGGCTACGGGCTATTTCACATCACGCTAGAACCTTTTGGAGCCGAGCAAAAAGAAAAAAGCCAGATCGAACGCTAAGCGGAAACGAACTACAAGCTCGGGCAGGTGATGCGATGCGATGGATTAGATCGAGGGAACAAGAAATTTCACGCAGACAATGCCGCGGGCAGAAGGAAATTTTATAAAATAGGTAAAAGCAAATTCGTTTTTGACTTATTTACTTGAAATAACTTGAATGTGGCTGAAATGAATTCAAACTATGATGTAATAAAAATCCCTTACTGCTGTATACTATCTTTGTCTATGAAACTCCACTTAGGTTAGATGAAATTAATATAAAAGGCACAAAACACACACAACTCTTTGTTCACATAAGAATTATTCATACATCTCGTGAAAAATACGTCCTACATTATTTTGGATGATTCGACGGAATCCAGCCAGTGTTAGTCTATCCAGACCAGACAGACTAAAATCTTAGTAAATATAGAAATAAGAACATCAGACAGCCATGTTTTAAATTCAAAATAAAATATCAAAAGTCATTTAATCAAATTAGGCTGAGAATCAGCACTTTTCGAACATCAAAATTACAAAAGACAGTCCCCCAAAAACGCCCGCTCTTCAACACTTCCTAGTGCTATCGCTGGGAAGAAGAAGTGGCGCAACAAACTCCCCAGCAGCACAGCTGTCTGTTCAGTTAGAAAATACTTGATTGTTTACAATACTAGGTACCTATGTTAAGTAATTAACATTAGTATATTTAGTATTTCAGAACCTTTAATCAGCTCAAGTACTAAGCTAAGACAAATTAAATTCTTGTTTTTTAACGGACCAAACAGAACATAATAACTGCATTTAACATTAATGAATTAAGCCATATCACCTTACCACTACTCGTACAAAAAACAAAAATTGAAATTCATAATTTATTATTCCCTAAAAAAGAAACTAAAATCCCCTCGTCATTCAGTAAGTAATCAGTAATAGGAACCCGCTTCATCATTACGCCCAATATTGAGTGTAACGTCGGGTTTAATACGGTGGGTAGCGAGTTCGAATCCCGCGGGGCGCCGTCCAGGGGTCTTGGAAATTACGGTCATAGATTAAAGTTTATTGGAAGGTAGACTTCTTCTTTTCGTCGCTGTATGAAATATTTTGTAAAAAAATCAAACTTGCACAATCAATACAATATAATTTACTAGCTGCGCCCCGCGGTGTCACCCGCATAAGTTTCGATCCCGTTTAAATATCGGGATAGAAAGTGTCCTATATGTTAATCCTGGATATAAACCATATCTGTGCCAAATTTCATCCAAATCCGTTCAGGAGTTTTTGCGTGAAAGAGTAAGAAACATCCATACATCCATCCATCCACACAAACTTTCACGTTTATAATATTAGTAGGAGTAGGATATTAGTAGGAAGCAGGATTAAAAACTGTCTAATACAAAACTAGAGAAACTTTCAAAGAGAGATATCCTAGATACCTATGACGAAAACTAGCTGGAGTTGGCAAAAACCACGAAAATAATGGAAGAATATAGAAGAGACCCTTACCTACCAATCACTGGGAGCATGCCGCCTTAAAAACAAAAATCATATTTTGTCAAAAAAATCGTCTACATCTTCATTATCATCGTCCAAAGCTCGACTTCACCCACAGCTGAGCCTACGCCTCATCTAGGTTCTAATCGCGATGGTAACAGTGTCGTCCGCCCATCTCACTGCCGGACGACATTGTCATTGGTCTACATGAGTAGACTTTTTTAAACTTATTATATTTTTGGTTGCTTGAATAAAAAAACTCCCAAAAATGAAGGGCGATCGTCAAAAAAAGTCTAAACTTTTTTCATTTTTGCTGAGCGTCGTGATGATGTGCTGCGGCTAACTGCAGCACATCATCACGACGCTCAGCAATGAGCCATTAACTGAAGGAGGAGTATAGAAAGCTCAAAATTGTCAGTTACGTACTGATTATTTTTATGAACCACTCTTGGCATCGCTAAAGAGTGGTACATCTGCCATAAATTACGTAATCTATGCAACACTTTCAGGGTTCAACAGAAAGGGGTCTCTCTCACCAGGAGGTCAAAAATAATCCCGCCATGATTTGAAATTGATACAAAATTTGGTTTCGTTCAATAGCCGTATTAAGTATTTGGACCCTTTGTTATTAAGATTGAATTGTATTCAATGGTTTTAGACAATCTTTTTATGCGGAATAAATCCCTTTTTTTAAATATAATGATTTTCTGATGATTATGAATTTTGTTGGCAGGCAACTGTGAAAGGAATGAGGTTTACACACGGGGGTTCTAGATACAAGCTATTGATTGAAATAGATTGTTATTTTGAGAATATTTTAGCTATGGTTTTCTCTTAAAACGTTGACGGCCAGACAACAGACACAATAGAAAATCTATTGTTCGCGGTCACCGGTGACCGCTGTGGCAGTAGACAACCAAGTATTTTCACATGACTATCCAAGCATAGGTACGATGGTTTTGCAGAAGGATATCTGCATGCATAGTATATTCCATTTGTTATTGTTCTGTATGCTATGTAGAAAGATTCATTTGTCTTTTTATCACTTTCGATTGCATAACGCTTCTTTAACAATATCATTTTTTTCTATTCAATGGTCAAGGAGTTCTAACGATTAATCATCTCCGAATTAAATGTGTATTATGTGAAAAAATGTACTTCCGACCAACTCACCAAATACGCAATAAAAACCTGCTCCACCCCACATGTAATATGATATAATAAAATTGCCAACATAAAACACACTAGCGCTCATTCCTCATATTTATGATGTCGATTCGCCCCGAGCCCGCTATTTTTACTATCCCGGGTCATCCCTTAAATTCTTTTTATTGCTGGCCTTGTAAATCATGGCGTAATGCTCCAGTGCATTATCCGTAGGGAAACTTCATTATGGCCGTTTTAATGGTTCGAAGGAGCGATAAAATCTAGCTGGTGGCGAGCGAGCGGCCGGCCGACGTAATGGTGGTAGGGACTGTTTGTTTTTGTGCAAAGTGGGATACGTTCTGGTTTTTGTGTAAAGTCGTGTAGGTTTTTGTTTTTATGAAACACCGGTAAGAGATGAATTGTAGTGTACCATGTCATTAGAGGTTGCCTTTTAGATGAAAGTTCTGTAGATGAGGAATGTGGTTGTTGATATGTCACATGAAGTTTTGGACCTAGACTACACTACACAGCACAGCGTATATACAAGGTATTGTTTTGCATCCGATTCCTATCAAATTTCAGGAGGCTGTTATGAAAAACATAAATAATCAAACAAAATTACGATCCCTGGTAAATAATGAATACATAATTACTTGTTTTTTTATTTATTTAAGTTTGACAGTATTTCAGAATACACCACTTTCAAAGAACAGAATCGCATTATGGTATCGTATAAGCGGCCGCGTTTTGATGTGTGTGTAAAAGGGCAGTTACAGTGCAGTCTCACACAGACCGCGTTTTAAAATGTGTGTCACACAAACGCCGATTCCCAAAAATTAAAAAAAAAAAAAACTACTTATTTTATTATTGATTCGTGTCGAGAATCAGTAGCATAGTTGCCTCCTTGAATTTGACGAGGATGCAAAATGACGCCTTGTATAGGACTTTTTCTATAACTTCTGAACTAATTTGACACAAAAGTTCCTGATTTAATATAATTACGTTCTTGTTTCTTTAGCTTACTGTTTTAGATGCTTTCTATCTTATCTCTTTCAATATCATTCCCGTTTCATTTCATTTTTATATATTTTCAACAATATAAACTAAATGTGTGAAAGTAGCCTTTGGCTGTTTTATGTTAAATAAATAAAGAAATAAATCACCAATGATGACTTAATTATTTACGACACTAAATTCACCTTTCTAAATTTTAAACCAGGACTGTCCCCCTATTCTCAAAACAATGCTCCACGCAATAATAGCGGGCGATACATCACGCGCAATTTGTTGCGATAGCTCTACGATAGGTGGTCTGCGAATGGCGCTCTACCTACTTTATTGCTCTATAAAAATGTTAGTCCACACGCTTTCAGGTTCCTTGGGCTCTTTGGGCTTTTAAAGGTAATATTTTAAAAGTGGTAAATGGAAAATGTATGAACTTGTAAGCTTTCGTTTGTTCAGTATTATCTGGTGGAATTACTCTCTCTATTTGGGTTACCTCTCTCCCTATGTCCAGGCGTGGACTGCAGAGTGCAATAGCATGATCAATTTCTTCAGAAGGTGAATATTGTGGATAAGATGGGATGAGCACAAAAGCGGTTTTCAAAGTAAGCAAGACAGAAGTGGAATAAAAGGATTAACAATATTTTAGAAGTGCAGTAATGGTAATATCTGGCCTGTATCACGTAAGGTAAAAGTGGAGTTAAAACTCAGACCCAAAGACATGAAGTATCTAGATAATAATTTCAGGGTAACTAAAAAATCACGCCAAATCCTCCAATTTTCCTCCTCACAAAATATCCGTGTTCACATTAAGTGTTCATAATAACAAATTGAATTGATGCGGCCGGCTGATCGGACCACAATTAAGGCGGGCTGCTATAAATCGGCGCGTATCTGATTCTGAACATGAAAGAGGCGTTGCGGCTCGACAGCGAATAAGCAGTCGCGTGGTACAACGAGAGGGTTTTTATAACGATATAATTTATAATATTTATGTAAATTATGATTTAGGATCTAAGCTTGGTTGTGAGGAAAATGATGTAAACGATTTATGGAATTAAAGAAAGGAAGAAGTGCCTACCATGTTATTATTATAAGTAGCTAAGGAACATGAAGATGTACAGACAACGATAAGGATACAATGAAAGAAAAGTCAAAAAAATCATAAAAAATCTGAGTCATTATGATTCAGATATCTGGTTTCTAGCTAGTGCTGCGTTGGTGATCCTAGGCATCATTACCTTGTTAAGTTTTTCATGAATTGATTTGTGTACCTATAATAGGTAACCATGAAAAACTTATGTAGAGACAAGCCAAAATAGCGATAGTCGCAGGAATAATCCTGAGGTTTAATAGTTCATGTGTTCAGAGATGGTTCTCCTGAAGAAATCAATGATTACTTTACTTCTGAAAGGTCCTTTGACTCTCGCTCTTGCTGTGTCTCTGTGCACAAAATTATACAAATGTTTCGCTCACATGTTAACATATCGTTTGACGTTCGACGCACCCCTTTGTGTCTGATCCGACGTGTGGAAGAATATATCAGCACTTCAAAGTAGCCTGCCCGTTGGTCGAAGTTAATAATACCAGAGTCTAGATTTGCAAACCTTCTCTTCTTTAAGCTAAAAATAATAAGTGAGACTAGGTGCGATTTTATCAGAAATGTGTCAGGAACTTTTCAGAATAGACCAACGCAAAGAATTGAAAGTAAAATTACTAGTTTAATCATCATTATATTCTGTCCTCTGTGTCCTAAAATATGTCATAGTCAAAGTAGAGGTCACTTTGGCTACGCTGCCACCGAAGATGTCGTGGAAGTAGCGAAGTTTTGGAAATGCTGGAGTAGAGATTGAAACCTGGTAGTAGAGGTGTGGACAGACAGACGATGAGCTGGACCGATGACCTGGTTAATATTGCTGGACGACTCTGGCTTAGGAAGGCTAGAGACACAGAATAGTGATGTGCATTCAGCATTGGGTGGCGGAAGGCTGAAGAAAAAGAAGAAAGGGAAAATACCTAAAATACAGTCGTGCCAGCAACACAAAGAAGAAAAAGAAGACTGCTTCAATGAAAAATCATATCACTATATTGTACCAATCAGCCCCACGTTACCACGCAATCTCCTAAAATTCCCTACAAAAAATATCTGAAAGCCTTTACCAAACAGAAGTTACTGTTAAAGATTCCACATTTGATATATTCGAGCACAATAAATATTGTTACAAAAATGGGGAAACAGAGACATAAATAATGTTCAGTATCGGGCCGAACTCGTAAATATCGGGTCGTGAGAGCACCCTGCCCACATTGCCTACTGCCTCTAGATACAAAGGAAGATGGAAATTTAATTTCAATTTTAGTTCTCTTAGAGTATGATTTAGTTCATCTGCAAGGTGGTGTTCATTATTTTAACTTGGAGAATGTTTAACGAAATATATTGCTGGTTGGTGAGATGGCGAGATGAAAACATGCTAAGCATTTCTGAGTCATAAAATCGGCTTCCCATAGTTAAGGAGAAAAAACAAGATAAGTTATGGCTAGATAAATTCTGTGACGATCAACATTTAGATAATGTAAGTCCACTAGACAAAATAAATAGTACCGTTTGTTTTCGTACTAGCCATACTAATGAGCAGTCACACAAAACTGACATGCTCACTGGCGCATCAAACAATTCCATCCACAGGTCATGAGAGCCAAAATGAAATCATCAACCATGCAATGATCATCAATTCAACACCTGAAATCATGTCACTGACGCCATTACACATAAATTACTAATAATATGTTTGTGTAGCGGTCTCATATTGTCTGGCAGAGCTCTAAATCACTGTTACAAATCACTGTTGGTTCGGGCGGTGATTTCGGAACGATATTATAATGCATTCTGTGTTTGATAATGATGTCAAATACCTTTGTATTGTCGTACATCAAATTGTGTTTATGAGTAAAGGGATGTTATGTGACAAAGCATTTCCGAACAGTAGTAACAACATTGATGCATATTTGATTGCTCTTGATTTAATATATTTTATTGTTACAATTTTAAGAAAGCTTACAGACTAATACAGTCATGTAAATGGTAACGAAAAAGTAAACAACTGACAATTTCTAATTACAAGCTTCCACATATATATTACAATGTTATAAAAGAAGATTAAAGAAAAAAAAAGAAAAAAGAGGCATGGGAAACAGGCAGGCTAATAATAATAATGCTAATAATTATCTGATGGTTATAATAGTCTTGCCTGTGCCTCCTAAACATCACACATGACACGGATACAAACTTAATGACATAATGGGGTAGTTGCTCTCTATACCTTGCACTTCTTCACTTGCGTAAACTTTAGAACTGGAGTCTTTATTTTCATGTTCAATTTCTTAGCAATTTTCTCAAATCCCTTCTAAATCCTTTCCTTGTCTTGACCGTATGTTTTCCCTTTGATGCCTGTAACTACCTGCTTACATTAGATTGCCTATGATTTCCCTTCCAGGATCGACACCATTCTTACCCATCACCTCATTCGCGACCATCACCTCATTCGCGACCACCCCCTCAAGGGAGCATAAACAAACAGCATGACTGTACCATTAGGTTACTAACCAAACTATTCGCTCAGCCGACACAGTTTGCTCAGCCATTCGTTACCGCACTAAATCACGCACGATTGCATGCGCACACAGTTCTACACAGTATTAATTTGTGCATGTTGCTGTGAATGTGCAAAACTTTTGGAGGAAACGAAATGACTTCTGTTGTGCAATTTCCCCTAAGTTTTTTGCTGAACTTGTAGATTCAAGGGAGCCATTTTGTGTTTTTATTATTGAGAAGCGATAACGAGCTATGACGATGATGAGCTATGCTATGATTGTCATAGGAAGACCATTCAAGACAAAAACTATTCTATTTGCCACCTCGAGGCTAAGACCGGTAGCAAAGATAGCTACGCGGAAGATCCAATTGGGCGGTGCACACATCCATCTACGAACGTTGTTCGGTCTTCTTTTGTCATTCCTAATATCCTGCCGACAGCTAAGCTGCACCCTAGTTTTATTGTACGCACGTGTGAGGTTCAGGATTGCAAATACCGTCTTACCAGAAGACGTGTGAACTGAATGAAATCAATTGTTAAAATAGACAAAACACTCAATAAAAATACACAAAGAAGAGTTCCAGATATGAAACATACCTATAGCGTGTTGTGAACTCACGTTCTTTGGCAAGTGTTATGACCAATAGTGTATTTAAAGAAAGTGGTAATTAAAACATAAGTCGTGTTTTGCAAAACACCGTAATCATAATAAGTATTTTGACAAAACAGACCCCCAAAACTTAGTGAAAATGTTGATACGGCATCCTATGTATCCGCATGTAGATATGTGTTACGTCAAAGACGATATTTACAATGTTTTGTGATTGCATGGCAGAGATGTACCCCTCATCAAAGTACACTGAAATACAAATTTATCTTTTTGCTGAGGAATCTAAAATTAAATAAATATCCGGAACATATCGTGATGCCAAAAACTATAACTCTGTTTTCGACCATATACAGCAACATATTATACACATACGGTAGTGTTGGGACAATGCGAGCTCGATGTCTCGATATGAGCGAAATATGCTAAATTCAATAAAGCTCACGACCCGCAGGTGTGTAGGGTTGGCTGGTTGATAAAAAAAGTTTGTTCCGTATGATTTATGTCTAAATATCTATTACAGGAGTACCTACGGTCTACTCAAATGGGTGCGAAGAAGTATTTTTCATTAACGCATCTATTTGATATGATAATATTGACAGCTTATTATTTTGCATCATTTTAATCCTTTAAAGTTAATTTGACAATGACGTTTTTCATTGCGCTCAATATGACCATGTAAGTTCTTTCACGGTTTCACCATCCTCACTTGATAAAGATTCTTCGAGAAACGAAGCTGCGTTTATCGTTTGTGCGTAAACATTACCTGCAATCGAAAACGGGACATTTGCATATACGCTGAACACTGAACAGGTGCGGTCAACAATTCCTGAACATTTAGACAGCCTCGCTTTACGTAACTAATGTCTATGATGTTGATAGCACACCGTTCACTATCACCACCACATACAGTGGCAACACTGGCAACCCTGTACACCGATGTGCGATAGTGCGGGTCACGCGGTGATTTACCGCGCCGTAGATTATCGGCGCACGCGCTGCCGGCCACAAAGCCATTAACGTCGCAATGATATGCTTGTACAGGGGCAGGCAGTAGCTCAGGTTACCACGTGAAAGTGGAATGATTGTCTTATAGATTTACTTCTCTTGAGGAAGAATTTGTCCTGGTACCAGACACGTATGAGTATAGATTAGTGTGCTATTCTGCACAAAATAGCATTACTCTATATCCCTGATTATTAGCCATTGTAATGTGTTGATAAACATTTTGTCTTTAGGATATGTAATACATGATCAGCACATTGGATTCGAATAGAATATACCTAATATAATTACGAAGTATTGCCGTAATACATCACCTGCCAGTTTTGCCCAGTTTGTTGGTAGTATATCCCTCATAAGTCCTTATCAACAATCAACAAACGGTATTCAATACACTCAGGCATACGTCACGAGTTTTAAAGACTCAATCAGAAATATTTTAATACTCAGAGCTCACTTCAAAATTCCAAAGCCCACCTTAATTCAATTAATTTACCCATCAACCTCCCCCTCTCTTTTGTCATGAAAATCAAAGTACCTTAGAGTACATACATAATTTACATGCCGAGCCGTTTATTAAAATCTTCGTACGTGATTAAGATGGTATACTCTCCCCTCAACTGCGTTAATTTGACAAATAGGCGTCGAAATTGTCGCGTTGGGGCTTCAAGGATGCTTCGAATCTCCGCCCATCCGAGACTGTGATTTGTATGGGAGGCAGAGTGTGATTTTTATAGATAGGACAACCATGTACTAAAACCTTTTTGATAAAGCTTCTATTAAACCATTAATAAAAGCTTTATAAAAAAGGTTTTATGTTAAAACAAACCCATGATTATCCTGTTTATAACAGTCCATTTCTAGACATAATGATTAAATACTAGCTTTTGCCTGCGACTTCGTCTGCTTTCCAGGATGAAAAGTAGCCTATCTCCTTCTCCTGGTCATGGTCTAGCTATGTGCCAAATTTCATCCTAATTAGTTCAGCCATTTTAGCGTGAAAGCGTAGCAAACAAACTTACTTTCGCAATTATAATATTAGTCAGGATGTCGGCCTTTCCAATCTCACACTATTTTACCCTGATACTTAGCTACTCTCATCCAGCCACCCTGTGAAGATCGTCTAACTGAACAGACAGCTGTGCTGCTGGGGAGTATGTTGCGCCACTTCTTCTTCCCAGCGAAAGCACTAGGAAGTGGTGAAGGGCGGGCGTTTTGGGGGACTATCTTTTGTAATTTCTGACGTTTGAAAAGTGCTGATTCTCAGTCTAATTTGAATAAATTACTGATTTCGTCGCTCCACAGGGTTATACTGCAGGTCAAAAGCCTTTTTATACAGAGAGGAAAGAGTGTTCAATAACATGCACACTTGCTCAGTAGGTACGATAGCTGTATGTTTAGTCCAGGATACCTTAAAACGTCTATGACTGTTTACTTCATTGGTCTTCTTCGTCGTCTTTTTTCCACAGGAATGGTTTAATGTATGCTTTATTTCAGTACCAAACAAAAGTTGTTCTTTTTCTTGACTCTATGTACGAGTATCCTCATAATCTTTAATTACGGCTACTCTTAAGAACAGGCGCCATATTCTCAACCAAATCATGTCTTCAACTAACATCACCTTTATGTACGGTAACATAAGATTCACGTCAAACACTATGAGCGTAGCAATAAGTTGGTGCTGAGTTGGTGATGAGTCCTGAGTGGTAACTTGAAATAATGTTGAGTGCTCGACGTAGTTACTAGGGGGCGTGTCCTACTTCTGTCACGTGGTACTTATTTGAATTGGGCCAAAATTAAATGGAGTCGAAATATAAGAAAAAATACGAGTATATCATGCATTTACTTTGTTTTTTCTTCATATTTTTTTAAGTGTTAAAGAAATATGATTTTTTAAGGGTTCGTAACAATATCATAACATGGTCTTTAAGTGATTGGCACTAGGTTGTTGCGATCATTGTAGAGTATTGTATTGTAGCGTCGGAAAGCACGTTAAGCCGTTGGTCCCGGCTGTCATTCGTAGATCTTTGACAGTCCTTACGGGTGGTCAGAACCCCGAAAGTCTGACAACCATTACCATGGGGAATCGTGTTACCCAGTTGGGTTGAGGAGGTCAGATAGGCAGTCGTTTCATGTAAAATACTGGTATTTAGCTGCATCGGGTTAGACTGGAAGCCGAACCCAATATAATTGGAAAAAGGCTGGGCAGATGATGATTTCGGCCATGGCGATGATCGTATATTATGATCATATAATATCGAGCATATCTTACGATCCCGTAAAATATAAATACTACCAGCTAGATCAGTGTTAGTCATATTAGCACTTGCTAACTTCCTCTGTATTTATCATGCCAGTCATAACAAAAGACTTCTCTTTTTACATACAGAAATAAATAAGTACATAACGTTTGTTTGTGCTGCTATTAGTGAATTGTGAAATGGTGGAGTGTCGTTGTGACGAGGGGCTCGTTAGTGATGGGCGGGGCAGTACAGCACTAGTGAGATTTATTTAAAGAGAATTGTATGACTGGATTGTTTTGATTTGTTTACTACTGCGAGAGGAAGGGCTGTGAATCCCGAAATAAATACGTGAGTGAAATCGTAAACAGTAAAGCCTGTGGCCTGTGGTAAGTTGAAGCAGCAATGATAAAAGTTGCACCGTTTAAACAGCGTTTAGACGATGCAAGCATACGTTCTTATGAGCTGATGACAATGGTGCGTAAACTTAAGTCGCTCATCGTATCCGAAAGTGAAACTGTACACAGAGCATGTCGATTTAAAGGTTTTCTCATTTTAGTCCATCTACAATGAAGTTAGAAACGATGTTGTCGAGAACATACTTCATTTTGAAAGCAATATTCTTCTTCTTAGAAACAGCTGTATTATTTCCTTAGCTTTAACAAGAACACATACATTAGCAGGAACTCCCTCAATCACAGAACACAGCATTTCCCTTAACAGCCCGCCTGGAGTGACAACGGGGCGTGTCATCCCGCCTTCCCCGACAAATTATACACTGCCGCCCCAAACCGACTACAATGGTCTCGTCACCTTTCACACGGTTCAATGTATACCGCTCAGCATTGTTTGAACCAGTAGGAGGTAGTATTTAAAGGAATGTGCTGAATAGATTGAACGCTGTTTGTTTGAAAATATTTGGTGTTATTCTTTTAGTTTTGATATGGTTTTATTGATGGCTAGGTTTTGTTTGTAGTCGTAAATAATTTAGAAGTATTGTTGGGCATTTTCAGGGGCTTGTGGCTAAGTAATAACAGCCGCACGGGTCGATCGATCAGGTTAAGCTACGCTTGCCGCGGTTGGTCCGTGGATGGGTGACCATTTTCACATACCAAGACCCCTCCGTGCCTCGGAAAGCACGTTAAGCCGTTGGTCCCGGCTGTCATTCGTGGATCTTTGACAGTCGTTACGGGTCGTCAGTAGCCCGAAAGTCTGACAACCAGTCTTACCAAGGGGTATCGTATTACCCAGTAACTGGGTTGTGGAGGTCGGAGATAGGCAGTCGGTTCATGTAAAATACTGGTATTCAGCTGCATCCGGTTAGACTGGAAGCCAACCCCAACATAGTTGGGAAAAGGCTAGGCAGATGATGATGATGTTGGGCATTTTCACACCTTCTGGATTTCAATTGCTTTGATGTATTTTCATACTGTAACTACTCACTGTATTTTATTTCTTGTTCATTATACAAACTCTGATGAAAACACTTCTTGAAGTGAAAATTCTGTAACAGCTCCATGTCCACTACTTGTAAGTCTATTTTTAAGTTCCAGTTATTTACGTCTTGTTCAATTTAGGAACTCCTAACCCAAAGACGAGTGATGCATTCTAGGTTGATTCATTCAATATTTGAATAAGAATAAGGTTGAAACACAAAGCAAACTACAAACAACAGACCGTGGAACGTCCAAATAAGTTATACAAAATGAAATAGCAAGAACCGACTGAAAGAAACGCATTACTTTATTCTCAGGAGAATCACAAGCATACTTGGAATGTTATCACTGCAATGTTTCTATTTTGAGCGATATTGCTATGACTGCGAAGTAGGAAGACGGTTTTGTTGAGGTTTTGTTTGAGAGAAAAAAGTTATTTTGTTTGTTCTCGTGGACTTTTTTGATGGCCTGGATAGAGGCTCAATTCAATGCTCAATGCTAAAATAACATAGGCACCTTTAAAAGAAGTGTATAAACATAACGTTTTGTAAATATCTAACAATTTAGACCATTGTGGGTGAAACTAGACAGTTTCGCAGTCAGAGTACCATTTGGAGAGCGTTTCTGAGGCCGCTGTTATGGCGCCAAGGAGTCAACTATGAGTCCAAGAAGTTCTTTAAAAGGGACTTAGAATATCGCTATAAGCCATGGTTTCTAGATGTAGCAATTTCCAAATCTACTTATTAATGAGCATTACCTCAAGTTAGCTACATCAAATAAATGATTGAACCTAAGCTTACCGAGATCTTTATCAACACTAAGATCCAATACTCAAGATAGCCTTCTTCCAAGAAAAAAGTAGTCGTAATGGTTACGTTGGGCGTAACCATTATTAACATTGACTACTTATACAAGACCTCAATTCATGCCCAAATAAAATAGCCATACATTCCCATCTTCATAAGATGAAGTGCAGACATAATTTGGAAGAAAATGCTGGCTGGTACAGTGTGCCCAGTCTAAATAATAAAACGCTGGCGTTCGGCCTAGGCATGAATCTAGGATGTAACAAGACAGCCAAGCTATTATGCTTTGAAATGCTGCGTATCACCGGTTTTAGATTCTTTGTCGCTTTCGAGTTTATTTCTAAACGGATACTGAACTTTCCACCATGTTTGCCTATGTTCAAAGTTGGTTTTTGAAATATCGCCATTTTGATCAAGATAAATAATGGGTTTATCTGGAAAATAATAAAACGTATGGTTATTTGCAAGTTTGTGCAGGGTAAATATGTATGAATAGGTATACTCTCGTAGTTGCGTCATCATTTTGGACAACGATTCCCCATAAAACAAAACTTCACTAAGTTTGAAATTATCCAACTGTCACATAGGCAAATAAACCTTGTCGTTTTGTAACGTGCAAGTGACATTCAATCACTGAGGTAAGGTATTGTAGTAAAGCAATTACGAGATCCACTACACATAAAAGATAAGAGAATATTTGTCTTAAAAATACCTCTCTGAGATATTGAAATTAATGATCATAAATCAATGTGTAATTATGTTTTTCTTATACTAATAGTTTTATTTACTATAGTTTTTCAAAGCCATTCTTTATGATGTCCAACAAAAATATTTCGTAAACTCCATCGAGAAACTCATAGTAACCGCAATGTTTTTCATAACATCCAGCTTGGGTCGTACGGCTGCGTAATGGTCGAGTCACTGCCAAAATAAATGTTGCTTAATACGCTGAAACTTTTGAAATATGTCCCGTTTAAATGTGCCGCTGAAAGCGCCATAATTTTCCCCTTTATGTTACAACTTCTAAGGCCTTTTTGTTGGCGCGTGTATCTTTTATTGTTTAGCGTTTTCTGCGACCGTCTTTTGTTGTTGTTTAATGTTATTTCTAGATGTTGTGCTTGAGTTATGGCTCTGAGATTGCGTTGGAGGTTTTTTTAATGTTGGAATTGTGGAAGGAATTATAGTCACGTCGAGCCAGAATAAGTAATGTTGAATGTGCAATTAAAGCGCAGTAGTGTAATTGAAGAATTTTGAAAGAAATAACGTATATCGTCGTTATTTTGATTACAGTCAAGTATTTACACCAAAGTGTACCCAAAAATAAACAGACAATAAGAAAATACTCCAATATAAGCAGTACTGTAAGGGCACACATTCTAAAAGTAATAGAATTTATTTAAACAAGAATGTTCTCGACGTATCCAATCAAGAAAACAAAACGCTCAAAGCGCTGACAAGCAGGTTACCTCCCAACCAGTTCTCGTCTCCATAACTTAGAACTATCAGCTCCAGAAAGTTCCATCAACAAATAAAACCAGACACAACTCCATTGAAAAACTTCCTCACGTATATAAAATACACTGAATATACCCATTCCAGCAATAGAGACATACAGATACGATATCTTCACGGCTCGCACTTAAGTGGCTATTACAGATAGGGAATAGCATATAACCGATACTGCATGTGCACCACTGATGGCCTATTTCCATACCTATTGAAGCCTCAATGGGTCCGCTTGATACCGTCATTTTATCTCCTGGACTTGTTTTCCATTTTGATGACACTGCTCACCTTAGTCCCAACTTTGACTATGGAGCTTGTGACACTGTGTGGCTCAGTGTTCCTCTGTGTTGGGGTTGTAGTGCCTCCTACGTAATACTTTGGTTAGAGGTAACAATGGGAGGAAGATGCGTATGTTTTTCGTATCGAAGATAGTTGGATTGTCTACAGATAGTGCCTACACGAAGGTGTAAATTTAAATTGGTCTGTGTTGATGTTTACGTTACTATGGTAGAAGAATCTGTCCTATCGTTTGCTCTGAAATATTTTAGCTTCGTCTCGATTGTGTTTAATCTTTTTCCTTATTACTTATTGTGTGATAACTTGAGGTCTCTACAAGCTTTAAAATATTATACACTGTTTGTTGAGTCAGAAACTACCTCTTGATATTTTATTGTGGAGCCAGCGATCCTGACTTACATGGCATGGGTCTAGAGACAAGATATGAATGTCAGACTGAAGGCATTATTTATATTTTATACGTTTAGAAGTAAAAGCCTCGTTATATTAGCATTAATTTGATTAACATTGATTAATTTAGTATATAGTTAGTATAAACCTAGTCTAAGATAGTTTTAACTAAAGTCACTTAAAACCATATTTACTTTGCCATTTATTTTCAGTTAATATCACATAAAAACTAAATTGTTCTGGTCTTTTTGTTTACTTTTAAAGTTGTTCTTTTTATATATTGCATGTGGTGTTTACCTCTTAATATTGTACATCTAGTATAAATTTTTTGTGCTCTTTTTATTTTGTATTGATGTAACAATTGTTGGTGAACCAATAAAATAAAATAAAAAATAAAATTAAAGCATCAGAAAGGAAATAATTTAAAACTTCTTAAAATGAGTTAAATTAAGATTATTTTTGTGTAACAAGAATTTATGCGTTTTCTATCATCATCATTCACAGCTTGACTTCACCCACAGCTGAACATTGGCCTCTCTTTTCTTGTGCCTGTAGAAAAATCCTTAGGTACGGCTTACTTACTATTAGGTTTATTTTATCATAATAAATATCATAATCTTGGATCTCGATACTTGCTACTTACATTACACGCCACCGCCACGCCGGTTTGCCACTTTCATCACCATCAAAAATCATCACAACAGATAAGGTCCCATCAAAACCTCACATTAACACGTCACCATTGGCCATATCGGGTCATAAACCACTGGAACATTATCGCCGACCCCCAAACGGCACAGGATAATATTATTGGATTTACGAGGGCGTGATCCGGCGTATGATTTACGTCTTCCTTTGGCGATAAATTATAACGTGATAGTGTAGCCGCTACTATTGGGACTCGATGTCGATTTCAATTTGGAGAAAACTATATTTGATCGTTGAATTTTATCATTGACTAACTGCCTGACCTTTGTAGCACATAGGATTACTTAGGGCATAGGGGCACTTTTAGAAAATCAGAACATATGTAGTTTTTGCCTGTTTGTTATTTCTTCTAAGATGCTTGTGTGTACAAGTTTCTGCAATGAGAAGCCCAAACGATTAAATTATATTTATTTCAAATGGATTGTCGTGATATAATAGTAACCAATTGAACAGGCTCAAGGAAATAGTTTTAATTCTTTATTTGATTTCCTTGTTTTTAGAGCTAGCAAAATGAAAATGACAATGGAACAGTAAAAACCGATTTCAGTGAGGGTACCTGAAGCGACGTTGTCCTAAACTATCATGATTTATGAATTTATGAGTTACCACGTTGGATGCGAGACAGCACAGAGCCGGTCGAAACGGAGGTGCTTGGGGGAGGCCTATTTCCAGCAGTGGACGTCTTTCGGCTGAAATGATGATGATGATAAGCTGTCACAATCCTCGACCGTAAGAAACTAACGACCAAGTATCACGAGCAGCTGAAGCAAAACCTAATGAACGATACATTCACAGAATTATTAATTTCAACTTGATTCAACAACCCCAAATCCTCACGCTAATCACCGAACAAACAAACACACAAAGTATCGAACGGTAGTATTTACGAGCGAATCTCAACCCGTACAATGCTATCGGGATCTGTTCACCCTGGGCCGAACAAAGACCATTCATCCGCCGATGCAGCAACAAGATTATCATATTTAATGGCTCCACACATTATTTATGCCACGCCGCCACGTAAATTTACATTCAGTTACGCCTTTAGATCTCAATATGGGTGGACTGATAGCGGGGTTGCTAGTTCCAATGTAGTGTCGGGGTTATTTGTTTTATGAAGGGCTTGGGATTTATGGCCATGTCTTGGTCTTAGCAGAAAGTTGGTATCGACTACACATCTTGTGAAAAGCTATTGAGAAGGCACTTCTTTTGCTTCCTTCAGTGCAAAGGTATTAATTTTATTGACATCATCACCTACATTCAGTATTGTCTGAAAATCATCATCGATTTTTAAGTCAACTTTCTGATGACAGTTAGTTACTTTCGAAAGATAAGTTGTCAATGTAGGAGGTCTATGTTCAGCTATCTACAAAGAGTCTGGTACTTGTTAGGGCTGAATTCCAACAACGTTTACAGCACGTTCCTAAAATATGTTTACATTTGAGAGGACGCGAGCTTTTATTCAACTCCATCGAAGTGCAAACATTTATGTCTAGACATCGGCTTTAAATGTTTACAAGCGGTCCCGTATATTGGAAACAACCCTTTGGTTTAATATAAATGGTACAGCTAGTACTACCGGCTGCTTTATTGGATATCAACCATATTGGGTTACATACACGACTTGACATGTAATGATGGATACATTTGAGAACATTCTCTGCTTGGATGTCGCCATCACAGAGTGTAGACAACCCATCTATCACGATAAGAAACATGATGACTGCTGGCAGGAAGTTTCAAAAAGGGGTTTTCCCTTTTTCACAAAATAATCAACTCTCTTATCCATAACATGTAAAATACCTTGGAGATGATACTGTTTCGCAAAGGGCTTACTCTACAAGGTTTTCTAATTATTTCCAGTCGTTAGAACAACAACTAGGCTTGGCTTGTAATCAAATTCATCATTTATTTCAATTAAACCGTTTACACGCACTTTTGAATTGACGAAGAGTCAGTCACTTAGTCAGAAAGTTAGTCAAGATATTACAAAGTCTACGGTACATTAACCTTGTTGATTCTATGTGTGGGAACAATGTAAAAAAAAATTAAAAGAACAAATAATTCAAAATATAAGATTAAAAATGAAAAAGATTAAAAGATGACCAGTCTCAACCGACGGCGCCCGTTCACGAACATGATGCGTTGATCAGCACCATCCAGCTCAACCATTTAGAACTAGGAACCGAATGTTCCAACATACTCGCCAGCATCAGCGAAGACATTTAAGTGAGCATGACTCATGGCAATCATTGTGTCCTATTACAATTTCTTCCATAACTTTTTACTTCCATTCAAACATTTCCTAACTTGATTCCATTCAAGTGCGCAATATTTCTCCGATCCTCAAGTTTCTCAACCCTAGCACACTACCTTAACATGCGTTGAGCATTCAGCCTCCAGCGCATTGAAATTTAATTGTACCTGAGATATACGATTGAGATGTGCTAACGTATGGCTGCCAAGATTTATAGCTCCGAATATTTATTTATACTGCGTTGTATACAGATGGATAAGGAAAATTAAGATTAATTGTTGATTTGCTTCGGTGATATTGGGTTGTAATGATGGCTTTTGTTTTTAATCTGCGATTTTATTTTGTTGTTTTTACTATTCCAATAAAAAAATAATTGCTATTTGTAAAATCATGTCACAAATATGCGTTTGGAATTCTGTAACTGTTTTTCATTTTCATTCGATCTGTACTAATCGTAATTCTCGTAATTTTAAGAAGCACAGTCTGATCTTAGTCTCAATCTGTCAAAAATACCTCTAATTTCCCTACATTTTGACAAGTTTTTGACATTTGTTTGTCGCCGAGCTGAGACTGCGACTATATTTTAAACGTTTTAAATTACGAGAATTCGCCTTCTGATGTCTGTCAAACGGCTGTAATCATTTGGGGCTTACTTATTTTTCTATAACGTTCGTATTATTTCTAGTTACGTTTACGTATTATTTATTTGACGTTCGAAAGTGCTGATTCTCAGCCTAAGTTGACTAAATGACTTTTGATTTTGACTACTTGTCTTTACAAACTAAATTGAATTGCTGCATAATATATTACACTTTGCCATTCCAAGATCATGAGAAACTTTTAATTACACAACAGTTGTCAAGCAACAACAGCTGTTATCCCAGCAGGTACCTACGTCATCCACCACTTATAAAGCAGCAATAACTACAAACAAATTACTTCAAAGTTTCCTTCCTTTTCAACAAGCCGAGTTAATAGCAATACAAAAAACATAGTTATTAACAAGTCTAGGTACAATTTATTGCGTTATAACCGCCTGTTAACGTGGGCAGTAATTACGATCGATATTATTTTAAAATTCATAAGTCGTGTTCAGGCATGCTAATATAAACGTATAAATTATAATATATTGTGATGGAGGCGGATTTGCGGGTTTTATAGCTTTTTTAGAAATATTTCGTTGTTGGTTGTGATAATAATTATGTGGTGCCAGAACTTGATACATGACCCAAGTCAGGCCATGAATTTTCATGATTTTCAATGGACCTTTGCAATACCTACCCGCCTGGATAAAGCCATGACAAGGTATTTTTAAAAAGACAATTCAAATTACTTTGTTTCAGCTATTTTATATGTCAAGAGCAGTGACTTTTCATACTTTTGTAAAATTCTCTGGTTTTACTAGTAACAGTACCCCCACGCGGTCATGTGATAATTTAACTAATTTTAGAAGTTCGTGCCAGTTTAAAAAAAAAACAGCACCTGCCATCTAATCTCTTTACCACCCTTGGGTGACTGGTAGAGAATGCCTGACATTGTACCTTTTTTGTGTGCGAAAAGTTTTAATAAATAAATACACAATGCCTCACCCACCAATAGCATATTTCCACTATCTAGGTAAATCTAATATCATCTAAATCTAATCTAATATCGTCATCATCGTAAAATCCAATGCGACCTTGACGAGGCCTGCTTCGAATTATTTAGAATCGTGGTGTCATAAATCTGCAAATAACTGGTTAAATCTAGAAACATTAAGCATTCAAGAGCCTTACGCAAACGTCACTTTTCCCATAAAATAAATATCGAACAGCCAGACTTCTTATGAAACCGATTAAAATCTAGATCTTACCGATTGACAACTGATGATTTACATCGCATAATGTCTGTTCAGTGTTATCGATAACGCTATCGATTGGATCGACAATGAATCGGTTAGTTTCTTGTCACGTTTAGTGGTTTTGAAGTTAACGCCATATTGATGAGTTAGTCGTAAAGTTACATGCAATTGTGGTAATACTATAAATTATTTTGTGTGACTGCAACAGACAGGATAATAGTCAATATTCTACTATGTTTCTGTGAATATTATAGCAGAACTCGACAAGTTGGTGTAGCAAAGGTTTTTAAGTAATGACTAGAACTTTGAAAGGGACGAGTAGAAACAGTAGACCTTTAGAAGTATTGACGTCATTGTAAAAAGAGCACAATTGATATTTTAATTCGCCATCATAATACATAATCCTATATAGAAATGAGGAAAACCGTTAAAGAAGTAACTATACAATAAACAACGTCCATAAATTCATTCGTTCATAGGCTACAGCCAAATTCAGTTGGTAGGCCCTGACTAAGAGCGCATGATGTCGTACTTATGTACCATCACACGACACGTGGTTAGTAATGAATGACTCTTTTAACAAACCCACCTTCTTCTTACAATGTTTTAATACTCTGAATTTGCATAACAATAATGTGCTACAATGTTGTGCATATATTTATCGACAAATGAAACAGGTGGTACAATCAATTGCAGTTCTCCTGCAAAACATTTTATTTTATTAAAACCATAGGAATATTAGCAGCTGATATTGCCACGTTTTACTTCCCAGGTGTGAAGGAAAATACATTGTTATTATCCATGGCAGTAATTATGTATTGGTATACTTACATAATTATGTGCCGTATAACACATTACCCTTCAATTTACTAGACTTTAAACCACTTGTGATTCATTTTTTTGGGTCATCAAGCACAGCTCCTTTATCCTCACACATCAAAAAACGATTCTTAAAAGTAACGCCGCATTAAGTGCGATCAATGTTTGATAAAGTAACAAGATTGGAAAACACTGATATGCAACGTAAATTAGGTCTTGTCAAATCCATCGATCTCTTTGCAAATTTAATCGACCGACTAGATTAACTTCAGTAGATAATAAACGTGGACAGAATAATAAACTACACCCATAATTCTAAAACTGCAACATAAAACAAGTTGGAGCTATACAAATTTAATGAAATCACCGATTATAACCGATTAATATTAATCTATCAATCAACCGAGCACCTGCACGCTTAGTAATCGATAATCGGTTTACGATCGAGACATTCCCCTGGCTTAGTCGTGGTTGCAAGGTTTATGTAAGGGACGGTTGTGTCAATATGGCGGAACTCACACGGGCTACGTAATATTGTACCCGTATCAACGGACTGTGTTGACAAATTAATAGTTTTATGTAACAGATTACTTCCTGAAGTGTGAGAAAGTATTATAATTATAATATATCAGGCTGTGATTGCAGGACTGTCGGACAGTATTGTTTTGTTTTGGAAGGAAGTCCCTTATCGCAAGTTATACTCTGCACACTTGACCAATGAGAGCCAGACCAAAAAAGGTGTAACATTCTGATGATCACGACACTTTTGCTGTATGTGTTTCTTTTTTTATTTGGTACTCTCAAACTTTGTTAAGGTATCGGTAACCGGGTGTCCCACGACGCCTCTCGTCTTTTTCCTTCATATAGCGAAGGAGTTCACATTGGTCATCGGGTAAGTACTATTTACCTAATAGAGATCCAGGTTTTTTCATTTGAATTTTTTTAAGTCACACTCATGTAACATTGCAGAGCAGTGTTGGCCCAGTGGTTACGGTCGCGACTTACGAGTTGTAGGTCGTGGGTTCGAACCCAAGCAGGCACTTTACTTTGTGTAAATCATTTAATCACCAATGCTCTCAAGATGGTGAAGGAAAGCATCGTGAGGAAACCGGCATGTCCTAGAACAAAATTTTTAAGAAATATGACATCTACCAACCCGCACTGGGTTCGCGTGGTGGATAACAGCCCACTCCCTCTCGAAGAGAGGAGGCCTGTGTCCCAGCAGTGGGAACATTATAGGCTGATTATGCTATGCAACTTTTCGAGGGATGTCATCAGCCACATGCAGTCCTACTTATTCACTTAAAATGTTTCCTAGCTTTATTCTGGATCCTTCACATTATGCCACATAGTTGCAAAAACTAAGACCAAATCCATATGTTTTACGTGTACGTAGTATTGATGACTGAACGTCATCAATACTACTCTTATAAACCGACAATAAATCCGATACCGCGTGGGCTATGACTGCCCACGGAAAACTTTATTGAATTCACATATATATGCAAATTTTGACTCTAAGGTTAGTAAATAAAGTGGCTTTTCCCGTGGGGTTTCTCATATGCAGTTTACCGACTCACTATTGTTTCTCGATTTGCGCCAAACATTACTTTTTATCGTTCCGAAGTATCGAGATATCCTTTTGAGTTTCGATTCACTGTTTTTATCGATTTTCAGTTATATTCCCGTGGTTATAAACTGGTCGGGTTATGATATTGTGTCGTAAAATGTTTGTATTTTACAACTGTATTCTGTATCGTGGCGCCTTTTATTAATTCGGGGAAGAAAGTTGTGTTTTTATGTTGCCGAACCAATTATGAGACGTTGAAGTTATAAATGAAATTACTTGTTGTTAATTACACATTATATACCCTACACTAGGAATTACTCCTGTATCCTGGGTGCGTTTAAAAACAATTAAACTCACATACACAAACAGCCAGACCCGGAATAACTACCTGTAGGCAATTCAAATATTTGTTCCGTGGGGGAATTAATCCTGTGACACGCAGCGCAGCAGTCGACCGCTCAGCCACTGCGCCAACCGTGTCGTCGTTTGAAGCTGTTATAATATGGTGTTCGGGAGCATTGGTGACCCAGTGGTATCGGCACTGACGAGTTCCGAGTTACGAGTTGTATGTATGTCGGAAGTTCGAATCCAGGCAGGCACTTTACTTTGTGTAGGTATTTAATTTCATCACAACTGCTACCGGCAAACCGGCATGTCTTAGAACAAAAAAATAAATGTGATTATGACCCACTGACCTCTTACAGAGAGGAGCCCTGTGTACAACAGTGGGAACATTATAGGCTGATTATGCTTTTGCTATATTATTAAGGTACTTAACGATAAAAAATCATCGCAAGGTCCAGACAATCATTATTTTGTTTTGTAAATCCTACCAACGAACCTTTTTGTCACCAAGCTGCTGCTTGGTGATCGTTGTGTTGCCGCTACAGATGTCGTGCTTCTGCAATTCTTTAAGTGTTGCAGGAGTCTATGACCCATACAGCCTTCATACACCAACCTATATCACAAAAAAAAAACCTTCATAAATACAACAATTACCCCCGATCATATCGAAGTACCCATAATTCCCCATCTTTCCCCCATAAACATTCCCCCGTATATCGTCATAAGCCGATACGACCCGAAGTTAATTGACCCAACCCGTTATTGTTTGGTTGCTGGTTGCCGAACGATGTATTGCTGATAATTGCCGGTTGCCGGCGGACGGCAATGAAATATTAAATTATGAATTACGCGCGGTTACTGGATATTGAATGTTTTCCATTAATTCTGATGATTTTATTGAGATATCGTGAGTGATGTATGGTTTGTGTACAACAGTTTTGGCTGCAGGCTTCAGTAGAGTTACTGCTTGTTTAAGTCTTGTTTGGTTCTTCAGTCATGACCTTGAAAAAGAACCGTTTAGAGGTGAGTTTGGAACTAGCAATGCAGCAGTTGGTCTATTCATATACACAATTTAATTACTAGCTTCATCTCGAGGGTTTTCTACTTTCCTACCCTTAATTTCTTCTTTTTAATTTCCTCAATCGATCAATCAACTCAGCCTATCGCAGTCCACTGCGCCATAACACCTTGTCCTCCGCCTTCTGCATCCAGTCTACCCCAGCCACCCTCTTTAGGTCGTACGTCCATCTAGCTGGGGGCGTCCCACACTACGCTTGCCGATACGCGGTCTCTACTTGTATTTTCTATTAATATTTAATTTATGCCAATCACAGCAAATAACTTCGATCACTGCTGATACATTCTTCATGGATAAGGTCACAAGTTCCGCTGCAATCACATTCAATAAATTGTCCCGGGAACACGATCTCACGTGTGAACGGCTGTAACATGAGTGATGCAACTCCTCATCGTTCCATACATAGCCAAGTACCGCCAGCAAATTCCTGAAACTAGCAATTTCCAAATCGTAAACAACGAGTACTGGGTACGGTCAGCAAAACAACCGATTGCGGACGCAGTGAAAGTACGGTCGTAAAATAAATCATTCGGCAACACAATGAGCAGTTAACCGCACAAGATTACCGCTTCATTTGACTTATTGATGGTTTTGTACGGTTGGCAAAATAAAATGGGAATTAAAAGTAATATTTACAGGCACTGCGTGTGATTGGTACATGCTTAAAGGTGAAGTTAATCATGGTTCTGTTTATACTGCAAGCTCTTAAAGGATACGTAATGAAATTGCTTGGCATGTAGAAACACTTTTCTTTTTCATTCTGTTTATTTTCTTGACCATACCTTTCCTTTCCTTCCTTTTGCTTCCAGTCTAACTGGATGCAGCTGAATAGTGTTTTACATGGAGTGACTGCTTATCAATCCAGTTACTGGCTAGCACTATACCCCTTGGTAATACTGGTTGTCAGACTTTCGGGCTTCTGACGACCCGTTACGACTGCCGAGACGTTGGCTTTACGTGCTTTCCGAAGCACGGGGGAACGAGGACCACGGGTGGCAAGACCATGGCTTGTAAACATGATCACCCATCCACGGGCGGTGGCAAGCGTAGCTTTAACCTGATCGATAGCCCCGTGCGGCTGTTGTTACTTATCCACAAGCCCCTCATTACGTTTAAGTTCAAAAGAGCATTTTAAATTTGATTCCATAGTTGGCTACGTATCAGGAAACCCTCTAGTGTCTCGGGCACTATAAGAAACGGTATTCAGTTTCCATTTAGTGGTGTTGCTCTGTTTTCTAACCTAAAAAGCACAGAAAAAAAATATGATCATTAAATTATTCTAGTCCATGTCAGTATGTCTGTCACTTTTATCTTAAAACCAGCTAAGTTTCCACACAGTTTATATCCACCACGTGCAACATCACAAGGCTATATAATTTTATTATTAAATTAAAATATTAAACCCATACAAATTGTTACATAAATTAATACCTGCCAATACCTTTAAAGGCTTAATGGCCTACACTTTTAAATCGTTTACATCTAGATAATGTTACAAGAACATGTATTCCCATACTAAACCACTTGCTTCATACTTTGTAGGCATAATGGGTAGAAAATTAATAGCTGCCAATGATTTATGATAGTAATTAAATCAAGGAAATTGATTGCAGAAGGATGACTCCATACAGTACTTGAAATCTAACTATTATCAACCTATAATGTTCCTCCTGCTGCAACACAGGCCTCCTCGCGGTGAGAGGGAGTGGGCCGTAATCTACCACGCAGGCCTAGTGCGGGTTGTTCTTCGAATTTTTGTTTCTAGGATATGCTGGTTTCCTCACAATGTTTTCCTTCACTGTTTTGAGAGTAGTGAGAGGTAAAGTGGGTTCGAACTCGTAAGTTGGAACCGATATCATTGCACCACTGCAATCTAACCAACTAGTAGGCACCTACTATGCCACAAGTCTACACGTCAGTGGTAACAAAATCAGTATAATTTGGCCTCGTGATCTATTGAAACTCCGTGTTTCGCTAAGCTAGTCCAAGATAAAATTGTTAGCACCGACATCCCGTCAACTGTACAGATACTGACTTACCGGTCTATACACGTGATGTAAGTATATATCTCTTTCTACTTCAGGCTAAAAGAAAGGTGAAAAATACGTCATGTCAGAATAATAAGAAAAAATTGTGATTTTTCTGTCGTTCATTGTAAAAGCGAAACTTTTGTACTCAATTTTATAGTACTAATTACATAATGTAACGCTGCTACAATTAACATGTAAATTGCAGTCCAGAGTAATTAGCTCCCATGTAGTGCTGTGCACGTTGCATGAGGTGGCAATGCAGAAATAAAGGTAACAGTCAAAGATTGTGCCTATGAAGTGCACTCCTCTGTGATAATGGGAATAAATGTCAAGCAAGTGTAAAGAACCTCAATAAGTGAACATTTTACTGTGTATTATGAAATACCTTACTATTTTTTTTTCTAAAAATCTCACAAGGTCACAGCTAGCTATGACCGAATGGTGGCCAAGGTTTGGCCACAGAAACCAGGGCCGTCCAAAAGCGCGTTGAGTTGATGATATCGTCAAAGTCGTGGGAAACACTTGGATGAGAGACGCACAGAACCGGGAAGCATGTCAGATGAAATGGGAGGCCTATACCCTAGTGGGTGATTCCAGGCTGAAATGATGATGATGAATATACACTACATTCTAGATCGGTTATTAAAAAAATAATCAGCTGATTCTTACAAAAGTATATGAATCGACTGAAGTATAATTATACAATATATACAACACGGCCAACATGTTTGGAATAAGTTTTTTTAATAACCGACGAAAATTTGGTAACAGTTTGCAAGGGCAAATGTACATTTTCAGCGATATTGAGTGTCAATTTTGGTATCAATTCTAGTTTGGTGGCCAGGTGGTAACGGCCGCGACTTACGAGTTGTAGGTTGCAGGTTCGAAACCAGACAGGCTTCGAACCTGCAACTAATTTTATTTTTAGTTTTTTTTTTAAATAGGGTTATTTAAAAAAAAAATCTAAAAATAAAATTATTACATCACCACAGTTCTCAAAACGGTGAAGGAAACTTCGCGAGGCAACCGGCATATCCTAGAACCAAAAATTCGAAGACGTGACATATTCTGCGAACCCGCACTAGGCCCGCGTGGTGGATTACGGCCCACTCCCTCTCACCGAGAGGAGGCCTGTGTCCCAGGAGTGGAAATGTTATAGGAAGATTATGTTTGGTATCAATATTGACACTAATATATGTATAAGGCATATACATCAAGCCTTATGAAATACTAAGTACTATGATGAAACACATAGGTACCTACTTATTCTGTAAATAAATTATCCTAATCTTTGTGTCACAATTATGACGACCAAATAAATTACGCTATGTATTTAATCCCTTAATCCTTGGGTTTTTCCAATTGTTACCACGTTATAAATTACTGGGTTATCGAAAAAACAATAGAAGTGTAAATTATATCTATGGAAAAAACTTTGCTAACGGCAGGCCAAAAGAATTATGATTGTTCTTGATTTTATAATAGAGATAGTATCGACAATAAATTATATAATCTAGACGCTTAGATTATATTAACATATATTGTTTTATATGCTTTGTCTCGGTAGTCAAAAAAATGTCAAAGAAAATAAAACCATATTTTTAGAATCGTATCGTTGCGTATCGTTGCGTGGGGTGGTGCAGCCAAAACAATCCTCATACCAGCTGAAAGAGCCCAAAACGTGCAGTAATCAAAGTCCTGTTAAGCAAACCTTTTAGGTACCCAACTCAACAAGTTTATTCGGACTTTAAGGTACTGACAATCCGCCAAATGTTTATGCTTCGTGCGATCACACGTGCTCATAAAATTACCCCTCCCAGTAGATGTAAAAGCCCTACGCGCAGAAGAAGGCCCAAACCCGTTTGTCCCAAGGCTTGTCCAAATACCACCTTTGCACGAAGGCATAACCGTTATTTAAGCACATTGCTATACAATTCCAATGCAAAAAAAAATAAAAGAATATTTGCTAACCCTAAACTATAACGACACAGAAGAATTACTCAAACCATAACTTAAACAGAACAAATCAGACACCCATTCACACAGACACACCTACACTTACTCATATATCTACGCTCACACATACTACACAGCTACACTCACACAATCACACACACCCGGCACTTATGTAGTTACTCTCTTTCTTTTACCTTCTTCCCCCGTTTTTTATCTTCAAAATTAATTGTATTACTCTAGTTTATTTTTTTGCAACAGTGCACATTACTAATTTGTACGTAATTATTATAATAATCAGAATGGACGGATGGATGACCCCTGTAACACAGGTTTTGCTCAGCACGGGGGTCATTGATCATTTATTATGTACCAGGCTATTCGCACGTTTAAATTAAGTGTCACCCTGTATCTGTGTACCTTTTTTATGTCTAATAAATTTATTATTATTATTATATGATTCAAAATCACATGTAACTTTGCTAGACAGCTAAGAGGTTTTTCCTACTGATAAGAGTAATCGTTTTAAAGAAAATTCTGTTATAAGCTGTATTAATACATTATTGATTTATTACTGTTTACTGATCTGAGAATTAATAGGGAATTACCTGATTATGTTATCGCGAAATAATGTTAAGGATATCGCCCACTGCGCGTCTCGAAGTGACGGTTGAATTAGCATTGCTGTTGATTCTATTGTGATTGGGCTTCTGACAGCCGGATAGCCGAGCAGCTGTCTGGTAAAATAAATTTTCTAACTGCCTTTACATTTTCTAAGTAAACTTGACAGAATGATAATAATGATTGCAGTAAGTGACATGCTGCATAGTCATCTGCAGTCATTTCCTGGATCACTATGGAAGCTTATTTACAGACACGTTTGGTCTACGACGCAGTTTATGCACCGTACTGCAAATAAACCGTACCGTGTGCAAAGGGCCTACACCCTCTAACCGAATCAGCCTATAATGTTCCCACTGCTGGGACACAGGCCTCTCTGAGAGGGAGTGGGCCGTATTCCACCACGCGTGCGCAGTGCGGGTTGGTAGATGTCACATGTATTAAAATTTCTGGTGCTATACATGCCGGTTTCCTCATAATATTTCCCTTCACTGATGAAATGAAATACACAAAGTAATGCCCCTACCTGGATTCGAACCTACGACCTACAACTTGTAAGTCGCTGCGACTTACAAGTTGTAGGTCGGTACCACTGGGCCACCACTGCTCACCTTACACTGACTGTGAATAAAATGGTGACAAGATCATAATGAGATCTTAAAATTCATGACTGTCATATATACATAATTATACCTACCTGTTTACTCTACCGAGCTTTTCACTTAAAATCTACAATAAAATGAAGGTAGTTCTGCTCTGACCTCATTCCCATGATGATCAGGTAAACCATAAATTAAAATAACGGCCCTCACACTCAAACTTTCTCTTCAAACTTAGTGAAGACAGTTAAATCTCACCTCACTCGCAAATCCCTCACTTAGCTCCTATAATTAAAATATGCAGATTACAAATGTGGCATTCGACGGTTTAACTGAGAGATTAATTTATTATTAATCATGAATAATAACAAGTACGTTTAACATTAATTTTATTTATAACGCGGATGTATCAGTAAACCTGTGATTTATTATGTTTGTGTCGTTTATAATTGATTATATTGCTTGTTTTATGTATTGAGTCATTTTTATTTTGTGCTTAATTATTAATCCTTTAATATTTATGTGTGTAAATTGTGTCTTTGTGTCCAGCTGAGTAGGAGCCTTCAGATGAACTTGCATTGGGGATTTTTAACGTCGTATTTTTTTCCTCAGTTTAAAGATTACGGTTGCGATGAGATGTAGGAGATACTTAGGTGTTAATTTTCTGCAAAAATGTTTGAATAAATGCCTTAAAAAAAAAATTCTCACAAAAAAATAATAGAATTCTGCTACTTACGAGTACTTGGCAGAATAATATTAAATTAGTTTGATTGAAACTCGTAGATTCAATTCAAATCAGCCTATGGATATGTTACAGCTTTTCTTCGGGTGACCGGGGAACAGTCTTCACCATCATCATCACTGCTGCAAAGCTCTCTCTTTTTTTATGCCAATCACCTTGCTCCTGTGCCAGCCTCATCCGCATTTCGCTCGCGATTGCAACAATGTCTTCTGCCCATCTCGCCGCCGTACGACCAACATCTCGTCTTCCTACTACCAGCCGGAATTGAAAAATTATTTTGGCATTGGATAGCCCAATTCTTGAGGTAAGCTGTAGGCTACAGGATTTACATTATGCTATGACCCTTAGGAACCGAGCAAAAAGAAAAAAAAAGGAAATAATGTTAAGCGAAAACGAGATAACAGCACGGGCTGGGATGGGATGCGACGCGGTGGGTCGGAGGCCAAAATTTCACACGGGCAGAGTCGCGGCCAGAAGCTAGTAATGAATATCTGAGAATAATATAACCTCAATTTAACATGACTGCATATTTAAAATGAGTACTTAAAAAGTAGTATGAAATATGCATTCGGTTAATCCAATACACGACATAATATGATTTACTCAATTTAACGACCGCAGACCGCACAATTTTCTGTATAATCATCGTAAAATATCTCGTAAATAAAGCACAGTATCCGCATTGGAATTCCGCTCTTAATTTAATTACAAATTAATAATTAGCTTGCAATGTTTACCGCTACTTCAGGTTGGAGTACCTATGTATACGTTTGACTAACCATTTTGATAACCAGCTAGTATTTTCACCACGTTTTGTACCTACCTTCATACCCTATGAAAGTTTGTATAAAGTTCGTCATTTTAGCCAATGGGAAGGCTATCGGGCACACTTGCTTGTAGTTCATAAATTTAAAAACGCTTTCCTAATTTTTTTGTTCGTGTTCGATGCAATAAAGTTCTAGTCAGCCTGCATGTTTGCTATTGTTTCAAACTTTTAAAATTTTTTCCTTAATTCACTTTCGCTACAAGAAGGAACTCTTGCGCAAAATATCATGCTTCTAGACCCAGCAGTTTAGGCTGTGCGTTGTCTGTTAGTGAATACATTTAAGATGTTTATTTATGAACTATGAACCTTAATGGATTAACTATTTCTAATAAAATAAAGTGAGAGTCCCACCGGCTTCATCATAAACTTAGTTATTAATTCCGGACAATTGCCTCAAGTTTATAACATTGTAAACAGAGGTGCCAATACACGGCTCGTGTATGTAATAAAACGATAATGAATGTGACATAATAATGGACAGAGACTGTCGTTACGTATGGAATAGGAAAGCTGTGGAGTTGTGGCGGGAATATAATTCAAGAATAACTGTTGAAGGAGATGGAAACGTTTGGTGATTTAGATAAATTAGAGATGGTGGAAGACATGTAACAAGTGACGTTTCTACATCATCATGTTTGAAATAGAGAGTGGATTTTGTGGAGAAGAAAATAAGGATGGCTGACCTCAGAATGTCACCAGACAGACATAGCCCACTACGTGAAAAAAGAGATAGATAATGATCGATGGTGAATAAAAAATACAAACTTACTCTTATCCTGTTTAATTTGACACTCAACTAATTCCAAAAATTGCCACTACATATAGCGTAAAAGATTCCATCTTAGCAGCACAAATACTTGTCTTCATTTTTACTGAATCCTGTAACAACGAAAGAACGAGTACAGGTGATCAATTAATTGGTTCCGGTAAGACTGCAATTAAATAAACAGTAAATTACAAGACAAACTAAGCATGAAGTCGTTAATTTTCTCAAATATTTCTCATGTCCCAATAAACATGGAAACCAAAATATAAATGCCAACATACACTCCCCACACGGTGGCTAACATTGATTTATCACGAATATTCATTTCAACAGGCTGGCTGTCAGATTGCGCGCGATTACAGTCTAGATTTATGTCGCGATGCCGCGTCTGCCCGTGTGGGAGCTCGCGTAAAGGCGCGTCAGGCGAGACGCGCGATGTTGGTGGATTGACGCACTAACGATTATAAACTTCTTAGTAATTATTATTATGAACGATTAGGGATTATGATGAAAGTCTTTATCAACTCATAATTTATCATACGGATACTTTTAAATGGAAAAATCCGACTTAATATTGTGATAAAATGTGACAAAATATTTACCTTTATTTGCACTAGTGAAGTCTCTTGCTCATCTAGATGATAAAGATGTCTCCTCTTTCTCGTCTTCTTTCTATACTAGCACTTGGCTGATGTCTATCTTTAACCTTAGCCTACACCAATCTTCATCAAGATTATATTAGATTTATAAAGCGCGTTATTATTGGTTGATGTCTCTGTGCTAACATCATCCAAGTGCCACTTAAATTCAGCAACTAACACCATTTTCCATTAGTACTATAGTTTCTAATTTATCACTACTTTGCGTTGATTTACCCTGCAAGAGACCTGTAACAAACATTAATTTGTAAAGAGACATTTGTAACTTCTACTTAACGTCATGTAAACCACGTTGGAGTAGGCTGTTTTATTAACCGGACAATGTCATTTTATTTCTGCAGTGATAATTCTTGTTACTACATGTTTTATTCTCTTCCTGAAAGTGCAAGAGTTGAAAAGATTTTCTATTGCTTACACACTAACACACACAATACTTTATTACAGACTAATAAAGTATTGTGTGTAGATGTTGAGTCGAGTTAGCACTAGCTTTAAAATACCGCGCGTCTAATTTCGTCTGTGTTGGCTGTTATACCAGCAATATAGTAGTGCTGACAGCGTGATTTAGCGCGGTAGTCGCCGTGTCAGAGGAGTCACTGATGTAATACATATGCCAGTGCCATGCATGTTTATATCTCATACTATTATAATAAACGCTCGTCTGGATAGTTGTGAGGAGGCTTATAGTAGCAGTATGCTGCAGCGTGATTTATTACGATAGTCGCCGTGTCAGAGGAGTCACTGATCTAATACATAATTATGCCAGTGCCACTCATGTTTGTATTCCATACTATTATAACAAACGCGAGACTGAGCTAGTCTGTGGAGGCTCTTAAAACAGCTATATATAGTAGTTCTGACAGCGTGATTCAGTGCGATAGTCGCCGTGTCAGAGGAGTCACTGATGTAATACACATGCCAGTGCCATGCATGTTTATATCTCATACTATTATAATAAACGCTGGTCTGGACAATATTGTGAGGAGGCTCTTATAGTAGCAGCATAATAGTGCTGACAACGAGATTTAGTGCGATAGTCGCCGTGTCAGAGGAGTCAGTGATGTAATTCATATGCCAGTGCCATGCATGTTTATACCTCTAATATTATAATAGACGCGTGACTTAAGGTAGTGTGGGGGTACTCTTATAGTAGCAATATAGTAGTGGTGACAGCGTAACTTAGTGAAATAGTCGCGATGTCAGACTAGGGGGTACTGATGTAATACATAGGTACATATGCCAGTGTCATGCATGCTTATAACTCCGATTCTAATAATGCTTTTCCGTCTTAGGTAAAGCAGAACTTATACATAATATAACAATAATTCTTGCGGTATGAATTCAATTAATGTCGTATGACATCATCATTAAGCTTATAAAACTACATGTGGCAGAATTACAACAATCTCAATAAAATTTAAAGAAACGGTCACCCATCCAATACTTGACCGCGATGGGTACGGCTTGACCTCCCATATCTTACTATCTGTGTATTTTCTTTTGAGCCACGAGCCCCTCCTCCGTGTATTATGTGATTACCGCAGAGTTAGAACGTCACAAATCACAATTATCCATAAATAATAAGGCTCTGTACACAATACGCTACTATGCGTTGCAAAATACTGCTTACCACGTAACATACTGTCTATTGATTTTACATACTGATTACTTGATGTTTTATGCATGTTTATAACTTGTGTTTAAGTTTACGATCGGTAAGTACTCAAGCGGTAAATTATTTAAATTGTTATTTAGTGCTTAACTTGGGCAATGCTGTCCAGTACCGGCTGGACATTAAGCCGATCTTAAGTTACGCAGACCTTAGGTAAACCTTGTTCTTTTTTGTGTTTGTTTATTTTTTCTTTTCTATCGATAGTGTTCTATCGATAGGATTTACAATACCGATTGTTGTTCCATAGAATTTTCAACACCTAACCACATAATAACAGTTGGCTTGACTAGCATATCGAACCCAGTACGCCATGTTCTACAGCAGTTCCTTCAACCACTAGCCCAACGACGTGGCATTAAGAATTGGTATACAGTGTGGCAGGGACATCAACTCATACTTTGTTACCATGGATTCAGTACACGATTCTGAACACTCCTGCGTTAAACTTTTTCGTCGGTAATTTAAAATAAAATTTGCAGTTTCATACATTTTGACCGCGTAGGAAGTGCAATTTTCTATGAAACAGCTGATGATGAAAAATTTCTACGCTTAGGGATCTAGACTTGTATGCTAAATTCGTGGTTACAGTTTGCATGTCGATGTATACCACCCTGTAGATCAACGAGGTACTCGGATCGACCGAATATAAAAATTGTGACGAATAAAACTTCTGTTATACTTTTTTCTTTTTTAAATGCTGGTATTCAGCTGCAGCCAGTTAGACTGGAAGCCGACCCCAATATACAGTATTTGGGTAAAGGCTAGGCAGATGATGAAGACTTATTTTTAATAAGTCTCTATAATCATTCCTGCACACAATTCACTCACACAATGACAGCCCATTATAATTCAAGCAACACGATAGCTAAATCTATCTAGATTGTCATCTCAACTTCACATTAAGATGCAAACCCAGCCTGTACTATATTATGACCATATTAAAATGGTAATCAGTCGTTATTATGTCTTGTGTTAGCCTCGTAAAACTTAATTGCTTATTACTATTCTATAGGTGTAGAGGAAGAGTATAAAATTAAATTTATTAGCTGGTTTCATGCGTTCATGAGATGTGCATTTTATTTTGATATTAAAGTTTGTTATGAGGTAGCAGTTTTCAACCTTATTGCGATTTTTTTAGATTTTATGTACAGTCGCGTGCAAAAGCGATTTACTCCTTTATTTTTTAATGAAATTTTATATTGTTACGAACATAAAATTTTCGAACCAATAGGTTTATGTAACGTGTCGTATTTCCACGTTGCATTCGTTATTTCACGAAAAAATCGAAATTGAAAGTTGCCAAGTGTTGACATATTGGCGGTCGTGACTGCACATAGTCAACCTATAATGTTCCCACTGCTAGAACACAGGCTTCCTCTCTTCGAGAGGGAGTGGGCTGTAATCCAGGATGCGGGGCCAGTGCGGGTTGGTAGGTATCACATCATGTCTTCCAATTTTTGGTTCTAGGACATGCCGGTTTCCTCAAGATGTGGTCCTTCACCGTTTTGAGAGCAGTGGTTATTAAATAATTTACACAAAGCTAAGCCTGTCAGGGATTGAACCTACGGCCACCACTGAACCACAACTGCTCTCAAACTTCTTCTTTTAAGCACGTTTTAATAGAATTACTGTGAAAACTATGGAAGAAACTTGGGCTGGTCTAAAACCATTACAAAAAAAAAACAAGTGATGTCTATGGCCCTTATCAACTTCAGATACTTTGACAGTTCTACCTCTAATCCACCTGAAAATATCAGATGATTTTTATTTTTCTACTTTATAAATCCTTGAACCTCTTCGGATGCATTAAATTACCTTTAAACTTATTCCGAAAGCATGTGATTTAAGTGTCTTCTTTCGAACTTTGATCTTGAATAATTCAAACCACCTTTTTCTTAAAAAGTCGTGGCATTCTTCCAGCGATTAATATCCCGATGTGTAGGCACCCTAACTGAATAATAAAATGCAAAATCAAATTAATTCCAAAGTTAATTTGACGTGACAAACGGCAAAATACATTAGCTCGAAATGCAAATAAAGAATTCATATTCATTCACTCGATTCTAATAAGCGGGATATGAAAGTGATCATTCACTCGTTCCATTCATTTGAAAGCATTTTCTGTGGTGTTGAATGAATTTTAAATTTGAATTTAATTGATTCTTGGATGTGTTAAGGTACAGGCACACGATTCTACTAAATAGTCGTTTAACTTACAAATTATTACCGTTGCGTTGCAGTTTAGAGTTATACTAATGAATTTATGTATGGTCCATCGTCTACACGAGTTCTTACTTTGAGCACTTTGAGTCATAGAATGTGGTTTCATTAATTCATTATGTATTCTTGGATGATCGCAGTGAGAAAAATATGGTGACATTATAGCGGCAATAAACATTGTGGATTTCTCATTGACTCATTTTGTATTAGCATCTTCTTGTTGATGCTGACGTGTTTATTCAATTTCCTCGAGGATAATATTTTCAAAGAGTTATCCTGTAGTTGTTGGATTCAAAAATCATCGCGGCTGGTGAAGGATCCAAGTTTTTTTATTTTTTTGCGAGTAAGGTAGATTTTTGAGCTATCAAACAATTAATTATTCAAAGAGCGATGGAGCGTAGTATTTAAAAAATTAAACTCACCGACCAAATTCGCAAGACCACCAGATACTCAAGACAGGTATCGCTGACGTTGACGCCAGGTCTGCGAGGCTGAAGTGGGACTGGGCGGGTCACACTTGCAGGATGTATCCAAACAAATGGGCCAAAGTCGTCACATAGTGGGTGCCTGAAGACAGACGTCGTCACCAAGGCAGGCCTAAGAAACGCTGGCGTGACGATTTGGACTCATTCCTGACCGATTGGATGGAGAAGGCACAGCACAAGGAAAGGTAGGAATATGGGGGAGGCTTTTGTCGAGCTGTGGGACAATATAGGCTAAAGGAAAAAACTGCAGTTTACAAACATAATCAGCCTATAATGTTCCCACTGCTGGGACACAGGCCTCCTTTCAGTAAGAGGGAGTGGGCAGTAATCCACCACGCGGGCAGTGCGGTTAGTGCAGATTACTGAATTGGTATTATTGTTAGCTCAAAATTTTAAGTTGCATCTCTTTAATTAACAATAAACAAACAACAAAACGATTAGAGTACCATCCCACGAATCTATCTATAATTAAATTGAAACTCGCGGACAACCCAAAACCTTAACAAATCAGGCTTCACCACGTGGGCATATAATTGATGAACTTAGGACCTGAAGATTAATGCTCCCGTTTTTAATAGTGCCGCCGATGTGTGCGGCCTGAGACAATGGAGTGACGCCCACATTCAGCAGGGTTATCGTGATTGATACGTCGTTATAGGTTTGTGATAGCTGAAGACAGAAATTGTCTTAACGTCTGTTGGTATCTTCTAAATTACTTTCAGTTTGTAGCTATCATAATGTTATAGATTATTCTGGGAGCCGTGCGTTATGATTATCATGATAGGTCATATCCATCACTAATGCGGATTCTTCCGGACACTTAATTTAATACTATCTAATCATGGACTTTTTACTTAATGTCAGTTTGGTGTTGCCAGCCGAGGAGGACTGACAAATATACCAAACTCAAGTCAACAAGATGAAAATTATAAAAGTGAAGGCCAACGTGTGTGATATTGTTTTACAAGTGTGGGGCAACGCTTTAAAAAAAAATTAAAAAAAACAATGGCTTTAGTAAATACAAGCAGGGAAAGTAATTGTTAAGCTAGGTACATCCTTCAATTTCCTGTGTTATAGCCACTTTATGTAACTGTGATAGAATGACAGCTGTGATTCAAATATACGGTCAATTTAAGTTGATAGTCCATTTACTTAATAATTACCCCTTTATTTATAAACGTTAAGATAAGATAAGATAAGATAAGATATTTTATTTGCATAAAACATGGTATACAAGGTGTTATTAAAAAATAATTAGATCGGACATGTTTTGCTTAATACTAAAGCATGCAAACTTACTTACTAAAGATACATTATGAATTCATATTAAAAAAATCATGAATGCTATAGAAATTATTATTATTGAGCCATTTATATAATTGGATTTTAAATAATTTACAGTTTAGTGTTTTAAACATTTTTGGTAATTTATTATAAAGGCGTACACACATAGCCAGAGAGTTTTTATTATATTTCGCTGATCGAGGCAGCACATCTAGCACAAGTCTGTATTGGTCACGCCGACTTCGAGAGATTACTTCCTCTGCTGTTTTAAATAGTTCTTTGTGTTTTTGAACGAACATGCATGCTTCATATATATATAATGAAGGTAACGGTAGCAAACCAAGCTCTTTAAATATTGGTTGACATGATTCGTCAGATGGAATCTCATATAGAGCACGTAAACATTTCTTTTGGGCGACAAATGCTCTATTGTGGTCAGTACTATTTCCCCACATCATTAGTCCATACCGTAGTGAAGACTCAACATATGCGCGATATGCCATCACAGCCGTTTTTATATTAGTGACTTTTTTGACTTGTCTCAAAGCATAGACAAATTTATTTATTTTATTACATACAGTATCAACCTGTGCTTTCCAGTCTAAATGTTCGTCAATTACTACTCCTAAAAACTTAGTTTGTGTCACTTGTGTAATTTTCGGAATGTCAATTTTAAAATTAAATGTATTATTATAAGATTGATTAAATTGTATATATACTGATTTCTTAAGATTAATAGATAAATTATTATTATTTAACCAGTTAATTAGATTGTCTATTGTTTTATTTATGTCCGCTTCATGATCCGTGATTGATTTATATTTTTTATCAGTAGTCACAATTATGGAAATGTCATCGGCAAAAAGAAAGCATTTATGATTGGTTACATTAACAATGTCGTTTATGTAGAGTAGAAATAAGATAGGGCCCAATATACTACCCTGGGGGACGCCACGTTTTATACTTATATAATTAGACGAATATTCTATCATATCCCAACTTTCATTAAGTTTAGTGACAGTGACTCTCTGTTGTCTGTCAGTTAAATACGATGATATCCACTGAAGTGGCAGTCCTCTTATACCGATAGTCTCTAGTTTTTGTACTAATATTTCATGTGTAACCAAATCAAATGCCTTTGACAGATCAAAGAATAGCCCTGTCGTTAGGTGTTTGTTGTTAATATTGTTTAATATTTCTTTCAACAGTGAAAAGATGGCTAAGGATGTGGACTTAAGTTTCTGAAAGCCGAATTGCTCTTTTTTTATAATATTAAATTTCTCACAGTAGTTAATTATTTTTTGGTACATGCATTTCTCATAGATTTTTGACATAATGGGTATCAGTGTTATGGGGCGATAATTATTCATGTCACATTTTTTACCCTTTTTGAATATCGGTTTGACAACAGATATTTTTAAAGCGCTAGGAAAGACTCCTTGTGAAAAGGACAGGTTAATGAGATAAGTCATCACCCCACTTATTTCATGAACACATGTCTTAACAATTCTGGTGTTAAGTTCATCATAGCCTACAGAGTTGGTATTTTTTAACGATAATATCTGTTTCGTCACCTCATTTTCGGATATAGGTGTGAGAAACATCGAGTTAGCAGTCAGGGTATCACTGCGGAAACTATTTGTACAATTTATAGTAGGAATATAATTTGTGAAATGTCTATTGAAGGCAGAAGCTATTTCCGCTGGTTTGGTAAGTATGGTGGCGTCAATTTTAATGTGTTCAATGTTGTCTTTGGGGTCAGTGTGTATTCCGTTTCTTATGACTGTCCATGCGGCTTTACATTTGTTGTCATTATTATTCATAAACTTTATGTTAGCATTGCGTTTAGCATTGTAGATACACTTTTGTAATATTTTTGAATATGAGGTATATCTACTCTTGTTTCTTATATTTTTAGTCTTGTAATATTGATATCGTAAGAAACGCTTCGTTTTTGAGCTCTGTTTTAGACCCTTACTTATCCACGTTTGCTTTATTTTATTGTTTAAGTTTACCTTAACCCTAACTTTTGGAAAACAGAGATTGTAAAATATGCATATCAATTCATGGAAAGCGCTGAATGCTGTATTTGCATTGTTTTCCTTGTAAATATCTGTCCAGGATAGATTTTGTAGGCATTCACGGAATTTATGAGTATTATCTAGACTGTAGTCTCTTTTGTAAATGTGGTATATCGCGGCATTTGTTGTCTGAAGTCTTAGAGGGAAGCTTAACATTTGTGCTGTGTCGTGATCAGAGAGATGGAGTGGTAGCACTGCTGGGATTGCGTCAGGTATATTGCTCATTATATGGTCTATACACGATAACTTCCGAGTAGCTACGTCAATATGAATTTTTAAATTGTGATTGTTTGCTAAGTCTTGAAAGTCTTGAGTGATTTTGTTTCTTTTCAAGGTATTAATATTAAAGTCACCGGTTATAACTATGCACGTACTAGATTTATATTTCTTGTATAAATCATGTAAGATACTATCTAGCTTAGTTAAAAAATCGTTAGTATCGGATTGAGGTGTTCGGTATAAGCAAATAATCACTAATTTCTTGTTTTCTAATTCTATGCCACATGCCTCGAACGTATTTACCGACGCATATCTTTTTATAAACTGTAATTCTTTGTAGTTTAGACCCTTTTTGACTAGAATACAAGTACCACCTCTGTGTTTTTCTCTGCAAAAATTTGTTGCCATTTCAAAATACGATAACTTGAGATAGTTTTCATGACCCTTTTTAATAAATGTTTCGGAGAGGCAAATTACATGAGGTTCATTATGTAAGTCACGCATTTCCTGTAACGTTAACTCCAATAGTTCCTGTTTAGGTAAAGCACTTGCAATGTTTTGATGGAGTATTCTGAAGTTGTGTGATGTAGGTGTTGTGTTCTTAGGCACGAAAAAATGTATCGCCCCTTTGAAGTGTGGGAAAATAATATGGTATAGTACCTTTTTTGTGCTCTTCAAAAGGAAGGTGAGAGTTTCCGTTTTGTTCAGTGTCCGTGGTATTCCTCTTTCTAAAATAAAATGGAATAGTTCCTTTTTTGGGTAAATTTGTCTCCCTTTTTGGCAAAGAACTTGATTTGCTACTCGCGAGATGTTTCCTGAGCTCGGCTGGATTTAAATATTTCTCGGTATAATATTCACAGTCAATTATGTAATTTATTGACATGCAAATGTCAGATACGTTGTAATGTTTGGAATTCATGAAATCACAATTTTTGTAATGTTTACAAATATTTTTGATACGATAATTCAATTTGTCGACATCTAAATGGCTACTTTTTAAAACATTTAATATTAATATGCTGTTCTTAGAAAATTTCTGTAATATAATTTTTAACTGATTTATTACATGTCGCATATTATAGTCATTTTCACCTAAGGATATTACAATTTTGTCACCTGGTTGTAGGTCTATGTTGGTACAGCTTTTTGTTATTGTGTCGCTCTGTGCATTTGGCATCGTATGGGCGAGGACTCCATACTTTTCATACTGTGTAGTCTTTCTTGAGTTTATAAGGGCAGCTGCGAGACCGACGCATTGTTGCGCCCCAAAAATCCATATTGATTTTCCGAATATGTGTTTTTTTAGATCTGAGACAATTGGGTTTGTTGTATTGGTATTGGCTGTACAAATCTGTTCTGGTTGTGGTGTAGTCCTAAGAGATTGCTTCAAATCCTGTATTTGTGTATTTAGAGATCTTAACTCATTTCCTGCGATTTGTAGCTCCTTTTGTAAGGCTGAAATATTTTGTTGCAGATGTAAATATATAAAGTTATTATGACGTTCAGCATTTGTAGTAAGTCTCGGCGAGGAGGGAGTGGAAGAGACGATTTGACTTAGACGAGAGTGTCTTTTCTTTTTGTCATTGCTTAAAGGGCTGCTTTCTTTGCTTGGCGAAGAATGACATAACGACTTTAGGACATTAATTTCTTGAGTCAGCTTGTTCACTTGTCTTTTAAAATCATTGTTTTCTAATATCGTATTTTCTTTTAGTTAAGTAGTGATTAGCGACTATTTAATCAAACATTTTTGACGTTTAAACGTCACTTAACTTTGACTAACGCTTATGAATAAACCCCTTAATATCCCTGACTACATTAATCACAAAACAATTCTTAATCTCAATTTCTTTCTATCCGAGAAAGGCAAAGCCGTGAGCTTAGCCTTAGTTATTATACTGTGGCTTAACTGATGTCCAAGGAAGCAAAAATGTTAATGTGTGCGTGAATTTATCTGTGTGTATGGGTGAAAATTGTGAGTGATTGATTGCCTTCAGAGAGCGTACAGTTAATGAAGGTAATGTTAGTAAGATTTTAATATTCTATTGTGTAGCTGTCATTAGTGAGACTTGTGTTAATGATGACGTATGCTGTCTGGAGCCTTTCTACCTTGAACAGCCATTAAAGCGTTTACTGTTGCCTGTTTTGTATACTTGAGTATTAAATGTAGGTTTTAATGGTTTGCTCTACAAGAGACCAGTTTCAAGGGATTTTTATGGTAACAAAAACAAAGTAAATAAATAAAAATATTTTATGATTCTATTATAAATGTAGGAACGGAACGTAACGTTATGACAGTATAGTGAATTGTGACGTGAATATGAATGATAGATGTGAAGCATAAACTAGTGACAGAGATGAATGTACGGAATAGTCAAAGAGTGAAAGTGATAGTGGATAAATGTTTAAAATGTAGAAGAAGCAGAAGGGGGACCTAGGTTGATAAAAGAAAAGACGTAAGATATAAATACAGAAAAATAAATACAAGAATTAAAAGGAAATCAGTAGTTTCATTCATGGAAAACTTAGCTTATAACTGCAAAGGTAACTCTGTAAATATAAAATTTGACAGAGAGGTAGCTTGGGAACTCGAGAAGAACATTGGCTACTTTTAATCCTGGATCGCAGAGGAAGTCAATGGCAACAGCTAGTAAATAAATAAAATCTACTAAAACTGTTTGTTTCAGAAGAAAACAGCAGAACAATTCCAGACCGAAAACAAAAATCCTTTGTCCAGAAGAAAACACGTCTTTATCCCTTCAACATTCCTGTTATAAGTCCCCCCATTATGAACTGTAGTAGTAACTTGGAATGGCTCTGTGTTCCCATGTAGGCTCGCATTGGTAATCATCAGTCATAGGCCGTTAAAGTCCACTTAGGTGGAACACGTCGTAACGCTAACTCTAGTGGCGATTAACATAAAGTTTTCAGTTAAAGCACTAACATTATGAAACAATTCATCGGCCCAGGGGCGGGTGGGGCCACAGTGCTCGCGAGCAGCAATAATTTATTTTTATTTTTACTGCATTTTTCGTTTGTTGTAAGAATTATTTTTTGTTCATTATCATTTGCTCAAATAAAAGGAAATAATTTTTCCATTTCGTAGTAAGTATTAGATACATTGTGTAAAGGCACATGGCAGCAGCAAATCAGTAATTATGAATAATTATATTTATCTTTGTTACAAAATATAAAAAAAACTACTTACAGAAACAAAAATCAATTATCAATAATCGTATAAGAATCCTTTTCTTATTATAATGTACATTCCCTATGATTTCATAGTGAAGATAACTGTAGTACTTAATAATATACCTATTTACCGATAATTAATAGTAATACTAATCATCACTATACGTTATCACACGTCATAAATCATTTATCAACTATTAATATGATTATCGCCTTACAAATAGAAGATTATGACCAATTAATCATTATTTTTTTTATATTAATTACAATCAGACATGGTAAGTTTTAAGATTTTGTTGAAAGATATGCATTGTTGGTCGAAAATATCTATCGGAAATAAAGGTTTTTCCACCTTCTGATAAACATGGATCTACAATAATTAGGTATCAGACAATCAAACGATAATATCGGTATAGTACCCGGGTGGTAACATGGAGTTTAAGGCTGATCGTCCATAAGGCTACTTAGAAGCATCCAGTTACAACTCGAATCACCAATGAGTAACTATACAAATCGTCACAACACTAGTATTTTCAAGGGGTCGGTTAGTCAGAAAGATGAAGCTAGTTGCCCATTCAAAAGCATAGTCTTCACGGACACTCTTTTAAATCAAAATAATATGGTTATAAGTTTGTATTTCAATAGCAGTCCATACACGACGCAACCTTTGTAACCACCACTGAAATAATAGTACATACTATGACTTATAGGCTAGTCAATTGCTGATTTGAGTTTATAGCACATTGCAGTAGACGATGGCCTTTGAGAGAGACTGTCACACTGCACCCTAAATGCGTAACATATTCTGAAGGATATTGCATATCAATTGCTTCGTATGTTCGAAAAATTTGTCTGCTTAGCAACGTTAGTAACGCAATGAATGTTGTTGAACTGTCAAAATCAAAGCCATTGCTACTAATAGTGTACGGAATTTCCCTGCTGGTCTAAATGACAAAGACCCTTCTTTGTCTACAACTCGGATGTGCGCTAGTGAGCTTAAGTTAAAAAAAAAACAAAACAACGTCAGTATAGAAGTTTGTTTTCGTGTGCAGCAACATTACATAGTAATATTTTATCCTCATTCCCTCAACTCAAATAATAATATGATTGTACTATCGTGCATCTAGAAATTTATAAGCATGCCTGCAGGCGATAGTCTTACGAATCGCCATTATTGAACATTGTTGCAGACTATAAATCAGTTTCCTGGCTTATAAAAACTTGAGCTGTGAATGGTTATGGTACACATGCATCACTTTTCTTCTGCGTTACATGGTAGGTATGATTTATTATTTTAAATAGAAGCCTAACCTTTTGTGAACGTTGATCACTTTGCAAATTTGATACAAAGGCTTTGTCACATTAAACTCGTTACGTTAATGGGTAGTAATAAAAGCTCTGAAAAATTAATACAATATTTGCTGACGTAATATTTTTCCATCAGCTTAAATTGCGTTTTACAGAAATCTACAGGTAGTAATTTGTATAGAAAAAATATACAAAATTGTACTTATGACAAAAGATTTGCCTCTTTATGTCAGTTGCACAAAATATAGGTTTTACATTAAAAAATGTGTATTAATTTTTCGGTAAATCATTTTAACACAGCTTAGTTAGTATTACAGTCAGCCACAGATTGCTGGAAGTTAATTTGTTTTTCGGACGCTTTATTATTTCCCCTGGATAATTGATGTTATTTTTTGACGTCGTCATTTACATCGTATAATATAACAGAGTTCAAAATATGGCTAAGGTTTTCCTATAAACGGGGAAAAACTTATTAATTTCAAAATATAATGCATATTGATAGCGATAGATAGGCATCGAACAAATAAATATGATTGATGATTTTTTTTACGATATTTTGTTTTAAATTGCATTATCGCTCGTTGACATAAGAATGATTACAACTATGTCACAGGAATCAATTTAGTGATGACTTTATTATCTGATTTCCCCTTTTAAAGATTGCAAATTGCCTATCTTTTAAATGCGCTTTCATTTGATAAGCGGTAAAAATAACTATAAAAAATAAAATAAAGTCGCAATCGCCAAGCGCTCTACAAGGCGCTCCACCCAACCGCACCTCAGGCGTGCAAAGTAATTTCCTCAGCTCAATATTTCACAGTGCCCACACTAGCGGCATAAATATGAATAATCGACACCGTTCGCTTCGACAATACACATAAATTATTCGAAGCGAAAGCGATAGGGCCCGGTCGGCCCCGCTCCGCTGAGTTAAAGCGTACTCAAAGAGTAGCTATTATGTGCACGATTTATAACTAAATGTATTTGTTTATGAGGTCCGTATATCTGCTCGACGAGTTTAATTGTGGTGTAGAATAAAAGATAGGCTCAGGTCGCATATCTGGTGAATGGCAGCATCCAGATGTATGTATACAACATTATAAAGAGATGGCCGAAGCCTTAGCGAGATATTGAATTTACGTTGAGGTGTCGTGTCGCTTTGAAGATAAAAAGACAAGCTTAACTTTAGCTGTATTGCGTGAGTAATGATCAACTGACGACCTCTTAAACAAGCTAACGAGACTGACTGGACCAAAAAGGCAGAGAAACGGGTGTTGAAGCAAAACTTGGAAGAGACAGAGGGGATTTAAAAGCGTAGGCATTCAAGAGCTTCAACTTTCTGACTGACGAACTCGTTTACAAAAGTAAATGAATTAATTGAAACAAATGTTTTGAGTTGGACGTGTACGAGTTGACTGAATGATCAATATATTAAGTTATATCTAGGCAATTTCCAAGCGACACATTCCGACAATTTAACGCACCAACACCTGCATCACACGACACAAATTAGACTCACGAGCACATGACGAATTCACAACTCCAACCAATTACAGAGCGACACAAACGTCTTTATGACAGCAATTTGCTGTTCTCCTAATGTCAGTGACTGTCATTACATTGTGTATAATTTTGTGTCATTATTACAGCCAGTTGACACGATTCCTGTAATCAGTGATCGTTAACTATAAGCGAATGAGATTACCCTTCAAACACAGTTTGCCCTCTGGTAGAGTTATTAGTTGTATACCTGCGTTTGATTCGGTTACCTACTTAATGAATAATTATTATCTTGCAGTGGGACATTTTTTTTTTGTAGCTGTAATATTAACTATAGGTACAGGGGGGCAGGGACATCGACGCACAAACTGAAACCATGAATACAGCACATGATTCTAGACCTCTTAGCGTAGAAATTTTTTCATAGACATTTTATTTATTTTACCATATATATTATGTACACACATATAAACAGACAAGAAAAAACAGAACAGAAAAAATAGGTACAGAGGTGATGATTATTTCAAAAGAAATCACACACAGGCATTTTGTGTTTCATAGAAAAATGCGCGGTCAAAATTTATGGAACAACACTTTTTTTTAGGTTAAAAATCATCTACTGTATCCATGGTAACAAGTTACGCGTCGATGTCCTTACCACCATACACATTAACATAATATGACGGAGAGCTGTGAAACTTTTCCATTCACAATCTAACTAAGATACTCTACTCAGTCTTTCTTTTTCTAACAGGTCAGTACAATCAACAGTATTAAAGACCATGAACCTCACATCACCACCCATGGACATTAATGGTCCTTTCAACTAAAAGACCACCCCATGCTTCTCGAAAGACCACACGAAATCATATACCAAAATAATGTACAAACTCCACAATTTTGTCAGTTACATAAAGCAATCAATCATGAAGGATATCAATAAGGAACTTAGCATTTCAGTAGTGGGCATAATAAGGTGCCCCGCTGGGCAACCGGCGCGTTTAACATGTTGGTAACTTTAATGGTGGTAATAAATTATATCGAGGCCCACTCGTTATTATAATAGAGGAGCACCGACATGATAATATAATAGAAGCGTGTGATATGAAAAATGTGTTGTGGGATGTGATAGTTTACGCCCTTTTCCGGCTATCAGGAGGAGCTTTTACGAAATGATGTAAGAAACTAGTACATATTTAATATCTCACAATTTCTCATTATTATTAGGATACTCCTTATGTGAAACCACATTGCTGGTAATTGTAGTTGGTCACAAGAAAAATGACAATCATACTTGTGATCCGCAGAATTTTAGGCGTACTGCACCAAAATTCAAATGAAGGAATTAATATGAAACTTTTGCTGCGGAAACTTCAGAATCTTTGATGATACTAATAAGTGATTTTCTTGTGTTCTAACCTTGTTGCTGTGCTTAGCATGTTCCAAAGAGCACTAATCTTTTCCTACAATGACTGCGCAGTGCTTACTAATTATGTACTAGCTACTGCGGTGCTTCTAAAAAATATTCGGAAACTATTTGATTAACATAGTAAACCGTCAGTCCATTCTGTTGGTTAAACCCATAGGTTAATAAAATATTATTAACAAACATTCTACCAACGGATTTACAAATATTAACGGGACAATGTTAATAACACTGTTATTACCAAGTTATTGGCTTGATAAAAGCAGCTTACTAACATTTAGGTCAGTTGTAAACCAGGTGCCATTTATTTACGTTTACTGAGATTAATTTGTTTGACTAAAGTTCAAACCTGTTGAGCTTAGTCTAGTTCGCAACCGGATTTCGGGTCATATCAATTACTGATACGAATCTGTTCGAAATTCAATTGTGATATTTCGTTGTTTTTTGTCTATGACATAAATCTCCGAGACAATTATTTTGTTGGGAGATTACGTTCCGCTCCTTCTTAGCGTATCGATGAACAAACGTTTAAATATTTTTGGCCCAAAATTCAGCTGCGCGAATTCCGTTTCCCTAAGTCAGTTTGTTACGCACAGAAATTAAAAATACGATGGGCGGGCCATGTAGCCAGAATGACTGACGATAGATGGACCATACGAACCACGGTGTGGCCAGGACCAGCGGGCTACAGAAAGAGAGCCAGGCCACAAACACGATGGGCAGACGACATAATACACATAGCCGGCCGGGACTGGACAAGAGTAGTAAGCAACAGAGACACATGGCAATCTCTGGAGGAGGCCTTCACCTAGGAGGGGTTCTTGCACAAAATTAACTTATCACATAGGTAGAAATTTATTGAATAATTTATAATTGAACTATGCTAATTCATTATTATTAAGAAAATTTATTTGATTTGATTTGTTCTGAATTAACTTTAATGGATGCAAAAAGATGTTTATAATTTTTGAATAGTTTAATTTAGTTTCAATTTAATTTTCAAATTTTATTTTAATTTTTTAACTTTTCAATGTTTATCTTTCTATTTACCTATTATTTTAGATTCATTGGCAAGATATAAAAGGCTTTTTATTTACTTTATTTATTTATTTAAGTAAGTTTGTAGTTTGCTGTGACTATACTCTGTTCATTTTTTTATGCATGATATGACGCTTTCAGTTTATTAATATTGAGAGTAGCTTTCTGATTATTATTTTCATATACTTAAAATAATAATAACTAGCCCGTATTGTCCCACTGCAGGGCAAAGGTTTCTCTTTCCTTTTTCCACTAAACTCTATCCTGAGCCATTAAGGACCAATCCTTTGTATAAGTTATCAACTATTCGCCCTTAGAGCAAAGGACGATGAAAAGGGGTAAATTCGAAGAAACACTGTAACTTAGTTATTTTAATTACATACAATCTAAATAAATAGGTATGTATTACTTAAATTATGTATGTACCCACAGATATTTTAAGAGGTTGAAGTATAACCTCAATCCAAGGCGAAAATAAATTAAGTTGCAGGATTTTTTTATTCTTAGTGTTTTATTATCTTAGATACAGGGTGGTCTGTTCTGTCAGCTACAATTGATGGCCGCCTGCAGGAAAGCGTCGTAAAATTACCTACACCTAGCGTGTCCTAGGAAATTGATTTAATTTAATGTCTTGAGACTCGTAAAATAAATTAGTCAGGAAATAATATTCCAGAAACTTAAGTGAAAATAACTGTTAAAGTAGAGGAAGACCAAAGAAACGATGAATGGATTAGAATATTAGATGACAGACAATATAGCAAGGTAGAGTTTGAATACTGATGGCGGTTAGTAGAGATATACACAATCAGCCTATGATGTTTCCACTGCTGGGACACAGATCTCCTATCTGTGAGAAGAAGTGGGCTATAATCTACCACGTGGACTCAGTTGCTAGATGTCAAATGTCTTCGAACTTTTGATTGTAGGACATGCCGGTTTCCTCGCGATGTTTTCGATCACCGTTTTAAGAGCAGTAGTGATGAAATTATTTACACAAAGTAAAGTGCCTGCCTGGGTGTGAACCCACGACCTACAACAATTAGTCGGGGCCGTTACTTTTAAGCTACCACTGCTCTAGTAGAGATGTATGAAAGAAGAAGACGTGCTTCCCGAAATAAATTAGGACAAGAGATGAGGAAGCTGATGAGAAAGCTTACCAACAGAAATACTGAAGATTATCTAACATTCTATTCTTAAACCCACATTTTGTCACCACTTCTTAAAACATTTCTAAAAATATTTGTGCCTAGTTTAATTACAGCAGAACTATGCATCTTTCACACCTAGTTGGCATGGATAGAGGTGTTTAATAGATTGTCAATCGTCGCCACATAGTTGGCAGTTGACGGGCATTGCGCCGGCAGTAAATGCCAAAATGCCGAAAGACAGGTGACAAGTACAGTTCAAGATGATGTATGAACAGGTTTATTGTTTTAACTAACTGGGAATGAAGCTCCAGATAGTTGATATTTATTTCAATATTTTGTAATGTCAGGATCATTAATATACTTACTGACTCTGTCTTTAATCTATTTTGAACGGCAACTTGGCAACAGTGAGTTATTTTTTTTTGTCAAAATTTTCTTTGTGTGTAAATTATAATAGTCTCAGTTTGTACTGGTTGGTGGTTCTTTGAAGTTTCAATGTTGAATGGCTTCTCTTCCATATTTTAAAATGACAGACTGTGAACTGTTTGTATTTCCTTACATTTTGAAACCGCTTAAACCTTAGCAACCTTGAGACAGTTAGATTATGTTAGAAAAACCGACTTTCCATTAATACTTATCTACCTAATGGTTTATCTTGTTCATCTTTGCCGAAAAGTAACCAATTTATTATGAACACTATTATGTCTGTCACTACCTATTACACCTATTATTAAACTATTTCAGGAATAAAATTTAGTACCCTACCTTCGCAGTCACCCATCCTACTACATCAACATTATAAAAGCAAGCAATCACGCAATATCTAATCTTATAAGCGCGATGACTTACAGTTCGTAACATAAGGAGTCATTAGGAGGAGTGGCTGATCCATCATCCTGTCAGGATCCCGCTCCCGTGTGACTTGGAGCCATTAGTGTCTTCATTCTGTGGCCGCTTTAATTACTTGTTTAGACGTAAGTCGAGGATGAGCTGAAAAATTTAAGTACTTTGGTGATTGTTTTAATTTTTGCAAGAATGAGTTATAAATTTAACAAAATTTGTTTTTATGACTAAAAGAGATCGCAGACAAGGTTTGCTAAGTTAAATTCAACAAACAAACAAGTGAACAAATCCACATTGAACACCTGAAATTCGAACTTACAGCATCGAAGTGGTTATTATCATATTTCGGGTGGAGTAAAATATTATTCCCACCTTAATCAAATTTGTGACTCCAAGGACCAAACACATTAAATTAACCACCACGCCATTCGTGTAAATTATCTACATTGCCATCTATACCTCGACATGGAAACCCCCAGATATCAATCTACCAATATTGCTGATTTAAAATAAGAATCAACCGATCGATCAAGATCTAAGCTTCATAAAGTCGTTTTATCGAACGCCGAGGTAAACTTGCCAATAAATAATACTATATCTAGCCTCAGTCAATATAAATCACATATTAATACCAGATAATAAGATTAGTATGATTTCTCTGACAGATATTGATTGCCTAGCAAATAGATGGGGGGGTAGATTAGATATTGTTAATGCACTTATTACAGCTAATGATTGTGTTAGTCATATTCTGATCTCTGAACTCAAGATGTGAAAGGTGAAGATGCATTGATGAGAGATGGTGAGAATGGAAGTGCATATCGTGATGAATTAAAGAGCAGCTATATATAATGAAAGAGTCAAAGGGAATATAATATACAGTTAAGTTGTTATTGCTTCTTGTACTGATGTTTTTTAATAATACTTACAAAGAAAGCAACAGCACTTACAATTATACTGAAAAAGAAGAAAACGAAAGATAAAGTAGACCCATTGTTTATTTTGAGCTCATTTATCTCCTGATTTACGTCTTTATTACATCCTGACATAAATGGCATCTTATCCTGTAATTACCGTAACTACATAATTATCTGTACTTGCATTTCCTTCCAAATCGTTCGAAGTAGCCAATTTAGTATCGCATAAACTGCAGACAAAAATATCAGCAACAGATCCGATCACGGTGACCTTCCATAATTTTGCAACACGATATTATCCTCAAAGGTTATCAAAGCCTCTATAAAACTTATCTTGGTAAAAAAATTAAGTAATTTAACATTTTACTTTCTCACTCGACTCAAAAGACCAAAATTACACGTTGAGTGTCATTAACCAAATGTCACGAACGATTGTCTCAAAGTGACATTAAAGAAAGCTACTTGGTAACGTGTCATTAAAAAGATATAAGGGGCCAAGTTGACAACTTGGTTACAATAAAAATGAGTTTTGACGTTGACAAATTGCTGGCAGAGGGCGCCCCGGGCGGCCTGTTAATGTCGCTGGTGCGACTACAGTGTGTGCGGGCTTGGGGAAATTGTGGAAATATTTGCGGCTTATACAATATTTATGTAATAATAATAGTGTAAATATTAATGGTATTTTGTAATGGGCATTTCTATTTAAAGGATTCTAACTCGTCTTCAGTTTATTCAGGTCTATTTCGTGTTATTACTACCGTGTTATGGATTCACTTATTATAATCAAAAGATAAATGAAGAGACCTAGAAGTGTAATTTGATAGTGAGATATTATTACAACATGCATAGTTTTGGCAAAATATAGCTTTTATACTTAATTTTCCGCTTTAAAAATGACGCTCGAAAATTAATATGTTGACCTTAATGTATGAAGTCATTAATTCATGTTTTATGATGTTAATTCATGTTTTATGATGTTAATTTATTATTTTAATGTCATGTTGGTACGAAAAATTGGTAAATTATTAATACTTAAATTCACATTTTAATGAGCATTCGCACATTTGATTTTATCAGCAGCAAGTTTTATTTAACAAGCAGATTGAAGAAAAAAGTTAAGAAGCATTATATTTGATAAATAGTATACTGATTATTGATTGGCATTCACTGTGTTATGTCTGTGTATTGTTAGGTTTGCTGAACCAAACAGATGTACAATGTATTGCTCTGTTTTCTGCATTTTACGTATTTTGTCAGCAGATTAGTGGCTTCTTTTAATTTCGACTCCAATGATACGTATTACTTATGCATCTACTAGATGAATCAAGCTACTTGTTTAGCTCATCTCTCGTTTCCTCCTCGCTCATCTCATCGCCGATACAAAGGCATCGTAGCCATTAGAGGCGTTCATCAATACAAGCGAGCATCGGTCATGCCGTGACTAGATAATGATTGAAAGAAGCTTCCAACAAGTTTGATCTTCTTGTAACTGATGAATACGTGTTGTATTTACTTTGTTCTGAGACTTTGTGCTTTGAAAAGAAAAACTCAAAAATCTTTGAAATGCCAAAAAGTAAACAAATTAAATACAAAACTTAGGCAAAAAAAAGTAAATTTAATACAAGAATTAAAAAACTGTAACAGTGAATTAGAATTGTGTAATGCTATGTATGACACAGACACTCAGCACCTTCAGGATGAACTGTTTGTTAGGGAATACGCTCTAAAGGATATCTTTAGTAAATATGAGGCTTCTCAACAAGACCTGAGTAAGCGCATGCAGGAGGCTAATGAGTTGGCAGACCTGGTTAAGTATAATGCGGAGAGGTATGAATCTTTGACAAATAACCTCTCTTTTAGCTGTACCTGTTCCCAGGGACCCCAACTTATTACACCCACACCCTCAGTAGCTCAACCAGTAGGTAGCTGTATTAGTGATGATAGCAATAGTACGAATAATTTGATTAATACTACATATATTTTTTCTGATAAATTTGGTCAAGGTTTTGGTAGCTTGTTAAATCAGTGTTCGCAACAATATGCAATTAATCATTGTTTACCCGGTGCCAGTATTAGCCAATTAATTAATAATATCAAATTGACAAAAATAAACCCCAGTTCAACTGTTATATTATTATATGGGGATAGCTTAAATGTAAGGAAAAAGGACTTAATTGAATGTGTCCATTTGATGTTGCATCTTAATGAGACTAATAATTGTAAATTTATTTTTTGTGCCTTGCCTTATTCCCATTATTTAACTGATGAGCAAAATAAGCATATTTATAATTTAAATATGTTCATTTATAATAGGACTTGTCGTCACAGTGATGCTATTTTATATTTTGATTGTAATCAATTCATTACTGGTTACAAACTGACAAATTATACTATGTATTTGCCACCTAGTTGTAGGAGACAAATTGCTAATCTTTTAGCATACAATATACTCAGTGACACTGGTACTTGTAGTGTACCATCGATTACTGTTAGTACTGATACTAATACTACTTTTGATACGCCTTGTAGTTTAAACTATTAGGTGCGACAACGGGTCAGCCACATATGTTGAATGTTGTACATCAAAATATGCAGGGTCTGTCCGGCAAAGAGCTAGAATTAAGTTTATTTATGGAGAACTATGAGGTTCAGGTGTTATGTTTGACTGAACACTGGTTGAAGGAACATGAAGTAGTGTTTATAAATGATGAAAACTTTACCGTACAGAGTGCATTTGTGAGAAAAAGTGCTATTCGCGGTGGCTCTTTAGTTCTTGTTTCAAACAAGTTGAAATGTAAACAACGTTTAGATTTAGTTAATCTTTCAATCGAGCGCACTATAGAGTTGTCTTGTGTTGAACTTGAGCGATATGTTATAATTTGCGTTTATCGACCCCCCTCTGGGGATTTTATTAGTTTCGAATCGGTAATGGAAGATACTCTCAATAGGTTAAAATCAAATAACAAAAGTATTATTTTATGTGGAGATTTCAATATTAATATTTTAGATGTTACTCCATTAAGTATTTGACTTCTCAATCTTTTGAGGTCTTATAATTTAATTAACTTGTTTTTTGAACCTACTAGGATCACAGCTTCTTCGTCAACTTGTCTTGATAATATATTTAGTGATTGTGATGCCAAAAATAAATTAGTGTTAACTGACTTAACGTCCGACCACTGTGTTATTAGCTAGCTTCCCCATGCCATTACATAAAAAGCCACATAAACTTGAATGCAGGCCTTATACAGCTAGTCGTTGCAAAATGTTTAAAAATAATATAGCACATAGAATTACACCATCGATAGTAGAACACGAGAATCCTAATGAAATTTATGGTGCCCTTTTTGATGTTGTGCAAAAAGAATACCAATCCACTTTCAAGACCAAAACTATTAACATTAATGGATCCTCTGTTGGCTTTAACCAATGGGCTACTCCCGGTATTTATAAAAGTAGAGCGAGACTATACGAGTTATATGGTTTGAAAAAATACAGGTTTGATACTCCCTTCCTAGAGTATGTCAAAACTTATTCAAAATTATTCAAAAAGATTAGTGCTTTTGCTAAAACAAAATTTTTAGGCGATACGATAAAAAATTCTACTAATAAAGTAAAAACCACTTGGAAAATTATTAATAATGAAACGGGAAAATCGGTTAAACAAGAAAAACTACTTGAGATTATGGTCGACAACAAATTAGTTAACAAAGCAGCTGACGTAGCTGAGGCATTTAATGAGTTTTTTGCCAACATACCGATAACTACGACTCGCTCCTTAAATTCGTCCTCGTCTAAAGCTGAAAACCTTTTGCACAGTAGTGTACCTAAATGTAGTCCCTTATTTAGTTTCGAACATGTAACCCCGCGTGATGTAGTTAATGTTTTTAATACACTTAAGTCTAAAAACACCGGTGATTATTGGGGCATCTCCACTAAACTTATAAGTAATATAATAGACATCGTAGCCCCCTATCTAGCTGTTACTTTTAATAAATGTGTTGATTTAGGAACTTTTCCTGACCTCATGAAGAGTAGTAAAGTCATACCATTATTTAAATCAGGTAATAAGAATGACGTTGGCAATTTCAGGCCTATTTCTATCTTACCTGCATTTAGCAAAATATTTGAAAAGTTAATACTCAAGCAGCTGCTAAGACATTTTAATTTAAATAGCCTCCTCCATAATGAGCAATATGGCTTTACAAAAGGTCGTTCAACTACAGATGCGGGTGTTGCTCTGTTGAGACACATATTTGACGCATGGGAGAAATCACAGAATGCTATTGGAGTTTTCTGTGATCTCTCCAAAGCCTTTGATTGCGTGCACCATGACACGCTTTTGCGTAAATTACGTCATTACGGTGTCCAAAACGAAGCTCTCAACGTAATTATTTCGTATTTACATAATAGGGTCCAATGTGTAGATGTTAATGGTGTGAAATCATCCGGGCTACCAGTTCAGTTAGGTGTTCCGCAAGGCTCAATACTGGGTCCATTCTTGTTCTTAGTTTACATTAATGATTTACCATTCCATTTGACGGGCATCTGTGATGTTGTACTGTTTGCAGATGATACCTCTCTTATTTTTAAAGTAGACAGGAATAGACAAGATTTTGACGACGTAAACAGTGCACTCTCAATAGTTACAGATTGGTTTACGTCAAATAACTTAGTTCTCAATGCCAAGAAAACCAAATGTGTAAAGTTCGCCTTACCGAATGTTAGAAACCTAGGACCCAACATCGTCTTAGATAAAGAGGTGCTTGAAACTGTAGGCTCGGCAATTTTTCTAGGACTAACAGTAGATGCCAAACTTCAGTGGGGACCTCATATATCAAGTCTAGCAGGAAGGCTCAGTTCGGCTGCCTACGCCGTCAGGAAAGTAAGACAATATACTGACGTTGATACAGCTCGTTTAGTCTATTTTAGTTATTTTCACAGCGTTATGTCCTACGGTATTCTGCTGTGGGGCAAAGCCGCTGATATACAAAATATATTTGTCCTTCAAAAGCGAGCTGTTCGAGCAATTTACCAGCTAGGTGCCAGAGTTTCTCTAAGAGATTTCTTTAAAGATATTGGTATTCTCACGGTTGCATCACAATTCATCCTTGCCAACATTTTATATATAAGGCAAAATTTACACTTGTACACTAAAAATAGTGATATTCACAGTGTTAACACTAGAAATAAGGACAAACTACGTGCCCCCTTTCACCGGCTTCATAAGGTTCATAACTCATTTGTTGGGCTTGGTATAACCTTTTATAACAAGATACCCTCTTCTTTTCTAGACTTGCCTTTTAATGCGTTTAAAGCTCAACTAAAATCCAACCTTTGTTCAAAGGCATACTATTCTATCAACGACTACTTAGACGATAAGAATAGTTGGTCACCCTAGTTTAACGCAAGACAATGTTTATGTTCCTTCTCCAGAATTAGCTTACTGCAGAACCCAGCAATGCATAAATGTGTAAGCTGTCACGCCCTTTATGCCTGGAGGCTTTTATTTGGGTAGTAAGTTTTTTCATTTACATTTTAATTAATTATGTTTTAGCTTGAGTACGTATAGTTTTTATTATATTTGTTGGTATATTGGCGTGGCTAGCTGACATATTATGGCAAATAATTAAATTTTATGTTCTGGTTTTGTAATGTTAATTACCGAACATAAGTACCTAGTATTGTATAAATTCAAGTATTTTTTTAAATTGAACAGACAGCTGTGCTGCTGGGGAGTTTGTTGCGCCACTTCTTCTTCCCAGCAATAGCACTAGGAAGTGGTGAAGGGCGGGCGTTTTTGGGGGACTGTCTTTTGTAATTTTGACGTTCAAAAAGTGCTGACTCTCAGCCTAATTTGAATAAATGACTTTTGATTTTGATTTTGATTTTGGGTATTCGACATATTAACACTTGTTAACTTAATTTATATAAAATGTTTTAGTTTTTCAGTAATATAAATATGAAATTGCATCGAAGAAACTATAGATACTTTTCACCAGTTTATTTTCTTATACATATTGGTCACATCTATCAGTATGTTGTCGTTGCTAAATACTTTTCTCTTTTTTAGTTTTTTGCCCGTTTTTCTCCATAAATACCTACTACGCTTTTGAATGGGCAACTAGCTTCATCTTTCTGACTGACTTACCCCTTGACAATTCAAAAGTGCCTATAATTTGTTTATTTGAATGCTTCCAGTTTGAATTTTGAGTTTTATACGATATCTTAACAGATAAAAACGTTGTAAGGTTTAAACGTACACATAAACCACTCAACATAATTATGGTGTCAATATGTTATGTTTCTGACATTCACACCAAAGAATATAAACTAAATTCCAACGTTATCAGTCCTTACGAAAGGCCTCTAAAATTAAATTTATACTTAGCAATAAATTTTATATTAAACCGACGTCGATAATGCTCATATAAATGTCTAGAAAGGATTAAACACAAATATACACAAGGATAATAATATAACTCAATGCCGTTGGGTTCACGGATTTTTTGTGACTTAAAAATAAATACTTTTCATTCGACATCTAACTCTTTTTAAATTGTCTATTAAAAATATATCTGATTCGTAATGCATTGCGAATTGGTCACCATTAGGAACTGATTAATTAAATTATACCAAAGACATTCAACATGAAATAAAAATCGTTAGCTTAATAAAGTTCCAGCTTACTCAGAAAACAAAACCAACAATTCAACCCACCATTTTAAACCCAAACAAAATTAACACACAAATTCTAGAGCGCGAACTAAAGGTACAATTCTCCAGGCGCCAAGTGCAACCACCTCTCAAATCTGACAAGAGCATGAATAAATCATAACCGTTCTCTGTAATAAAGTAGCCATGTTTATCCGAACATTCATTTATCACCGTTTTGCCAGCCTACTATAAATTGACCCTTCAGAATTTGGTCCTTCGTTTCGCGTACAGGTCTTGGTGGCTGGTCCTTCGGCATTCATGATTGCAGCAGTCATCAATCAACCGAGTCGGTTAGAATGATGGTCGGTATATTGCGTAATGTGTTTGAAGAATGTTTATTTGTAAGCTTTTTGTGAGTTTTTTCAAGTTGCTTTTGTTGATTAATAGCTTGATGGATGGACCTCAAGGATGGGATTGCGTTTTAATTGCAGGAGTAATTTTGTTTGGGAAGATTAGTGCTGGCAGTGTTTTTAGTTTAATGTGTTGAGATTGAGACTTATATAGAATCATTAAAAATCATTCGCTCTACGGCCTACTCCCTCTCGAAGAGGAGGAGGCCTGTGTCCCATGACCCACCAGTGGGAACATTATGGACTGATTATGATTACGATTCTGCCTTATACCAAAATGTTTATAGGATAAAAACGTAACAAACATCAATACTGAAGTAAGCTGTCATCAAAAAAGATCCTCAATAAATTGCGTAGAAAGTAAACGGAGAACTTGTGTATAGTGATGAGCTTGCTAATGAACACACGACCAGTTCCAGTAAAGCAAAGCGGATCTAAGGAATCATCTGAGAAAAAGCAAGAACCATTTTAAAAGTCTGAGTAAATGTAATAATGGACAAATGAAAACAAAAAATATTGGTGGTGACATACGAATTTCTGCACACATCGAAGAAGAAAATGAAATTTACGAAAACAAATATGACGTTATTAAATTGATAGCTTTCGCAGCTGCCAAGAAACTTGAATATTTCATCGCTTCTGTGAACAAATGTGTCGATGTGCATTTGATAAACGTTGACAGTAATATAATTCGAAATGACACGTTGACAGAATAGCAATGTGTTGCTTGGAATTGAGGGTGCTTCATTTGTGAAGATGTGAGTAAGCTTATTTTTTACTTCAATTTAAAAGAGCACGGAGTATTTAAAGGAGTATTTTTAATGATTTATAGAAATTGCTTTATCAGTTACATACGTCATAATCTATTAAGTATTTATAGCATCATGAATACTTATAATGCAATTTACCTATACAATAAAATAAATCATAGAGATTTATGGTAATTATAGATTTATACAATATGCTAACATGAAAACGAGATGATGGATATTATTCACATCAATTCTAATTATATTCGTGCCAAAAATCTTCGTGTAAATTGTGACTCATTTCTTGAATGAGCAGCATAAAAATAAAATTAAAGACACGTTTAATATCAATGGCATTGACAAACGTTGAAAGGTGGACAATAAAACAATCATCAATCCAATTTATACTTAACGTCATCGTTTGAAATTGGATCAATTTTAGTCAATTTATCATAATGATTCATTATCATTGGTTATGTTGATAATGTATGACCTGAATGCATTATCTAGATTAGCTTTTATAAGTACGTAGGTATATATATATGGATGATATCATTTGTGAGTGATTTATGAGAGTAATTTTCGAATGTCTGCGGCTAAAGATAATTCTAAATCCGTGCTACGACGCTTATGATGTATTGTGGTGAAAGTAAAGTTGAAATCATAGCTAAAGTCTAAATATTGCTCTACATTTCCCACTTTATTAATTTAAGATTTTATAAAGAATAATGGAAATGTTTTAAATACAGTGGCCTCCAAAAGTTAGTTGTCATTTTTCCACTTTACTTACACTTACACAGTTGTGACCACATTATGATTTAAAATTCTGGTGACCCAATGGTTTAAACTGCTATACGTTGTTTTTGACAAATTCAACTACCTTTGACTTATCATAAAAAATAATCAAGTAGGTAATCCCAGGAGTACCTGATATTTAAAAAAAAATAGTAATGTGGCATCACAGCTGAAGTGGAAAAATGGCAACTAACTTTTGGAGGCCACTTTACATGACTGTTATCGTCATTCTCATCATAATATTATGATATATAGCCTTGGAAAATGAAACAGTGTTTTCAAATAATATTTGTTTCATTGTCCTGTTTTAAAGGATACAAGGAGTAAGGGTGAGGAGTAGGAGTGTCAATTATGTAATAATAAATTAATAAGTAAATATACATATTCTATTAAGAGGATTAATTGATATAATTTCCTTAAAATCGCAAGCATGTCACGTCGTAGATTCATAGTATGATTGATATAATCAATTTATACCTAAACCAATCATGATGCTTTAAGAAATCTAATTATCAAGTAAGCTTTCCTTATATATCAGAGGAATTGTACCAAAAATGTTTTTTTATCTAAATTAGGTATATTGATTTTCATTGGGATTCCCAAATGAGTTCCAAGTATCTATTGTATTTGTTCAATGTTTGAGTAACACTTCTACATTTATAGTGACGTATTATTTTGTTACTATCGGATTCTGAAGTAACCTTTTTAGAATCACGACTTTTGACTGCGTGGGAAGTTCTACAGCTTAACATAATTTGAATGAAATCGCCATAAAAGTTGTTGGCAGGAGTACCTTGTAAGCATTCACGACTTTACTATTCATGTCAGAATACGTTTCTTATCGAAACAAGTCTCTAGAACAAAGTTGTACAGCTGTATTTACTAAAGTAAGTTTTTATTGCTACGAAAAATATGGAAACTTCGAAAAATAAGACGTTATGTAGGATCCTGCCGCCATAATTGCCGATAGGTGATCTTATAATTACAAATAACCATCAAACTCAAACTCAAACTCAAACTCAAACTCAAATCATTTATTTCAATTAAACCATTTACAGGCACTTTTGAATTATCAAAATTAAATAGTCGGTCAGGTAGTCAGAAAGTTGAAGCTAGTCGCCCATTCCAAAAACGTAGATCTCTATGGAGAAGAACGGGCAAGAAACTCCACGGACACTCTTTTAAATCATGATATTATTACAAAATCCTGGGTACATTATTCTTATTGCTTCTATATGTGAGAACAATGTAAAAAAAAAAAAAGAAACAATTTATAACATTAAAAATAAGCCCTGGCAGTTAAGAGATGACCAGTCTCAACCAACGGCGCCCGTTCACGAACATGACGCGTGGATCAGCACCACCTAGCTCAACCATTTTGTAGGGAACCGAATGATCCAACACACGCGCCACCATCAGTGAGACATTTAAGTGAGCATGACATATTCTCAACTGCCATGCTCTTTCAAGTCAACATCAAAATATCATAAAAAACGGATCCATGGTTCTTACATTTACAAAATTTTAAAAATGCTTCTAAATTATACAAAACTATAGTTTGCAACTTTCTAACTAAAAATATAAGATAAGAAAAAAAAATATATAAAAAGTTACTACCAATCTGGAAGAGGTATTTAATAGTGAAGTATTCAAAATTAATCTTGATTGAATAAAATAAACATTAAATTCATAATGTCAGAAACACAAAAATAAAAACAAAAATAAAAAGGGGAAGCATCTCCTCCAAAATATAGAAATTGTGATCAACTAGTGAGCCCAAGTGCCTGTGGAGCAGGACCAGCATTAAGCCAAGCATTTTTATCTAGTATATACTCATCCAACTTATAATATGCTTGTCTACATAGTGTGCGTTTAATACATGTTTTAAATTTCTTCTCATTTAGTTGAAGAATATCGATTGGTATTTTATTATAACATTTTACACAGTACCCCATAAAAGAAGTTTTTACTTTAGAGTTTTAGACAATCTGAAGCGCGGTTGATCTAGTTTGTTCCTATTCCTAGTGTTAAAATTATGCCTGTCACTTATTTTACTAAAAAGATGTAGATTTTTTCGAACGTACATAATGTTTTCGAATATATATTGACAAGGAACCGTCATGATGTTAATTTTTTTAAACAGCTCTCTTAGAGATTCGCGTCTGCTGAGATTGTAGATGGCTCTGACAGCCCTCTTTTGCAGAATGAAGATAGAATCAATATCTGCAGCTCGTCCCCACAGCAAAATACCGTAAGACATGATGCTATGGAAGTAACTAAAATAGACCAGTCTCGCGGTATCCACGTCTGTTAATTGACGGATTTTCCAAACAGCGTAAGCGGCTGAACTTAGCCGCCCTGCAAGTGATGTTAGGTGAGGACCCCACTGCAGCTTTGAGTCAAGCGTGATCCCCAAGAAAACCGTATTTTCGACGAATTCAAGTATCTTCTTATTCAATACAACGTGACATAAACCACTTCTAACATTTGGTAAAGCGAATCTAATGCATTTAGTTTTTTTCTCATTTAATACTAAATTATTTACAGTAAACCAATTATGGACCATAAGCATAGCGTTATTTACGTCGTCAAGCTCTTGTGCACGTCTGTCTACTTTAAAAATCAGTGATGTGTCATCAGCAAATAACACCATTTGTGGTCGGGTTTTTAGTAAATGAGGTAAATCATTTATATATACTAAAAATAGGAACGGCCCTAATATTGAGCCCTGCGGTACACCCATTTTGACTTTTAACCCCAATGAATTCACACCGTTTATTTGAACTCGCTGAAATCTATCATTTAAATATGATTTTATTAAGTTAAGAGCTAGTTTACCCAGTCCGTAATGCTCAAGTTTCAAAAGCAGTGTTTCGTAATTAACGCAGTCAAATGCCTTGGATAGGTCACAAAAGATACCTATTGCATCTTGTGCCTCTTCCCATGCGTCAAAGATGTGTTTTAATAAAGTGACACCGGCGTCTGTTGTACAACGTCCTTTGGTGAAACCATACTGTTGATCGATTTACCACCAAGTCGTTAACCATAGCAGACGTATTTTGATAAAAATCTACGTCATTCCTCTTCATTTTATGACTGCAATTTAGTGTTCAATCATGTTAATTTACGTGAAATCTGTCTGGAAAATGAAACATAATAATTTAACGATCTCTTTGAAATTCATAATTGACTGGTCTGACTTCAAAATTTTCTAAAACACACTATTACATCCGAGCTATCAAAAGCCCAACACTAAAAAGATGAAGACAGAAAAAGACAGACAACACTATCATTAAAGAGTTGGGTCTAACTCCAACCTTATCGCATACGAATAGGGTATAAATTAGATTATCAAAGGAAGAAGTATCAAGTAATTACTCACGGCCGGCGGCGTGATACCGATTGACTTTGATAAAACGCCCCAACCTACTTGTTTAACACGATTTATTACCTGCAAGCCACGAGAGAGGGCCTGGACGGCCGTCGCAGAGAATCTAGAATTTTTATTAGATGTTGGAGGTGATAATGCCGTGAGGTGATAATTCGAAGACATGAGAAATATCTGAGGACTTATTAGTTGTCGTGTGAGAAGGAGTAGATATGTATGGAATGGGTTGTCATCATTCATCTTTGCTACCTGTTGGATGTGTCAGCTAGTTGAATAATGATGCCAAAGCTGATTCTTTGGTCAATGTTTCATTCATCGATACTTTTACTCAGACTGATACTAACGTGTCAAACTTGTAAAATGAAATAAAACGGCAATCAAGGGGATGCTCATGCCCAGTAGTAGGATGACACAGGTACCAATGAAATTGTACAAATCAAATTTCATATTGCAGAAATCACCTCCTTTCAATATTACATAATCCAACACGCAACTAGTGCGCAAAACCATAATAATAAATATTGTCACAATCAGAATCTTCCATCGACGCTTGCGCATGTCATGCTACAACAACCACATTTGATTAACCCTACAATTAACCCTAGAAATCTATTTCCATTTTAACGTCAATTGATATTGATTCCTCTTGACATATCGGTCGACTCGATAGAACGTAACATTTCAATTGTAGATCGAATGATTTTTGCCCTGGACGTAAACGATAATATCATCAATATAAACGATAATATCGTCAATATAAGCTGGGTGGTCGTACACAATTATGACTGTGAATAATATCAAAAGGGAATAGCAATTAAAATGTAACGCTTCATTAATTTGGGAAAAAATTAAAGGTCAGTTGATATAGATGTTTTGTGCGTCAGAGATGGTTAATAGAATGTAATCAATGGCTAATGTGTTTGCGGGTTAGTTAAAAAATGTATTGGTTATTGAGCGTTTTTGCCGCATGTGATGTTTGTATGCTAAGAATATGAATCGATAATCATCATGATATATTAATTATGATGGTGTTTGTGTATTGGTGGTTGAATAGAAGGAAAATACACAGTTCATTTTGTTGCTTGATTATTGTTATTTCTTTTCATTCGTAATTATTAAAACAATGTTTAAAGCGCGCTATCATCTACTGCAATCGTTAATCATAAAACTGGATGATTTAAAGTAACAACGTTGTTGCATATTGTAGTTAAAGTCTAACTAATATATAAACAAATCCCTGAGTTCTCATTATCGTTAGCAATCATTTTTATTTTATTTTTTTGCCTCTTTGATAGTTAGAGTTGCTCTAACACTAAATTTAGCAGTTGCTACAATGTTTTTAATGTAATGTTGTGATCAATATTGTGTTTTTTTTCATTATCGAATTGTGATCTAACATTTCTACATACTAATAAGAATAAACTACCTCATCCATCCCACATTCTGTCTAAATTGTTTCCCACTCCTCGGGCCTCACAGCGCGATGATCTATCAACTTGTCTTCACAAGATTAATGCGTGCAGATGATTGACGATTCGCGTTGTCGGCGTGCCTCTAATGGTACGTATGGCCAATGTTGGCGACAGATATTGGTTCACCAACACTCTTCTGTATTTTCACAGTCGTTTTCTTTGGAACGTGTGTAGAATTTTAAGCAGTATAAGCTTGAGAACTTCACTCACGTTTGGGTGGTCCACATTCTTCAACCCTAACTCCGTTGTGAAAGTGAGTGAAAGTCTATCTGGATATGGATACAGCAAGTCGTATCCGCAGTAAAGTTTTATTAGTCCTATAAAGTACAACGTTATGACTGGCCAATGGCATGCATCTAGAATGGCAGATGTTGGATACAATGCAATGTTTATTGTCATCAAATAATTGTCTTTGATGACGTCATGTACAAAGTTGCCAGTTGGCCGTACTGTGTAAAATGATTACGAGTATTGACTTACAATCAGTTAAATCATAATGCTGTCAACGTTGTGTTTACTTCAGTCTCTCATAAAATCTGTTTGGGTGGTCTTCATTACGATGTCAATAAACATTACTATTTTGTTGTTCTTGAGTCAATCGATTTTATGCCATTTTTAGCACCAGATAAAATATCATATTATTTCCTTGTGTGGGCAGCAGGACAAAAATCATTTCACGAATTCCAATTTAAAATAAAACTTTATACGCCCCCAGAATGCTGAGATGAAACTAAAAAAAAATAACATGTCCGCTTTGTACAAACATTGGTCAGTAACAACCAACAAAAAAGTTGGCATACAGTTAAAAACGAGGCATGAAAGCTTATTTATAAGACGTCTTGGCGGATGTCTAGTAGACAATAACGTGTGTTAAACTTAAATCAACTTGTCTCACGATCAAACAAGAATGTTAGACCACTTTATTCCTTTTGATTTTTCTACGAAATATTTGCTTTGTTGACTCAGCGTAGATGTATTGAGGATTCCATTAGCATAGTAAACATGGTTTTCATTTGAAATATGTGAGTGCTTGTGTTTGCTTAATGTTGACTGTCTTGTGATCTAATGCAATGTGTTGCTTGCATTTTTCGTGTGGCAGTTGTTAATATGGCAACACAAAAATATAAGTGATATAGATTTGTTCTAGAAGAATAATTGGGATATACCAGGTTAAGAATTTTGTTTGGTTTAAAATGAATGCAAATAGGTACATAGAATTGCACTCATTGTACAAGAACTAATGAGTCTCAAAGAAAAGTTGTGAAAACAACGCAATAATCGCCCATTAGCTACTGAACACCACTGAACATAGCGTCATTATCATCATTGTTCCCACTAATGACGCCACTTAACGAGTGCTCGTTAAACTGGCTATCACCATACAATTGTCAAAGAACATCAAACAAAGAAACATATCAAACAACATCGTTATTTTCCTCAATTCATCATTACCTCTCATTACATCATTTACCTGGCTCCCGTTAGTAAAACACGTAATTCGAGTTGTTCTTCGTGCAAGTAATAAAATCTAGATTACTGTGAATCTAATTATGAACACAACAGCTCGGTGCAATTATTTCAAATCTGATAGACATGAATCTTGGAAACCATCGCGTGACCGTCGGCTTGGAGCGGGCCGTCAATCATAAGGTGTCAAAGCATAAATAGTTACTGGAAAAGTAGACGCGACTAGTTCTTCCGTTTTAATTTTTCATGCTCCTTTTGCTTTTGCACACAAAGGAAATTGATATTCATGATTGTAACGGGCTCACCTATAATTTTTTCCAATGGTTTCTTTTTCACATCGCTTTTTTACCCAGTCTTTGTCAAGTGTATCCTTGGCAGACGATTATGTAATTAAAGCAACTGGTCGTCGTCTGTGTCTGACTTTCAAGTGTAAATATAGGTCATTAGTTAGTTTACTAGTATGGCAGCTATTTAAAATGCAACTGGCTCATTTGCTGTTTAAAAATCAGTTTTATTCTCATTTAAATATACTTTACCTTATATAATTACACACTTTAAGTTACTTCAAAGAATATATTACCCGTCGAATCTATTTGACTTCTTAACCTAATCTTTATTCATTTAGCAATGAAAAACCGCACCCGTGTTGAAGTCTCTCATCACGGCGAAACAATAATGAACGAGAGAATGTTCACGTTCATTATAAGCGACTTAATTAATGGCAATAATTTGCATCAGTGTTGCAAATATAATTTATTGTTCCTGAGATTCTGTTTCGTGTAAAACAGATAAGTAATCAACATCCAGTCATTGTTGATAGTTATAACTAAGCAGAAGCTGCCACTCATTTTCCTCTTTTGATAAATGATGGTTAAGCAACCAAACAAATAAGTGGTAAAGTTGAAGTAAGTGAAGGTAAGTCAGAAAAGAAGACCATCGATAATGACAAGGATGCCATGCACATCGAAGGTTGAAGTACTAATAATAACAAAGTACCAGTAACTTATCTTGTCAAAGGTGAAATAAAATATCATTGTAATGCTCATCTTAAAGCCATCAAACAAATGAGACATCATCAAACGTGTCGTGTAAGTGTCAACGTTGCAACGATTGCGTGCGCCCGCAGCTACAGCGTTGAAATATTAGCCCGGGAGTCAGAGCGTGAAATTAATTCCTAGAACGTAAACATAATGCGTTTTTGTCCCGATCGAATCGAATTTTATCTGTTGGGATTAATGGTAATTGGAATTTTAATCTTGAATGTTTTGAATGGATGAAAGGTTTGCGTTTTTTACTTTTGACTGGATGAGTAATGAGCATGTTTTTGTCACTGAAATATTTTCTGTGTGGTCCTAATTAAAATAAATAAGATTTATTGTTTCTAGTTCATAAGTAACAGTAAAACACTAAGACTCTAGAAGATTTTTGTACCATACTTGTTACACTAATCAAGGTAGATAAAACTCTAACAGGTCAACTTGAACGTAGAACAGAGGATTAGATAGGTTCTAAGATTTGATGGACTGTACACCATTCTACTACTTACGCATAATACATATATGAAATGTAATTACAACTGCACCCAATAAGATATTTTAAGTTATAGATAACCATCTATCACGTTAATAGTAATAATTATTCATCACTTCATCCACAAGGAAAGTGAGAGTAAAATCCGCTTATATTTCAATTTAAACTTGGCACGACTACCAATTTGTATTGTTACGAGCTTCAGGTTCGTGACAATAAAACTGCCGATATAAATTACCAAAAATGACACTTTAATTAATCAACACAAACACACTAATTATAAAACACAATTATTACACTTAAGTCGCACTTAAGGATCGCTTTGATGTATTCGCATGTATCGCTTCCAACACACTGTGTCGCATCGCGGTTATTCCCGGCCTTATATAGTCCAGCGGATTGTTCTAGTACCTTCTACTGTAGAAACATCTAGAATGTTCGGGTATATCCCGGCCCCGACTGACCTCTGTCGATAGTTCTAGTATCGAAATCTCTAGAAGGATCTACTTGTTCTACTACTCGATACTAGATGGCACTAGTGGTAATTTAGTTCTGCTATTTGATAATAGATGGCGCTAATGGTCACTAATGTCGCCATGTATCAGGCCTTAATCGTGGCGCGCAACAGTATTTAAGTATGGGCAGCGGCCGATCCAATTAATCTGATTGATACGACTGATTGAATAATATTGATTGGTTAACGCTTTAGAAATGATTGGGATAGAAACGTTGGAAAAAGAATATTATGAAAGGACCGATTGTGAATCCTTTGCTAAAGGTCTTGGCAGTTTGGGTGTGGAATTTAATTAGAAACTATAACAAAATGGCTTCATGGTGTGTAATCGTATAATATATTGTTGAATTCGTATGGCTGATTGCTACATAAACAAATTAATGACGCTAAATATTAAACTTAATCGTAATAGAAACTCAATATTCATTCATCTCAACTTTACAGTTTTAAGTACCTAATAAATAAACTTCGAGACGAATACTGGAAAACACTGATGAAATCCCAGCTCTCGAGCTATGTATCGTCAGTAAATCACTTGCAGACAACATCGCACGTCTATTGCCTTGAGATTCTCAATAAAACTCTAAATACATTTTCCTTGACAGAATATTAATTATGGGTGAAAAACACAGCATCCTACTTCCTTGAAATGCCAATTTTACTAACACACAGGACAGTAATGCAATATTTTAATAAAAATCTCGAGTCAAGGTAATAGACATTGTTTTGGCATGGGATTCTTATTAAAACGCTAAGTGTTTTGCTTGACAGAACATTTATTGGGGGAAAACACAGCATTTCACTTCATTAAAAAAAAAAAAACTTACTAAACACATTGCACCAATGTAGAGGAATCGGAGTTACTGTTCCAAATTCTTTGGAAATGACAACAGCACACATCTTTTTGATGCTTTGGAATGCAAAAAGGACAGTGCTTCTACAGCAGCAGGGCGACTAGTAAGTTTTGATGTCAACTAAGAGAAGTGTTTCTTCATCAAGAGTATGGTTATTGATATCATTCAGCACTACCTCTCCTTTGAAACATTCTTTAGATGCACTTAAGAATGGTCCCATAATAAAGACTCAAATTTTATTAGACAAATATCATGAAAATCTGATAATTCAACTAGCTTATCAACCCTAGAACAAATCCAAGCTCCTAGCCTATGTATCAGCAATAAATCAGTTGCGGGCAACGTCGCGTGTAGAACTCGAGATTATAAATAAACGAAACGCAACGCAGACTGGACACGACACTTCGTTTAATAGTACACAACGTTCTGACGTGAACGATGCCGCGTTGATAGGCAAACTGCCATTTCTTGCGGATTAATTTATCGAGCGAGTATTTGTCGCTATTGTTCAATGTTGGATGGTTGGAGAGGTGTGAATTGAATAAGTATGTTGGGTTCCAAGACGTCGGAATCCATGCGGTCTTTTTCAATGAATTGTGATGTAATATCAGGTCTGGATGAACGGCATTGAATAATGATGATCGAAAAACAGAGAATACAGAGACCCTTATGGAAAAAAGCAAAGTGTTCAATAATAGAGTCAGCGTTGGAAGTTGACTCGAAGTTTCCGAAGTGACTTTAACGTGCTGAAGCTATATCATTTCCTAAGAAAATATCTTAAAAGGAGCTTTGGCATTCTCTCAATAACAAACAAACCTAAAATCATGCCCTACCCAGCCATGAAGTACACCACAAGACCGTTTTATCTTTATGTTTTATTTGTGACATTATAATATGCCCACTATCCGAGCCCTTATTTATATCAACGAACATGCCACGCCAAAAAACACAACGAAACTGAGCAATAAATTCCCCACTTTCCACAAATCAGTGACCGACAACGGACGGGCGTCGAAAAGTTATGTCACTCTCATGTCCGCGTGTCACGTCATGACGTCCAACATGCCGCGAACGTGACGGCCTGTCACGCTGACGGCCGCCGGTAATTAGCTAATTGCGACATAACTTTCACTGCGGTAACATACACTTTTATTACAAGGGAATACGGTTGTGTTTTGGCTGTTGGGATGAAGAACAAAAATGTGCTTCATAATTTTCGCCTCATTAAAACAGCGCGTGAATCACAAATGATTGATGCTTATTGCGTTGCAATAAAGTTTATTTTGGTATGTTTTGGCGCGACGTTGATCGCTTGTTGTGATGTGTAGACAATGGTAACTGACGTGGTTATGACTGCGTCAGTAAATCCCTTAATGAGCTAATCTGACGGATATTGATTGACGGTCTGCATCGGCTCATAGATTAATGGATTTATTTGTCGGATTTTTTGTGTCACATGTTAATGTCAGTGTTTGCGGACGTCACAAAAACTTAATTATTGAAAATTAAAGTCATGTAAGCGCTTCATAAATAAGTACTTAATATGAAAGTTCAAGGAAACGTGTTTCACGTGTTTTAAGGAAATCATTTCGAAATCGTTAACTAACTTTATAAAAATATTAATGTTGTTATGTAAGACTTTTATTTCTTTTTGTTTCTTTAAAGATTAATTCTAATGATTGTTTGCAGAAGGAACCAATACATATTACCTAATCATAGTAATAGACGTTAAGCCTATTGCACATTATTTTGGAGTACGCAGGGAAAGAAAACTAAGCTCAGTATCCATATATTGGACCAGTAATCTATGTTAATAATAAAGCTGAAGAGTTTGTTTGTTTGAACGCACTAATCTCTGGAACTACAGGTCGGATTTAAAAAAATATTTTTGCATTTGCATAGTCTAATTTTTGGGGAAGTTTATAGGCTATTTAACATCAGGCTCTTAGAAGTCGAGCAAACATAAAAAAGTCTAAAAACGATAAGAAGCATAACGATACGAAATAATAGCGCCGAAAGGCGATGCGATGCGACGAGGTGGGACGGGGTAACAAAAAATTTCACGCGGACGAAGTCGCGGGCAGAAGCTAGATGAAAATAAAGAAATGATGTAGTATTTAAAAACATGAACAATTAATCAAGTCACATTTAATTACTCGGTCATTTTCACACGGAAAAACAGTAAAATAAAAACAATATGCACGGGAAATCCTACAACCACCATACAAAAAACAGTACATGATTTTTCCATTCACATCTCGTACAACAATTACTCAATTTGATTGACCGTTGACAATGATCGCTGTCAACGAACGCCAATTAATTGTTCATTGTCACGCAGCCATCGATACGGCCATACGGCCTATTACCAAGAACAGAATGGCGGCCATTTTTTATTGTTTTAATAATCAAAGTTTATTGGGGTTGTGGGATTAATTGGCTGATTGACAGATGTTATGGATTCGGATGACGTAAATGCTACAATGGTATTTTACTATTAGTGCGTCAATATTTTTGTTTTTTTTTGTGTTTGATTTTAGAGAAAGAGAACAAGGCTACGCTTATTGTTTACAGACGAATCATCATCATCATCATTTCAACCAAAAAGATATTCACTGCTCGACACAGGCCTCCCCCAAGCACCGCAACTTCAACCGGTTCTGTGCTTCGCACATCCAACGGATTCCTGTGGCCTTCATAATGCCATCGGTCCACCTTATGGGAGGCCTCCCAACGCTACGTCTTCCGGTATGCGGTTGCCACTCCAGAACCTTTCAGCCTCATCGGCCATCTGTTCTGCGCTGTTGTACGGATGAATTACAACTAAAACAGTCTACAAATTCAATGACGACTAAAACTTACGAAGACCCACTATTTGTATATGTATGGAAGTTTCTTGTAGAGTAGGATATTTCAGTATCCCTTTACACGTCTCTGGCATCTATCATGCAAAATCTAGTTCAAAATTCTGTGTGAAGTGGCGGCAACAGCGCAGCGTGAAAGCCTGCATTATGTCGCGAGCGTGTTAACTTAGCCACATGACGTCTGCCAGGATAACGTCACGCTATCTTATAACTAATACCTACCTTGTACTAAAGCTATTGGATTGCCATGATCGATAATTTATCATTTGTAGCTTCAAAATTTGTTTTATCAAAAAAAACTTAAGTATTTCATTTGTTTATTGCTTTATTTAAGACCACCCTATTTAGATCCTTCTAGCATTATTTTATTATTATTTTTTATTTATTTCATAAATAAATTAAAAAATAATAATAAAAAGTAAGTACCTATGCAAATTATATTTTTATAATTGTTGTTAGTAGCGTAAAAAGTACATTAACCAATAGAAACTACATATTATGTAGCAAACGGCTATTCACTGTGCAAAATGCAAAACGGAAATTCTATGGATAGCGGACACCACAGCATGTGAGGTGTCAGCGTGACATATTGTTCGCTTGACACAATGACGTGATAGCTGACGTTCAGCGTGATTCATTGTTACGTCAGCTCTTGCATTGAATAACATAATAAAAAATCACTCCTGTATTTCTCGAAGGGTCTGCCAGAGTGCACCTCTACTACACCCATATTTCGCCAGTTATGTTTAAGTTCCACGTAACAGAGAGCGAGTCCATTAATAGCTTCTCTAAACTGTCAATTCATGCAAATAGAAGTGCAAAGACATAGGTCAACTGTTCATAATTACTACAGTAATCCTCTTACCAAATTTCAGAATTGAATGTGGAGCTTCGTCCACCGCAGCGTGTCAGGTGACAGCGTGACAGATCGGCCGCGTGACACGCTGGCGTGACGGCTGACGTCTGGCGTGATTTATCGTTACGTTTGGTTTGTGTGTTTGTAATTTTAGGAAAAGGAAATGCTTGGCTCTCTCTTACTATGAGAACGAGAGAATACAGAGTGAATTGGTGGGAGACATATAGGTATTCTTTATTTTTTGTTTGATATAATATTTAAAAAATATTATAAAAATTTGCCTCATAAAGAGACTATTTCCAAAAATGTTTGTTCCAATTATTCAGTCACTCGACTGCTTCGTTGGTCTAGTGGTCACAAGCGCTACTGTTGAGCATGAGGTCTTGGGTGTGATTATCTGGTCAGGCAAAGGGTTATTGGGTCTTTTCCATTAAAATTTCTCAGTAGCAGCCCGGAGTCTGGATTTAAGCCCGGTTGTGGCAACAGGCTCGTCCCCTGTTACATGGGACCTTAACATAACTAGCGAAATTTGGGTGTACTATAGGCAAGCAAAATGCAATTTGGGAGGAATCATGCGCAAGCGGTGTACATCCCTGCTGCGTAGCGTGCCTGCCAGCGGCAACAATATCCTGAGCGCTTTCGCTGAACGTTTTGACTGTCAGTACGTGAACCACTGTTGTGTGATTCACGTACTGACTAATGTTAAGATATTATTTTAATTATGTTCATCAGTTATATTAAATTTTTCTTTTCAATAATAATGTATAATTTTCAATTCAAATGTAATGTAATTACTCTTTAATCCTGTATTTTAATATAATTTGATTTTAATGTTTGAGTATTATTTTGTTGTTTATGTGTCATTTTTATATCAATTTAATGTTTTAATTTATTGTACTTAACGGAATTGACTAAAAGAAATAAATAAATAAATAATTATTATTATAGGTCCACCTCTGCCTAACCTTTCGGGGAACCGAGGCGTGATGTTATGTGTTATGTAATTTAGTCACTGTGACCTTTCTCACAACAGGATAAACACATACGGGACATCATCAATTTCAGTAATTACGGCGCTTAATTACACTAAAACCTTGAATTAAATAGTTAAAATAAATGAAGATATCATCTGTCAGCCCCAGTCGGAGTATCATCAATCTTGTCCTTATTTACTTGCAATTTGAAACATCATTTGGAGTAACCTCGACTTTGTCAAAACTGAAGGATTTTAATGCTTCGATTTGTGAGTATAGCTATTTGAATATTAGTATTTAAGAGCTTTTGTTGAAATGTTTTTATGTGAAACACTGCTTCAGCTACATCTGCTTAGAAAATTTAAAACGATTAGGAAGATTATCTACTGAGAATTTTGATACTATTGGGTACATAGTATGATAGATAACTGATATGAGTTGACTGCTTTGGGAAAATAGTTCCAGTGGAGGGAGGGAGTAGGTAGCGAGAAATCGTAAGGCGAATCACATCAACCCCTCGACAAGAAACTACATGAAGATCATGACCGCTCTGATCACAAGTGCTACAAAGAAGAAACAGCAAACGTTGTAATTATTGTTCTATAGACTTTCCAAAGTTAAAACGCAGTCAACAACTAACAATATACGTAAGGTCAGGTAAAATCCAAAAAATATATAATATAGCTCTTCTCGACAGCAGGAAAAAATAGTGTGCTATAATTTATATCAAAAACTAAGAAGAAACAGCCCACCTCATTACGAGCAACACCTGTAGCTGACTGTAAAGAAAGTGATTCATGGTACGTTTCAGACGCGAACGTTTAAACGCTTGCCTGTGACAAGATACAGCGGCGGCCGCGATTCTAATTGACACGTCTGCGGGGAACGGAAGTAGGGACGATAGGATGTTAGTTAGGAGAGTATCGATAGTGAGTTACTAACAGTAACTATAATAGTGATAGGTAAGGAAGGTTACATAAACCAACTAATTCTTAAACATTTTCTAAGATATACTGACTGATCACGTAGTACGATGAATGTTTACTCCTCCGCAGGCTGAAAGTGAACTCCTCAATGCATTCATGAGTATAGCAGCCTAAAATTAAAAGGTACAGTGACATAATATACATACAAACATAAAATATCATAGTCACAAAGTCGTTTCTAAGGAAACTGCCAGAAACTTGATATATGCCATTATACCAGCTATTATATAATAATGTCCATGTTGTATAACGCGTTGTTAAAGCATCTGCATCTAAATAACATCAAGCTAGGCGTATTACATTATTAAAATATGTTGTCTATTTTCTCGATATCGACCCCCAGCCCTCACTATCGATCATCAGGAGACAGGCGGAAGGCGGCGACGGAAGTAATGGCGCGCGCTGTCAACAGTTGTCGCGACATGCGACTGCGACTAGCTTTGTTACAGTTGCGGCTGAGTGCGACTTGTCGGAGTGTGGATGTGTCTTGTCTTGAAATGTTGTAGTTCAATGCTACTAGTAAGACTTTTTTCATTATCCTACTTCCTACTAATATTATAAACGCGAAATTTTGTGAGGATGAATGGATGGATGGATGTTTGTTACTCTTTCACACAAAAACTTCTGAACGAATTTGGATTAAATTTGGCATACATATAGTTCATAACCAGGATAAACACATAAGATACTTTTATCCCAATATTCTGGCGGGATCGAGACTTATGCGGGTAAAACCCCGGGGAACTCCTAGTTAGTATATATATTACTTAGGATGGCGGGACAAACTGGACAGATCCTGCCAAAACTGGAAGAAAGAAGCACGAGACCGCGAAAGATGGAAAAGTGTAGCCAACCTGAGCCAACTCACGAGTGCCAGAAAAGGCTAGCAAAAAAGGCCGGTTTAATATTCCATCCGAAAAATGTAATTTGACACTCGTTTTAACAGAAGAGACTTTCGGAAGGCCCAATATCCTTGTTGACAGACTTGGAGAGTAGACACCCAACATGTACAACTCTTTGCTCGAGCAGTATGGAGGTAACCTCTTAAGACCCCCACGTAAAGTCAGCAACGTCTTCCTAACTATCTTCCTTTTTGCCTAGTGTCGTGTCATGTCAATTCTTTCACCATTCTTGAGGAAACCCACAACTATTAGAGGACAAAGCCCAGTAGCAACCACAAGTTGTGACCTTGGCATTCTCACGAAGGTTTTGCTTTTAATAGTTTATGACCTGGCGGCCAAAATCCAGCAGTAGACAAAAATATATTGTTCAGTCAGACTATTATGTAACCCATGTCTGGACTGTCAATATTATAAGTTTACCTAATGTTTCAATATTTGTATGATTTATGCAAATGTCAAATGCACTCTGTAACGTCGATTGACAGCTGTTTTGTGTCAAAAACAATCAGACAGACAGGTACTATGTGGCTGTCACGTCATAGGGGGTGAGAAGTCAAGACCATTTGCTAATTTTAAAGACTGTTTTCAATGTGAGTTTGACTGTTAATTTTCAAAATGGCCTGTGAGTTTAAAGGTTTCTAATTTATATTTTGATGGAATGTGAAGTTTTCTACATGGAAGTTCACATGCAAGATAAGTTATAATTACTCACTGAAAACTTATGTAAAAATGTTAACGGTTTTCATGTAACATATTTTATTATTTTCCACCGCATTTACGAAATCCCCAACCCAACACTAAACCACAGTAATTACATAAAAAACAACGAGCAATAAATTAGTGCAAAAATACAGCGAATTATGCAAATATATCGTGTGCAATTCACTCGGAAAACCTTATCAAGTAAAAAATATGAGTTCTAAGTGCAGTGTGATTATCTTGATTCTAATCAATGCTAAGTTAATTATGATTTATGGACGGTTCAATCCGACGTGGTTTGACTGCGGACGTCGGGACTTTTGGGAGGATATTGCCAACTACGCGGTGGAATTTTTACTGTGATATGTTGGCAAATAAGACAGCCTATGTGATGGATATGACGTCAACACTTGTGGTGCCAGGGTTGGTCATGCTTTCTTAACCAACCCGGTTGTTTTTGTTGAACCGAAAGAAAACTTGAAAAGCAGTGTCAAGTATGGTGAATGGCCGTGACTGCAACAGTACCATACTTTACTAATGGAAATTCCTCTGTTAGAGCTCTCTAAAAAACTTCCTCTCTGAAAAAGCGTTTCTGGCCCATTCTTCTCCATAGGTACCTACTAAGCATTGGAATGGGCAACTAGCTTCATCTTTCTGCCTGACCGATCCCCTGACAATTCTAAAGTGCCTGTAATTGGTTTATTTGAAATAAATGATTTGAGTTTTTTCCTTCGGATGTTCGTGGAATCACACACTCCTAAACCACACCAGCTCATTTCAGCATCTGACACGGCAGCTTTGCTGAAGTCAGGCAGTTTTTATCTACTTTCCTTGATTAAATATTTCAGTTTGTTTACTCGTTGAAAGCGATGGCGGCCAGTATTTTTAAGTACGAAGTACCCTCATTTAGTGCTTTTTAATCATCATTTTTATCATTCTGCTGCCCCTATTCCAAATTAATTTGAGGTGGAAGCAATATGTTTTTTCTTCCATACTTCTCTATTAGTCGTCATTTAGTGTTTTTTAATATGATGCAATAATTGCAATCATGACCTAATCTTTATAAACCCTCATTAGATATCACTCAAATCAAGGAATTTTAATAAAAAAATATACTATCTCATGCCACCGCGGCAATTTTCATAAATCAAATTCAATTATTCATGTTATTACTCGTGTAAATTTTTAATCGATTTATTATATCGATTCATTTAGATCGTTATCGTAACATTGGAGTAGTTTTAGTATAACGATGTTGTTCCATTTTTCTAAGCCGCGTTCGATTGATCGGAATCTTTCCAATGATTGATCGGTTGATATAATAATAGCTTGTTAGACAATAGGTAATTAAGTATGTTTGTGATCGTGGGCGTTACTTAGTGACAGTTTCGATCTTAAACAATGACATGATTGAGAGACTCTAGCGTAAAGAGTGAAAGGTAATCTGTTTTATTGTGTAAATGATTTTAATTACACGGATTTATGAATGTAATAACTGTGCAGCACGCTCGTTTCATGTGTCACTAGTTATAACTGAATAATGTATGTTTTTTGTTGTAGGTAGTAGGTATCGCCTAATCCATTTCATTACCTCCATTACCTACTATTTCTAATATTGCAAATCTAATCAGGCGTATAGCTTATTGGCATAGTATGATGGTCCTAAGCCGTTTTTCCCTCGTTGGTATTGTTCCAATTCATCATCTGCCTCATCTGCCTAGCTTTTTCCCAACTATATTGGGGTCGGCTTCCAGTCTAACCGGATGCAGCTGAATACCAGTATTTTACATGAAGCGACTGCCTATCTGACCTCCACAACCCAGTTACTGGGTAATACGATACCCCTTGGTAAGACTGGTTGTCAGACTTTCGGGCTACTGACGACCCGTAACGACTGTCAAAGATCCACGAATGACAGCCGGGACCAACGGCTTAACGTGCTTTCCGAGGCACGGAGGGGACTTGGTATGTGAAAATGGTCACCCATCCACGGACCAACCGCGGCAAGCGTAGCTTAACCTGATCGATCGACCCTTGGCGGCTGTTATTACTTAGCCACAAGCCAATTATGACCATTAATGTTCCCACTGCTGGGACAGAGGCCTCCTCTCTGTGAGAGGGATTGGGCTGTAATCTACCACGCGGGCCCAATTCGGGTTGGTAGATGTCACACGTTTTCGAATTGTTGCTTCTAGGACATGCCGGTTTCCTTCACCATTTCGCGCATAATTGAGCAGTGGTGATGATATTATTTACACCAAGTTAAGCGCCTGCCAGGGTTCGAACCGACGACCTACAACTCGTTAGTCGGGGTCGTTACCAATGACTCCAATGAGCCACCACTGCTGAATAATGACCATGATCCTTTCAAACTTATATCCTTAACATTTCTTGTTCTGACCAACCTTTACTGAAAATATAATAATAGTACATACGGTACTAATACTACTTATACTGAAATTGGTAATGTAATGAACTCTACAGACCCTCACAATGTACCGTAAGTCCATTTCATGACACATTTCAAACACATCCCATACCTACCCTCCAACTATATTGATGGTGCAGCATCTATGATTAACGACTTCGGAGCAAATTCATCATGACGCTAGACGTCTCCGGACGTTTGATTGGCTGCAGATATGGAACCAATTGAGATGGAAAGGGTACTGGAGTACTTTGTTACTGGAGATGCTTAAAGCAATGACTAAAGTTATTATAGTATGAAATCAAAGAATGAAAGAAAAAATACTAAAGCATGATTTACATGGTGTAATAACATTGCCTATGACATACCATAAGTTGAGGCAATAAAAAAAACCTAAACAGTGTTTCGACGATACAAGTCGTATGTTACTTCAAATTTATTATATGCCACAGGAAATAAACTTGCATCATGAAAATCGAGACGAATCTCAAGTCATAAAGAAAACCAGTCTTTACCGATTGCTGGCCATTGATCTGTCCCACGGTGTGTCCCAATATGGCACTTATTTTGAGGAAAAAGATTATTTAGACTCCTGTTTACAAATTACTTTAAAATTCAGTAATAAAATTAAAATATTCTGATGCCATCCAAACAGTTGCGCGATAGTTGACCGGTTATATTGGTCTAGAACTTCAAACACTGTGTCATCGTTCGCTGGTTTATATCCGACGTTGCTTCAATTTGATCTTACGGTCAACTCACTGTATGACCAATCAAAGACTCACATTTCAATTAACACGTCACCTCAAAATCTTACTCTAACCAACATCAACAACATATTAAACGCGTCAATCAAATGGGTGCCGCTGTAGTACCGCCAGGCGGCGACGGGACTACGGGGGTAGAGGTAGTGGCGGCACCTACCTACAGGGCGGTATGATGGATGGCGCGTCGTTAATCACGGCGGCACGCTCATCATTCATCGTCACCACACGACGGGTGCGCCACAGCCTGGGAGATAGCAGTAGGTTTATAGGTTTTAGTCTGCAAAAGCTTACAAGTCATAAGGTTATCACAGAGGACAAGTTGAAAAATGTCATAAACCGTTCTTCTCCATAGGAACCTGCTTTTTACGCTTTGCAATGGACAACTAGCTTCATTTTTCAGACAGCAATTGGTTTAATTGAAATAAATGATTTGAGTTTGAACGATTTTCACTATAAATTCTTCCTTGTCATACATAGAAACCAAAAGAGGAACTGAGTTAATTTGATATATCGTATTTTATGGCAAGTTGACTACTGGAAATAATCTAATCTAACTACTCTGTATTGTCCCACTGTCGGGCGAAGGTCTCCCTCTCCGGCACTCGCAAAAGACAGAATTGAGTGGAAAAGGGAGCCTTTGCCGTACTGAAACTGTTTATATATTCTTTAAAATGAAAGTTGTATGCCTAAACAGAAACACTGAGATTATGATTACTGAACCTGCGTTCTCAATCTGTGTTATATAAAAAAGTACGGACAAACAAGTTAGTAAGTTGTTGTTGGTATACTGTGTTTACTGCTCTGTGTACCAGGAGGGGAACTCTAAAAGTGAATTGTGTATCGTTCAAAATTGATCACTTTAATTTCTGTGTTAATAGAACAAATTGTTTTTAGATATCAGAAAATGTATTTTGTAAGTGAAATATTACGGACTGACAGACATTTAACAAGATTTTTATGAAAATGATTTAATACTTGTTTTAGTGATTAAAGTGTACGGGCGAAAATGTTCTATGTGAGTTTGGATTGAAATATGTATCAATTGATTGTTGTGGTATTATACGACATAGCTATAAGATAGCATATAGTAAAATATAACAATAAGATAACATACACTTGGAAAGCACGTTCAGCCGTTGGCCCCAGCTCTGCTGTCATTCGAAGATCTTTGACAATCGTTACGGGTAGTCAGAAACCCAAAAGTCAGACAGCCAGTCTTTCCAAAGGGTATTACAGTAACTGGGTTCTGGAGGTCAGATAGGCAGTCACGCCATGTAAAATACGGATGTTCATTTGCATCCGGTTAGACTGGAAACCGACCCCAACATAGTTCCGAAAAAGCTAGGCACATTGATTGACTTGATTGATGGCCCTATAAGCAAGGACATATTGCTAAATGCCAATCAGGTTCAGGTTTAAAGAAACTTTATTCTCAATGAAAACATAACAAATGTCACTTACAATTTTGACACATAATCTATTTTTATTTTTATCAAACTTACTTCATCAATTTCAGCTAAATTTTCATTGACCTTAATCGATTTAAATTATAATTACAGGGAATATTCATATCGATTAAGCTCAGTAAAATTCTTCGAATAAAAACGACAAAGCGTCATCCTAGAAACTGGATCATCAATCATCTTGGTCTAGTACTCTTATACACACATACTTAGACACCACTCCCAAAATCGTGTAAAATAAATTTCGGGGAAAAAATCCACACTTTTCTTACAAAGTACATAACTCGGTCTATCTGTCTGTTACCTTTCACGCCTTAACGGCTATACGGATTTGGATGAAATTCGGCACTCGGGTAGACCATGCCCGGGTTAGGACATAGTATACTTCTTAATCCGGTAGTACAATTCTGTGGGGCCATTTCTGACATTCACGCGAGCGGTGCTGCTGGCAAAAGCTACTATGTCCATAACAAACACTCCAAAAAAACTTTCAATAATCTATCAACCATAGATATACCTACTACCAAAACTACTTCTAATAATAAGGCAATAAATTGATAACTAAATACATAGACTTGTACAAACATGGGCGAAGCTTGTTTGCTTACGATCCTATGTTTGCGAAGTTGACAGGTGGGCGATTAGGCGACGTTGCCAACGACATTGAAATATGATTTTAATGATAAATGTATACCTACCTGGTTGAGGCGTTTCACTTCTTGTTAAAATACTACTTGACGCAATTCCATAAATATTTCACAATTGCTGAAAAACCCAGTTTAGTATGTAAGCCCAGATTTTGTCTGAACCTGAAACTTGGCTTAGACACCTAGCCTCAGTGTACATACAGCCAAGCCACAGAATAACCGTAGAGGTAAGGTTATTTATACGTCAGTTGTGTGTGTATGTATATAATGTATATGTCAGTTATTTTAAACCACCATCGGTAGGTTTGGTTTGACAAACCATACAGCCCAAATACCAGCAAATATCGGTATTTTAGCAGAAACTGCCGTTAAAGCAATGGTTATCCATCACATAATCAGCCTATACGGTTCCCACTGCTGGGACACAGGCCTCCTCTCTTTGAGAGGGAATGGGCCATAGTCCATCACGCGGGCCCAGTGCGGGTTGGTAGATGTCACATGTCTTTGAATTTTTGGTTTTAGGACATGCTCTTCTCATCATCTCTCATCTTCTTCTTCAACCCTATTAAATAATTCTTCGTTACGAATCATGTGATTTCCGTGCGTATTATTAACGTATTATTCCCCTCCTGATCTATTCAACATATACATATACCTATGTATATTTTTCTCCTCCCACCGATCAGTATCAAACTCCAACAATATATTACAACATACGATTAATCAAACATTGTAAATTATTTCTGCAGGGAAAGATATACGAGGGAATTAAAGGCACGTTAGAATTTACGATGCAAATCATTTATTATGATTGTTGATGTAAATTGACCGGTTACAGTTGCGTGGGTTTTGACGGGTTATTTAGTTATACGCCTTTTCCTTTTGTACGTAATGTATGGAGCATTGAGAGTTGTGTTATCAATTCAATTGTATAGTGACGGGTATATTATTTGGCAAGACCATCCTTGTTATCAGAATAGCTGCAGTTCCATAATAACTGTGAGCAAAATGCTAGTGTGAAGCCACATCACAGACGATGCCTCACCGCATAGACTTGCCGTGCCCTCTGTGCAAAAACACCTGCACTATGGAAGATCTTCACGAGGCCAACACTAACGCTGTCGAAGTGGCTGAATTCTGCTCGAAGCTTATATAAAATTAATAAAAGGGGATCATCGAGACGACAAAGAAAATTAAGTAACGAACGCTTACGTATGTATTTTTAAAGCCAGCTAGTTTAAAACTATTTTTCATAGGCAAGTGGTAATTTTTCTTTGCACATTATGGTCAGTGATGAATGGGGGGCAAGGTATCATCATCAGGTATCGCTTGCACTTTCACTCCCCGACCTCAGAATTCATTGTCAATATTTTAAGCTAATTGAATTTTATATACTCAAACTCAAAGCATTTATTTCAATTAGATCATTTACTACCCACTCCTTACCGAATCCTTCCCAACTCCCAACTCAGCCTATCGCAGTCCACTGCTGGATATAGGACTCTCCCAGACTGCGCCACAACACCCTGTCCTCCGCCTTCCGCATCCAGTCTGTCCCAGTCACCTTCTTGAGGTCGTCCGTCCATCTGGCTGGGGGGCGTCCTACACTACGCTTGCCGATACGTGGTCTCCACTCCAGGACTCGTCTGCTCCACCGACTATCGGTCCTTCGACAAACATGGCCAGCCAGAGTAAGCAAACTAAAGTGGTAGTGCCACTTTAGTTTGCTTACTCAGCAAGCTATGTCGGTGACTCCTGTTCTTTTCCGAATAATTTCATTTTATCCTTCAAAGAGACTCCGAGCATAACTCGCTCCATAGCGCGTTGAGCGACCTTTAATTTGTAGACCAGCCCGACATTATAACTATAACATCTAGGTACTACTATTCTATACTATCTATACTAATATTATAAAGAGGTAAAATTTGTTTGTTTGTTTGTATGTATGTAGGGGGTAATCTCCGGAACGTCCAGTCAGATTTTAAAAAATCTTATCGCTTTTAATAACCCAATTCTCGAGGAAGGTTATAGGCTATCTAACATCACGCTACGACGCTTAGGAGCCGAGCAAAATTAAAAAAGTTAGAAAGAACGCTAAGCGGAAACGAAGTAGTAGCACGGGCGAGCGATGGGATGCGACGCGATGGACCAAAATTTCACGCAGATGAAGTCACGGGCAGAAGCTAGTCAGCAATTTTACTATGTTAGGAACATGGTGATAAAAGCAAAATCAATATTATTTAAAACTAGTTATTGAATACACGTGTAGGTACCAATAATTTTCATTTATATGTAAATACAAGTTAGAATTGGCTATATTTTCTTACACTACATGTATCATTAAAATAATATATGCAAATATAATTTGCATGGAAAGTGTTATGGTATTAAATTCTATTGAAAACATTGTACCATTGGACATGGTATTATAATGTGAGGTAAATGATATTATTTACATAACACTAAATATGTGTACTCTTTGTGCAGAAATGCATAATATTTTACACGTTTACTCTACGTTTAGTAGAATATGAGAATAAGGTAAATAGTAATGTAAATTAGTATCCAGGTATGCTTATTTTCAAAGACTATTTCTATTAATATTTTTCTTTGTCATCCTTCTGTATTTATTTTTATAAAATGGTTGATTACTCACGGTGTGACCATCACAAAATAGATTACACGGTAACACTTTCTTGAACGGGAAATAATAACGACGAACGAGATTACATGACACAAAAAAGTGTTGTGTATTTGATGCACGATAATCTTGAAAATAAACGTTAGCGTGTGGTAAAAAAAAAGAACTTAAAATGACCAACATTTTCTTAATTCGTAGGGTCGTAGGGTCGGGTACACAATCGAAATAATTATAATATACACAACCCGAAAGCATTCTAAAATACTAACCATGAAACTCATCATCTGCCGAGCCTTTTCCCAACTATGTTCGGGTCGGCTTCATTCAGTCTAACCAGATGCAGCTGAATACCTGTTTTACATGGAGCGATTACCTATCTGACCAACCCAGTTACTGGATAATACAATACCCCCTTGGTAAGACTGCTTGTCAGACTTTCGGGCTTCCGACTACCCGTAACGACTGTCAAAGATCCACGAATGACAGCCGGGACCAACGGCTTAACGTGCTTTCCGAGACACGGAGGGATCTCGGTATGTAAAGATGGTCACCCAACCACAGACCAACCGCGGAAAGCGTAACTTAACCTTGATCGATCAGTGACTAACCAAGAAACTGTTATCCTTAAAACACATTCAATAAACCAACCGCATTCATATTCTACATTCCAAACTCATCAAAAAATTCCAGCCTTAAAAAATAACTCAGAAAAATGTACGTATAATAAATAAAATATAATTCTAACACAGTGGCAAGTGACTGAGTCGCTCCTGTACTCTCATATCAAATAATTCAAATATTTGGGCAGCCCTCATCGATCACTTACCCATGATGGATCGACTTGTTTCTACCAACCACCACCGCGAAAAACAACCTTAGTCACAGTCGGACCACAAGTAAATTTGAACTTTAGGATTGGTAAACTAAAGTTGGAAATCGAATGGTGGTCTACGGGAAGTAATATAGGATTTATTATACTTAGTTGGCCCTAATACCACCAGTAGGTCAGTGTTTGTACAAATGTAAAGGGGACGAATGTTTACACAATTGACATTATCGTTTATGTTTCACTTAGCTATAATTTATTGATGCCGCGTTTGTAGGGATTAGATAAATGGTTTGGAGATTAGTGGTAAGGCTAAAATATTGGTTTATTTTTAGTATTAACTCGATATATTATTAATGTTTATGTGTACAGTACAACATGTTGGTAAAAATGAGGAAAATACACATTGGGTATCCTGCAAGTGATTTATGAGTAAGATTGGGCATATCGCGTTGTGCTACAAAAGTGTGTGTATCTTGTAGTTGTTGTTATTATTTTTAAGGTAATCATTTATTTATGTGTTTTGGTATCTAGGTAGTATTAGCACTTTGCGTGCTAAAAATACCGAGATAAATAAAACACGTGTTTATAGAATAACCTGGAAAATCGCTCCTATAGTTTCGTCTACAATATTTTACATAATCACACGATGTTATGTTTACTTGTAAGCCCTCTAACCTGACCCCTAATTCTTTTTCTTCTATTTTAAATAGGCAGTGCTTGCCTCAAAACTATGATTGCATGGAAGCATCGAGTAGGACATCTCTACATTAAACATTTCTTTCTTATAAGCTAAATTTATTGGAGAATTTTAAAACAAAATAAAAATATTTATTTATACCTAAATATATTTTTTTTATACCAGAAATTACATTCAATACTACAAAATATACCATAGGCGGCCTTATCACTTTTTGCGACCTCTTCCAGGCAACCTTGGAATGGAATGGACAGTGTGTGGAAAATGTTCAGTTTACATAATTATGTGCACTGACTAGCAAAAAATTGTAAGTATTGCATGTACATAATACCAAAACTTACTCGGCAAGTGACTTAGTATGTTATGATACTATCAGTTTACACGGAAACACTACTTATCACCCCATGTTTAATTGCTCAAACCGTTGGAAGAAAAGTGTTGAGCTAATTTAAGACAGGAACCACACGCACTTAAAAGAAAAAGGTGCCTTAAAAATAATGCTTATGTTACTCAAACTGCCAACAGAACTTAAATCTTTTCGTGATAGAATAAAATGTCAACAATACGACAACAGTAAGTACAGAAGTCTATTTTATCATAGTTTCTTACATAACATCTAAAAGCACCATTTCAAACCGTAACTATGACATTTAACACCTCAATTTACCACTCATAAAAGATAAAGTCGGCGCTTCTTGTTAGAATACATTAAAAAAAAGTCAAATAAAAAAAATAAACATTGAATTACGACGGCAGATAGGGCCCTGACAGCCGGGGAGCGGGCGCCATATTTTTTTGTTAATCTCCACACATAAAAATTGTCGCGTCGGTGGTGTATCAGCATATTGGGATATTAGTGTAATGTACACCTTTTTGTCTTGATAAATGTTTTACGAAACATAAATAACTTTTGCTTTTATAGTCGGTTTTTTTTTGCCATTTATATTGGCATGATTTTTTTTCGAAGTTGTTTTAACAGAATTTATGATGCAGTTTGGGTAGTTTATTTTGTGTAAACGATATCTTCTAGTGATGTGTGGTGTGTATTATTTATGTTAATTTTAACCCCCTGCCAGTAAGTGGCGTGTTAGACGTGAATTCACGATAATTCAACGTGTAGAATTTGAACTTACGATATCTCGATCGTGAACCAACGTTTTAGACATCGAGCTGTTATCGCTTGATTGATTGCGGAGTAGCAGGTAATATTTACACAGATATAAACACACTGAACTTAGTATTTGACATTAACAAAAACTCGTCGCACCTCTAACATTAAAACTGACATAGAGAGGTGCACCAACTGTCACTAAAAAACCTTAAGTCGGTGCCAACATTTTTATTTGTCACACATTAATGTTCAAACACTGACTTAAGTCGCTCGGCGGTAATGATAAGAATATTTTATTTTTTACTACCGTGACAGGCGGCGGCGCAGTAATGACGCCCGCGGCCGTAACTCAGCCCCTTAATTGGTGATATTACACGTAAATGCAGTGAATATGGAGTAATGCTGACACTTTAATGTTTATTTAAAGTGTATTATAATATAAATTTTATGTGGCTCCTTGGCTCGTTACTTTAATAACAGGTTTTATTCAAACCGTCAGCAGTTAGATTTTACTGTTGTGTATTGCGACATGATACAGATATCCGCTTTTATATTCGGTTTATAGTGTTTCTTTGAATTTACTTGGATGTTTATTTGTTGTTTTTGTGTTAGGATGGGTTACCAAATATATTTTATGATACAGACAAAGTTTATTCGGTTTAAAAATGAAGATGTATAAAACTCTTTCCTCGATATTTAGCTTTCGTAAATAGGTTTAAAATAATCATATTTGTAAAAGATAGCATGTACAGTGTCATTATTGAAACACTTAAAACATTTTTAAAACTTCAAATAAAGTACCCTAAGTCCATCATATTATTATTCAAACCGAACATCGCACGATACAATAAAAACGACGTATATTACGAGCGTTCATTTAATATTCGCCCTTTGTGTTCTTTTCAAACGATGATGTAAAGCTGCCGACGTGAAATGACCACCCACCGCCACTCGACCGACGGCCGACAATCGGCCAATCCATTACCCGCACACACTTCTACTATACCATGAAAAACAACCTCATTTAAACACCTACCACTTCAAAAAGAAACCTTACAACTTAGAAATTAGAGTGTATATTCGAATGGCCCAGTTGTGGCTTTTCCGTCATAATAGTGACGGAAAAATGCACTTACAATATAGTGGTGTTTACACAATTCCGCCGTTTTGAAAGCGCAGGAAGCTCGGACGGTACATTCTGTTTGTCTGTCACGATTGTGAACGACAAAGGGACAGTGACGGGACACGTTGCCATTGTTGACGGGAATGACGGGACATGAACGCGGTGTGAGGTTGACTGTTGTGGCGCGATTTACTTCGAACAATGTTGTACGAATAATTTATTAACGCCAGGACGGGTAGCTAGATAAGTGTGTTGGGTTTTTTATGTTGTTGGATTTTGTGTGAGTTATTATTTGCTATAGAAAGTGAGATAAAGAATTGCGTGCCACCCATGTCATAATTTTCAATATTTGCTGCTAAAAAGTAGTGTATGAATAAATATGTAAACTAGTTTTAGTAGTATTAGTATGTGTGTGTGTGTGCGTAGTATGTGTGTACACTTGGTGTGGTACAGACAGGAAAATTCATTGTTTAAGTATCAAATTGACAAACTATGCCAATTTGCTGCAATATTGCAATTTCATGCACTTTTAATAAATAAACAGTGATTTTAATATAAAGCTGGAATTCAATTTGCCTATAACAAAAATCCCTGAGTTTACACTACCTACAGGTATGTATGCTCGTTTACATCTATTATTTATTTATTATTAGCCATTAATGTCCTAATGCTAGGCTAAAGCCTCCGTACTCTCATTCCACCTCTCTCTATCCAGAGCTACCAAGGACCAACCTTTATTAAAGGAGTGCAGCTCAATCCGCCATCCTTTTCCGACTAAAATAAAAATAAAAAAGTTTTTGGTACCATGCCCCCGAAATCTTATTCCATGTTTTAAATGACCATGGCCATGATGTGTCAAATAAAATTCATTGAACATTTTGTATCAAAGAAAAAGTATAATATCATCCCTTCCAGAATAATCAGTTGGACAGGTTGTTCCCATGGGTTTTAAATTTCTCATTATTGCTCATCATGCTTCAATAGATTTGAACTTTTTTATTCTATCATCCGTGAAATTATGAATGATAGCGTTCTTGGTAAGAGTTTTAAAACTATTTTGAATGTCACTGTACAAGTCGAAAAACCTATTAAAATGGACGACTTTTCTTGTATAATGTCGATTTAATTAGCATTACTTTAATTTAACAAATCCTAACCAATATAATATATGTAATTATAATAGATAATAACTACATATTCATTTTTGATAAATAAAGAGATGTAGAAAAATAAACATTGTGGTCTCGGGGAATTGCGATTAAGCAGCCAAAGAAAAACTCAAATCTCTCTTGAAATGGTACGTCAATACCTCGTCCTATATTTATGTTCATACCTATGACACAATACATTGTATGTTACAATCCACTATTTAAACAAATGTCTTTCAGTACAGTCGACACCCATATCAAATTAACTACAACTGACCTAAGCAAATCCCCGACCATGAAATGTGTGTTTGTTATAACTATCTTCACGGCTTTTACCCTATTTATTTCCCTTTTAAATCACTACCATTGTCGATTTACCACGGCTGTCTATCCGTTTCACACTGCCACCGATTACTGTCACCTCCACCCCGTACAGAGTAAAAAAGTTTATATCAACACATGCTACGAAAATCAGTTGTTCAATGCGTATGTAGCGACGAGTTTAGTCTGTGGCGCGTTGTGTAGGGTAGACACCCCAATGAGCGGCATTGTCGTCGATGTGATGAATCGATATCGCTCGTATTGTCATGTTCCCCGCAGCTGTCGTCTGTCACAAGAAAGATGACACTTGGAGCGGTTTTTTTTGACGCGTCCCTTTGTGTCAACTCGGTATGGTGCCCGAAATGAGCTGATATCGATCGCTCAATATTATGCTTGTAGAAGAGGGTTTTGAGTTTGAATTGAACTCATAAATAAATAAGCGGTGTCGTGGTGTGTACGGTTTTTTTGTGTGTCGATGATCTAGTGCTTCTCTTTGTTATGTGATTCCGGGGGATCCGATACGCCGGAGGTAGAATTTATTACTCGAAATTGTTATTAACAATAGAATTGTCGGGATAAAAGTATTATAAATGATTTCGCATTAACTGAGAATTCGAGGTTCGACGATTAGCACGCTCACCTTGATTTATTGTGGTGTTTATTTTTTTGGATTTATTACACAATAGGTCATAAATTAAAATTATAATATTTGTAGCGATTTATGGCTACATATTACCTCATATATCTTCACAGTGTTTACCCTTGAACTTTGGGGGAGACGGGGAGCTAGTAGTGGTGTCAATTTTAGGGTATAATCACACATCGTATACAACAATAAATTGGTTGCATAGATAATTGAATTTGAATGCATTGGACTTACATTTTCAGACCTATGTATGGACCTTATGGTAGTCCTGACGTTCAACCAAAGTCTATGATGCGAACAAATTCTTTTATAATGCCTTGCAGATAACAAGACTGCCTATTAAATTCAGTCTCCCCAAGCAAACCCAGCAAGATTTTATCACCATCCTAATAACCATAAGACAGTCCCCCTCTCCCCCTCTCCCCTACTTTCGGACATTTCACTTAAACATCCGCAGTGGAACACGATTTAAAACTCGTGTACCATCGTCTGACGTCGGCCAAAGTCGTAAAGCGGGCTATAATTTTGAATTATTACTCGGTTACGGCGCGTACGGGCGTAATGAAACACCCTGTATATCACAATTCCAACCTCGCTCCGAGGCTAAATGGTCCCGCTAAATTAGCCTTTCTCGCAATGTATGGCTTAGTATGATATAATGTCGCTATAGATGCGGATAATAGAGTTTTTTTAGAGTAAAAATTTGTGGGGTATATTTGTCCGTATAGTTGGTGATGTAAAATTTCCTGCCCAGTTCCTTTAGGGTTCTTTTATTTCAGGATTAATACTGTAGTCAGTCAGAGTAGTTACTATACAAATCATATCCATGGGTTAAAAAAATAAAATGGATGTAGCTATTTTAGATGTTATATAAAGTGCGAGGTTGATTACTATAATGCTATTGTATTTTTCTGACTTGATAAAAGACTGCTGGAACATGAAAAAGCTATTGAGGTTTAATCGACTACCTTCCGCCAATGTGGGCCTCCTTACAGATTGAATTAACCAACGATAATTAAGAAACATAACCATAATCATCATATTTGAATTACAAGCAAATTACAACAACATTTTATCTCTAGAAAGAAGCCTTTACCTTTACCGTAGACACCTCAAAGCCCACAGCTCAAAATGGAGCAATGAATACATAATTAGCACCTTAATTAAACATACAAAACAGCACCCCTTCTAAAATTTTCAAAAAGGTGCTGCCCAAAAAGCGTGTGCTCGTAAAAACGTAACACATTGCTCACAGTTGCGGCCCAAATTGAAATATACAGTCGACCATATTCATTACGGGGGTTCAGTGCGGCGATAATTCAAACTTATGGCGCGCCTTTTACGAGTTTTAAGAGTGGTACTCGTGGGACTAAGGGGGGGTGGAGAAGGGTGAAGCGAGGTAAGGGGAATGACAGCGAGGTGATGATTTGTATGAAGCGCGTCGTTTTTTGGCAGTGATGGGATTATGTTTTTGATTATGTGCGCTTTTTGGGTGCTTGGTGTGTGAAATTATTCAGATTATTGTATTTTTTTTCGGGTTGAGTTTGCAGGAAGTATTTGCAGGTAGTACGATTAGTATGATGATAAGATGAAGAGTTCTCAAGATGACATCTTGCCAAACACTTTTTTCCCGGATGTCCAAAAGTACTCGAGGACCTGACCTTGTGGAGCCTGTTCATATTTTTGTTTTGAAGTGCAACGGCGAAAATAATTACTTAATGTGTTGTAAATGAAAATAAAGATTAAAAATTGTACATATTTTTCCTTAGAAAACTTACATAAATATAATGCATATTATTTTTATCCTCCACAGGTGCTAAATCTTAATTCCAGATGGTTCAAACTTAGCCTCAAACAAGCCGACCATTTATCACTCAACATAATGGCGCATGACAATCGAGTCCCGGGTCCCTGCCCTTTCACACTAAATACGCGATTGTTGAAAAACTTCTCAAAAGTCACTAAATGGAAGAACACGCGTCTCAGAATTGATACATGCGTGAAAGACCTTATTATAAATAACAAAACTTTTTTGGAAAACGGTTCTTAGTGTGAAGAAAATAAGGTCGGTACTGACGGCAGTTTTTTTTTTGTAGTGGAAAAACATGACAAACGATCGAATGAGTCGTTCATTATGTTCTAATGTTCCAATATATTATGTGTCCCAAAGACGTGACGTGATAAATTGGTGGCTGCCATCTTTACTGGCAAAAACTGGCAGGTGGTAAGTTGGCGTAGGGGATAATGGCATTTTGATATAAAATGTGTGAAATTCTGATTGTTAAGCGTTTTCTAGTGATTGAGAAGTTGGTATCAGTCCTATTATCTAGAAATCTAATTAGCTTGATAGACGTCATCGACTATTTGTCATTCTTTATTAAATTCACTTTTGATTTTAATTCTTATTTAGGTGTAAATTTTTTGTCATTTCAAATATGTATTTTCATACCTACATTTGTACATATCTCAAAAATTGTAATGATAATTTTACTAGGTGTATTTCACTTAAAGCCAGGTAAAGCGCTCATTAGGTAGCACGTACCTAAGTAATTATTTATCATGCGGTGGGTTTCTGGTCTAATGTAACCCAACCTGCTGCCGTATAGTTTATATGAGCTATTTATCATTACCAAGTACTTCTGCAGAGCTGAACCCAGCTGTTACTACCACAACAAAGGGTTCATCATTAAATAATATGGTCAGTCTGTTGTAGTTTTTCGATTTTATATGATTTACTAACGGCTGGACCCTGCTAGGCACGGGTGAAAAGGCGACACGTCACAATATCGAGATGTAAATAATATATTATTATACACATTAACCTTCCAGAATATGCTCTAATCTAAATGATAGTGAAAATCGCATCAAAATCCATTGTGTAGTTTAGATGATCTAAGCGATCACACGGACAGACACGAAAATTAACTTTAATTTATAATAAGTATGTATAGATTCTACATAGTTCATCTGACAAACACTGAGTACTCCAGATAAATCCGTAACACAACCAATCAACACAACAGGGAAGATAAAACAAAGTCGAAACATCACTGACACTTCCTAGTACAATATATTGTTTCGTAGCGCTACGAGGCTACGGCCTACGCTCGTAGCGCTACGGCTGAAATATGGCCCATGTATTATTCAAAGAAATTGCCACATATTTCATCCAAGGGAAATAACTTTGAGATATGTGCTGCACGGTACGCGAAACGGCGACTTGTTACTGAAAATTTACGGTCTTATATTCAAAATGTTGAAATGTGTGATGACGTATTTGAGTTGAAAAAAAAAAGTTGTTATTTCAGATTTTGAGATTAATTCCTCGTGTTCTGCTGAAATATGTTGCACCTACTTCGTAACGTAATTTGAACGTGTTCTTTAATGTCAATGTGTTGTATTTTCGAGTTTATTAACATGCTTAAAATATGATTGGTACTGCTACAGTATTTTTTTTATAAAAAATTACGCATAATCACTGTCATTCATATTAGTTATACAAACAATACTGTTGATTAATCATTTTATTTTAAACTTCAACATAAAATGTCATGTGTAGTACTGCCTTAAAACAGATTTCAACACTCCTTCATATCGAAACATGAACGTACTAACAAAACGCCAGAAACCAACTGGCTTCACCTTATCTCGTTCAAAGTGATTCGGCGGCGTCCCGCGATATTTATGCGTTCTGGCGGATTTATGGCCTGCCCGTATTCGCGATACTTGTCATGGCCTGCCCGTATTAAAGCCTGCCTGTATTACAGCCTGCTCGTTTTATTAAACGTGACTGCTTACAAGATGTACGACTTTGTTTTCTGTTGAGAAAGAGTTACTTTTTGGGACAGATAACCATATGTGTTTTAGTTTTTGATCACCAGATATGTGATTAGATGAATCGCGATAAAATAAACCGATAAAATACAATTCGAGTTCGAGTTTACCTGTTTACAATAAGTTTGGAGTTCCTCAAGGAGCTATCTCAGGACGCTCGCAAAATAGTATTCTGTAAGATGTTTTCATAGTTCAGAGAAGGCTGGTTAATATTCCTGCAGTGAAAACCTAAATGTTGCACATTATCATATATTCACTTCTCTGAACAAAAGCTAAGTTGCAGGAAAATAACGTACCTATTTGAAATATTCTTCTTTAATTTCGCCGCGGGAGGCGGGATAAATCATTTCTTTAACTTGTTCTCGCATTTAAACCATAATTTGAAACTATCGATAGCTTCACCGCATCAAAAGGGAATTCAATTCAGAGATGAGAGTTTGTTTAGGAGATCCAAGGTCATTTGATCATCGTATCTTCTAGTTCAACATTCATTTTCTATAGTAGATTCTTAGAATTTCTCATCCAAACTAAGCTATTATAATCCCTCTTTCTCAAATAAACATACAGCTGACTTCAGCATTATAAATTTGACTTATCATCCTCGCCTAAATAAACGGAGCACCCCGCACCTACAAAAAATACATTTCCTTACGATGCATAATATTTTAAACCACCCCCTTGCTTTATACAAAATGGCTGTCGGCACTCGCTACTATTTTTCCTACAAGGGATGGTGCAAGTTATAAAAAGAGAACAAAAAGGTTTTAGTAATTTTGGCAATTTTCAAGTTACACATAAAAACTTAATAATACCTGTAATTTTTCCCACCTCTGGCGCTAGCTAAACGGTTTTGTGACAAAACTTAAAATTATTTTGCTGAACATAAAGAAATGAGAATCATATCAGGAGGCGTTGATTGGAAATCAAGAGATTACGAGTTGAAGTTACCGACAAAGTTAACCTTAATAGCGGGGTAATTGTCTAACACACTATCAGTAGCAGTTCAATTTGACGGTTCAATAATATTCATTGCGTTATTTACGTTGTTGAGCAGACAAATTTTTCAAACAATGATCCTTCAAAATGATTCTGATGGAGATTGATAGTGTGTACGCAATTAGGGTGCTGCTCTGTCTGCCTTGTTTTGATTTGTAGCTGCTTCAAGTCTCGCTTATCTTTGGTATCTACATATACACCAAAGCTACCGGCCCGATGCCCAACCTCCCTCGACAGTGTCCGACTTACAACGTTCTGAAACTAACTCTCAAAGCTAACACGGCACCTTTGCGCCACATTTGATGTATAAACACCATTTCTGTCCCGACATAATTATGTTCAACTTTCATAACCAACACTATAATTATGAAAAAAGTTTTTGGCGAACTCAAACGTCGTCGAGACCAACACCAACTCAAAGAAAAATCTCCATTTTTCTTTGTCCGCTGTCGCTTTTTCTTTACACCGGGACACGCGTGATAAATTCCCTAGGAGTTCCTTACACTTGGCGAAGCAGACAAAATAATTTATGTACCTAGTTTAGTGGGTACTTTCCTGGATAAATGGCATCTGCGAGGTGAATGACATCTTTGTTACCGCGGTGTTACAATTGATGGCTTCAGATAAAAATGGCTTAAAAATTATGTGTCGCTGTGTGGTAGAGTGAGACGGTTTTGACGTGACGTGTAATAGTTAGGTTGTAGTGTGTTTCCGGTTTGAAGTAGGATCTTCTAGCGCGAGTCATAGAGGTGAGATTGGTTTAGCAGTATCTAACTCATGGTAACAATATATGTAGTAGCAAGTAAACACTGACTTCTAAGTTCCCTTGAACCCCAAGGGAACTTAGAAGTCAGTGGCTCATGGTAGCCCATCAAACGTCCCATGAAACACAAATGAAAAATTACCATGATAATGGTGATTATAATTATCTTAAAAGATGCTTACTGTACAAAACATATTACTAGGATTAACAAATAAGGAAAATAGAAAAATTTTTTTTTGTTTCGCTTCTACTGTCCCACCTACTGGGCAAAGGCCTCCCCCAAATCGTTCCAGGAACTGTTCTCCAGCGCCACCTCGAACCAGCCCCCGTAGTAATCGTCCAGGTCATCTCGCCATTGCTTTCTAGGCGGCTCTCTCTCAGCGGCGTCGTTCATCTTCAGTAAAGAAAACTTTTAGTTAATTTTTACTTTAAGTTTTCTTTCTTAGTTTTGTATCTTAAAATAAGGCAATAGTTTTTGAACACCAGCGGGGTAATTGCATAACACACTATCAGTAGTAACGTGTATCATTTTGACAGTTCAACAAGATTCATTCCGTTATGTACGTTGTTGAGCAGACAAATTTTTCGAACATGGGAAGCAACGGATTAGCAATATCCTTCAAAATGATTCAGATAGAGATTGATAGTGTGTTACGCAATTACGTATGATTAGATAGGTATAAAATAAAAATAAAATAAATGTTTATTTTCACCTTCAAAGTTAACTAGAAACAGATTTACAATAAAATAGGCCAAAAGATAGTTAAATTATTTTACATGTTAGAGTTGCTACTAATACCTAAGCTAAGATAACTTAATATCTTGTGATATAGGTATCAGCGCCCAACCTCATTTGCATTCACATAATATTAAATATTAGAGCAATAAAGCATAATATTATAATTAAAGTTTTAAAATTTCAATTCCCGTTTTACAATTTGAACAAGAAAGGAGCATTCTAGGTATGTACAAAATAAACCAAATCAAATGAAAAAGTTATTTTATCAAAAAATAATTTGAGAGCCAAATAAAAAAAAAATATTATGAATACGATACAAGAAACCGTAATAAAGACTAACCAAACCGGCCACAAGATACATACAAGCAATCACTTTCCTCCAACTATTGACAATACAAACTAAACAATACACCGAACTGAAAGCAACAGTTTAAAACATGTTGACAACTAATTAACGCGGTACACTTGCGGACAGCAACGAGACCGCCACATTGCTCGTACAGTCGCGCACAACAAATAGATTTACTTATAGTTTGCCCACTGTTTGTGACTGTACGTGAAATTAGGAGGTTTCTTGACCGGGGAGGTTATTTTATTGGTATTGTTGGGTTCAACTTCAAAGATAGATTATTGTGAGTGTTTATGAGTCGAGTATTTGTAACTTGTGATTACTTATTGTGGAATTAAAATACTAGCTTTTAGAGGATTGGTGGGAAATTCAAGATGGGGATACCGGGGTTTCTAGATTAACTTGTGTGGGCATGTGTTTCTACTGATTCACCTTATGATTTAATTATAACGATAACATTTTAGAGTAAACGTTGAAATATTAGAAACTCGGTTCTACCCGCGACGACGTCACGTTCACGTGACAGTTTTGCTGTGTATTTTTTATTTTTACACCATTACACATTATGCGTGTCTGTCATACTGGTGACGCGGGAGCAAGCAACGAAAGCTGTCCGTATGAGAAGCAGCTCGTCCTGAGGGTGACATCCAAAGCCTTTAGTAGCAATTTCCCATTGCTTGCAAAGTATTTAGTGTTTAGTAATTTAATGAATGCTTGCGTTCCTGCGTATACTAATGGCATAACATAGATACACTGGCTAATGCATTCATACACATTATTCTTGACGAATAGCTATCCTATCACTAAAATAATTCCCACACACAAATACCTCCCCCCCCCCATTTAATGTCCAGGAAAATCACTGTCCATTCCAAGGTTGCCTGGAAGAGATCGCAAAAAGCGATAAGGCCACCCATTGTATATTTTGTAGTGTTCGATGTATTTTTATGCTGTGTATTTTTGTGGTGTACAGTCACGAGCATCAATATGTCAACACTTATTTTCAATTTCGTTTTTTTTTCGTGAAATAACGAATGCAACGTTGAAATACGACACATTACATAAACTCTATGGTTATCTCTATGGTTCGAAAATGCTATGTTCGTACCAACATAAAATTTCATTAAAAAATACAGGAGTATATCGCTTTTAAATAAAGCCTAGTGTATAGATACTTTTGCTCGTGACTGTATTATAAAGTATATATAAAGAAATAATTTAACAGTACAGGTATTGTAAACACACAAGATTTCTCATTAACAGTAACATTAAATGTACAGTTTCGACTTTACGATGACGCTACGATTTAATGATTTATAATCGTACTAATCCAAAGATAGATTCGTACTTACGTTATCGACGGTACTTCCCCAGACAAGCTATATAATGGAGTTTTATTAAAAAATGCGTCACAGATAGTCAAACTTTCAATATATCTTTATATTCCTATTACTATTACTATTCCATAAAAAGATAAACAAAACAATAAACTACTCCCACGACTAATCTTTTAAAGATAAGGATAAAGGCAATATTATAAAGTGTCCTTCGTATATCTTTATTAGTGCCATATCCCGTTGTAAATGCATCGGCTATTGCGACTCTATGATGATTATAATGATTACAAATATTTATGGGAGTGTTATTTTTATTTGCGATAACGTCACCTGATTTTGATAAAGGTTTCAATAGAAAATTGGGACGTGATGTACGTCGAAATTAATTGGGTTATTTATTTAAATGCCTTAAAACTATCATTAGAGGTCTTACTTAACCTAATGCGATAGCCAAGTGACACACACAAAATTAAAAATAAGTCACAAACTACAACTCAAGATCATAAAGATCATTGTTTGTACCATAGTGTAAACAATAGTACCTACTTTTGCGATGTAAATATATCAATTTCTACCTGAATATAATTGATGGTGCGAATTGCTCGAGTCAGAGCACCATCAATTATGCAGATTAGTCAGAGCGCGGATGGGTTATAGCCCATCATCATTTAAAATGCAAAAGGATAAACCAATCGTTCAGGCTATTACACTACTATTTTTCTCAAACAAAAATACAACATGGGAAGCTTTCCCTAACTGAAACAAAGCTAATCCAAGACCCAAAAAAGAAGTGACTCTAATGATTAAAACATTATAATTGGGGTCAGTTTCTCGAAACAAAATTATCGCAAAATTAATGTGATAGGTACATTGAAGAAGGTTGAATGATTTATGAAAAACTATTCGCAGCAGTTTACGGGAGCAAACTTTTATAAAAAAAACAATTCATTGTAAACCTAGCTATACCAAGAAAGTAAATTTAAAAACCACTATTCAATAAACACGAGAAAGTATAGGTTTGTACGTAAAATAATAATCATTACATCTATTGAATATTCAAACGTCTGTGGACAAAGGTAAAACTTGTGTTTGGCACTCGGGTACAGCGTGCATGCAAAGTTATGCTAATAACATCTTAGTCTAGCCTTAGTCAGACAGCACAATATTGTGTAATATGTGCACAGTACAACGTACAGTTACTTCAGAATAATATTTACTAATATTAGTATTAAGATGAATGTTTTCCTCAATGGCATTGTTTGTTATAATATGTCTTATTGCTTAAGGAATAAAAGTAATGAATGTTTCCTTGAGCTAAGCTGAGAGAAATTTGTTGCTGTGCTTAATGCCTTTAAGTGATGGATCGGCGACTTGTCAATACTCATGCAATGCCTTGACCTTTGTATTTATATTATGCTTATTTATTGGCAGATCGTTTACATGATAAAGGATCGTAAGTTTCTTTTGGGTAGGTATCATTTCTTATTTCAGATTAATCATATTTTAAAAGGCAGAAAAGGAAGATACTGAACTTCATATTGATTTATACAAAATCTACCTAACCTAACCTTTTACTTTTCATTATATAAAAGAAAGTTTAGAAACTCCAGAATTTAAAACAGCGTTTAATAAGTCTTGCCAGTTACTTATTTTAAAAAATAACAGAAATATCCCTAATTCGTGAAACACAAACCATAAATGACACATACTGTCAGCCACCTATCGTCTTAAAACATTTAAACACTCACGAATCCATCCAATATCCGCGACGTTTACGGCATTCGTTTCCGACTATTTACCTCTCAGTAGAGAGGTGGTCCATGTCAAACACAGGACGAATTAAAGATCGAGGAACGTTTTTCCACTACAGTTCTTAATCAAATTAATACGTTCCTCCAGCCAGATAACGGGAAGACCATCTGATAGTTAGGTACTCCTAACTAAAAGAAAGTCTTCGCTGTAGAAATAGATCAGAAAAAAGGCCAAAAGATCAGTGATCAAAACGGTTGACAGATCTGAAGAAGCCAGAATGAACTCAGGCATGGGATGGCGTCCATGACAGAAGAATTAGGCAGATGGATCACGAACGATGGTGTCCAGCACTAAGGGACTGGTTATTAAAACAGATGAAATGCAACACCAAATCCATTTATTATGACTGAGTTTTTTTTAATAAATATTGCCCCACACTAGGAGTTACTCCTGTATCGTGGGTGCGTTTACAAACATTTAAACTCACATACACAAACAGCCAGACCCGGAACAACTTCTTGTAGGTCATACAAATATTTGTTCCGTGCGGAAATCGAACCCGCGACACGCAGCGAAGCGCAGAAAAATGAAGCTAGTTGTGGTAGCTGCTGTAGTAGCTAGCAACCGTGCCGTCAAACCATCAATATCTGCGTTGATGCACGATCCCATCAAATATTCAAGAGATCCGGGACCCATTCACAAATGCTGCAATTACAGCATCTACACGCCGTTCCGGAGTTACGAGCGCCTTAGATTTATTGTTATTACCTCACATTTCCTTCGGGTAACGTTTTAATTACACAGATCGGCGATAAAGCATCGCTGGAGCGCACTTTTCTTCATTACAAGATGGATGGTCTGCATCTACCGTGTTATTTATTGTGGTGCCGTTTAATTGTGTAATGGTTATAGGTTTGTGGTTAGGGTGGCGAGGTAAGCGATTTGCGGATTAAGAGTGAAACTATAAATATTGTTTGTATACTTTAGTGGTAAGAACACAATCTACTTGTATTTATTATTAAGAACACAATATACTTGTATTATAATATATTTTACAGGTAAGACGTTTATCTTATGAAACAAAAGATGCTAAAACTAAAACCAAGAAATCTCTAGCTAAGTTTTCAAAGCATCCTGTGACGCAACGATAGTATTCCACAAAGATAAATTGCGCTTGATATATTATATTAATCTAAACAATAACACCGTTCAATGAAACATCATAATAATAGATAGTAATTCACTTTAACAACAAATACAATACCCTAATAGCAACACAGAACTACCCACAAAAGATAACAATACATCCGCACTTACGGACTAACCTATAAATAATTCCCGAAACTAATATCGCAGCGGTTGCGTCATCACTAAACCGTACGTCAAAACTGTTAGAAATGATATTGGCGAACCCAAAGCAACATTGGAAGCAATACGAGCCATAAATCAAGTGGTTCATAAGAGATCTCCCCCTACGGAACTGACACTACATGAACTAGCAAAAGGGAAATCGCCATTCAAAAAACATTCAACATTTCCTCCAAATGTGCTCTATAAGAGTGTTTTTCGCGGGTCCGCACTGGATAAGACCTTTGATCGGTATCAGAGGGCGAACTGAGAAAGCTATCGACACTTTCCGTATTCACTTATCATTTATCGTTAACGTGTCTGTTTTTACATGGCATTTTGGACCTTAAACATATGTTAAATTATTCATTACGGTGATCGATCACATTGTTTTCCTCTTCACATTAATTACCATTCGAGTCACCTAAGATGGATGGTAATTATTTATCTATTTTTATATCCACTTGATTAAGTTCTATAAAACAATCAAAATCTTGATTGCAATCTAAAATATTCAAAATCAAAGCAATACGTGCTATATTGGCTTGTACGTAACTTGAACTTACGACACAGCATTCGACACGGGGTCTTCCGCAGGCCATTTGTCACGGAGGCCATTTGTACTTGTCGAATCACGGCCATTAGACGAGAGTGTGTGACCGCGTGGGGTTAACCTCGTCCAAACTGTGCTACGTCACTCCACCGAGCTGACACAGACTAGTGAAATGCCATACGCCAGAAACTTGAAACGACCAGCTGACAAAAATAAGAATGAACAAATATTTTACATGTGGGGCCAGACAATTGTAAAGTGTCGCCAAATGTGAACGTGAGTTAAGGGAATACCGCTCTTGTCAATATCGACTTGTATGAGCCGAGCTGTCCTCTCGATTTATCTTACTTTGCGGCTATTGTTACAGACGGCCGAGGTTACAGCTGATTTATAAGTAGCCTAGTTAATTACGGCGGGCGACGACGCATCGTTAATTTCTCTTCGGCTCCCATTTATCTCTCGGCTGTCATTCGCCCCGGCTTCCTATTTCCACCTGACGTCCGATTCTGAGTAAAGGCGTAACTTTAAAAGCTCGCCAATAAATACATTCGCATAAAACTCGAGTTTATCTCCGTACCCTTTGAAGTACGGCCCGAGAAAACAAACAAAGCAATAAAGAAGGCCTTTATCGGAGCCACGAGTCGACACGCGAGCTAATTTACAACACAGCCGCGGGTTTTATCTTCATTAACCCATCGATTCACAATTAAGACGCGGAATAAATCTCCGGTAATGCGCTCCCCGTCCGCGCCGGTAGATTCAACTTCAAACAGATGTTATGTATAAATAAAGCCGAACGGAGGCAACCACTCGATATATTCCTGTCCGCGGCAAACTTTACAGATCTATCAGCGCTCGCTCGGTGGGGACAAGCGACTCGCGCGCGCGAACTAAAACCGACCTTAGTTGCACCGCGACATAGAACCATCTGTTACTGTCCGTTGAACGACTCTCGACCAAATTAATGTGCCTCAAGCCAAACAGCTGCACTCAATAATGCCTATAGTCCGTTAAAATCGTGCTCGAGTTACGTCGTTACCGCTGACATGGAGTCACAAACCTCATCTTATTTCCAGCGTAACGAGTCGATGCTCACATTCGATTATCTGGCTGCGGTATCCGAGGCATTACAGTTGATGTATCGACGGCGACTGCGCGAGATTGTCGGCCGACGGTTGATTTACTGTGCCCATTTCTTCCTGACACTCCATACGGAATAGATCCCCATCTGTCGCGAGCGGTGTGACGGATCGCGGCAATCGGAAAGCGTCGAGGGGCTCTCTAATGAATTGTCCCAAATAATTGGGATAGTATTTTATATCGGCATCATTTGTTCTTTTATCGGTACATTTGTTGCGTTGATTTGTTAGGCGCTTTAACCTCGCGGTATTAGAGTATTAATCTGGCTTGTTTGGTTTTTCTTGTAGCGCTAACAAAATATACATGGGATATTGCTTTGTTGGGTGTTTACAATTTATTTCTCTGCGAATAGAAATGCGGTTATCTGTATATCTGTCTGAGCGGTCGTGAAGTCTTTTAAAGTTTTATTTGGTTGGATAGTTTTTATGTATCGTGTTGGATGTGAGTGCGGTGGCATCTGATCGGTAGTCATGAGCTCAGACAATGCTCGCATCACGTTGTATCGCATTCCTCATCTCCGCTTCTGTAGCTGCCGAACGTGCATTTACTACAGAAGCGAGCATTGAAACGTAGTAAAAAATAGCTTTGTAAATCATTTTGTATCGCTGCGTTTAATTGCATTCCGTATCAAATACTCATCTATATATATTGGTGTTGTTCAATAACGGACATACCTTTTGTAGTTTCAAAATATTTATTTATTGCTAGTGCTATTGACATTCCTATACCGTTTATCTCTCGGTAAACTTACCAGTTCATAAAACAAGATAACGCAGAACGTTCAAACTTCTAACCTAACCTCTAAAAAACTCAGCTAAAGCAGAACAGATCCACAACAAGTCATAAAGCCAACACTTTAGATCAAAGAGGAACATTTGCCCGTCTCTGTGTGAATGCGCTCAACGTGCAAGATAAGACTTCTGACTTTGATGTATGCGCCGCATCTTGATATACGTCTGCAGCCGTTTCAATAAGCGTACGTCTGTCTGTCGCTACCGAAGTAGTTTGAGTTGCGAGGGAGTCCTTTCTATGTTGTTGACTGTTTTATGTGTACCTGTTTAGGTATGGATCAGACAAGTCTACGTAGATTGCAAAAGTAACAAATTTTGGTCACATTGTTGCACAAGACTGTTTGGTGTTTTAAGCTCTGTTTAAAAAAATTTTTGGTTATTCTTACACGATTATTTTCATTTATAGATGAAAATATAATTTTATTACACTCTGTTGTTTGCAGCAGGACAGAGATCACTGTATGAAGTAACTAGTTGATAAATAGATGTTTCTCTATCTCATTAATTATCTCCTCAGTTCTTACAACACCCACCTCTTCAATCAGACCACACACAAAAAACAAAATTCAATTAAAAACCATTCAATTCCAACACAATCAATAGAAGACTAACAACATTTCATAATGAATCACCATCACGTACATTCCGCTATCAATTCTAACGGATAGACAGACAATGTTATTACACTGACGTGACGTGTCACGCCTCTTGGCGCAACGTCAAACAAATACCATGACTTTTGACTTCACCATGTTTTATGACAATGTAAAGAAGAATGTTTATGTGAAGGAAATTTATGTACATTTTCATTCCAATGAAGCATTTATTGAAAATTGAAACAATGTTGATAGTAGACCTGATAGATAGATAGATGAGTCAAATTGTAAAGTGTAATTAAATTTTGATAGACTTAGCAAATAATATTTAGAATGTGTAGTGGATGAACTTGTAGCTGATGTTCCACAATATAGTTAAACGGATAAGATCTAAGCCTTGTCAGAACTTAAGAGCGAAGTCAATATTGAAGTTGTTGAACCATGATCGTTTGAAGTTCCTTTCAATAGTCGGAAGACAAAAGTTAAGCTAATAAAAGCGTGTTAATATAAATAGATAAAAGAAAACTGATGATTTAAAATAATTACTGCATAAATTGCGAACACAACATGAAAGAACCTACCTGAGCGATGATTTCACCATACTTAAATATTTTTATATGTATGAATCTTAAAGCTTGGCTGCTCAAAGATACATACAGTCGTTAAAATTGCAAATCTATTTCTTATAATAACGTCCTTAGTAATAATGTCAGTCATGCATCGCAAGTGGTTTTATAATATGATTATCAATGGATTCTTAATTTTTTATTAAGTACATAGAATTGCAGATCTGAATGATTAATACGTAATTCCTATTTGATAAATGTCCCATATTAGCTGGACATTGCCATCTTAATATGCTCAATAAAAAATGTCGAGTATACAGAGATTCTTACTCACCCCGCCCCGATAAGGCTTAATCGTAATGATGTATACGAACAATAAAGATTTTATACCGATCTCAGAGTAAAAATAAAGAATGGTGTCGATTCAGCGTAGAGCGTATGAATTAATTCACGAGAAGAGGTATTTATTTATGATTGAAGACGATTACTCTTACTTGTTATGAACATTAATCTACAAGTGTTATGCTCTCCTTACCACCAAGATGATCAGCGTGCGTATCAGCATTTTTATCAAACACACAAAACTGACCTCATAAACCCAATCTATCACTCATGAGTAATAGCATTTTCATTTCACTTAGTTCTTAATAAGAAACTCAAGATTGATACTAAACAATTTTCGAAATTGATGATCTCACAATCGACAGTTCGAAAATTGATGAACGTGTAAAGGAAATTTAAACGACCACCTTTCTGTATTTACAGTCCATGAATTTGAATACGATTTATCATTCGAACCGTTACGGTGATAAATCATACTCATTCACAAATACTTAGAGCCACATACACACGTCAAACGAGTTTGCCTTCCGCCATGTCTGTCCCTCCATAAAACAGTCTGAAAGCCTTTAAATATAGAAGTTGTAATTACGTAAACAGACATATTGACGTACGTCTGAAAGGTAATCATAAGCTAAAATTTATCACGGAGTGAATCATTCATGCGCTAAGACAGCTGACAGCCAGGCACATATATTATAATGATCGACAGCCTGACGTTGCTTGTCACAGAGGGATAATGTTGTTGCCACACTAAATATCCCAACACATTCCAAACTCAACTCTGCTCCTTCCACCTAAAGTTACATTTCATTAGTGAGGACAATGCTGCAAGCGACATTCTTGTTCCAAGTGATGAGAATTCTAACGAAAAGAACAAAGTACTACAGTATATTGCACAATTCGAAGAGAACCTTATTACGGCAGCTATCGCTTCAAAATTCTTTGGAAGCCCCAACTTTGTCGAGTTATTCGTGTTGGGAAATGTGACTTAGTTCCAGGTGGAGAGTACAAAAGAGAAATGGACTTTATCGGGTAGAGTTAGGGTTGGAAATGGTTTGTTGTGTTTAAAGTGTTGTAAGCTGTTCGTACTGTGGCGTCTGTCGGTAGCGCGGTAGCAGAGAGACGTGTCGCGGCGTGTCATCGGGACGCAATGAAGATTTATGAACAACCCGGTACTACGGTTCAGTCGAAGCCACATACAGTTTTCTACTTTGTTAATAATTTTATGGAAAAGTTTAAAACACGAGTTTATCTTTCCTGTGTTTATTTCTTATGCACGTTTATGTAATTCTGGTAACAAAACAAAATTGTTTATGTTGCGCCAACATGCAGGATTTTCGTGAGTTACTGATGCTAACCTAATTTCTGACTCAAGTGCATTTTACGACTTTTAGTTGTTTATACAAACAGTTTTAGTCTATGTTTATTTTGGGACCTAGCAAAGTTCTCAATTATGTTTCTTTAAAATGCATATATGATCCATTTACTTCATGATATTTTATTTTCAATCGTCATTATAAATATTCCGTTTATTCCTCTTTATAAAAAATATTTTTGCAATCCGTTTTGGAATCACCAACGTCTCTCTAATTACTAATCTAAATAATTTCTAATATTATTTCACCATCATTACTTACCTGTACAGAGACCAGTTTCTCATTGCCATAATACGTTATGGTATCAGCTTGTATCCATCTTTTTATACCTCTTTCACTTGACACTGACATCTTGAGATGGACAAAACATGTATTGAAAAGGAAACTCGTCTAAAACCTTATTATGAAAGCAAAGCCTGGAATATTCCATAGAAATCAGTTTTCTCTTAGATTCTCTTTTTTTATGTAGTTTTCTCTTAGATTCTCTTTTTTTTATGTAGTTTTCATAGTTATTTACTACTTCCAATAAAGTTTACTGCTAACTTTTCACATAAATCATATTTTTTTACGAATACTGATATTATATCAATATAAGTGTCGAGCATGAAAGGAAACTATTTACCATTATATTTTTGCTGTTCATTTTGGTGAAATACGATACCTCAGTTCCTTGGTATACAGCTCCTCAGCTGCTCACACATAAGGCTATCAATTTCATTTTATGTTTCGTTGGTAGTCATTTGGATAGTGGCATCGTAAAACTTTGTGAAGATAGATAGAATTTAGAAATGCTTTACGGTAAAAGATAGTATACCTACTTAATTTGAGTTTCTATAATACTTACGCTTATCGTAATTACTATAGAAAATTAAATTAATTTTCGCTTGATTTATCAAGACCGACATAACAAAAGAAACAACACAGCGATTGACAACACATCGATCATAACAGCATAATTTAAGGAAAATGACAAAATAAAAACAAAAGAATAACCCTAAACAAAAAACAGAATAACATCAACTCTCAAGTGCGAAATCCCTCGTTACAAAATCTCCTGAACGATCCTATGTTAATGTTGAAGTATGTCAGCAGTCCATAGTAGCGGCGTCGGATCCTCTCATTACGTATTTATGTGCGACGGGTAGGATAAGCCGCGTCATGTTGGGGCGGGGACTGGATGAGCTGGGTTGTCAGAGTTGCCACCCTTACTGTTGAATACTTGGACTGCTCTGATGCTGGTGAAAGGAGGACTGCTGCTACTGATTTGCAGATTTGAGAGTTAATTTTTGAATATTCATTGGGCCAAACGTTTAGGAAGACTATTATTTTTATCTAGTGTTGCTGCTTTTGAATTTAACACTAGATAAAAATAATAGTGGTTTATAATTATGATAATTTTATTTATTCATGGCTTTAGAACCTTTTGCTGTTAATAACAAAAGAAAAGATATTGGTTAAACGATAGATAAGTTTTGTTATTATCAGTTTCGATACATAACAAGTATGAGCTCAGCTGCGATACAATTCTAATTAGTTGAGAAACAATACACACGACACTACATCAAATTAATATTACATAGCAATGAAATCATCAAGTCAATTACTCTCAGAAATCAAATCTCCTGCCAAGAGTCAAAGCAATTCCGTCTACGGTACTGGCATACTTTAAACGTGAATGACAATTAGTCGTCTCAAGTAATGCTTCTGTATCCTAATATAAGGCCAACACAATATATGGCTTACTACTTTATTTTTCATATTGTAAATGGCCTTCTTTTTCCCAGTCTTCTTTTATATAATTATTCATCATTATCACTTTGCTCCTTATTTATCTAAATCAGCTATTCAAGCCCTACAGGTGAACCATTGCATTAACCTTAAAAATCGCACTCCTCCTAAGCATACTGATCCAAGTCGTTTGCCGTCGGATGTGTATTGTTTTATTCACAAACCGATGCTTGGATAAGCATTCATGCATTTTTATTTCAATTTGCATTCGTAGGGGATGCTTTTTGAATGTTTATTTTATTTGTCACGGTTTCTCTTGCTTCTTTGTTGATGTCGTTCGAATCATGATTGAATTATTTAGATAAGTCTAGTTTATTGTTCTTTTTTTGAGTTTACACTCGTTTTCTTTTGCTTTTATTATTGTAATGTTAGGAGATTTACAAAAACTATTTGATGTTCATTTCCAGCAGATATACCTACATTCTAAAACAAAGTAAACAATATGTTTCTTATTAGGAGATTGCAGTGTGGTCGCAGTCACACTTCACCGAAACTTTACTAATACTATCTCTAATACAAGCATGAAATATTATACTCTACATTTCCGTTAAGATCAAGTAGAATGATTCATTATTCTATAAGTATTTCAATCATTTAAACTATATTTATAGTTGTACCGACATCTAATGAAAGAAAGCCCCGACAGCGCAGCGGCCAGATTTTACATCCATTAATAACACCATACAGATAATAATCATGCTCGTTTATAAAAAATATTTTATACTAATTCAAAACTACCGACCTTCATTATAAACGCCATCGTTCAAAAGGAAAATTGATTTACAACACTGCATTACGCTATTATTTTATGACGCGAGAACGCCCCGAAATAAAATACTAACAAACATTCAACCGGCATCCACGACCATTACTATAAAGCCACAAACGGGTTTTCCAACAAAAAAGACTATATACAACTGTACTGCCTGAAACATAGAGATGAAATTGGAGTGAAGAATATTTTTAGGATTGTAGATGACAAGGTTGTCAGGGACCGTCATAAAGCGAATAAAATACGGGGCACAAAGAATAAGCGGTCGTATAAGCGCTGTTATGTCTGTCAACATAAAATATTGTATCCTGCGCGCGCGGGAGCCGGGTTCAAATTGTGCTGCCTCTATTGCCCCATTAATCTTTGTAATGCACCGTGTGAAACGGCAGATGAAGATATTGCAATGCTCTGTCTTTGTCGTTGTTTCGGACTCTGCGCTTTGTCCGTCGGGAAATTAATAGGCGTTGAAGGTGTGGGCAGATTTTATGGATTCTGCTAAAAGAGATTTAGTGTTCAGTGATAAAATTAAGTAAGATCATGTTTCGCTGTCTGGTAAAAGGACACCAAGATAAAGTGGCGGTGCCACTTAAAGCTAAATCTGTAGTTTAAGAGCTGAACGGATGCAATTATATTCGTATTTACTGCTTTTCTGTAAAACCGTTAACCCAAGCCGTTCTTATATTTTGCATTTTTATTAACAATCTTCTTGGCTATTATTACTGGTAGGTATATCTCCTCAATCCATTATTACTCTTTCGCACATAACGTTATAATTAGAGCGGCAGTTATGTCGTTTGTCTAGCGCGACACCCGTGAGCGATGTCTCCGGGAGCACTTTATCCGGATTAGTAGCAACGAGCGATGTTTTGTAGGCTTATTGGTGACATATATGACTGAGAGTGAGCTTTTTGATGAGATACCTACGACTGACTAGTATTGCAGCCAGGATAAAGGTATTTTTCGATCATTAAAATATATTTTTTGTTCTACTTGACTTTTGGTGCCAGTACATCTGGACTGGTAGCAAAATGGAATCTTTGCTTAAATACTGCGAATTTTTATTAAATACTATTTTATTTGTAACATCTTTTTTACCAGTGTCAGTGAATCTTAAGTAATCGATAGATCGAGAAAGTATTCTTTTCGCTTTCGAGTGCATCAATAACATATTGTATTTTGAAAAGATTTTTCATTTAATAACTACATTACAAGCAAAAATTTTAAGACAAAATAAATTAAAATAATCTGTCTGGCAGATCTATTCTTTATTTTGAAATAAACGTGCATCCATTAAATTCTGTCCACATAATAAAATTATAAGATCCATTGTCTAGTCTTCTCATAATATCATAAATACCAATTGCATTGTATTCCGACTCTGTTTTAGCAAACGTCTCCAACAGCTGCCACTCCACATTTAATAAACAAAAACTAATTGTTGATTCTTTACCTTGGGCAGAAAGTTTCGCAACACAATGGTTTTATCATTCCCAAAGTAATTATACAGACAATGTGTTGTCAAAACGTTATAATTACTTATTTAACAACAAATGTAAGTAGGACACTTATTAATTCGACAATGGCTTGCATGTGAACGGTTATTACTGCTGATGATAAAACTATTCAGAATATACCTTTTGTGTTTTAAGTTAATTAAAATGACAAATGTGGTATTCTTGTTATTTTGAGAATTTCATGATTTGAGAATGAAAGAATTGTGTCAGGTGTTCTCTACTGTTTAACAATGTTAATAAAGGAAATTGTTCATGATGTGTACAGTAGGTACCTATAATTAAGTATAATTTGCCTCATGTCGTTTTAACTATTATTTCCACAACAATGTTTGCATGCAAAGGTGTGCTTAATGTTACCCTATTAAATATACTTTAGAAATCTACACGTGTGTGGGCCAGGACACAGTGTGTGGGAGGTTTAATTTGGGCTGCCATAACGAATAAATGGGGGGGGGGGTCTAAAAATATAATTTCAGTGGTTCCAAGTTCCATATTTTTGTAGCTTTTATTTGGATGTAGTTTGATTCTTGTTAGATTTTTCTCGGAATAAAAAACAACGTCCATACAAAAAGCGGACATCTCGTTTGATTAGAAAAAAACCAAGGAAATGTACGTTAATAATTCTTGGCGACTTTAACGCACATATTGGTCGCCATGATACACAAAATTACCAACGCAAAGGGCTGATTCAACAAAATCTACTCCATGACTTCTCCATCTGCAACGGGGAACTGTTAATGGATATAGCCAACAGGGAAAAACTGCAAATAGAAACGACAAAAGCGAGATCATCATGCAGGCTAACATGGTCAAAGGGCACTCAAAAGTCCCAATTGGATCACATTATAACGCCACACGCTACAGAAAAACTTTTCGAATTTATTAAAGGTGAACGGCCGCTAGAAGCATATCCGACTATAAAATAATCTGGGGTTTGCTAAGGATAAACCGAATTTCAAACAAAAAAGAAAACACAAAACACAATAATACACAAAGGCTACAGATACCCACGAAGGAGGCAATAGTTGCCAAGGATTTCAACTATAAACAATGCTATTATGCCGCCCTCAATAGCAAGTTCACCAAAACAAAATACCAAGATTTCATAACAAAAAAAGCTAAAAAATATAGGAATCAACTCAACACGGACAAAAACATCTAAATACCCTGGAATACCATAACGGAGGTATTAAAAGCGGCTGCCCAGGAAACTTTAACTCTTCAGCCAGTTCTCTCCAGAGATCATCGACTAGCTCTAGCTAACCTACAAAAGGTTAAATTCTTACAAAGCAGGCAACCAGATAATTCAAATAGGCATAACCGCGTAAAAGAATGTCAGTCAAGACTTGAAAAGGTTAAATCGACATAGGAATTGATTTTTAGATGGATACGGCTGAAGACAAAAACAAGATCATGATTGCTGCTAGTGAAATATACAAAAAACCGGAAACGGATAGTAGCGAGAACTCCGATGACGACATTGAAAACAGAAACATCTAACACAACATAACACAGCAGAGCAAGGACATACAGAAGAACCGAGAAAGCAGTAGAACCTCGCCAAAAGATTCACGGGTGAAGCTCGACCTGAAGCACCTAGCCGCGTAGTCTTTAAAAGATGCCCACCCATAGACAAATATCACCCATCTCTCCACTAATCCAATGCTTACTCTAGGATATGGTATTACGGTAGGCTCTTAAATCCTAACCTTTCCTACGGGCACGTCTGCCTTACAAAAACCGCGCCCCCCGGTCTACTTCTTGATTTGCAAGGCTACAGGAGCTAGTGCAAATCTCGGGGTTCATTCGATTAATCGAGTCTGGTCAAACCACGCTAGAATCGGTGCAATTCATTCATTAGAAATCTACACGTGAATCTCATACATCATCATAAATGCCCCTGTAAACTTATATCAAAGTCTAAAGTCCGTAAGTTTTAAAAATTACAAATGCTATCGTGTTTGTAACCATATCGTGGGATACCTACACTACAATGTGTAAGTTAAGTGTGGCCAAGGTCATTGTTTTTCCATACCATCATATATTTTTTTAAATCTTTATTTATTTAAGGGATTTTTGTACGCTTACGCGACGATGTCAATTCCATCGTGCTTTTACAAATAACCACTTACTCATAAACTAGTCTTAGTCATACAAAGCTTAACTTTTGTTCGTTTGTTTTATCAAAAAATCTTGTTTTTTTTCATGTGTGTCCTTGATTGCTACTAACTTTATTGGACTGTCTTGTTAGTGTAATATATAATAAATGTATAACAAAGTGTTACATAGAACAAGTTTATATTTATTTAAAATATTTTTCACTCACTACCACTCATAGCTCAGATAAATATTCAATTAATATTGGATCGATCGGCGCAGTGACTGGTGATACGTCTCTGATAATGTCAAAGTTAATAACTGGTGTTGTTTCATATTCTGTTTCGTCATTATCAATACGTTTAGTTGGTATTTCATTACTATTATGTTCATTTATCAGATTATTAATAGTAAATTAATCTATGTATTAATTTTATTTCTTAAAATCCAATCAGATCCTCTCAGCAGCTCTAGAAACCTATGTATATATTCTATTCCATAACACAAAATAAAAATAACACAACACACACATTTTTCACAATAGGACCTACCAGTATTTGTATCTGCATCACCCAAAGGTTGACTGGTAGAAAATGCCTATGACATCAAGTCCGCTTCTGTATATTGGTGTGCTTAAAGTATTCAATAAATAAAATAAAAATAAAACTATTTATCGTTATTTTCAACTTAATGATTTGGTTGTATACTCGATTCTGTTTTTATATTGAAATCCTTAGGGGTTGAACTAGATGGTTGAAATTCTTTGTCTATTGTTAGTGTAACGTATACTTAAGGGCAGCAGAGAAAGAAAAATTCAATAAAATACTAACTACCACGACATCACTTATTGAATGACAGTTTTTCCGTCACATTTACCATTTGATTGGTGCCAGCTGCTAAATTCCATAATTTATTTCACTCTCTGATAAATTCAAAGCATTAATTGGCCACTATTTAAAGAGTAATTAGAGAAATGAACGGTTCGATGGGGCGAGCCTAGTGAGCCATACAATTTGGTTCTTTATAATTACATTTTGTAAACCTTCGTTTGTGACAGCTTGGCGACCAATTAAACTATACAGTAGGTTGTTGCAGTACAAGTTATAAAAGATTGCGGTGAGGTAAAACTAATATTTATTTTAGAGCAGGTGCAGTAAAATTTGCTTACCATAAAACTGTACTAACGTTGAGTGTCTGTTACTATCTATTTTGCTACTAAATAAATAAGTATATGAATATGAATAGCATCCCTGATTGCATTAGTTTTATCTTCGACAGAATGTCTGCTTTTTTAAGGAAAATTTCATTTTCATTTTTACCAATCACCAAAACTATTGTATTTCCCAAAGGAATAGGCATCCTTCTAGAAACGTACTCTATTTTTTATATGTTAGTACATTTTCCATTCTCTTCAAACCCAATAGCTTCTGCCCGCGACGTCGTTTGCGTAGAAGTCGTAAGACACCACAATATACTAAAAAAAAATACAGCCCACAAAGATACAAAAAATGAAATCTTCTCTCTATAAGATATTAGTTCTAATGTATTATTTTGATCGTTTTGTGCCTGCATCTTCTAACTTAGCCCGCATCCGACCTAACCTTGTAATTTGTCCCACTATCCGTGTCACATGTCGTGTAATTAAGTTTCTCTTATTATATCAGATACAACAATCTGCTACACCAATACATATCAGGAAGCAATGACAAAATTTTGTATTAATTACTACATTGTGTTGTATTATTATTTCTCTCATGTTATTGATTAAGTGTTTTTTGTTGTCAGTCTGTTGTTCAATCTAATTTAAAAACTGTTTCGTGTTGATATTTTTTTGTTTCTATTTTGAAAAAAAGGTTTCGAAATAAATATTGTACGATTTTTTTAAAAGTTTATAAGAAACTAGCTGCGTCCCGTGGTTTTACCCGCATAAGTTTCGATTCCGTGGTAATATCGGGATATTTTTTTGATTTACCAATTTGATGGTTTACCAATGTGTCCAAACGATTTCATCAAAATTCGTTTAGCCGTTTAAGCGTGAAGGCGTAATAAACAAACATACAAAAAATTATTAGTTTAGATAACTAAAAATAATATTGAGATGTAATAAGTTTGAGAAATAAGAGCGTTCAAAACCATATTCTTATTAGGTGAAACCGATTAATAATAAAAAAACATAAATTATAGCATTAAGCAAGAAACAGCGGAGTATAATATAGGCCTAATACACTATCAGTAGCAATGGGTTTCATTTTGACATTTCAACAACATTCATTGCGTTGTTTATATTGTTGAGTAGACAGATTTTTCGAACATAAGAAGCAATGGATTTGCTATATCCTTCAAAATTTTGATTGAGATTAATAGTGCGTTTCGCAATTAGGGTGCAGGATGTCTTAATAATGATTTTATTATCTGAACTTAATGTGCATAATAAAATCTTCAAACTGCACTAATGAGCTAATCAAATGTTTTACGACTAAATCTCAACAAAATTATAATATATTTCAAATACAATCATTTGAATTCGCACATTATAATAAATAAGCCATATTTATTTAAATGTGTTACGTACTAAGATAAATAGCAAAATTTAAATAAAGCTATTTATATGCATCATTATTATAAACAACTGCATTATTATAAATTATTTATTTTGTGTTTGCAATGTTTTGTTATTAAGATAATAAATATTTATAAATGTCTGATTAATTTAATATTAATTCTTGTCAACGATAGGTGTTTCTGATTACCTATGGCAGCAGTGCTTGCTCCCGCAGACAGGCGCGACGCGACTCATGTAGAACAGTTTCTTTGACCACTCTATGGAAATAGTTTTATCAGAATCGCGACGCACTTAGGTATCCATGGGTAAACCTGGCCAATTGACTAGAGTTCAGATTTGATCACTATACACTACATAATGACTGAATTAAAAAAAAGTTTAAGTATTTTGTTTATGAGTTTGAAACGCACTAACTGATGGCAAAAACAGAGAGATTGCGTTTCATAAAAAGTTAGTACCTATCTGAAAAGAACAATCACTTTGCCCAATTTCTAACATTGATTAAAATTGTTGCTTTACCCAAGAATTTTAATATTATTTTAAATTAAATAAAATTAAAACAGTATCGTAAACCTAATAATTTATGATAATTATTCAAGAATGCGTTCACAATTTATGGTTTGCATGAAATATACTTGAATTTATGCACTTTTAATTACTTTGCTTTTATTTATTGTATGGTATCACGCGACAGACGGCTATAATAACCCGTTGGTTGTTGCATTATTACACTTTTTAATTATTATGTTGTTGCAAAATTAAATTGCAGACTTGATTGTAAAATTTATTTTTAATGTTCGTTATTAATTCTAAAATTTTAATGTTAAATGTGAACATTTGAATTTTATTGCTTGGCTTTAATGGCGTAAGTTTAGCTTAAGATTTTAATTAAATTGTGGCAATTAAAGTATGCTTATGCATTGTCATTCATATTAATTCTGTATTCATTCTATTAGGTCCATCATTATTATTTCCTACCGGTCTATCACATAATTAACAAATAATTTTAATTATCCTATTTCCAGTAAACTACCTAAATGTTTTATTACGCTAGCAGGCTTTTAAATTTCACTAACGTTAACTAAACCTATACATTTTTATGAGCTCATCGATAAAATAAACATTATTTCCAATTATTTCTAAACTGCTTTTTTTTCCACAACTTAAACATATTTAAAAAATAAATTCAGCACTTTGATACTACATCCACAACAGCTTATCCAACACTAGTTCGTTATCAAGTCTAGTTGTGGAATAAATAATAGCCTGGATGTATTCCATCACTCCTTCCGACTCCTTCTTGATAGATCGACGAGCTGTTTGCTTATAGTGGCTATAGCTACCGTTGTTTCCTATTCAACAACTGTTTTAGTGGTTGCAGATTTTAATGCTAGTGGTGAACCGATTCATCCTGGGTAAATAGCCCCATTGGAATGGCCTCTATGGATGGCAATGGTTAAGTAAGTAATACTCTTAATGACTGGCTAATATTTTTAACAAGGAGAGAGCAATCGCCAAAAAACTATTTTAAAACTATTTTATCATAATAATACGATTCATCGGTTTATTTGTTATAAAAACCTACGATTCACACAAAGCACGCCAACACAATTATAATTTTTAATAAAAAATATACGATAATGTAACACAACATAATACCAGCTCATAAAGAAAGATGATTGCCAGTTCGCAAACTTCTTTGATCTTGAGAAAATCATAAAAACTGTATTTCGTAACATCGTCTTTATTCATGCGAGTAATCGCTTTTGACGTTTATGCAGACCCTACAATGAGACGTTATTAAAAACCCGAATAGTCCGCATCCTATTACATTACTAACAAGTAGTTCTCACACAAATACGACACAATAAAAAATAACCCCAACGTTGTCACGACTCGTATCACAATAAAATATCGTTTAAGCTTTTAATATTCTAAACGCGAACTTTTATTATCAAATGAACCGATCGCTCACTCGGTCACGCATTGTCAAATTTCCTGTCATTCACGCGTCACCGTCAAATTCCCTTACATTTGAGGGTTACAAAACATTCGACAAAAAACGAACCAATAAAATCGCTTGTATTGACATTAAGTTTTCAAAATAGAGAACAGATGTTTAATTCATGAATACACTAAATCCAGGTACAAAAACATGAAATTAACATAATAACGAGGATCGTCAGAACCGATTTTGACAATACATCGCGTTGAAGGGTAACATAACCCTCTAATTTGATGTGCGGGTACATAATACCGAGCATGCATTATTCATCCGTTGATAATATGTTAATTTACTCCACCTTATGTTTATGCTAATCGTAATTGGTTATTTCACTGCACGGATTACAGCGCTGTAAGGCATCAATCTTCGCTACGCATCTGTCAAAGTTAATCCTGCCGTGAGAGGTCATTTATACAGAAACACGTAGTGATATTTCAAGGCGTGCCCTGGCGGCATTAATAAAATCTACATTATTATCTCAATTAATATCTTAAGATTTATACGTCCCCTTTTAAAACTTTTTAATGTGATAATTAATCACGCTGGATGTGTAAAAACAGAGATCGCGGTGTATATATTTTTTTGTGGTTTTTGACAGATTGACATTTTTTAACACAGGTATCGCTTGGAGGGTTAATTGCTTAATGACATTTTAATGAAAATGAAATTGATTAATCTGTTTGGAACTGGTAAAATAAATTCTAAATTGGTAAGTAATAATCGGCTATGACTAATTCAGAACCATCATTCATTGATGCATATTATTTCATTGAAAGAAATGAATAAGAAATGTTTATCAGTAAGTAGATCTTATAAGACACTTTTATACGTCAATATTTTGTTGGTCAATATTTTAAAACTAGATGGCGCCAGCTTTTCCTAGTTCACTGATCCCTGAGAAGAAACGCCAGCGCCGATACAAAGTCATAGGTCATGGTCTTTTTATAGGATTTTATGCGTCTTGTCTAACAATGCTGGGCTATGTCTGGAAGGGCCTTTTGAAGAAAGAGCCATTGCATCTTCGAGTTGACCTGTCCCAACAGACGGCGTTAAAGTAATCGAACGTGTCGATACCTACAATGTCACAAAAAGATCAATAATTTTATAGATGGTGTTCTACTTAAAGTGAGAGTATCGAAAATGTATAATTTATGTATTGGAAATGGCAAACAACGCCGCGGGTGAAACTTACACTCTTCTTTAAAACACAGTTAACATTCAAAACGTCTTTACGACCATCAACAACCATAATAAAACAATAAAGAAATAAGAAAATGATTAAATATAGCCGTTTTATCTCATAACGATATCCATGATACATAAGTATTACTTCATTAACCTTTTAACATAATAATAATACAATATAATGTTGTAATAATAAACTTGTAATAATGTGTCTATTACATTAAATTACTATTGTGGCATTGCTTTGACTTTGCACTCTTAGAACTTAGCACAAAAACTTTACTCGGTACATGGATTGTCTTGTCAACATATTGATAAAATTAAATGACTTATCGTCGCTATGGTACCATCGGTAAACAGGGGTAACAGTAGACCCCAAAATCTACTTTTAATAGTTATCAATTTTAGCGCAAATAGCTCTTAACTAAAACTTCCATAGCATCCGGAATCCGAAAACTTAATGAGATTTTCCTACAGTTACTCAAAGAAAAGTTGTCTGCATTTCCCACTGACCAAATAAAAGCCAATGGACCATCCACAAAGGATGTCGTACACCAAACCAAAAGTAAAAGATTAATCTGCAAGGAGGATCCCGACAACACCAAGATTAATTACGAAGAAACCGCGACAAAAACTTTTACTCCACAACCAAAAGTTCAGCGCTCAACCAAGAGATGGCGCCACTCGACCCAAACTGAACTATGACAGACAAAACTATGTCAAAGCCGTGTCATATCTAAACGACATATTTCACTATATCAATGATTTATTGAATCAAATCAGAACGGATATAAACGTCGCTATCAATCAACTCCAATAGTAGAAGTTAATTATGAAACTGGTATCTAATGCAATGGCTGATTTATATTCATGGACTGTGTCAATACGGCTCTGGGTTTAATTTATTTGATTTATGTTATTCACACTGTCTTTTCTTAATTGGGTGAGCAGAATTTTAATAGTGTGAAACTGTAGGTTAGAAATGAATGGATTAATTTAAAAACTCGAATTATCGGAAAACTTTAAAGTACCTATCAAAAAATGCTACGTATGCAAACCTGCACTTTCTTACAACGACTATAATGATCGACAATTATTTTGACATTTTAATAAAATGTCATCATTGTAAACTGTCATCCTTACATCATGTTATTCTTCAAATAATAAGAAACAAGGAAAATATTTTGTTTCACATAAATTAATAACTTACATGGGCATTTATGAAACGTCAGAAGCTAGGTGCATTTCCAATGTGTTTCCAAGGTGCGGTTCCAATTTGTTGCATCCTATGGTGAAGCGCCGGAAAGAACCTCCACGATATTGAGCTTAAGAGTAAGCTCAATAGACGTATCAGTAGAGTATAGTAGTGTCAACGGATCAAAAGAAAATGATTCTTTATTTTTAAAGACAATTTAATCGCTTAAACGTATGTAGTTCCCATAATCTATGCATAAGCGCATCAACTCTCCGGAATAATCCTTCATAGAAAAAAGCAAGGCCATATTATGTAAAAAAATGGCATTAACTATAAATTTTTAAGCAACTTCCAAAGTACCTACTAAAGTGAAACATGTCAGCTTATAGATCTTAATCTCTGAATAAACGAGTCTTAATTAAAACTTGAATTCAATCTGATTCTTTATCATTCAGGAAAATATTAAAAATTACTACATATTTATATGCAAAGCCCGAGATATACGGATTTTATTGCCCTGGCCAAAATATAAAAACGCGATCGTAAAAACGAAAGTGTAACATTCGAAGGATTATTATAACATAAAAAAAAATCTAATTTACATTTACACAACAAAAGGATGTTTTAATAACAAATTCGATTAGAAAGTGAAAAGGAATATTAATAAAGTATTACGTTAACCTGTTCGCTGCTAGCTAGTTACTCTTTAGTTACCCCGCCGCCTCTATTTCATGTTACCGTCCGACCAATTACGCCTTTTGACAGTTGAATTTCCAACATGACGTGAGCCTAATCAAAATAGCATTTATTAAAAAAAACTTGACATTAAAGCTGACAGCTCACGGTTTCATTATTAATGACGGTGTACGCCGCCGACCTCTTTGGTATACATTTTCAATGTAATAAATTATTTTGTTGGTCTTTTTTCGCTATGGGAGGTGTGTTCGCGTGATTGCCAGCTTGTTTTACTCTATAGATTGACGGCTTTAATGTTTGCTTGAACATTAATTAACCAATGGACTTAGTTTATTATGTCGCAAGATCGTATAGCAGCTCTCTAACGACGTTGATTGGTTATAAAATTTATAACATTTGATATTTATCGTTATTTACTTTCTATTTGCTAATAAATCTGTGTGATGTATGTGTGTTTAAATTATATTGGAATCTGACTCGTGTTTGACTCATTTTTCAATTTTCAGTTTTAGTCAGGCGTTTGAGAAAAATAAAGAAAAAACTTTTTATGATTGGTAGGTAGATATTATATTTGAAATAATTCATTTAATATTAAACATAGAGATTATTTACACAAAACATTTGGCTGTACAGTCCGTTATCAACGTCACTTGAACGCCGCCGCCGTCGGCGTGTCCACTTATTATTATAAATTACTATACTTAAATTGCACTAATCACTAAATTTGTCATGGCGGAATGCGCCTTAGAACATGAATAGTCTATCGATATCACAGAAGAAAATTGGACAATACAACATAGACGATCAGTCCAGGTTTGCACTTCACTTGGTTTACTGGTGAACGGCGGCGGCTCCCAGCCGCTGGCCATACATCGCGTAGGGCGAGTAGTAGGGGCCGAGCGCCGGGTTGAAGGCGCCGTAAGGAGAGCCTCCCAGGCTCGCTGGGAGACCAGCCTTGGAGTATGGATGGTACCGACTGGCAGACAAAGGGCTGAGTGGTGCCGTCGGGTACGCGCTGCGCAGACCCGCTGTCGTAAACAACGGGTTCAGGTGGTTCAACAGGGAAGCTTGCGTAGAAGCAACCGATGCAGGTGTAGATCCATCTGTCGTGTGGCTTCTCAAGTGTTGTAGAAGCTCCTCAGAGTTGCCAAATCTCTTGCCACAATAAGATTCACCCACAATCCAGTTGCAAACATAAGGGCGGCTCAACTGTGCATACGGCATGCCACCAGCTGCGGCCCCTTGCTGGGAGAGAGCCATAGCCATCGCAAGGTTGTACTTTTGGTGTTCGCATTGTGTGCAACCAGCGGGACATGATCCATTGCTCATTAGCAAGTGGTGGTTGTTAACTGAGAATTGGCATCCAGTGCAATAGGGGTCCTTGCAAACTGGCACAAGGGTTTCACCGCCGGCGGGTGTCTTCACTCTCGCATATCCGAGGTATGGGTTTGGAGAAGATCCAGGGAAACCAGCGGCAGCTGCTAGCATAGCAGCGTGATGAGCACTAAACGGAGCACCCGCATAAGGTGGTCTGAACGCCGGGTTAGCGTGTTGTTCCATTCCCGGAGGGCAGCAGAGTCCTGCTAGCGGATTAAATCCGGATAATCCAGGAATATTCTTGAATGCTCCGAGATGATCTTTGCCGTGTCCCAAAACTTCCAATCCGGAGCGGATAATTGGGCTTGTTCCGGAAGAACCAGCGGGAGAAGACTTAGGTGCAGGGCTGTTCTTGCCATTCTCTGCTGACGGCGGCGTGGATTTACGTCCAGGCGTGCTTTTTCCAGATTTCTTGTCATCTGAGCTATCCGAGCTGGCTTTAGACGAAGGCCTTTCTTCAGGTTTCTTAGTAACAACATTTGTTTCATATGGCTTGAACGCCAAATGTTTGTTGTGTTCCGGCGTGGAGCGCGGCTTGTCTGCTTTGATCACGGTATTAGTAGGAGACGAACGACTCATTGTATCACTGTTAACACTATTCACTTTCTTCTTATCTAGCGGCGGCAGCAGCGGCTTGCTGGGCGCTGAATCAACACCGATCTGGCTGCAAGTTTGCGCTAAAAGCGCAAGCGGGCTTTTCTTCGAATCCAACTGCAACAATAGAAATTGGAAATAAGTACGATTGCATAGACAACTATTTAGAATTAAAAAAATATTTTTGTATTTTTTTTTTTAATTAAAATAAAAAAAAAAATATATTTATACTTACAGAGGACGGAAGAGGAGTCAAATAATCAGGTTGTAAATATTGGTTAGGATTAGTAGTCATCATTCCACCGTCTTCAAGCACCACCATTTGGGAGATAACTTTTACGATCACTTGTAAACTTCACAGTGCGGTCACGAAACGCTTCTGGCAATATCTACTCTATGCCACCGGTACGCGGAAAACAAGGGAGAAACGCGTGCGTCAGTGGCGGCGGTCGAGTCAACTCTGAGAGACCGGACCCCACCAGCCGCCGACGTGCCGCGGCCCCCTCACCCCGCGCCGTGCGAGACAGGGATAGCGATATCTCAAGTCAACATTAGAGGGAGAGCGCTATGTCTCACCGCTGCAGCGCTCGGCCATAAAAAATAAAGCGGAAACGACACATAGCTGCATTGCGGTAGGGGAAAAAGGAAAGGCGGTATGGTCGGCAGCCGGGTGCGGATTGAGACGTGCGATGGTGTTGGTGGCTCGCCACCCATGACGGCCGCGCTTTGAGCCGCGCCGCGAGCGCGACTGTACCTGAGCCGAGCGCGCGCCCGCCCGCACCAGCGCGCTGCTCAGCTTTTTGTTTCACGCCACTTTTATTACGCCCCCGACGACGGCGCAGCTTCATTCTTTCGCCGGCGTCATCGCACTTTACTGCTGACACATTCGAAACTACTTACTCTTTTACGAGCCCGCTTTGTTCTGGGATGCATCGGAGCCGGTTCAAAAGGGAAAATTGATCTGTTCCCCGAGACGGGAGCTTTCCGTGAAACCGTTTGATGTGTCAACACGCGCTAACTTTAGCCGTTTACATGTAAATCGATAAACATTGAGCGTAACAAAAGGCGATATTTCAGTTTATCGACATCGCTAAGTCCATAACGTTAATGTTAATCCGACACTAAAACCTGTCAAGCTTCGAGTTTGGACCCTCCGTTGCGATCAAATTAAATATGTCAATTTGGGAACCCATATCAACAGCTGCGAGAGACGGCGGCGGGGCCCTTTAGAAATATTGCTTATTGTGTCCAAACAAAGATACTAAGTATAACGTATGGGCGGACGACAGAGGTCGTAAATAACCCGGCGGGCTGTAATATATTTGACAGTGCGCGGACATGCGAAACAAAAAACATGTTTATTGCGAGATCGGGCCGGTGTCGGGCGATGTTGTTCTATAAATTAGGCACGCGGCCGTTTGAGTGTTTGTTTAGGAGAGTTGTACGAGAACAAGTTACGGCTAGGCTTTGCTATCACGCACGCAGTCATTGCACGCCTGCTAATGGCCTGTTGACATGTGTACAGACGACGTAAGACGAGCTTAGATAACACCGGTGAATTTATTTTGACATTTCATTACTATGAATGACATATTCAATACAAATCGTGGAAAGATTTTTTTCTTTTTTAAGTACATTTGATAAGTATAAAATTGACATGTGTAAAAAATGAATTAAAAGTATAATAGTGCCTCATCTCCTTTTATATTTTAAACAGGCATTCAGATGTTTTGTATTCAGACACACATTGGCATGTAATAGACCATTATGTTGAAGATTACACAAGAAAAAAAAATCGCATCACAAAGGAATTCACTGGAAAAAATCTTTCAACAAAACATACCACAAATCGTCAAACAAGCATTGTAGAAATTCAAATGAATCGTGAACAGAAAACATTGAACGCACGATCAGCCACTAAAGAGATTTTGAAAACAATTTCCTGGCCCAATTATAGCTACGTGGAAATCCAGCGGAGTGTAAACAGCCACAATTATGACGACAGAGGTTCGAGCATGACGGAAAAAGTTCGGTTAACTAGCTGAGAATTGAACATAGTACATTGTAAGAAAGTACTCGAACTTGGTCCGTTTCTGGATTTTGTAAAAGAGGACTCATGAATTGAGATTTGTGGTTTAAGAGGAAAAGAAGTTCCAAATGGCTAGAGGCACATTTTCACCCCATTTTAAACTTTTGAAGGAGATTAAAAAAACAAAATCTTTTGATGGTAAAATTTGTTAGAGAACAGTACACTTTTTAGGTTGGAATAATTTATTATGTCTGTGTTGCTCTGCAGCAAATAACAAGTAAATTATGTTTCGTTTATTTTCCAGTGATAGATGTAGGAACGTATTGAGCGAGATATGCTTCGACGTCTGCAATCGACGCTCTAGTAAATTATCCGAATTTATATACCTTACCAGTATTCAAAGCATCTCTTACAAATTATTATAAGAATACTTTCAAGAAGTTATTATCGTCAATTGAATCAAATTCTGTGTAGCAACGATAATTTGAACTCATTGTATAGAGGTGACTGAGCAGAATTTTATACTCTGTACTCCGTGACTCCTATCATTTTCTATGTAATTTGATTGCTTAGACACTAGTCACACTGTCAATCAAAATGTTTTGCACCACTGATTACGAAAAAATCTTGATTGATCGCGTAATTATACGTAATATATTAAATTACATCATCCATTTTAAGCATTTTATCAATCATGTGACAGTTTTTTTATTGGTTTATAGCGTAGACCAAGATGGTATTTAAATAGGTTATCGCATGTTTGTAATAAAACTTTTATTAATAGTGTAAATATGATACATAGAGCTTACTCATTTTATGGCCCGGATTTTACTTGTATGATGAAATATATGTGGAGAGTCAAAGTACATATTTTTTAGCTTTAATTTATGATTATTGGGGAAATTCGTTTCATTGTTTGATACTTTAATTACTTGGGTTTTTCGAACTTTATAAGCTGATGATGGACTTAGAATATATTAATATACTATATTTTTTTATTTTATTTTTTTATTATATTAATAATTGCACAACAAGTAGGTACAAGTTACAGATGTTAAGTTGATCCTTATACTAACTACCTTAACTAAGGCGTGCAAACAGTTTGAACAGTTTGTTTGATGAGTTGTCAAAGTATTCAACATAATAGCAACGATGAGGTTTATAGCCGCCTACTACCTAGAGCTAGTATAAGAGCTCAACTGTCGCTAATGAGACACAACTACATTTTTCTATTTTTACAGAGAGATAAATAAATAAACCAGAAAAGATACAACAATATCCTTCTTCATGATCCACATCTGGCCAACCCTGAAACTTACAAAAATGAAATTGCACATAAATCCGCTTAACTAACAAAGTACTTTAAAACTTGTTCTACTGTGAAATCACCGACTGTGCCCCCAGATAGACAGTCATTGTGCGCAGCGGATGCGGCAAGATCAAAGCGTTGCCGCTCCGAACCGTCAGTACCAAATTGCTGTTTACAAACGGTGTAAAAAGCTTGACGGGTCCCACACCGACTTGCTTCGGTTTCAATCTCTTTGATGTTCTGTTATGATCACGAACCTGTTAATGAGTCATCGATATACACTAGAGTGCTTTTAAATTATTGTAAGGGACGTGGATAATTGTGTATTGTGTATGTTGATGATGTTGGGAGGTGGGAGGTGGGCCAGATGGGAATTAGATTTTAGTTTGCTGTTGTTAAGAGTTAACTGGGTTTGGACGGGTTGGTATGTGTTGTGTACTTGAGTATGTGATTAGAGAATTCTAGTATAGCAAGTTCAAAAGCACAACTATGTTTAGTCTTTTTCATCCACTTCTAAATTTATAAATGAGCTTCGTAGAGTGTCTAATTTGTGAAGTTTTCGAGGTTGCCGGCTACTACAAAACACCCAAAAACAATAAACAGCGGCAGATACTTCTTCCATTCCTCCATTATTATGTAAATGTGGTAATACACCAAATTTTACGCCAAATTCAAGCCGGGACCTCCCACCGGCAAGTCGTTAAGAACTATGCCGCTCATAAAACAATTCGTTCTCCAACCCCTAATTGCGATATTTATTGCCGCAGTAAACGCTTATCTGTGCATTAAAACGAACTAAAGATAAAGATTTCAAACGTCTGCTTTTGCCCTTATCTGAACAATAAACTTCGACTGGTTACCTACATTCTAGTTTAGAGTATCAGATTGTAAACAATGACTAAATGCAGACAAATGCTAAAGGTATCGGTTTTCTTGAGAATGGTACCGATATATCAATGTTATTTACAATAATTATCTTCGACGCCTTCAGATTTGTTGCTAATCTAGATATTTAGATTGGAATATTTTGTGAGACTGATATAGAGATCATAAAGTTGAATGTTATCTTAATGGAAAACAGTAACAGCTGAAGGATTGGTGCAAATGTAGGTGAGTCATTTGTTAGAACTAGCTAGAAGAACACGTTTCGTGTTTCTTGTAATCTACATAATAACGTATCTATTACAGGACTATTCACAGCAAAACATAGTAACTGTAAAAAGTTAAACATGCATCATATTAGTTAAGCTATCTAAGACAACAGAGAAATATGAAATGTGCAGATTTACAAGAAGATACTGAAGTCGTAACTTATGTCGTTGCTACAAAAGGTTCTATAACTGTCACGAAAAGAAAAGAAAGAAATAAACCCAACAGAAAAGATAACGAACCTTCTAGAACAGAAACAAAAGATAAAAACGTCATAATATTATGACACGTCAACAACATACTGCACCCATTCATTGTTAAGTAACAGATCCTTGATTACGGAATAAAAAAAATACTGGCGCACGGAAAAACCGGGCCACTGTACTATAGTTATAAATAAAAGGTGAGGTAAAATAAATTTTCGCCGAGTTGTATTAGTATTTATGGTGGCAATAAACAGGCAAGCTTTTGTGAAACGCCGCGCGTTGTAAATAATTTCGTTGTGCGCCAGTCGCCTTGTAACACTTGTTAAGTAGGGGTGTTAAAGTAGCGGAGAAAGAGCACTGGGGCTGGCGAAAGCGATTTTTGTATGACGTCTATGTTTAATATTAGCTTTTCATTCTTCTTTGCATTAAGTTGGTGTATTACAGCCAGGAATGTGTATGCTTGGATAAACTTATTTCTATGAATATTTCGTATTAGTCAAGTCTATTATTTAAACGTCTTCATCCGAGAACTCCACCACTACCCGAGTTCATATTGCTTTGGACTTCTGGTTATTCTCGCCTTAATGTTCCTTTACCGGTCTCATCCAGTTCAGTCTACAGCCTTAGGATGGCAAGGACATTGCCGCGCAAACTGTAACCATGAATTCAGCACATGATTCTAGAACCCAAAGTGAACCGACGAAATATTTCAGGGGGGTTCAGAATCATGTACTGAATCCATCACGCTATTATCAGGAGTTGGTGTGACGTTCCTGTTTTTAATATTCATGATTAACACGTGTCGTGTCTATTTTAAGATAAGACCCCACTGTATAATTATTATAATCATATAAATGTAAAAAGATTTTCCTTTTTACAACTCTCGTGATGTATGAGTAAAAATATCATAAACATCAAACCAGGTTTTTAATTATAACGTCGAAGAATAGTTTAGTCTAAATTAAATAAAGTATTATTTTTTTTAGATAGCGGTGTGATCTTTATTAAACAGCATCTGTTTGACATAAAGATTATGACATTATAAATGAAAATGACATATTTACGCCCTAAATTAAATCCTTTTACACATAGTTTATTAAACTAAAAGATTGTGACGTTATATTATTTACGTTTCGTCAAAACATGTGAGTTTTACGACAATAAGAACCTTCTGGCAATCTCTTTGCAAACAAAATATTCTAATTTTCTAAATATCATCTACCTTTTCAACATCTGTTTCAACCGCCGATTTCAGAGCCTCACCAAAGTCGGCGAATCTCAAACGGCGACAAGACAATACTTTAACTACGGTATAATGATTAGGTACATATTGTAAGATTTCGGCTGTTAGCAACTTTGTGCCTGCCTGCCTGGCGCTACAGTTAACAACCCACTGGTTTATGGTCTTCAAGAAAGGACAGAATGGCTTAATTGTTGCCAATTGTTGTTCCAATGTTATTTTCGTCTTGCTAATTTAGGTATTTTTAGTTTGGTTCCTGAAAGTGAGCAATTATGTGTTGACAGTTACTTGACAGGTAAAAAGTGTACAATTTCCTTCAATTTTATGTTGCCGGTAACACTAATTTGCATTTAGAAAAATGGTGAAGAATATGGCAAAGCCACGTCTGTCTCAAGTGAAACCCTACAGCAGTTTCGGATGTACTTAAAAATAATTTAAACACCACAACTTCAAAAATGGTCAAAACAAAAAATCCAAAACACACGCGAGACCTCACAGGCCGATAAATATAAAACGAAATCGTTTACTGAATAAATATTTCACTATTATAACAGAAACACCAGTAGCGGACGCGTAACAAAACATTAAAATATGTAAACACGACCGAACGGACCGTATGCGCATAATAAATAGGTAACTACTTTTAACTATTCCGAGAAATGCATTGACAAACTTATATTTGCTACCAGCAACCTAACAATCACAGTTATTTCTAAAGGACTGTACGATAAAATGCATTTCCCAAGCGCAGCCCAAACTTTGTAAGGACGCGATGAAGCTCACGATTTTCGTAATAAAATTGATATTACTATAAAAATATAGGAAAGGGGTGACAAAAAACTAAATTTTAGTGACGTTAAAAGGGTTGTTTATGTTGATAGGGTTAAAGGGGATGTTATTAGTGACTTTATTTTCGAAGTGAATGGACAAAAACCAAATGAAATGTCATACTCGTATTTTCTAAAACTTGAAAGCAATGAATTTAGTTTCTGATAAAAATATTCAGTAAATTCAAGTCTCAATAAATAAATCTTTAGAAAACTTAATCTTCCTTAATCCAGAAGTTTTGAGAAACAAAGATGATCTCACAAATAGTCCCAAAGTTCTGAACAAACTAAATCTGCTAAACCAAATTAACTGATAAAACGTTAATTCATAATCTATAATCCTAGATAAGTAAAACGAGTCTGTTTTAATCCAGATTCTTTGTCCTACTGTTTTCTTATCTAATCCTTGTTATTTGGAAGGAAAATTGAGCTCGGATTAAATGTGAATCTTATCTGTTTCGAAGGATGACAAAACTTAATCGGTTGTCTCGGCGATTAAAACAATGGGCTACACTTGAAACGGAAGAAAGGATTTTATCTAATTTCGATCTAACAATTCGGATTATTCAATCAGCTCATTTCTATGACTAAGATTGGGAATGGACCAACAACAGTTTAGGAGTTTAGTCAGTTCTTATAATATTTTTAATACTTTCATCGAGATTCTTAACTTACATGTCTTTGGATGTTTTATTCTTCATGACAATAGTCCATATAACAATAATCCACATGGAAAGGTAAGTCGGTATAAACTCCCAGGAGAATCATATTGTACTGAATTGATATTTGTATGTAATATGTAATAGAAATATCAACATTGCACTGTGTAATTACCATAACAATTCTTAATTGTGACAGCATTTCAAAAATGTAAACTCATGAAAGCATATTAGCAAACAGGGACCCAGTTCTCAAAGAAGATAATCTATTCCATTCAAAGAATTGAAGACTTGAACCTCACACATCAATACCCGAAAATAACTGGCCCTTAACTCTTCGTTTATTCCAAAACGTATTATATTACATGTCGTACACGCATGAATACAGTATAAATAAACTGTGCCCACCATAAAGATAGCGATAAACAAAATTCAGCCCTGTGGTTCATTCCCCTTTTTTATTGGCAGGGGGCAATTTGAGACGATGTATTCTACCAGTTTTACCAATTTGTTTTTACACTTCAGAAACACCCAGCCAGCCTATTGATAACCTTTATGAAACGTAGAATAAGGTTGATAATGAAATGGCAGGACATTTAAGTAAAGGCAAAAGCGATGTGGTATCGAAGTAATTTATATTCCAGCTACGGTTTAGTGAGAGTTTACGAAATTGTTAAAGACAGATAAAAGAGCGATATTTAGATTAAGGGGGTGGTTTATGGGAGGTCTCAGATAGACGGTAACACTAAAATGACAGACATTACGACTAACGCTAATAATAACGAATGGGTTCTAAAAAATGGTCGGCTCTGTAATGTTCGTGCAGCGTGACATGTTTATGTTTTAAATATGTTACTAGCTTTAGCAGGCGGGTTCACACGTGACTATTGATGTGCAGTAAAAATGTAAAACCTTAAATTATGTACATTTTTGAATAAACATAAATGTCATAGTGTTTAAAATTATAAGATAAATTACCGTCAAAATTGAGTACATTATAATATTCCTCATCATCATTATTCCATCAAACAAATTACATATAATTTATATTATTGGCTTTCTCACATAAAATATTATGAAATCGCAGTAATATGTTTTGTAATTAAGTGACAGCTTATTGAAGTTTCACATCGTAATAAAATAGATCGCTTTTTGAGATGAAGTTGTCTGCGTAATGACTGACCATTTGTTTATATTCATGTAATAACTAATAATTACATTTTATGAATTCCGAAATTACAAAATTTCAAGTACGAAAACACGGAAGAATTATAAACTTGTTCCTTCTTCTCGTTCCAAATAAAATCTCTTATCAAAGACAAATAAGAGCGCTATCAAGTTAAACAAATACCCGAACTCCATTAGCTTTAAACAAATAATTTAATCGCACCGCATATAATTAAATTAAACAACGCTATCGGAATAAAACACCACAAATTTATTCAGTGACAACTCTGTTTGTCGTGAAATAATGTTAGCAAATATTATGTGTCGTCTGTCAGCAGGCTCGTCGAAATTTATTGCTGAGAATCCATTGCTGGAGACCTAGACAAATTGTTGTTTGCCGTTGAATATTACAACGTAACTTTCACTGAGGTTTTTGAAGATGGCGTTGAAAATAAAAATCTTTCAGACAGAGCAATGGATGACAAATAAAACGAAAGAATCAGATGTAGAAGAAATATTCTCCAAGTGAGATGATGATAAGTGTGTGCGAGGAGGTGCGGCATGACGTGGAATAAGAAAGTGCTTGTGGCAGGATGATTAATGACGGATCAGCGTATCATCAAGGCCCAGCAAACAGTGGTATAGCAGAGGAATTAGAGGCTAGTAAGGCTGCAGTTGGATTATAACATGTTTTGGGTAACAACGACTGCGGTGGCTTTGTTACGTCTGATAACGTTGACGAGTTTGTATTGTTGAACCTTGGTGTTGTTTGTGTAAATTAAAGAGTTTATAGTATTTATTTCTAGTAGTTAACTAGGTACCACATGACAGGTATTAGTTATATAACATAGGTAATAAGTACCTAGTGTTCAATGCATGGTATACCGCTAAGAGAGTTACACTCGAATGAGGTTTGATTCAGAAAGAAACATTGTAAAGAATGCCATATTTTTTTAAATAAGTTACCATTAACAGATACTTTTATGAAGTTCGCTTCATAAAAGTAGGTATCTGTTAAAGGTAATTTACAACTAAACTTTGTATCATTCGTGATTCAAAGTTTCAAGGTCAAAAGTATTTATAATTATTTGATAATAGCATGTGATAATTATTTTAATGAAAATAATTATGACAATCAAGCTGCTAAAAATATAAAAGCTTTCATAACTACATAATTATCATCTTAATCATACCCATAATTACAATGCACACAAACAGACAAAAATGCAGCAAAGCAAATTATTAATGATCCTTGGCAATTGTTTAACTTCCCAAAAGATTCCTTAACTTCCTAAAACAAAAGCATATAAACTCGTTAAAATCTACACTGAAGGCAAAATGTGTTTTATGAACAAATTATCGTGCTTAAATATTTACACGTCCAATATCTCGAAGGCTGCGGCGCGACGCCCAATGTCATTAAACCGTAGACGTGTTGGAAAAAAATATCAACATAAATAAACTCATTTTCGTTGGCGTGGAGCAAACTCAAAGTGAAATTACCGAGGCTCGGGGCGACGTGTGCATGAAAAATTCATTCGGAACATAACAAGAGGGCGACGAGGAATAATAATTTGAATAAATATCAAGGAGACTCCCATACGTGTGACGTGACAAAAAGCGGGCTCAGCCACGCGTGGTTATGTGTTGTGATGGTGTAATTTGGCAGTTACAGTTGGCACAGATCGCGTAACTCGAGCCGACGTCTTCGTACACAAAAATGTTATTAACTTTTTAAGGGCACGTCAGTGAACATACAAAATGTGATTTCCCAGCCCTTTTTTAGAAGCACGCCTTCGTGTTTCGTATCATCATTCTTTAAGCGCTGCAAGATAATAAGAGATTACGCATTGTTTTCGTGAATCGCTTAACCGATGCTTTATTACTATTCCATTCACATGGACCTCTTTCATGGAAAGATTGGAGTTACGACGCGCGGTTTATAGCTCACACATCCCCTCTTCCGAGAAGGTCTGCGCAACACAAAAGGGTGCTAAGTGTGCTCGCAAACACAAAAATAATAACAAAATCCCCGTGTATTTTGACAACATAATACTCGACGGTCACAAAGGCCGTCACGTCACGAGCAATCGGTTTCGCTTCCTCGCCGCCCTTTGAGAAGGGTTCCAAACAAGTTTTGCAAATAATTTATTAAAAAGTTTTTTTGGCCAGCGTTCCATGGCAGTTGGCTCACCGTGCGCTACCGTTTGACAGGTCGGCGATGAAAGATTTCGTGGAGATTATAATTGACAAGATCTTTGTTGGCGGTGACAATGGGGTTTAGTATAAATCGGGCTATTGTTGGTTGGAAGATTAGCTGGAGTGCGCCCGACGCCGTGGGTTTAATTCACGTCGTAATTGAATACAGAGTCTATTCGACTACACAATGTGCGGTTCTCGCTAAACTTAATTCCTGATTGTCCCTTCGACGTGTCAGATTACGGGTATAATGCAGTTTAACTGGTTCCTCCATCGTTATGCGTATATTGTGAACGTTCCCAGAATATTCTTTAATAGAGTAACTGTAGGACTTCGTTGATATGTTAAGTAGCTATTCATTCCGTTGATAATATCGTACAAAGATATTCATCTTGAGTTCCTATGAATTCATTTACTTCATGTTAAGTTAATACATCCTGTTTGCTTCAGCAATCGTTTAATTGTCTAACTTCGCTGCGAAATTTTTCAGAATATATGCATTGCAATTTGCAATATATATTATTTTTACTTATCCTTTTACGCACTTGATTATGTTTCCAAACTTCATAAAACCAATAAATTGACTTCCATGCCGCATAAATAACGTGACTAATAACCAAAATCAATTCTCTGTCATAACACGACGCGACATAAAGTCATCAGCCAAACACCTGACAATAGGCCACCCACTGTGCGACAGTGCTTCGTAGAAACAAAAGCATAGAACATAAATTCGCGTACGCTGCAACGATATGTGTTGCATACAAATATGTCACCCGCCGACAGGGTTACCGAATTAGATACGGCTTATACCGCGAAAAGATTTATTTTGATAACATCAGACAGTTTTTTTAACCACGCTGAATGATTAATGGCCATGATTTTCATGTTACGTTTTTGTTATACATAATTATATTTTTTTTTCTTGATGAGTAAGCTAGGAGAATATAATATACTAAGATATCGCAGTCTGTATATCAGTAAATTATGATGTAGGATCTGTTCCAAAGGTAACTGATGAAAATGTAAACAAACGGATCAGAAAACTTACCTGTGAGTGCCAATTGACCCCACGACACCGGAAATTCTAGTGTGGAGTCCAGGGCATTTATAAAAATCTAACGTCTAGAGCTCCTTTGTAATCTGTTACTAGTTTTTTTTTTATATTGTACACACGGTGACACATCAAGCTATACAATTCCAGTTTTAGCTGACCTCACATTGTATAGGTTTTTCGTTCAGTCAGAAGTCAGTTTATACTGGTTATGTATACCTTGATGTGTAGCCGTGCATGCCGTGTTTATTCTGAAATGATTAAAGTCTCTATTTATTATTTTTTTAAATAAGACAACCTACTACTACGACTACGACTAACTAACTTGCTACTTATTATTTTGACCAAGTTTCTTGCTGTTCATCTAATGATCCTGTAATTTTTAGATTGCTTCAAGTTTATTTGCTTGCTTTTAAGATAAACTATCGGCGGATCAATATTTTCAATTCATGTTCTATTTTATTTCTACTTTGCATTTTTTTTAATGAGATCCCGTTCATATATTATACTTCAAGCACAAAAAAAGAAATAGTTTAAAAAATAAATAAAACCCGCACGGGAACAGCAACCTAATTTACTCACCCTCTACAAAAAAGGCAATACAATAAACTGTGTACTTAATGGCAATCATAGAATAACATTCAATGTTCTATAATACTCGATAAAATCGAAATCCGACGTGTGTGTGACAGTGTTATGACAGCCATCACATGTCAAACAGAATTCTGACAACACAGCCCTATGTTGTCGCACTGTGCGACCCAGCCACTTGATATACGTGATCGCACACGGCAACAGAATAAATTTAATATTTTTTGGCCAACTTTTTTTGCTTGTGGCACACTGTGCACGTGTGAATTGCTAAACGATTTTGTTGGTGGCTGTGCCAGTTTTTACGATGCATATTTTGATTTTGTGTTGAAGAATTAATAGTTCGTGGTTATTTATTATTGCATCCATATTTTATTTCAGGCATTAAATAGATTTAGAAACAGGAGCAGGAGGGGCATAAAGCTAAGTAATAACAACTACCATGGGTCGATCAATCAGGTTAAGCTACGCTTGCCGCAGTTGGTCCATGGATGGGTTACCATCTTTACATATCAAGCAAGACCCCTCCGTGCCTCGGAAAGCACGTCAAGCAGTTGGTACCGACTGTCATTCGTGGATCTTTGGAGGTTGTTACGGATCATCAGAAGCCCGAAACTCTGATAACCAGTCTTACCAAGGGGTATCGTATTACCCAGTTACTGGGTGTTGGAGGTCAGATAGGTAGTCGCTTCATGTAAAATACTGGCATTCAGCTGCATTCGGTTAGACTACAAGCCTACCCCAACATAGTTGGGAATAGCTAGCATGGCTAGGCAGATGATGATGACATAGATTTAGAAATAGTTAATGGCAATCTGTTTTAATGAGCCAGTGTTTTATTTACTGTTTACTATCCTCTCCATTCACTCAATGAATGGTCTTTATCTGCTGCATTGTGACTTATGTATGATTCTAATTAATTTTATTTTGTTATTTTTTTCTTAAAACAATATGTAACAAATTTTACAATACAGTATCGACCATGATATTTCAAATTGTTAAAAAATCTCAAGGACTCCACGAGACATGCTTGACCTAGTGTGGAGTCCACAAGTTAAAACATAAAAAATTATGTTTCCCCTGTAAAAATAATTTTAGGAGTGGTTTATTTGTACTTAGTTATAAGGAAATGTAAAAACACTATTTGGTCAATAAACGATATATTTTTTTTTTCTATGAAATATCCACAAATTAATCCTTTGTTCACTTCAAAGTTCTTTGGAGTTTTAAGTATTAATCCTTAGCTAAGTTATTCGTGGAATAAAATTGACGTCTGACAGTTTTTTTATGGAAAAACTGTCAAAAATTCAAAATTATTCCTCCGATAAAGTTATCTGGCTTTGGAAAAATCAGCGCTAAGGCACATAAACAACTTCGGTTAACGTTAATAACGTGTACTTTCCTACCTATATGAATGAGATGAAAAAACTGGAACAGAAGTTTATAACACCAAGTTGTTTTTTTAAGGAGGGTACTTTATAGGTCTACTGCAACCATACTATGCACATATTTACCCACTCCACCAAACTATTAAATAGCGTGTCAATCACATTGTCAAACGTCACGTCACACAAAGGGCAGAGGCGTGACAATGCCTTCAAACGTGACAAATCGTGATCAGCTTTATGACAAGGCCTCTCATACTACCCACATGCTGTCGTGACAATTATGTATTCATTCAGAAGCTTTTTATGAGTTCGTGAATTAATTGACAGTTGATATATTAATGATTGTTTCGTGATTAATTTGAAACCCGGTTCTTTTATAGGAACTAGGAAAACAACTTGGTCTGGTGGTCGCATGAGGTCCTGGGTACGATTCCCAGGTCGGGCAGTGTTATTGGGTTTACCATCAGGAATTTCGAAGTTGCAGACCGGTTTTAGGTTTTGTGCCGGCCGGGTTGATAAACATTACTGGCATAGAGTGGGTGTACTAAAGGCACACCTCTGCTAACCCTGCGGGGAAAAACAGACGCGATGTTAGTCTTTAGTATTGGATACTAACTAACTACATTAAAGTAAGTAGAGGATATTATTGCTTCATTAATGTTGACATAGTTTGTAGATCGAAGGATACTTTTTTACTAGATTAAAAAAATATATAAATTAACAAGTACTCCTCACCATCAAACTAGAAAGTTTGTCAAGTAAAAATTGTAAGTCCAAAAAAATATGTATATATTGCGAATAATAATAAAAAATAACCTGGATCCTGTTCCTGATGGCGATGGGCCAATATTTTTTATATTTTTGAATGGTTTTCAAAGTGTTTTTTTTTTATAAAATATTAATTAATAAATGTAATAAAGGATAAAAAAATAATCGGTACCTATAATCATCATGAGCTTTTATACGAGTAACAACAACATCTGAAAGTGAATAAATACGCTACGGCTTTAGAATCTGTAAAACAATGAAATTATAATGACGTAGGTACCTACATATTTTTTATAAGCCTTGACCTGGTGATCCATAACGGCATAACACAATAAAGGCGTTAAACTATTTAAATTGGATACTATAAAAAAATAATTACATTCGATTTGTGTTTTTTTTTTGACTCCATGATTCTGCTCAACTGTTTTGTTTGTAACAAAGATTAATTTAACGGCTTCAATACCCAATTCAGCACATTAAGGTGTTCTCGTGCGAATCCACTATTATTTCTGTAATAATTACATATAATAACTACAAATTCACAAACATGATGTATTCATGATAATTATGACAGCGTTGAAACATTGTATCCACTTTGATTAAGTAAATTACGTACACATGCCCTTAATTATATATTACAAACTTAATTACTTATAGTAGCCTAATAACTTAGCTGTTGTATCCTTTGTAACATCTAATAATACAACCACTATTTGCACTAGGAAATTGTACACCACTACACAGTGGCTCAAATTATTCCACCCCTGGAACAAAATATAATCGTCTATTATTAAAAACAAGTTTCATTATTTGACCAAAGCACGTCCGCGTCTAATATTACCTTTAAAACTATTTACATCACAAACCCTTACATTTATGATAATTAATACCTTTTACATCGGGTTTCTTTGAGAAAAAACGAAGTTATTGTCTCTCATCAACAAAAGCTATTCAATGCAGCTGCCGTTTAAGGACAGACAAAGCTCCGAAGGGATAACATCGGGATAGTAGATCGTGGGATGTCGGCAAATGTCGGGCGTCGTCGGCTGAAGTCGGCAGCGACGCGATTGAGTGACGTTGATCGACAGGCTTCGGCGACAGGTATGCAGTGCAGCGAGACATGCTAATGGCCCTGTTTACCATATAATAAGTCGCGTATTAAGAAAGTGGAATGGCGGTTCGGGTTTGAATTCGGAATGTCGATTTTATTCAAATAAATTCTATTTCGGTTTTTGTTGAGCTCCGATTTTGAAATTCGGATTTGTCTGAGCTCATTATGGCGTTTGAGATAGGCATAATTTCTTAAATAAGATAAAAAAAATAAACATTTATTCATGTACTGAAATCACCTGCTTTTTATTTGCATGCTATCCAGACAATTATGCACAAGATAAACTTGAATGTTTACCTAAAAACTTTTATGCTCAATAATTTACTTATTTATTTATTAAATCTTGTCAAATAACGAACGTTGAGAATATCCCCGCTGTGTAATAAAATAATGGTAAAAAAATAAAGCTGCCACAGAGTACCTAAACATCCAGTGACGAAGATTTAGAGCAGTATTTTTGACGCTCATCTCATCATCCGATATGGTCTAGTGGCTAGGATACCTGGCTCTCACCCAGGAGGCTCGGGTTCGATTCCCGGTATCGGAATACTTTTTTGATTTTTCGAGCATTTTGTTATTATCAAATGCAGGAAAACCGAATTAGTTTTACGGTTCACACAGAAGAAGGATGTAATAATACTTTATTAGCGGTTCTTGCAAAACCGTAATATTAAAATATGTTAAGTAAATGGGTATCATTAAAATTGTAATTTTGTTTTATTTATGAATTTAATTAACATTATTTAAATAATTAAGATTAAATTAATGAAAAATGCGTTATTTATGTTAATAGTTTTAATACCGACAGTATCAAAATTATTAAAAAAAATAAGGACATTGCGGTTTTACAAAACATAATAAATTGTATAATCTTTAATTCTGTTTTCGTATTTTATCTGCAATCGTTTATAGCGTTACAGCACAGGCAGGTTTCATATAAAAAATCTATAGTGAGACATAAAACAGAAAGCTTTGATAAAATTAGTTTTGTGTGTCCTTTCAGAAATTATAACTTAAATCATATTATTATGTGCCCAATCCATCTAGAATAATCTAACGTCATCAACAAAGCTGTATTTCAAACAGACAGACAATTATACCGTTGTTATAAATCTGTAGGTCTCCTTACCATGTTTCAACAAATCTAAAATGCTAGTAAACAACTTTAAACTTTCAGATAGAGCTTCAAGGTTTATTTTCGGTTGGAGAGATAAGCATTTTCGGAATTTGCATCTGAACCCAGATGGACGTTTGTCAGATATCAATTGACTATCTGAACAGAGTCAGACTAGAATTCAAATGATACCTGATATGCTTGAGACGAGATCCTTAGTATGGACGCTATTCAGTTTTGGGATTTCTTTGACGGAAAATTGTATTATCTGTTCGAGTTAGTCTAGGATTTAGGTTTCCGTACACATGATGTTAGTAGCTGCTGAAGTACTGATTTATGTTTACTAAATATTTATTGGGTTTTAGGAGCAGCGGTGGCCCAGTGGTAGCGGCCCTCACTTACGAGTTGTAGATCGTGGGTTCGTACCCAGGCAGGCACTTTACTTTACTTACTATTTATTTCATCATCACTGCTCTCAAAACGGTGAACATTGTGAGAAAACGTGCATATAGAATGAACAAAAAATTCGTGTGTTCACGTGATAGATTCACCAGCCCGCACTGGGCCCGCGTAGTGGATTACGGCCCACTCCCTCTCATAGAGAGGAGGCCTGTGTCCCTGCAGTGGGAACTTTATAGGCTTAACATTTATTGAAGGCGCGGTAGCTGTAAAAGATGAAGTTTCAGTTCGCATTATAAATCTAACCAAGACTTAATCATTCTAAGCTTCCTTATATAAGATTGTAATAAGAAAGCCCATGAAGAATCAAAGAATAAGGTGAGATAAGAAGGAGAAGAGGTTATAAACGTAAGTGAAAAGTTTGTACAGACGCCAGCACATCAAGCTACCCGAAACTGTCAAATTTTTCCAATCAACCTTGAACCTAATTCTTTGGCAATAAAGTTGAAAATCTATTAAAAAAATTGATAGGTTGTAGTAGCTAGATGTGTTGGCATCTGTACTTCCAGTAAACGCAACATTTCTTTAGCTTGAACTTTGCAATGAAAACCACTATTGGAAAAACAATCTCTGAAACCAACAATCCCTAAATTGTGATACTGACAGCTTAATGTATTCCAATTATGAGATTGGGACACTAGTATGCTAATTCATTCATATGATGTTGATCCTTAAGACGTGATACGTCAAATCCTCGACGTAGATTTATATGCTCTATTCAGTGGCTGTCCATTATTTCATTATGCCCTTTTCATTCATTCATTGTTCAAGGGCTATTATGTAATGTGTCGTATACGAAACTTGGTAAAGTCGTGTGGTAGAAATGAGATACCTAGCCAATGACGATAAAAATTATAGTGATAGGTATGGTAGATAAGGGGGTTTATTCATAAACGATGACTAAAGTTAAGTTACGTTTAAACGTCAAAAATGTATGGTGAAATAGTCGCTAATCACTACTTAACTTTAAGCAACGTTTATGAATAAAGGGGAAGGTTACTGGTGCCGATTTTATAATAGTTGAATTTGTATTTCATGTTATTGACAGTGATGTTAAACCTGCCGATGATTAAGTATGTTTTTGTAATACACAGGGTGGCAGGACCATCGACGCACAACCAGTTACCGTGGATTCAATACACGATTCTGATTTTTTTTTCTTGTTATTAAAAAAAACATTAGCTGTATAATGACCGGCACGAGTCGTGAGCACAGATGGGCAGTAGTGGGGGCAAGCTCGCGCATTGTACACTTTCGGCCAAATTTATTTAGTACCGCTTTAGCTCAAATTATTGATAGCTGTACTTACGAAAATTATAATTAAAATATTAGTGGTACTTGAAATTTTACTTTGATACAGTAATGTTGTAGGCCTTTGTGACTTACGGCCAGTTTCTTCATCAACACAATCAGTCAGAGTATTAACTTTTACTTGACCTTTACTAAACTATTTCAAAATTAAAATCGTAAGTCATTTAAAGTGCACGAAAGTGTACAGTAGCCGAATGACACGTGAGAATCCAATAGACGACGAGCATCGACAGACGAACCAATCGCGTGCGGCCTCGGTGCCCCCCGCTTTCTTCATTCCGCCAAAGAGACCGAAAAATGAACTACTGCGCAGGTGTCAGTTTGTGCTCACGACTCATGCCGGTTACTATACCATACATTGTGAATTGTGATAACGTAGGTATTGAAATTTTCTATAAAACAGATGAATGTCCCTGTGGCTACGATATATTAAGCACCAGAGACCATTCAGCATCAGATTGAAATGATTTTGTCCGATCGCCAAGTATGGCATATATTGCATTCCATTATCCTTCAGATCAAAATCATATTTATTTAAGATTCAACAACAATTATGAGACAAACACTCCTGTCATATTTTTTGCGCCATTCTTATATGGCACATAAATAAACATCGCAATCAATAATAAAAATGTAAATTTCGACATTGAACCAACCAGCGTTATTAAATAAAAACAAATTGTTATAAATCACGGAGCGGCTAAGTTCCGACCTTCTATGTCAGTGTACATTAATCACTTATTGTTCAGCCAACACTTTATTGAAACTAATTGATTTGTGATGTAATACGTTTTAATAATTTAAGATGTTTGGGAAAAAATGGGTTTTGATCACAATGAGGTTATTAAATATTTTGGAGCCGAGGCCGCTCTTGTAGACCAACCATTAGACGTCGATTGTAATCAGAATCAGTTCTAATTGATGGCTTCTCTATCAGTAAATGTCAATTGGAATCTTTTCAATTGAGTCTCCGATTACAATCAAAGTTCAACTGTGCCGACGCCGTTGGCAAGGCTAGTAAACTATATTCAGTACAGATTGTTAACTAATTTTATCAGTGTGTTATTCATTTCAATATCTTTCTTGTTTATCCATATATTAACTTACTTATAAATATAAAAGGCTAGAAGATATAATCTCTTACCTTCGTCCATTACGTGTCTAACAAGAAGCTAAGTATAAGCCTCGTATCCAACGCTTACGCCGCTCAAATTTCATCTTGATCCTTTTGTATTATTTTCATAATATCAAAGCATATTTGTGTTATTTTTATTCTATCTTCAAGATGTTTTTTGTTTGCCCTCTACAGTAATTTATTTTGGAACTTTTTGTTCTTGCGGTGCGTTGTATAATCCTCGTGCTGTCAAGTCGCCGGTTGCGTCGGGATAAAAATGTTCGACTACCGGCGTGTGGAGAGTGGTGTCAGCTACTGTTTCTGTGGTGTCATCATTTTGAGCCTGGCCCTCATATGTTTTTTTATTTTCACCTGGCTTGAAATTATTGGCATGGTTGATCTTGGGTTTCGCAAGCTGTTATTTGCATGTTATATTGAGATTAACATTAAGATTTTTTTTATAGTTATCGTGTTTCTATTATGTGGTCATGTCGTGTTATGCGAATATTATAATATTAGATTAAATATTCATATCTTGACCTTACTATATCTGTAATGCAAATCTAATTCAAAGATAACTGTCGCTAACAACGGAAGTAATCACAAACGAGCCGTACAAAATCAATCACTATCTCTAAATCACGTCGCATTACGGAAATAATATACCGATGTAATAACCACTCCACGCCATTTGTTAGCCCGTAATGTCTGACTCGACGGCTACCGGTTTTTACCGTCTGATTGACGGCTGTCGGCTTCGCTTACACACCAACAAAGTTATCGATACGTTCTTCTAAATCTTTCTTACTTTTAGTTACAGTATATTTTTGCTCGCTTGGATATTTTTATTAATTTGGTCCATCAACATTTACTGCGGCGCCGGTCTTGGGCCAGATCTTGAATATCATCTACTTATTCATTATGGGCCCCTATTCGGTGTTAATCATAATCGGTAGTCTCATTACTTCGGTGTAAGAAGATTTCTATAGTCATCGTGTTGATTATAAGTTGTTTGTGAGTATGCTGTGTCATTGAGTGGTGGCAATCACTTATAATATTTTATGGTCAGTTTTTTATTTACCTGTAATGAAAGACCTGGGCGTCTTTCCATGAAATTAATTTTGGATGTTCTTATAATGTGCTTAGAATTTGGCTTGTAATGAATGGTCTTGCTATTACGAATCCGGCTTACTAGAGACTGGAACTTGAGTGGTTTTATATTGATTAAACTTTATTATAAATGAGTACCTAGTGCTTTCCACTTATGCTCGGCACACTTTCAAATAAATACCTAAGTTATAACGCTATTAATGTCTGAATATGATCAATTTACATTTAAAAGTCTGCCCATCAAAAGAACAACTCATTAACGGTCAATGAGGCTTATCTATGAATCTTTACACAATATTCAAACGTTATATTTTTCTAAACGAACTGACTGCTTAGTTTCTGCTTACATAACATTAAGAACTCATATATAATTTTAATGTTAAGCTCAACATCACATGGTTGAAGTATGTAGATTAAAATCTGATTCCCAAGGCGTATGCTTCAAATGGATTGACATCACATAATCGTTTCTACATATCAATAAATATTTCTAAATATGTGTAGATTTTATTGTTATTAATATTAGTTTACATAATTTATGCTAAGTTTATTAGTTCCTACTTAGCGTGACCGTTTTCATATTATAAATTAATAAATTTAATATGATAGGTGACTTTTAAAGCTCGTCTTAATCTTTGACCATGTCAAGAATCCCTGGGGATTACGTCAATAGAATATTAAAAATATGATAAATGGATAATTTAAAATCTGTAGTATAATAACATTTTTTGTTGTAAATAACTCTTTTCCAGTAATGATGTAGAGTTGAATAAACGCTTCCTTACATACGACTTTTAAATAAAGTGACACTAGAAAAATGTTAAATGAGAGAAGCTAGAAGAAGGGATGTTTAATAAGAAAGAAATAATAAAAATTTACTTTAGGTAATGATTGTCGTAATGCTGAAGTTATGCAACAGAATGTGTAAAGAGGTCTCCTTAATACTGAATGCACAGAAATGTAGACAATATCGTGCAAAATTAGTTTAAAATACTGAACGAAATCATAAAAAAACCACCATCCATCCATCAGTCTAAGTTCTAATGACTGATTTAATAGAAAAACAACTAAAAGGATCCGAAAACGCTATCGATCCAATCATCTGTCAGATTAAAATCTACATAAAGTAAGACGAATGATTCTTAGCAGCAAAAACATCCAGATATAAAGGTAATAAAACTCAAATTCTCTATACACATAATATTTATGTGCATTAAACAACGCAATAATTCAGGGAGATTTATTAATTAATACACGTCAAAGTCTAGATGTTGATATAAAAAGAACGGCCGTACATAAATCACTCTGTCTGGGAATATTCGATAAACAAAAGAAAATTGCTCAAGAAACGCTTGAGGGTTTTGACTGGTAGAATTTATTAACAAAATTACTCAAAGACAATGAGGGATATTTAGAAACGGCGAAGACAAATTGTCGGAGGTATTGTGTAGATAAACAAGCTGAGGCTAGATTGAAGGGAGTGGAAAAATGAGAGGTAAACGCGGTGCGCGCGATGAGATATAGCGATCGACGTAAAATTGATCAACGTAACTCTAAGGGTTAATCATTTTAATAGAGATACCGATTATAAAACACATCATTCTCCTGCCCTTATCCCAAATTATTTGGGGTCGGCGCAACATGTCTTTTTCTTCCATACTCCTCTATTAGCAGCCATCTCGACAGTCACCCCCTTTCTAACCATATCATCATTTACACAGTCCATCCATCGTTTCTTTGGTCGTCCCCTACTCTTATAGCCATCGACATTCATACTCAAAACTTTCCTCACGACATTTTCCTCATTCCTCCGTAATACATGCCCATACCATGACAACCGGTTTCCACACAACTTTTCAATTACCGGTGCCACTTTCAAACTTCCTCTTATATACTCATTTCTTTACCGATACCGATTATAAAACGTCACTGAAAATTAATCTCGGTATAAACCATAATTTGTGAACAGATTATAATAGTATATCTTACAATACTCTTTAATCTTTATCATTAATTATGTTTTGACAGATACGTTACCTATTTATCAATGAACGTCGCCAGAGACTTATATGGCTTCGTCGTGAACTCGATTAATAATAATATTTAGATTAATTGTGCCTTCTTATTCTCATAGGTTTTGATAACATATGTTTTTATGTTTTAGACCGAAATAAGATTGACGCTGGCTGATCTGGTAGGAAGTGGTAATTGCCAACTATTTAAAGCTGCAAAATGCTAAATAGTACTAATTTATTAGCCGATGGATTTACATCTCTGCAGATATAGTCTAAAAGTCTTATAGTTCACCGGCACTGTGAAACCAGAACACAGCATCAAGACTAACTTACGTAACCTGAAAGATGGGATGGCAGAAATGTAGACCACTTATAAAATAATCCTCTAAGAGCCACTAATTACTTGTAGCCAAGTGAATTGCTCATAACTTACACCAAAAGTCCACAAGGCATTCAGAGCCCGTTCGTCATAGTTGATGGATGGTAATGAATAGCACTTTTATGCGCTACTGAGGTGAACACCGTTTATTGTCGACGATTGATTGTGAAACCGCTTCTTGTTTGCTGCCGACGTTTCAACTCCATTGGCTTTGAATGGATTATAAAGTATATTTACGATTCGTTTGAAATGTAACCAGAGATGGATGGATATTGTTGCCGATTTGAAGGGAAATGAAATGTTGGGTCTACGTTTGTGGGCTTAGGGTTGGCAAATAGAGATTAAATACGAGTTTTAGTGTTCATGGGTTGACCAAAGGTAAAACCGGCATTAGATGCACTTTTCACTACTGGTTCCAATAAGGAGCGTAAAGTAAAACTAACTTATATTTATGTATGCATAGTTACTCCAAACTAAGCACTCGGATATTATTTTAAAACCAACTATGTTACCACTCTATTTCTTTTTGCAGTAAAGTCGAACTCGCAAGATTTATGTACTTGTCTTGAAACCGCAAGCAATAAATTACCGCTGAACTTAAGGCTAAGTAGCGACAACTTGCTAAGCGATAGCCTACGAGAGCGAAACCAGGTTTCACTGAGTGACGTTATCCGTGGTCTTGTTGATGTTGCTAATCCACCTGATTTAACACCTTAACCACCTCTTGAGACACTTTAAGAAGCAGATGGTGATAATAAAGGACGTCATGATGAAGAAAGAAGTGATTATGGACATGATGATATTCTTAGTGATATATGTAACATCCTAGATGAAATTCCTCCGAAACCAGTGCAACACAGAGATAAGATATGAATGTCACTGTAACACAATAACTGGTAGACGTCAGACGAAGCATTGTGGCTACACAAAGGGAGTGTGGTGAGACAAACGGTGCTAATTATTCATCATTAGTGGCAATCGCGGCCGGGATGATGTATGGCGGGCCAGAACCATTCATCATACAGCCTTTGTTTCTTTAGCAGAGGAATATTTGTGGAAGTGAGACGCTGTTTGGATGACGATATTGCTGTTTTTAGGTTCGTTTTACAAGTTGGTAAAAAAGAGGCAAAAAAGGCTTGAAACTGAATCTGTCTGTACTACGTGACAGGGTTTGTTTTTTTTTTTTGTAGTGGTTGGTAAAAAAAAGCGCAAAAAGAATTTCTGCAAAGTTGATTGTACTTTGCTCATAAACGTTGACTTCCGAATAAGAAGCCCAAAAAATAGAAGTTTCCAAATAAAATATCGTAACTAAATATTTTATACCGAGCAACGTTGCGTCATTCGACTAACTAAAAAATATTTTATCAAAAGATTTATTAACGGCACACAAATCTTTGAACATTTTTATTATTTCATTACATAACAAATTAGGCACAAACAAAAATAAACATTCGCACTTTATACCTGTCAACTTATCCTTTAAAAGCAAGACAACTAGTTTTAATGACTAACCACAAAAAAGCGGAGCTTACAAAACACCTCGTTATGGGTTACCTTCATCAAGAACTGTCAAATTAATTGACAGCTCACACAGCTGACACGTATTGCTTGGCGTTTTGAATTTAAAACAAAATTAATTATACAATCAATCAGACGACATGTCATGGCCGCAAAGGTGTTGCTTTTCGCGCGGCAAAATGCCAATCAACGTACAAAATGCTCACCCAAGCGGCACGACAGCCACAAATTTGAAAAGACTTTACACAGCGTGGTTTACTTCAGTAATTTGAATTTTATTTTTAGTACCTTAAAGTTCATTGTTAAAAGGATCTAAAATATTACATAAGTCATTGCTATCGTCAATCACGTCAGTAGTTTAACAGCCCGATTCGCCACACTTTAATCGAGTCGCTCAATAAAGTGAACCTGCTCAAGGTGAGAACGGTCTCAAAAGCCGCATTTTAAAAGGAGAAATTTTTATGTTTCGCCTGTCATTTCACGCGCATTTAATGTTAATTCGCACATTTCTTGTCTTTGGCTGAATGCGTTTTAATTTTCTCGATCGGAAATCAGCCGCGAATTTATGTGAACGCATGTACAGTGTCGGCAGTTAAATTTACGACAGAGAAACAGAAAGGAGTGAAAAGACGGAATTGAGAAATAAAACTGTTTTCACATTCAAAATAGTGCAATATATTTTACTGAACGTTTATGATGTTGTAATTTATGTGCCGATTCATTTGGTATAGTATAAAAAATAATAAATCTTAATAGGGAACCGGGGTTCGCGTTAGTAGAGATTATGGTTTCCTGTGTTACGAATGATGTTGTAAAAATTAAAACTGGAGGAAACGGGATGATCGATACGACCCATATATTAGCGTCAAAACTCTTTTATAATGCCGGATATATGAGACATTGAGATTGCATGCTTGATGCTTGTAAGAATATTAAAAAGACACGCATTCAAAGATTCAAAGTAATTTTTTAACAACAGTCTTTTTCTCAGTCTCAGGATTTAAAATAGTATTTCTTTGAACTTTTGAACACAATGTCTAAGGCCTTCGCCCCCGTATGACTTTTTTTAACCCAATGTCTGCTCAAACCATTAATTTTTAAAATCATCTCTCTTCTTGCAAGGACCACCAGAACAAAAAAATACCTTTATTTGCCTCCAGAATCTCAGTGTCGAATGACAAGCAAGTATTGACTCTTTATATTTTGCTTTCATCCATAATTGCCAGGGAGCCACTCTTGACTTCTGTACACAATGCCAGACGGTAGCTCTGCTTAACTTTAAATAACTATTGGTGTATTTCAACTTTGATTGAATACTTGTCTCTTATTATCTTATAATAGTGTCTATTATAGTAAAAATGTATACTGTGTTTGCAAATTAATGGATTTTTTGACTTCATCTTTGTCAGCTTTATTTATGAGGCTTTTTATAAACAAATCACCATATTGAAGACCGGATGACGTTACACCTCCAGTAGTCAAACCATTGAAAACTCTTTTCTTAGAGCTACCGGTTCTCATAAATAAAAACTCGTTACGCTCAGCAGCTCAAACCACCTTTTTACTTCACCCTGTCGACACCTACGCATAGATGCTCATCTCTCAACAAACAGGGGTCAGTTGGCCATCCAGTCGACACGACTACTGATTATCTCATTAGAATTAATGACTTGAATAAATTAACTACTCAACGAACGCTATTTTAGCGCATATTAAAATGTAAATAAGACAATTTAGATCCTTTCAGTGCCCACGCTTATGAATTTTTAAACTTCAACGCCTAGCTTGGTACTTTCGAAACGGTGTCGTAAAATTTTATATGGTCATATGTATGCATACGACAATATTGTAAATTGATAGTTTGCGGGGAATGTTTGAGTATAGAGACACATAAAATAAAATTCTAAAGGTGGACGGGTATTGGTTCTGTCTGACGGGCAATTATTACAATGTATGAAACGTTTTAGTGAAATTAATTCAATTATTCAGATGGTATGATAATAGGTGTGCTAAGGTAAAATTATGGCGGAATATTAAGCTCTATAGTGCAATAAAGTGTGAGCGGTCATATAAAACTGTCTGTAGTGTAGACTAGCAGTAAATTACTTTCATAATTGTATGGAAAACGATGTTGTTGAAATAAATTGGATATTGTTGATAATCAACATCCATTTTATTTTATTTTGACCACTTTTCGACAACAGCTTTCGCGGAGAGTGCTGTATAATAGGTTGTCTAATAAAAATTGGATTTGGACACATCAAGAAGTGTTTTTTGCACAAAGGCAACTTCTAAAATGACACCAGAAAATTCTTTGTGTTCTCTCCAAACGCGACTACGCAAGGTGAATCAAAAAATAGATTTATCTAAAAACTACAGGCTGGCAACCACAAGCTATTCCGGCGCAGTCCGGCTGCATCCATTATTCATTGATACCGCTTTCTTATAGACTAGTGGTACATGAGCCGTTTACACCTGTGCACAGATACTTTACACCTCATTACTAACTCACATGTTCTATATGTAGGAACTTACTTTAGTTTTTGTTGTGCCAGTTCTTCTTCCCAGCTAAAGGACTAGGATGTAGTGAAGGGCGGGCGGGTTTTAGGGGATTGTCTTATGTCATTTTGACGTTCAAACAGTGCTAATTCTCAGCCTAATTTGAATAAATGACTTTTGATTTTGTGGATTTTGGTTTTTAGGCCTGGCTGGAGGAGGCCTTAATTAATTGAGACATCCACTGGCAAGCCCGGTTAAGCAGAAAACAACCTCATAGGTTGAACAACGAGGTCATTTCGAAAAAGAATTGCTTTTGGTATGTAATTATGACATTTTTTTTAAAGTGAAAATATAAGTATGATCCACATTAAATAAGGAATACAAGTCTTTATTTGATGTGAAAGAAGGTCTACAATGACATTATGTTGTCAAATCCGCAGCTTTTTAAAAGGAATCTGTAATAATAAATACAAATTATTTTATTTTTATTTATCATTCATTTTGTTTTTCACACATTCGAACTATATTTGTATAAATATTTTAAGGTTTCGTCTTTCGTGTTTCAGAATGTTTACATAGGATACTGCCAAAAACTAATGTTTACATTGGTTAGTCTACAATATTTATTATTTTAGGATACAGTCTGGATATTTTGAAAGCTACTGGGTATGTGTAAATAGTATTTTTTGCTCATTTACTTTGTATAGAATTACAACAAACAAAGTTTTATTATTAAAATGTTTTTAAAGTGCTACAGCTTGTGAGGTCGAGTTGTTATAATGAGTTTGATGCAGGCTATGTTCAATAATTATGAAAAATATTAAACTATAAAATATAATCTAGAATTGCAGTGCTTCAAGATGTTGTATTCTAGGTTTTTATCAATATTTTTTAGCCATTTTGCATCGGAAATGTAAGTAATCATTTATTTACTAAAAAGAGTTTGCCTAGGAAAAATCATTCGGTGTTGTTTCAATGGAATGGTTATGGTTATTACAGATGAGTAAGACCACAGACTGCCCTTCAAACTTACTTGAAGGACAGGAGAACAGTATAATACTTAACGAAAAATACAATGCATAATGACAAACTTTTAACTTAAACTAAAAAAAAGAAAATAATAAGTCCTAATATCACGGCAAGCAACAGTGCGTTCTATTCGATTCGTCTCGGTATCGATGCATCAGAATCGATTTACACTAGTTAGACATCGATAAAGGCACCGCCGCCCGTCTCGGAGTGTCAACCAATTTGTTCGATAGTCACGGTAACAATCGATTGAGAATATCGGTAGTTGAGTGGACCGGTGTGAATGTTTCTTTGAAGTAAATTGTTTATTATAAACAAAGAGCGAGAAAAAGATAATTGAAAATGGTGCTTCTAGTTTTGATAGAAAATTATCCGATAATACGACAGTCTATTGATTGACGTAACAATGGATATATTTTTTACGGGGACATTCTTGTATCTTTCATTGCTAAGGTTGGCAGACGGATTGGTGATCGCGGTCCAATAAAGTGAAAAGACAATGAATTTATGCAAAGGCATAAATCCATTGGTCCTTAGTTTCATACCAGCAGTTGCACCAGCGCTATGGAATTTCTTGCATGTTCTTCTTCATAGAAACCTACAATTCTTTGGAATGGGCAACTAGCTTCAACTCTCTGGCTGTCCGACTTCTTGGCTATTCAAAAGTTGGGAAATAGAGTAAAATGTTTTGAGTTTCAGTTTGCAATCTGCAAACCAGTCCAAAATGGAGTAACGACTGAGATCTAAAGGAAATCTTTTACTTATATTTTCCAAAAGTGTGAGAGATAGTATTATTTTAGTTTTATTTCTTCAGGACAACAAAGAATTGCGTAATACCTAATGCTTAATTAAATTATGTGGGTGAACTTGGTAGATCATTTCTCAGCGGAGCATAAAAATATGTGAGTACGCATGCAGTATAGTTCTAGAGTTCCTTATACTTAAAAATAATAGTTCTGGCGTTTTTACTTAGAAAAAAAAAAACAAATGAAAATAAAACTTTAAAAATAAAATTTATTAATTACAGTTGCATAATCATCTTAACTGTTGAGAAGGTACCCCTATATTGAAATTCGCAACCCAATGAACTCTGGCTTTACGCAAAAAATAAATATAAAATAGTTGAAATCTTTCAAACATTTGATAAATTAAACCATTACCTGCTATATTACGTGTGCATTCAGGCCAGACAAGTAATAACAATCAGTCTCCATCATTATGAACTGACAAGCATAAAATTGGAGTTTAAAAATTAAACGGTTGATGCGAAATTGGAAACTTTTGTGCTCATTGTAGGCACAAAAGCCTTATTGTAGCGGTTAACTGAACATTTTGTTAGACATGAATTATTGTGATGTTTTGCGTGGGTAAAAGGACCGTTACAGTATGTTTTGTGGATTGTTAATGACGATAGCAATTTTGTATGCTAATGACATGTAATAATGAATACAAATAGATGCTAAGTTTTAGACTAATGTTTGTGTCTGAAATGTGGGCCATGTTTTGTTTGTGTTATATTTTTTGTAAATGAGAATAGATGTTTTTTTAACGATGGTAATAATTTGCTTCTGTTTTATTTATGTCTGTCCTAGTCCACATGAATTTCTAAAGCATAATAATTATACAACATTATGTGATGTATTATTATGTCGCCGCGTATCGGCAAGCGAAGTGTGGGACGCCGCGCCCCCCAGCTAAATAGAGGGACGACCTAAAGGTGGCTGGGACAGACTGGATGCGCAAGGTGGTGGACAGCGTATTGTGGCGTAGCCTGGGAGAGGCCTATGTCCAGCAGTAGACTGCGATAGGCTGAGTTTATTGATGATTATTATGTCATATCATGTCTTTTGAACACATTCAGACAAGTTAACCTTTTCACATCAGGTAGTAGACATACTTAATTAATGATCAAGTTCAAGAGCAGGCCCTATTCACCAATAAATAAAATTAACTAACAAAATATTACAGCATTTGAGTTTGTCTTACTATGCCAACAAGATCTTAATCTACCGTTACCACCTTCCGTAACTTCAGCCTACATAAAAACACAAAAATAATTAACCGATCAATACCTTTAATTATCCGATAAAAAATAATTACAATTCTATAATTAATTGGCTGTAATTTCTTTCGGAGTCATTAAAATAGTGTTGTAACACGGCTATAAATCAGGGGTAATCAAGCAGGCTGCTAATGTGAACGCTTTGAGCATTAATTGGCGAATTTCATAAGCTGTCGACTCTAAATTAATCAGTTACGACATTCGCCAGTATTACTTTAGTGCTGCGCAGAATTGATCGGATCGTGTTGTAATTGAAGTTGATTACACTGATGGGTTAATAGCATTGATAAACAGTGATAAGCTTATGTCACATTTGATAGAGTAGAATTTAGGAAGTCATAGATAATCTTTGGATTGGGATTAGGCGGGTAACATCAGCCGCATGCCCGATGACTGTTGGGAAAAAGTCTCCATACAGTGGGCCTGAAGATGGAGGCTCACCCAGAAAGAGATGGCGAGTTTGTAGCAGTAGCGGAACAGCAAAGGCTAACAAAAAAAAAACTTTTACATGTAAAAAATTACATGGTTGATGATCATCGCTCTGTGTACTGCACAACTAGACGCGTCACAATATCTATTCTATGTGAGTTATCCAATCTAAGACTCTAAGCGTAGAAAACAATAGCTCATCCACTGTGCTTACCAAATCAAGCCATCTACTGTGCATCTTTAGAAATTTTGTTAGTGCACAACCTGAGACTGGTTTGTCGAAGTGGTGATGCTTGGAGGAGGCCTATCTATATCCAGCAGTGAATGTCTTTTGGCTGAAATGATGATGATGATGAACCCGATGAGGCTCGTTTTCTATTTCACGACATCGATTCCTACAATGTGTACAATTTCTAGTGTGTTCAAGCATGCAAGTCCAATGATCATGTTAGAAACAAGTCTCGAATGAACACCTAAAAATTCAGGTAGGATTTCGATTGATGCGGAAGATAATAATTAAAAACATTACCATTTTATTACTGATGTAGATGGACTTACCGATAAGCTAATGGAAGGAAATGGCTCAATACAGTCTGTAGGTAACATGGTAGGAATTCACTGTCAGTTAGTAGCACACGCAATCCTATAAGAGGATATTAGGCAAAATAGCTCATTACTTATAAGCACGCAATTATGTTAAAATATGCCTGACACGGCTAATTCTGTAAGGACAGCCGGAATAAGTTAGGAGCCTTTAATGTACGGCATTTTATAGCATATCAGCTTGTCAATTGCGGTGTGTAAAATGTTAGAAGTAATGTAATTACTTACCAGTGATTTAGGAAGATAATAATGATTAGTTTTAAAATATGATGGACGTGTTAAAGTGTTTGTACAAACCCACTTACAAAATAAAAGCATTCATCGTTTATCATTATGTATTTGTCGCCAAAAAGGTTTTGGATTTTCAGTAAGTTCGAAACTTTTCATGTCTATCATAAATTATGACTTTTTTGATAATCGTATTTTTCTCCTCTTTTCAATGACCAAAACGGTTGCTTTACCGTGACAAAGCAACCGTTTCGGTCAATGCTTGTTCCTTCTTTGAATGATAAGACATATTTTTCCCTGCAGTTGGAGCCAAGCTGGTATTAACATAAACAACATTTTATAGCCTATCAATTACATTCACAAACAGTTAGAAATAATACTCCATAACACTCATTAAGAAAGCTAACCTCCCACGTTCGAACATTAAAACTATAGAGTTACCTCATTATATTTTGATTACGATCTGAGCACCAAAGTGAATACAGATTGTACACAAATTAATCCATCAAGCTACATAATCCGGCGGAGCGTTAGCGCGGCTTGTCAGGCGGCTTGTCAAGCGAGCTGGAGACTCACGTCAAACCGCCTGTCAGAATCATGACGCATGAGTGCGCCTACCGCGATGCGGCGGCTTCGAAAAGGATTTTTTCTCATTTTTTTTCGTACTCGAATGACAGTGTAATCCGTGAAACTGGAAACGGTGGATTATTATCGCTTTTTGGGATGCTTTTTATGCTTTGACCTTTTGTAGTCTTGTGTAACGCTGCTTTGAGGGTTTTAGTTTTTTTGCAGGAGTCTGTCGTCGATGGTGAAATGATAAGGGTGTTGTGTGATGACATTTGAAGGCTGATCTAGTTCAAAACATGCATGGTCTGTTTAACTATCCACGGTTAAGTTATCTAGGAGTTAGTTTCATACAAATGCTGTTCCATTTTTTTTACATGGATAATTTTCACAGATTAAATGTTATAATGAAGTAACTTCGCGAATGTTGTAAAGGTTTTATTTAATTTGATAATATCATAATTTAGGTCAGTTGAAAACCTTACATTCTCACAATCCAATCATTCTGAGAATGCAATTAAAAATTACATTCGCATTTAAAATGCATCACCAATTAAAATAAAAACATTACGTCAACATCCGACCGGCCGGATATCGTGTAGACGGCCTAAACCCCACCTTTGTAATCAGTTAATTAGCACTCACAACACAAAGAACCCTCCACACACGATACGGATTAACTTTTTATCATCTCATTTGTGACGTGACATAATCTGCGCTCGGCCGCAATCTGTCATAAATGTCACGCTTGTCAACTGTCATGGCGACGCCCTAGTTGGACCAATGTTGGAGCCAATGTGTGGAGTATTGTGTTAATGGTGTTAGATGATTTTGTTCCAACTTCTAGATACTGTATGATTGATGAGAAGGCTAGTGACTTATGGCTACCGTACGGAGCAATCAATTATTGCAGCGGTCAATTCGATGTATGACGGGTTTCAGTTATGGGTAATCAGAAACTGGAAAAGCCTGACAAAGTACAAAGTACCAACATGATAATAATTTATGGGTAATCAGAAACTGGAAAAGCCTGACAAAGTACAAAGTACCAACATGATGATAATAATAATTTAAAAATAAATTTATCTAAAACAAAAATAATGCACTTTGGACAAAGATTGCATAATCCATTAAATGTAAACTTGATTCATGATAATTACACAATAAATGAAGTATCCAATGTCCGTTTTCTCGGCTTAACTATAGACAGCAAGCTAAACTGGAAAGAACACATTGACGCACTATTAAAAAAATCAGTAGTCAAGCATTTGCTTTGTACCAACTTGCCCCATCAATCAACACTAATGTGTTATTATCGGCTTATTATGGACTTGTTGAATCTGTCGTAAGATATGGCATTATCTTCTGGGGCAACTCATCAAATAAAGATATGGCATTTAAAATGCAAAAGCGATGCATACGTGCTATGTTCGGTATCCAAAGTACTGAGAGCTGTAAGCCATTTTTTACAAAGCATAAAATCCTCACACTGCCGTCACTGTATATTTTAGAAATCACCTTGTTTGTAAGAAATAACCCCCATTTGTTTCCTCGAATATCGGACCTTGTAATACGAAATCGCAGGGATAATAGTAAACTTCGTGTTCAGCCAGCTAAGACAGCACTACTGTATAAAAGCGTTGTATGCAGAGCCCCATTAATTTATAACAATATCCCTATCTGTGTCAAAAAACTAAATACAGACCAGTTTAAGAAAACATTAAAAAAAATTCTGACAGGTAAAGCCTACTATAATGTCAATGAATTTTTAAATGACAAATCGCTCTGATATACTTACTGAATCTATTGTATTTGTTTTGACTAGCATGAATATTTATCAATTATTTTATTATTGTTATTATTATTTTGTTTTTAATCTAATATTAATGTAATTGTTATTTATTTTTAGATTATTTAACTTTGTATTTTTTTTTTTTTTTTTAATCTTATGGTCTTCCGACCTAATTTGTACACCAGCCATGGTCAAACATGTTGTGCCAAAGTATATCCTGTAACACCTGTAATAAACATCATAAAATGTATATTATCTACACATGTTTTTGCAAATAAATAAATCTGAATCTGAAATCTGAATCTGAACTTGCTTTTAAAGTTAATTTTGGAGTTTAAAATCATAGTACAGAGTAGTGAGCAGACAGACGTGGAGATCGATGCTCGTGTTTTCTTGGTTTATAAAATGCTACACGTCAAAAACAGGCATGATAATTATTTATTTATTAATAACTAACGTATACTAACTGTTTAATTACAAGAAAAATCATCAATAATACATCGGACTGTCAGTTTCAGTAGTATTTCAAACTTGCATTAACGAACACCGATACATTAATTTCATTTTCTAACAAAATTCGCGTTTCCCCGAATTGTAACAAGTTGCGTATGATAATTAGTAATAGATAGCATGTCTTCATATTAATTAATACACGAACACTTTTTATCATTCAATGTGATTGCTATTTTAATTTATTGACCGTGATTGTTCATAATTGTCGTGGACTGATGAAAAAATCTGTCGGACTTAATTATAACAGATTGTATTATTGGTTGTACGTGTTAGTTTGTCGTTATTGTTTCATAAATTATCATAATTACTCATTTATGTCTATTACTGTATCTATTGTAACTATTGCGATATCTGACGGATAAATTACAGACTTCTCAATTTCGCTGTGTAGTCAATGTCAATCGCTATGCATTTTCTAGGTGGAAAAAGCCAGCTAAAGTAATAACTTTAGCTGGCTTTTTCCATAATTGAATACAATTGTGACAATTAGTTGGAAAACATACATGAATTATTATAACTTATGCTATAACTTATCTCAGGATAAAATTAGGAATGAAATTATCCGGAAAAGAACCGGAGTTACCGACATAGCTTGCAGAGTAAGCAAACTGAAGTGGCAGTGGGCTGGCCATGTCTGTCGAAGGACCGATGAACGCTGGAGCAGACGTCGAGTCCTGGAGTGGAGACCGTGAATCGGCAAGCGTAGAGTGGGACGCCCCCCAGCTAGATGGACGGACGACCTAAAGAAGGTGGCTGGGTGGCTGGGGTAGACTGGATGCGGAAGGCGGAGGACAGGGTATTTTGGAGCTGTCTGGGAGAGGCCTATGTCCAGCTGTGGACTGCAATAGGCTGAGTTGAATGCTATCTCACGAATATGTGACCGTCAGTCTGTATATGAGTAGGTGTAAGTTCATCCATTTTTTTTAATTTGGATTCTAATATCCATTGATGGATATCTACTTGATATAGTTTTAATATACGTTGAAATGTAATTATTCAATCTTGAAAAGAATGGAATCATAACAAAATATTGTTATTAACTTTTTAATATGTCATACATAGCCTTTATTGTTTTAAAAATTTCATCATGCCACGAGAGTTAAATAAACATTAGGAACTAGTGTGGGAGTCGCATTAAATTCCATTTCTGCATCCTCACAATGGCAGTTGACTAATAAATATTAATTATTTAATTTTTATTCTTCATCGCACCTGTAATTAAAATAGAGGTAAAACATAAACATTATTTTTATAATTAAAGATTTATTGTGGAAATATAAAGTTAAGACTCAAAATAATTATGACTCAGGACCTCGAAACAAAAAGCCAAGGTTAGTTACTAAATGGGTAAAACCTACATCATAATTTAAATTTATTGCCCACAATTAATATTTATTTATACTTTTGTATGATGCATGTTAAAATAATTGTCCTAATTGGTGTAAAAATATCAACATAATCTTTTAATTCTGCGAATGAGTTGAATATGTATTGCGGTATTTATTTAATCGTGGTAGATATTTTAATATGGCTAATTACAGCACTTGTCTTGTCCTCATTGGTATTCAATGGCAACTTTTGCACTACATTGTTTTTCCTGGTCATGACTCTTTCATAAAAGCATATCCCCTCATTACATGACAGTCGGGGAAAAAGCCAGTTTTTGAAAGACGTTTAATTTTGTATACTTCAAATAAAATATGGTTGATATTAAACTAAAAGCTTTAAGCATTAACTGGTAAAACACTATCTTGTATCACAACCTATGTGTCCAATTAAATAGTCAAATTAACATCACCAGCTAAAAACACCAGCCTGTATCACCACGTAGGTGCCCAATAAACAAGATCATTACTGCCACAAAAATAAACGAGTACATCCCTAGTTATTAATGTGACCAATTAGTTGGTCGGCGGACGGATAAATAATTTAACGTGTCACGCGACGTGTTGCCGTGGCACGCTGTCACGCCGTCACGTGATCTCGTGACGTGGAATGACGGCGTGACAAAAATTAGGGTTATTGTATTTTAGAGGACGTTCATATTTTTGTTTGTTGTTTCGTTTTGATGTTTGTTTTTTGCATGAGTGTTTACTTGAAGGGTATAACGGTGACCTGAATAAAAAAACCTTGATAGCAAACTTACTGTTTTATTGGCAGTCAGTGAGGTTGCAAGAAGGGGTTTATTTGTCTAGGAAAAATGGTTTAAACCGCATAAAGACAATTACGCCAGATTTACCAGTTTTGATCAAATATGTAAAAATTAATGGTCCTATGATAGCAAAGGCAAGTCCAGTGACAGATATCTTAAATATGTTCCATCGTCATGAAAGCACCTTTAACAAAATACAGGATTGCAATAAATACCAACATTTTCTCATCCTCAAGCATTTCACCAAGAACATTAAAAAAAAATCTCGTAAGTATACATGCCTATCATCTACCACGTAAGGAAATAAGATCAGCAGCTGAACAAGAATTTCTACTGCACATTCTTTTGCCTAGTACAGTATCAATTCAGAAAGTTATCTGGACATGGACACTACATGAGTAGATAGACCACAGAGACCAAGCTGCATAGAATTTCACCGATGGAAACAGTACTGCAGGGCATGGCTGAGCTGTGCGTGATTTAAACCCCAACGTATGTGTATCTATAAAACATCAGGCTAACGTAGCCACTGCCACACAGTGATTGGGGTGCATAGGAAAAGCTCTATGAGTGATCTTATTCTTTTCAAAAGTTCAAAACACCTAAGACTGACAGCTCCACTACCAAACTTTATGAATGGCTAAACTTTGCACTTCACCTAAGCCTCACCTTACTTAAGCCGATAAAAACTAATCTAAATAAAATTGAGCCAGCCCAAAACTTTGCTGCCAACCTTGACGTTCAAGTTCAAGGCTTCTAGCCTTGTGTCCGGAGCCCATAAGATTAAGCCTTCATGGCTTAATTAGGGCTGCTTGCCGTATTTTCCCTTTGGCATGAAACTTCCTGCTGACCTGAAAACGCACGACTGTCAGTAAAGTCTCTGTCGAAGTGTGGTCTCTGACGAATATCTACTCTTACACTGTACACTATTACCATCATCCCATGGCTACCTCACCAATTAGTACCTGATGTTTATGTATCATTTCTTCAAGCCAGCTAATTAAACATGAATGTACAGACATGTCGTGTCGTCGGCTGTCCTATCAAAGGCGAGTCCACTCCTTTTTTGAGTTCATGATTCACACTAGTTACAGTAGCGTTAGGGTTGGCAGGTGTTCAAGTTGTTTTATTTGAATGTCTCTTTGGATTTTTCTGAACTGGTCTTGTGATTTAATTATGCGTGTTACTTATCTATCCATTTGCTTAGACTTGTTTTGTTATGAATGCACGTAAGCACAGGAACTTGTCTTAGGGTTCAGGGTCTTCAGCAAATAACTGAATTTAGAAACGTGTAAGCGAAATATTTAATTGATGATATAACTCTTTATACATAACCTACATACGATTAACCTATATACGATGTGGTACAGTCAACCGAATATCTGTCGAAACACTTGCACGAGAAATGAGAAATCCTTACTGCTACGACTTAAAGGCGCTGTCAACGTCGCATTGAGATCACTGGTGTAAGATTGACTATACCTACTTTTGTATTTTGTTAAAGCTGGCATCATTTAGAACTTGAGGCAACAAAAACATAGCAAACTTATTTTCAGTAAATTTTAACTTCAACTTTAAGCCTTAAGTCTTAAGACTAAATTCACACACATAAAATAATATGACATTCAGCAACCCTACCCAGGTACCGTTGTATGACGTGACCGAACGGTTGTCAGCAGTATGAGTGATGGCGTGCCGCGTCGACGTTACCACCTGATTTATTACTTCCGAGCCCCACCCCCCGTACCGCGACCCGCACCCCGCAACCACCCGACGGTACAGACAGCAGTGGTGTCGACATTATTGAGCAAATATGTGAATTCCTTTTTGATTGGTTTTTAGATGTCTAGTTTATTTTTTCGAGTATTTTACATTGGTTGGTCTTGAATAGGAGACATGCATAGCTATAAGTTTTTCGGCGCTGTGCTGGGTCAGAGGGTTGTGCAAGACACAGCAGTAAGTACCTGAAAATGAGTAATTTATGTGTCACTTTTAAGTTTGTAAGTTGCTCTGTACAACGTCTTGGGATTCTTTTCTGTAATTTTGTGCATGTAAACTTAAATAAATAAATTAAAAACAACAGCAGGCATAATCAGAAATTTTCTTTTCTACTATACTTGTCCGAATTTGTCTCACATTAGCAGTTTCTGTTTTTGGGAGTTCTAGCAGCAACGGCAGCGTCAATAATTAACGATGATGATGATGAAGCATTTAATAATCCATAACTAGTGTTTAAATATTTAGTAGTCTCTCATCTCTTCTAATGTTCTTCGCAATTACTGCAAGTAGTTGATACAGTTTTTTTGTTCCCACGTCGACGCCACATAGAAATAATTACATACATATACACATATTTTCACGCCACGTTCCAAACAAGGAACTGTAATTACGTTGAAATAATTATGTGGTTGAACTTATAACTGTTACCAGAGCAATAAGGTAAGTAAGGGCTAATGTAGATTATCAATTTTCTGGTTTTACTGTAATAATGGAGCAACTATCTTTTGTGGAATCGTTCAAGTTTAATCAAGTGTAGAAAGCATCATAAAATTCCGCACCTAAGTAGTACAGCTTTATGTATGCGCACCTTTGGTGTTTCCCAGCTTGAAATAAAATGCTCAATCTCTTTCTGAGTGATGGTAAAAGCAATTATTTTATCAGGTTTTAAAGGCAATCCTAACAATATCAATCATTCATGCGATAGCATTCGGAAAAAGTGCCAGTGTTATAATTTCAGCGTTAGCATCCTTCTTCAATATGAACCGTTATATACACATTCACAACTTAAAACCTGACGTGTTTGTCTATAATATTATTTTGCTTAAATCTGAGACTAAATTAAATATTCTGTGAAACATTTCTTCTTCATGTCCTTGTTTGCACTCAGTACTCATCTGATGCAGGTGTAAGAACGCTTCCAATGTCATCTGTCGCGGTACAGCATGTCGTGTCGTTAGTTTTCCTTGATTTCAGACGGCGCTGCATTTCATCAGATGTCGCCGTTTCAATCTAGATTAAAAGATCGTGCCTGTCTACTTTGTATGTTAGTCTTGATGTGTCTGCGTTGTTGATTAAATGTCAGTTTTTGTTTGGGCGTGTGAATTGTACAAATGTTGTGATTTCTCTTAATTTATTTTTTTGGTTGGTTGGTAGTTTGGTAGTTGGCATTTCTTGGGCATTTTAGTTGGTCAAGGGCAAAAGCCCTTGTTGTTGTTTTAGATAAAAATCTAACTGGATGAAATGTTTAAGGCATTCTACACTTGATAAAACACGAAATCGGCAGCAAAGTGGTTGACAATTTAACAATGGCCATTGTAGTGAACTGCTGTGGTTTATGTAATATCGTTCCGATCTTCCTCTTCTTCTTCCAGCCTTGGGTATTTAGGAACTATATAGGTACCTATATTTTTTTAAATATTCACTCTGGCATCACCATTGGCCTAACATTTCAAATTCATACTTTCACAAACAAAACCAACACTATCACATATATCTTTAAATTCTTAAATCACGAAAGCAAAATAAACTCTCTGTAATGCAATAAGTTTATCAACACTGGAATAGTCAGCGTTAACTAAGGCCCGCTGTAAACTTCAGTACAACCATCCTCCACCGCATATATCATTCTGTTTTATGAATTGTAAATTTTACGTTATATAGTCTTTAGTGGGCCATATTTCAACTTGTATTAATGTCTCGCCGCCGGCGGCAGGGTTGAACGTAGGGTGTATTTGATATTCTTGACATTTGTTCTGTTCTGATATTGAAATAATAGGGATGGCAAGTTTTATTGGTCCTTCCTTACTGTTCTATATTGATGGTTCTTTCGTGATTTTATCGATAAGAGTTATTAGTATAATCGCAATGACAAGAAAGTTTTCAATTTGGTTTTATGTTAAACAGGAGCTACAAGCGGGTCACTAGATTCATTTTGCTGTCATTAGTGCGTTTCTCTTAATAATTAATGTATTCATAATGAAATGCAAATAGAGTAATTTGTTTGACATGTTTTATTTAATTTAAATATGAAATTTTAATTAATGTTGATAGGATTTATTCTAAATTAGCTTTAAAGTGTTAATTTAAAAAATATGTTAATATTATGGTGATTATGTCATTTGGTTTAAAATGAATAGGCTATCATTATTATAAATCTATGCAAAAATTTAATTAATTTTTTCTTCATTTAAAATATGGGTAACATCGTAGTACAAAATGATTAGCATTGGAGCTGATCATTACGATTTTTTATTGACGATGAAATGTAATGCGTGTAATGTGTTCAGTGTAGGCGAAAAAAGTCATCACTTTGATATTGAAAATACAAGGAAATACTCGAAAAAATACAATTATTTTCATATCGTAAAATTCCACATTAAAATCATACCATTTATGATTCAAAGCAGATTACCTAAATATAGAGAAAACAAGAACCTGCCATAAATAAATAAACGTCGATGATGACGACGACAGTCTCTGTATAAATAACGAAATATAATCTTTGATTGAAGATTTATAATTATCTGACGTAGACACATCGCCAGAAGATAAGATAATAACTATTTCTTAATGAGATTAAACGAGCGATTAGAAAACTTTCATATTAATTTGAATAGATAGGGGATAATATATTAAAGATATTGCTGTTAAGATTAACATAGTGACGACACCCACACATGGTACAATTCAGCGTGGGTCTGCTTCGTTTTATAATTATATTGTTGTGTTAACATAGATGATCACAAATCACTTGCCTACTCTTCTTAGAAATGGAATGATGATACTTCAATGTGTTTGAAAGCTTGTATGTAATGTATAGCATTTTGTTACAGTACAACATCCAGTGTCAACCTAGTGTCCAGTCATAATCTCCTTATTGGTCTCTTAAAATTCATTTTTCGGCTTATCTTACAGTTAAGAAGATTTTTATCTTCCTAGAGACTTATCTATCAAAAATTGGAACTGAAATCAATGAAATAAACCGGACATGTGCGAGTGGGTCTCGCGGCCTGAATTTTAATTTTTCACTCGTCCAAGAAACCGCAGACCTCTCAGTATTTGATATTAACTTCAATTTGGGACCTTTACTCATTCTTAAGAAAGAAGGTTTTTACAGACACTGACGGACGAAAAATTATCCTGTAAGGGTTCCGCTTTTTTTCTTAAGAAAATCCTACAACCAGTCATTATAAAGTTATTATTATTCTATTCACAAAATGGACTTTATTGCTGTCTGATTCTGATATATAAAAAAATATAGGTATATTCTAAGTGGGACAGTCACGAATCAATTTGTTTTTCTACAGTGCATTATTTGTGTGTTGAATGATTTATCATGATTACCGTCATTTGATTAAGAAACTACACAGGAGCTTACCTCGACGGAATGTAAGCAGGATGATGATATTTTATCTTCATTAATCTGACGCCAAATATATTGGGAAAAGAATATTCCCTTGTTTAATTTCTTGTTGCATTGAGAAAGAGTTTGGAGGTTACTGCTTCTGACATTCAAATTAATAAAGTCAACAGATGTGTGAATGATTTATTGTAAGGCTGATATTAAAAGCTTTTTCTATAAGCTTAAAGCAGGTCGTTAATTAATATTCTCAAGCATAATTATGTATATAACGGCGCAGATAGCCCTTTAGCCAGAAATGGTCATGGTGTTAGTGGTTCAGCATCTTCAATATCATCAGGATTGGGCCGGAATAAAACAGTTTTTCGTGGTATTGGTACGACAGCGGCTTTTTGGCATCACCATCATCTCCTGTCATTAGAAGGTAGCCCCCATGCAGCCATTGATGCGATGCTCTGCTAGAGTGACTGTCACAAGCCAATGTCACTCCTATCCGACTCGGTGATTGCAGTAACTTTGTAACAAAATTACACGGTGCCACTTTTCACGCCGTGATATAGTATTTGTTATGCCTCCTTTTAAGTTTTTATCTCTTAATATCTTTAGATTTTTATTCACCAGGTTATTTTTCGTTGTGTTCTTCAGTCTCCCCTTAAACTATTTTAAGTGTAGCTTTTCTGGAAAACATGGCTTGGTCATGTTTTTATACTTATATTGCATTATTATGTTACTGTATGTAACTTAAATCTCTGCCCACCCTGCAGGAACACCGACCCACACTCCGTAGGTGGGATACATTGTTAAATCAACAACCGAACACATCTTATAAATAAATTAAACACAAATCACGTCCGAACCGAAATTAATGCGCCCAACAAACTTACGATGAGCGATACAAAGCTTAACACATGACAGTTACCATTAATAATATTTACCTGTGATTGATCGATCCCACATCGATAAAACTCGAATATCAATCGATAAAAATCGTTACAACTAGTCACGATAACACATTCGAATTTTTAAAAGATCACGAACCAAATTAACAGAAATATCAATTAATCATCCTATAGGAGCGATGAAGATTTTATATCGATGTTGCGTTTAGTCGATTTAAATCGATTGTATCGGTAAACGATATAAATAATAGCGATTAAATGGGCCGCGGTCGCTACGGGGTACTTTTTTCCATATAATTCATATCGCCATTAAGGCTGCTCTAATAATATAATGTAAATTATGATGTCCGTTGTGTTGTGAAGTACCAATAAACTTATACCTAGGGGTATCGAGCTGGAATTGCATGTCGCAATAAAAACCGTAATAATATTATCACGAAGGTGCCCACTTGGTGCTGCAAATAGACTGCAAAATCCCATAAACTTTAGATAAGTGCTCATATACACGAGCGGCACGTTGCCAGCGGCAGAGGTAACTGCAGTCGTCGACAGAGGCAACTGCAACCGTAGACGCGTGTGGCTGCAGTTGCCTCAGCCGCTATTACAGTTTATGGGATTTTGCAGTCTGTTGCCTCTGCCTCCAAAGCATGGTAGCAAAGGCCGGGGGAGAAACTTTGCTCTGATAGTTTATTAACCAACAGATAGAAAACTACTCAAAACGGCCACATCGTAGAAAATGATAATTAAATTTGGTAACCTTCGTAAATTTCCCATTACCCCATAAAGACGTAAAAAAACTAGCAACCCTAGCTTGTAATAAACAACTTTTGTGTGGAAGGCAGCTCCGGCCGATTCATAAATTTAGCGCCGCGCCATTTTGTTTTATGTACGATATTATCTATGTGCACGCACCGAAGTTGTCACGCTCTTGGCTAACACGTGTTCTGTAACACGTTGCAAGACAATGGGAGAAAATTATGTTTGTAGAATTATAGCTGGACTGCTGGAAATGTTGGATCTGCTTGGGTAGAAATGTGGGATTGTCGTTGACGTGCTATTTACCGATGTCCATGTCAGGATAACAAGGATAACAGCAGTAGTATATGCTGCTGATCATCCGCCTCATATGTATGTTTAAGTTATGATAGCTACAATATGGCCAACACAGATTTTGTTCATAATTATGTCATTTTAAGTAAGTGATCCGGCTGAGAATCAATTTGTTGACATAGCTTACAGAATAAGTAAGCTGAAGTGGTAATTAGCTGGCCATAGAAGCCGTAGAACCGATGACCGTTGAGGTAGACATGTCTCGTGTGGACAGCGGCAGTGGAGACCGCGAATCAGCAAACGTAAGGTAGGACGCCCTCAGGCTAGACGGAGCGACGATCTTTGCAGGGTGGTTGGTAGCAGCTGGACGAGAATTGCCGAAAATTGAGTTGAATAGGATAGGCCTATATCCAGCAGTAGACTGCTTTAGGCTGATGATGATCATAATCATAAAGTTATTCGAAGTTAGTAAACATGAACTATATATATATTATATATAGGTACGTAGAAACCTTAACCTTCTCTTCCTACCAATTTGTACGCCACGATATGCGGCTGAACATGTTAGAACTTTTCTGTATCCCACTATTATCCAGCATGCGCACCATGTACACCATGTTTAAGCAAATAAAATTTACTTACTTTATCACGCTAGCCGTGAGGTATGTTATATATGCAAAATGATACAAGGAACAAAAACAAACAATGGAAGGAAGTCATCATCGCGTCTTCATTTTATCACTTTATTATCTCTTAATACCCTTTTATGACATGTCTTAGCAATCTAACATGTGCGCATTACCCACAAATGCCGTGTCACGTCTCTGTCTGAAACGAATAAAAGGAAAATCGTAAGTGCAACATATCCATTGCAAGTTAGACGTCAGCAAGGAAACGGGCTGTCATGTCTGACGTGTCTGCACGTTATACTAACGGCTAGTACACTGTCTAACATTACATCTTTCGAACAAACACGCTACTATCACGTGCTCCCATGCATTACCAATGGTACACTTGTTGATATAGGAACAGTGTAAAAGAAAAAGTAAGAAGCAAGAAAGCTACTACCTACACACAATAAATAAATCGTCATACGTAATTACACAAAAACCAAACAATCCATTATAAGATACCGACCAAAGGAAGGCATTAACATAATCAGACACATTCGTCGAAATAATGTATGTAAAGGGTTTTAATGAAACGTCCCCGAGCGAGCTTGGCGGGTCATGAAATAACTATCATTAAGACCGACACGATACGAACGATAATCATCGGCTTCGGAGCAAAAAGCCATAGCATCGAGTCCGATGCAAATTGCATACGCCATAAATCAACTGGTTAATCACCGTGGTGTAGTACGTAATAATGAGATTACTTGAAAAAATTACAGTGCGCGCTAGTCCACATGAGAATGATAGTCTAGACGCGTACAACGCTGATGATACTTTTATTGCGAGTAATTGTTGGGAGTTGCATGCAAATCTAATTGTTTGTTTCTGTGAGTGGAGATGGATGTAGGTTTTTCTAAGATATATTATGATTTGAATTGAGGATAGTTGATTTTTGAGGATGATTTTGTTGATATTTATAAAAGTAGGACTGTTTTTTGTGAAATAACCACAAATAAAAGAAAACTATTTAATGGATGCCGACAAAAGACGATTAAATAAAATTACAAAAAACAAACACCACAATCGAAAAACAATTATGCAAATTGACACGCAATAACTTTGAAGACGAAGATTATCCAAATCACCTCGACCAGTTTTGCAATCAAAAACAAATAAAAGATAAAAGACACGAACTATTAAGAAGTAACAATCGTAAAACATGAACTTAACGCTATTGAAGTGAAACAAAACGCCAATCGTAAAGACGGTGAAGATGTAAGAGGCGATAATAAGATATCGAATGCGGCCAAAGAATTTATAGTCGAAGCTAAAAGAACGGTCGATGACGATAATTCACCGCATACAATAAAGAGCGCTATTGATCTTTCAGAAAGCGAATCGGCTCGTAACAGAACAAAACACGCTACCGCCGAATGTCGCATAAATCTTTATTATTGCGGCAACAAGCTTATAGTCAGTCGTTTCAGGTACTCAAACCGGATCCCAGCCAGTATAAACTCACGACTCGAAGCATTTTTTCGCTCAATGAAATATGCCACATCGCCCCCGGCCCAGAGGAAGGAAACCCATAAATAAATAATAATACAACCATTTATATTACCAAAGGGTTTCGCCCGACGTGTCTATTATCATCTGAATTGTTTAAATATGATAATGTATCAAAATAACAGGCAGCCCGTTCGCGGCCGCGACTTCTGTTCCAACATTATCATAAAGATTCACTTAATAGACTGTTTCTAAATTATTATAGTGCTCTGACACTGCTTTATGGCCGGCAAGATTACGGTGTTGACTTTTTGCTTGAATACATTATTTTGTGTATTGGACGGAAATTCCATGGGCTTAAATTACACAGATTTAGTTTCACGCGTTTAGATCGGCGATATCGCTCGTTAGATGATTCTAACTACGCCACCAATAAAAAATTCTAATCGAGAACCATTAGGGAAATAATCAGCGATCAACATTCATGATTCGGTCGTAACTCTTTTTGGGAGTAAAAAAATGCTTTTGAGACTGCAACGTAATAACGGAACATGTAATCATATTCGCAGATCAAAATCAAATTTAATTATCACCATCCGGCCGCTCAGACGGTTTAAAGCTCGCAGGCTATGTTTCTGTATTAAAGACGCAGTATAAAAGGGTAATAAAGTAACCCTAATAAACCCCGAAACGCACTGAGCTGCCTCGCAATAACCGTACGTAGACTAAACAAATGATTTTCTCGATAATAAAAACTTCACAATAAAAACGTTCACGAAATGTCGGTCATTAAGTGTATTTACGCAGCGAAACGGATATAGGGGCCGTAAAAATGTAGAGCGGCTTATTGAGACGTTGGCAACGGTCTCGCCGCGAGATCCGACTTAATCTATGGCCTACACGCCTCAGCGGGCTAATTCGGGACATCGGACGGCACCCCGACGTAAGAAGATTATACTTGGCTTAAAATTTTCTGACAAATTAAAATTTCAACTCGAGGAACCGAGAACAATATTATCAAGATCGCATAAAGAACGTGCGTCCTTTGTATTCCATATTTACGAGCGTTGCGAAGGAAAAATCGTTTAGGTAAACACGAGGGCAATAAAAACAAGCGGGCGTGCAATTCGCATTCGTGAGCAACGAACGTGAACAGTATTTAAAACCACAATTTATTCAGTTACTTTATCGTTAACACATGAGTTTACACTAGCCGGTAGCGGCCAATTAAGTCGGTTGAAAGGCGAGGCAATAATAACTTTATATGGATTAACTGTGTCAGATGCATTTAGAGATATAACGCGGAGCAGTCTATCGCGGGCTGGCGGCGTGCCTGAGTCCGCTTCAAATGCATAAATTATTGCTCACGGTGAAATTTCACTCAGGGTTGTACCGCCTTAGACAGCAATGGCAATTAATATATTTCTCGATAACAATGACGATAAAAACGTCGTTGAGCCGTATCGAGCGGAAGGCGAACCAAGCTTAAAGCACAACGCAACAGAAACCCATATTTATAGTTCTATTGTTGTACACACAAGCGCTTTTTGTTGTTCAACTCCAAACACGAACTGATGCTATTGAAATCTGAATTGTTATTTCATTCATAATTTATCACTCTATCGACCTTTGTATTTAAATGTCTAGAAACGAATTTCATGTGGACAAGCTGAGATTAATGCGGTCGGGACCCTCGACTGATTCATATTTTTCATTATGCGATGATTTGACACAAAACATGCTCGTCATCGCACTGTTTTCTATTAGGGTGTCGGTGTAGAATTTGGAAGCCTTAGACCAGATTTGATAACAATGTCTATTAAATCTTACTCGATATAATTCAGAACTTTCGAAGTTGACCAAGTTCGATATATCATTTATTTAATTAATGTTTATTTTAAAATACGAGTAATCATCGTGTTAATCGAGATTATGATCTGGCCGTCCCTCACGTTCAGCGGTCGCAACTAAACGCATGGTACCAACAAGGCAATAAATTCGAAGCCAATCGCCTTATGATTTCCTGCGGCCAACAATGCGATAGTTTGTCAGTTCTAGGCAGTTGTTAGGGCGCGTGGGCGTGGAGGGCCCGTCATCAATCACGCGCCGTGACTCTTTCAACCTGCCGGCGAGGGGCACGGGGGGGCGGTGGAACAGGGCTGCTACACACATAAATTATGCCCCGTTTTTGTCCGACTGTCGGCTGGAGACAAAATTTGTTAGCGACACTGTTAATTAATTACACGTTTCCATCCTATTAAAGAATCACCACACATTATTTAAATTTTATTATAATTTATTTGATGCATTTATCATTTAGATTTAGAAATTTTGTTAATATTCAGTTGTAAAGTTCTGTTTTTATAGATAATGTTAATGATGTTGAATAATTTATCGTTTTGCGAAATTACTTTGGTAAATTAAAATGTTTTAATTTATGGTTATGTTTACAGTTCGATAATTAGGTATTAAAACTTGGGTTTTAATTACTTTTCACTATTAAAAAAAAACTCAATTCAATCAATTTAAGTTATTAATAATATTATACCCAAACATTATAACGAACTAATTAATTTATATAACTTTCCATAAATTATTTGTAACACACTCATCCTTTCTCAATTTTTTGCACTATCATTTTCTAGATATTCCCTCAAACTAAATACAATTCTTCTGCTAACCCTAGTAGTAAACAGACATACTTGATCATAGTCAGTGTCGGCACTGTCTGACGTTTTTATACAGCCTCTGTACGATGGATCGACACTGTCAGGTGCTTTCGAAAAATTGCCTGCGCGTTTAGAGCCCTTCGCTATATTTGTGGAAGGAACTAGATTACCTACTTCTGATGCTAGGAGACAAGGATAAGCAAGACTCTTGTTTTTGTATGTTTTACCTTCTATTTCTTGGGTTTTTATTTTGATTGACTTAGGTCTGTATCTGTATTGGCATTACTCAACTCTGGTCTGCCGGTAGCTTTCTTAATGCTGATATCTACATGTTTTATTCACAGTCAAAGTCAAATCATTTATTTCAAACAGGCACATAAAAGACCCTTTTGCAAATCAAATTATGTATTTGTTAATTAAGTATTGCTTTGAAATCACATAATTGTAGAAGTTGTAATAACAGGCGTACTGTAACCAACCATATAAGCATTAGGCATATTACAACCATTTTTTTGGTTCGTATCGTTATCGAGCCCCTATCATTGTATCATACAATCTCTCATCAGCTTTCAAAGCGATTAACTATTTCATTATCTACCACTAACTTATTACTAAGCTAAGCGTAACAAAAGGAACGTCTTCCGCATCAATACAAACGCGCAACTCACACAATACCATTAAAAGGAAAGCTTTAAAAAAAATTCAATACAAAACACGTTTAAGCTTCTTTTTATCCAAACACAATGAAAGATTAACAGGCACGTCAAGGTGAGAGTAATGAAGTAAGTAATGCGTTTGACAGCGAAGCAGCATCCTTGGTACATTGTATTGAATATTTTAAAAGAGCGCACCCGTTTTGGGAATTAAGGGCTAGAATTGGCGATACGGAAGAGGCTGCTTCACATAATAGATGTTTTAGTAATACAAATAATGGATTTGATTTGGCTGTCTGCTTTGATGACGTACTAAATAAATTATAGTTTTGTTACGATTGCAATCTGCAGAATTTTTATAATGCGATTATTATGGGTATTAGCCAACAATAAAACGCAGACAGAGCCACCAGTAGGTAGACAGACGTCTTTAAAAATAAATCACTTGCAATAAAAACCAAAAAAGTATCTACTTACAAATTCAAAAAGTTGGACAATAAATTTTGGTTAAGCAAGGGTAATAAAAATTTTCGCCGCAATATATAAAACGGAAAGACTAAACACATGAACGAGCGAACATCCTTTTAAAAAGGGGTGAACCGCACAATGCTCGTTGTTTCACTGTGGAAATTAAACATTTGATTTACTAGACACATCCGCAGACGACGTGACATCCCGTGGGAACGACCCTAAATTTATTCACATACATTTCCCTTTAAAAATGTTCAACAAGCATTTCGCATTACGAAACTGTCTGAGTTATTGGCCACTGAATCTCGCAAGTCTTGTCAAAACATTTTATGCCACCTTTAACACTATATTTAAAATCTTAATTGGTATTATTAAATCGCAAGCGTGGGTCGAGGAGCAAGCCATAAAACTTCAGAATGTTTTCGACAACAAATTAAAACGATCCTTAATGATTCAGACGTTAATGATTCAGTCAAAATTCCAAATATGTCTTCTTAAAGAAACGATCCTATCGAGATCTCTGTCCGGCTATAAAATATTTTTATTTATTTCAATGGCGCTTTGTAAGATGTCAGATATAATGAATATATTACCAGTAGCACGGACGGGATATACTTTTTAAAAGGTAATTATTTAAAGAAACGATCTTCGTATAGCGATAAACAAGGCAGATAACAATACATCTCCGACAGCGTTCACGCATTCCGTATCCCCATCCATTACTGTTTCATCTTCAATAACACGTTTCTCTGAGGCAGGGACTACTCGTTGATTGATTTTAGAAAAACCAACCTTATCCACATGAGCCTAAAGTTCAACAGTTGATACAATTTCATCGGCTTTGTGTGTGCGCTAACTCTTTCATCTATCATAATCGTTCATGCTGAAAACAATCAAGATTGATTTTTTTCTCACTCTAAATCGGACTTTAGCGCTGTTGTTTTAGATGAAATTTTCGCTTGACGATGTTGAACTATATCTGTTGGTAGCTAACCACTGTCGGAGGCGGCGGCGGCGTAACGAAGGGACCCACGGATCGTGGAAAATGACAAATGACATCTGCCTACCGCCTGTCAAATAACGGACAGATAATAAATGACCCTGATTGTTTATCATCAAATATCGCATATATCATTATCGTGTACGCGCTAGGAGTGTGGGGAGGGGGAAGTATGATTAATATTGTTTGGTTTATTTTGAGACGGGCCCGTAATGCGAACACTTCGGGGGTGAGTTTTAGCGTTGTCATTGCGGGTTGATTACTTTAATGGTGGTTATTACATTTTTGTTGTATTTAGTAGGAATTGATAATGATTAATTTGCTGAAAGCTTAATTTAGTTCTGGTTTTAATTTGTATAGGACAATGACAAAGAATCAAAACTGAAAAATTGTAGCAACACATCTATAAGGTAAGTAGTCCAAAATATTCTTCGCCAGTTTCCGTCTCATATTCTCCATGTTTGCGAAGAAATAAATTATTTGATTTGGTTTTTGTGTTGTATGTTTTAATTTACTTGAAAAAAATGGCACAAAGCCAAGCTTACTCATCCAGATACTTCATTAAAACCGTAAAACAAATTTCCATATACGTACACCATATCAATCAAGCGGAACTGTCTCATGCAATTGTTTACTAACATGCTACCCAACATTTCCGTGACAGTACACATTGAGTACAACCAGCTCCTGGCTCAAAACCCAATCTAAATCCACTCTTATTTCAACATCCTTAAGGTTCCTATCAACTTTGTGGGCGAGTTGTTGGTCTGGACAGGCGGTTGTCAAGTGACACCGAGCAAGCGTGAGTTGATTAATTCAGGCCTGACCTGCCTTCGATGTTTCTCGTGCCTTGGGAGTCGACTGGTAATGAATGGACGCATGTTCTGATAGACTTTAGTTCGAAGTCGGATGGACGTTTAGATGTGTGGTATGCAAACACGCCAAGACTGTGGAAGCAATTATTGTCGCAGGTATGGGTAGGAAATCGTGGGAGATTAAAAAGTACTTATTTATAGGTAACTTTTGATATGAGTAGGAAAAGCAGTGATTCTATGTTAGCAATAGGTAAATTAATCAAAAATGTTGATTTGATTGCAATAGTTGATTTATGTATAAATACTAATAATTATCAAATTACCTGACAAGTTTAATAAATTATAGCTAAGAATGCAGTACATATTAATCTAAAATGTATAAATAAATCGAGAATGATATTTTCTTAAACAAATTAATATATTTCATTAGAGATCCACGATTATTAAATCTGAGTTGGGTTTCTTAATATAAATCATCTGAACCATTTGAAGGCCAAAATCAAATTAATAGTTATATTCACAAAACTAAAGAAACTAATCTCAGAGATAATTGCTAAAGCATTTAAATCTCTTTCAAAAATCAAGAACAGAGTTCTCCCTGGCACCGGTAAATCATTTTTCATGAAAACCACCCCATAAGGCGATACGTCAAAATCAGTGTTCGTGTAAATTTCGCTCGACGCCGCACACCATTCAAGGTGGCTTTAAGTTATCGACTCATGGCTGGGGGAGAGGCGATTTTCAGACGGAAAATATTCAGGGATATTTTGTAATTCGTTTGAATTACAAAATATCCCTGAATATTTTCCGTCTAGGTCTTCATTACCGTGATTAACACAAAACACACCGTGATACCGTGATTATACACAAACTTATTTAAAAATGGGACAGAAACAATGTTAAAATTTCTATCAGATAATATTGTAACTACAACTTTTCGGGAGGTAGTGAAACCAGTTCTTAATCTAAACTAAATATCTGGTAGTTAGGCAGTAGCACGTAACTATACAGGGTGACAGGGAAACTCAACGTATTCCTTGTAGGCGTTATACTAGAGGTCATTAGTAAAAAAATTAGTCCAATTAACTAGGGCTCCAAACTGGATGGTTACCGAGCTGTGCCGGTTCTTCGATTTTTAAGAAATTTTCTGAGTTGTTACCAAAAACAATTAATTATGAGAAAAAACTACTCCATTCCAAACATTTAATTGATACTTTTCTGAAAGTTGAAAAATGAGTGATCATTTTAAAAAAAATGCTTGCAAAACTTACATAGGTAATCTCAGAAATAAATGGTCTTTAATAGCATTTTTTTTATTTTTTAAGCATCCAGTTTTAACCTTTAGTTCACTGGACTTAATTTGTTGCTAATGACCTCCAACCCTTTTCAAGGAATACGTCGAGTTTCCCTGTCACCCTGTATACACGATAATCAATCGACAAAAACCTAAGGTCATTAAAACTTGTAAAGTTGAAACAGTAGTTACATCACATAATACTGCAAATGCAGTAAACCGTGAACAGTTTCAAGAAAAAAACGTGTAACTCCAGCATACTTTGTTACCACTCCCAAAACAAATGGTCATTACTGTCGCATTAATACACGTGTATAAAGAACTAAGGTCAAAAGTCATGAGTCTGGTACATGAGTAATAACAGGGATATAAACTGTAATATACCATAATAACCACATTAAAGGTGGTAACCTCAATTACCTTAATCGTCGCCGGTAACATTGTTAAGGACAACATTGTCAGGTATTACACAAGAAAGTAGTGTGACTTTTTTTAGTTTAAATCTAGTAGATGGAGAACTCTTATCATCATTTTCTATATTCCATGAAGAGTTGGTTTTAGAAAGGATTTTTACTGTGTTAAGTTCTGGGAACTTGCAACACTTACCGTCATCTAAGATTTAGATTTATGCGCAATATATTGACAAAGCTATGGTAAAACCTTCTCTCTTTTTGAAGTCGGTTAAATATGCTTGCTCATGATAAACAAATACGCAATTAAATCGTTTGCCAAGTCCTAATCAAATACTTGCTCTATAAAATTTTATATTGCGTCAAGATGATTGATATGTCCAAAAATATTAATATGAAAGTCATGTCCCACATCAGGAGTCTATAAATTGTACCAGCGCATTAATTTTCAGAACGAACAGTAAGCTTGATAAATGAGTGTCGGAATTTCAAAGGGGCACAATGGAGATCTGACCCGAGACGGATCGTTAATCAAAAAATGTCTATGACGTCAAGGTGAAAGAGCGAGGAAATTTGGAGGCGGTAAGGCTGATATTTTATTTAAAAGGTTATTAAGAAAATGTGCCTATGACGTAGCTGAATTTAAGGTCAAAGAAAATGTAAAGGAAAATAAAACTGTTGAAGTCAAATGAGGCAGTAACAGCATAATAATTACTCATGACCGTTTTCACTAATACTAAGCGACGCCTAATATTGCCTAATAAAAACACACTGTTAGATTTTCAACGCTTGACTCATAGCCTTATATAAAATCTGTTGCAGTATTTTTCGTTCACTGTTAGACCCGACAACTTCAACCCAAAGACGTCTGACGATTCCAATGTCTTTCTCATTTGTACTTCTATGTAATACTTTCAAAACGAATATGCTCTGCAATGATTATTTCCTTTTCTCCCCTTACTAACCCTCATCCATCTTCTCCACACACATTCCCACCTCTTCTAACTATAATGGGATCAGTTTCCACCTCTGTTCTACCCTCCATGTCGAACCGATCACTGTCAAGACTAATGCGATTAGTGACTGCAAGTAAAGTTCGGTTCTATGTGATAATGACTCGGGAATTTCTTTGAATGATGTGTCAAAATAAGATGTCTTGTTTGATGTATGATGTGTGAGGTTTAAGGAGTTATTGGCTTTGATTAAATCTGGTTGATACTTGAAGAGAAATGTGTATAAATTGAAGGAATAGAAAGAGAATTTAAGAATAATATTACAAGTGACGTGGAAAGACAGACTCATCATTCTGTAGCAGGAATTATGTTAGGATAACTTCATCCCTATGCAAAATAAGATCCATTAAATGCTTCATAGAATTATAGTTATACTAGCTGCGCCCCACGGTTTCACCCGCATAGCTTTCGATCCCGTGGAGATATCAGAATAAAAAGTAAGTAGTAGTAAGTATCCTATGTGTTAATCCTGGTTATATACTTTATTAAGATAATGTTTTATAGGTTCCTTTCAATCGAAGAAACATGAAAGGCTCACATACATATTAAACTGATACTAACAAAGAGCTACTAGTCTTGTACGCATCCCACAAACGATCTCATTAATACTCAATACCAGCATATTTGATTGTTTAACCACAAAACTCATTTCGAACAGATACTCAAATGCAAATTCAGCCCATCAAACACAGAGCATCAATCCTCAAAGGCATCCGATACAGTCGAAACCAACTCCAATATCGATCATTCGAATCGTGAAACTTCAATTGATAGTATTGACTTTTTACGAGCGAAATAGAGTTCTCTTTTATTTATCGATGCCAAAGTTTCCTAGAAAATCGTTGTTACACAGCAAACAGGATGCGGAGCGAATAAAGTCGGACCGGATACGAAAATCTCTCCATCGACAAATTTATGCAGTTGTAAAGGCAGATTTATACTTGAAGAGGCGACGTGTGAAGCCATAGAGACTCACGGACACGTGGGAGAACGAACCAACTTCAAACGCATCGTGAATTTCATGACAAATTGTTGTCTGCGTGAAGTTTATGTTTTGTGTGTTTTACTCGTATTAAGCGTAATGTTTGTCTAACTGGACTTGAATTTATAGTCTAACTTCTTGGAAGAGTATTGTTTTTACTGTTATGTTTCTAGTTCGGTTTTTGTTGTACTAGAATTATTATGACAATTGTTGTCTTTTCATGTTCATGCTGTATTTTGTTATAATTTATGACGTATGTCGTTGTTTCCTTCTACAACAACTTTAAAGCGTTTACAGGCTTGTTTAGAATCCCAAAATTCGTTTCATTTGATTTTTGATACTTCACTATTTACTCACGTGTAATATTTTGAGATATTCATACTTTCGTAATTTTCCGTATATTTCAATAAAGGAAATATATTATTATTTTTGATCTTCTATACCTATAACTTATTAAAACAGCAATATAATATACATATATTAGAATTGGCTGCGTATCCCAAACTCTCCCGGCCGTGTGTCCCAAAACGATTTCCATGTCTAATAACGCGGAGCTCTCTTTATGTTGCGTTGAAAAATTTATTGCAAAGAAAAAAGTGACATCAAAGAAACACTGTTATGTTCACTATAAATGTAAAGTCGGGTAATAGTTTATTCTCGCTTATTTACAAATCATCGGAACTGTTCATCTGTACAATAAATTCATGGAATTAAAACTATCTGATGAAATTATCAAGGAAATGGTTGACGTAGAAGTGATTCCAATAGTAATTTACTATGTTCCATCTGGACGGTAATTGTGGGTAGAAGATGCTTCATGCCTAAAGATGAAGACTGATAGTATGTTGTAGATATTTATGATGCTGGAATATTCTTTGGATTTTTGTGCAGATAATTCGAACAGAAAATCAATTTAATTTTTATTTTTGAAAAATTGCTCTCGAGTCACCCGTCGGAAACTTTACTTCAAAGTTATGAGGCTATTTTTAAGTTGATCTATATACCTATGCTTTGCTAACAAAAATACATTTTTGGTCTAACTTATTTCAATTGCTTCCGTCGTTTCATATAAATGATTTAATTTTTATACACCATTCGTGCGTTTTTTATGATTATGCAGCGAGTATTTAATTATAATTTTTTTCATCTTTCAAGATGAAAACAAATGATGAATGATGATGATGATATCTGAGTCCTTCAGGACTTAATAATCTCACCGGTTGCTGGCCTGTTAAGGTTTTGTTTTTTTAAACTTACGACCATAATTCAAGTTTCGATCTCGTTTCTTACTACAAAGATCCAGAAATTACTGTAATACCCATTTCTTGCTTTCTTCAAATTCTATCAATCAATCAGCTCAGCCTATCGCAGTTCACTGCTGGACATAACCCTTTCCCAGGCTGCCCCACAAGACCCTGTCCTCTGCTTTCCACATCCAGTCTGTCCCAGCCACCTTCTCTAGGTCGTCGATCCATCTAGCTTAGGAGCGTCCCACACTACACGATACACGATTCTTCAAACACTACATGGTATTAAATTATATTACCCGTATCACTTTCAGGTTCCATCACAGCATTCAACTCTTCAAAAACATTGCAATAAAAATGAAAAACGTAAGCTCAGACTGCAAATTGATGAAAAATAAAAAACAAGTAAAAAATAAAGCACGGAAACTCTATGACAGACGATTCACTTGTTTGTTTCATTCGACATCCCTTTGAAGAGTTCCAGCTGAATTATGAAACGAATAATTCAGTACGTTTTTCAGTGATTCATGGTATTTCGCATAAAATCCGCGTTCGAATAAAATAAATATCAAAGTGAGGACGACTTTGCTGTTTTTTTATTCGAGTCATGACTTTGTGGAGTTGATTAAATTAATAAATGTATGAGTTTTTGTGTAGTGGTGGCTAGTTATAATATTTGTGAAGCAAATGAGTTGGGTTTTACAATTATGTGTTAATTCTTAGTAAAGTGTGAGAACACTTTCGGTTTGTTCTTAATGAAACAAAGTATTTTAAATTAAATGTTTGTTATATTTATTGAGACATGTTATGGTTTCAAATGAAGTTGTTTATTCTGTGAATCGGACATCGGAATAACTTTTACTAGTCACATAAAAAAAAATTAGCTAGTTCGTTTTTTAATTCCAGATACTAATCTGACATTTAAGTCCTGTGTGTTTGCTTCTGTAAATAATAGGAGTTTGACATTACACCTGTCGAATACTATCTAGGTTTAAATAACGTACTTTAGATGGAGTCGACATTCCCTATCTGACTACCTCTGACAAGAAATGGCGAAACAAATTGGGGTAAAAGTCTCTTTTATAGCCCAGACATAATCTTGGCCAGCTCATGTGAGAACCATGTAAATTAGTGAATGTTTGCGATTTCAGATCAAGTACAGTTTCATCACGACAATTTGCTAATATCAGTTTGTTGTCTTTCTAGATTACTTCAGAGAATAAAAAACCCCACATCATTAATTCTAACCTGGTTTTGTCTTGTTTTTCATTATATACTATATTATTTTGCAATTTGCATCTTTTATTTGTCATTTCTGCATAATCAAACAATAAAATGTTCGAGATTGTCCATTTATATTGTCAAAACCTAGCTAAATCATTAGTAACGGCATCCTCCATTCTCTTACCAATTCCATCCATAATGACTTCATCTTTTGATTTCTATCAAATTAAATTTAATGTATACTTTCGTCCATATATTAAAGCTTTCACTAAATTTAGGGTGAGAGAACCATTACTCGGCTTCTGAATTAATGTTATGAGTAGGTACCTATTCATTTTTAATTAATCCTCTTAATTTGTTTTTGACGTTCATAACGTAAATTATTGCGGATTTGAGCTTGTTCAACATTTCCTGTTACATCTTTTTCTACTGGTATTCATATTAAGCAATTTATTTAACTTTCTACACTCTTTCGATTTGCATATTATATCAGTCACTTAGTATGTGATAGTAATGTGTGACCCTCCTAATACTTTATATTTCATTTGTATTCTTGAACTACACTGAAGTCTGCAGCTGTTGTTTTTATTTTCCTTTTGAACCTGTGGCAATCATTCTTTAAAAGCAGCGTAGAAATCCACCAAATAACCCCAGCCAAAAGAAAATAAACAAAAGCCAATCACAGGTGATCTCACTCTACAAATAAAAATCAGCGACCACAGAAACAAAGCAATTATTGAATTGTATGGTAAACACGCGGATGCAATTTACACTCCATTAAAAACGAAGAAAAATAAATATTGTGAGTTCAAACAAATACTTCATCAAATATTTAGAAAATACTTGAATTCGGTAAGTCATTAAATTCTTCTATTTCGATGGAGTCGCTTTGCATTTGTTTTGACAAAACAATGGAAGCATTTAAATAAATGTTTGCAGCCAGTCTTGTTGAGTGCGTTCGAAAGGGGTCTATCGATAGCTCTGTATTCCTTGTTTATTCTTGTTTGCGTTTAAAGGATTAAATTTATCCAGGGGGTATAGATGTATTGGCACAACTCAATTGCATTTCATCACCTTTGTTGTGAAGCTTAGAGCATGATACTTGATTTACTCCGGGGATTTATAATTTATAACATCTGCTAAGGGACTGAATAAATGATGAATGGGTAGCTTTACGGATTATTAATAATAATTTAAAATGAGATCACCATTAGTAGTAAGCATGGTCTTATAGAGCCTGCTTCGATAGTATTTCAATGTCATAATTCCTTATTTTGTTTCAGCTGCATCTGGTTAGACCGCAGCTGACCAGGGCATAATTGGGAAAAGGCTAGGCAGATGACGGATTCTTTATTTTATTATTTCATGCAGTTTCTGCCCGCGACTTCTTCCGCGTGAAATTACTTATTCTCCCGAACCACCCATTTTTCAAATCCGACTGGCATGCCCAGTGATTATCGCGTTCAAACAAACCAGCTTTATTATTAATATAGGTAACTTCAATTCTTTATCATACATTGTCATAGTGTCATCATACATAAATTCACTTCATAAGTAACCTTAAGATAACTTCCTTCATTAAAATATACATAATCAGCCTATAATGTTCCCACTGCTGGGACACAGACCTCCTCGCGGTGAAAGGGAGGGCCGTAATTCAAACTCAAATCATTTATTTCAATTAAACCATTTACAGGCACTTTTAAATTGTCAAAATTTAATAGCCGGTCAGTTAGTCAGAAAGTTGAAGCTAGTAGCCCATTCCAAAACGTAGATCTTTATGGAGAAGAACGGGCAAGAAACTACAAGGACACGCGCAGGCCCAGTGCGGGTTGGTAGAGGTCACAAGTCTTCAAATTTGGGGTTCTAGGAAATTCCGGTTTCCTCACAATGTTTTCCTTCACCATTAAAACATAATTGATCCATATTTTCTGGTTTCACAAAGCGATCCTTCCTCATTTTCTTATCTCATTTAACACCGCTGAAGCTCCGGGCTATATCTAGTCCTTCCATGAACTCAAACTTACCTGCTAATGTTGCTTAAGCTTTAATATTATAATACTGCCGACTCTGTAATTTGGTCTGAGCCTAACTATACAGTCTATAATCAAAGGTTACTCGAACATGTTCATTTATTATTTAGCAACTTCTTATACGTCATCGGCGGCTCTGTAAGTAGTTATTGTTAGTCACGATTTTACTTGTACAAATGATTTTTGCTCGTATGTTATGAAGTTGTTGTTGTTGTTGTTGTTGTGTATGTTGTTATGGAATTTTCCTAGAAAAAGAAAAGTAATAATACGAATTATTTCAGCTATGCCAGCGGGATAATTGCGTAACACACTAACAGGAGGAATGGCTTTAATTTTGACAGTTCAACATCATTCATTGCGTTATTTACGTTGTTGAACAGATTTTTTTTTCGAACATTATGAAGCAATGGATTAGCAATATGTTTTAAAATGATTCAGATTGTGTGTTACGCAATTGGTGTGCAGGGTGAAACTATGATGTGTATTTCCTTGCTTGCTTGTCTTTACTGGTTCAGGATGATGATTTAGCTTATCAGTGTTTGTAATAAACCAAACGTCAAAATAACGAAAAAGCTACATATTCATTTTTAAACGGAATCCGTTTCCATTCATCACTTTAGGCGTAATCCTATCTAATCCAACCCTACCCTAATCCCATAATATTTTATGATTCATTAGCAAAAGTTTTTTCTATGAAACTTCCAGAATCTTATACAATGTTACCTTACACGACTCAAAATCTTGCTTACCCCACACCACAGACGGCGAGATACACAAAATTGAACACCAGCCACTCTTGCGCATAATGTGCCCTAACCACACATAATGCTAGGGTTCGCTGCTCATGCCGTACTAATCACGATTATAATGAAACTTGATTGTACCTCCGAAGGTATTAGCAGAGCACATATAATTTTTGAGATTATGCCTTGCGGTTAAGGTTTAAACCTGGGCACCAATGTCATCTGTTGTGTTTTGTTTTTGTGTGATCGAAAAGCATGATGATTTAAAAATAAATTAAAGGATTCAAATATGTTTTTGTCTCTGTATGTTAAATTGTAGCTCAGATTCGGCTCTCTACATTAGTCAGCATCTGCCTAGCATTTTTCCAACTATGTTGGGGTCGGCTTCCAGTCTAACCGGGTACAGCTTTATACCAGTAGGTACTTTACATGGAGCGACTGCCTATCTCTTCTGCTACTGACGACCCGTAACCACTGTCAAAAATCCACTAATGACAGCCGAGACCAACGACTTAACGTACTTTCCGAGGCATGGAGGGGTATGTAAAGATGGTTACCCATCCACGGATCAACCGCGGAAAGCGTAGTTTAACCTGATCGATCGACCCGTGTGGCTGTTCGACCATAGCCACAAACCCCTCTTGACATCTGTTAAGATAAGAAATCTCTGTACCTATTACCTATTTATAATCATATAATATAATTATTATTATTATTTATAATATTTTTTATCCGAATGCCGTAGTGAATTGATAAAATAACTTAAACTAAAGTCCTTATTTGAATGACATGACAGCGAATAATAAATAAGTAGGAAATAAGCGAACCTATCATTAAGCATTTACAAATCTAAGTGTTTTTATTTGTAATCATTGATTTGTTTATCATTGAACACAACTCAATTAATTAAACTTTTTGTGGTCATTAATAAGACGGTTTCCATTTGTTTCCTCATTTTAGATTCATTAATAATAATTATGTAATTTTTTCTCAGCACTTTATTGAGCATGTTTCTGTCAATGATTTTATTACTTGTTCATGCAAAAACTGGCGCTCATAAATGCTTTTAATGTGTTTGCTATAATCACCAGGCCTTTTCACAACAAAAAATGTATTTTATAAATTACCTGCTTTGGTTGAACAGTGGTGGCTAGAGGGCAATGGCCAGACTTACGTCGTTGGTTCGAACCCAGACAGGGACTTTACTTTGTGTTATTACATCATCATTGCTCTAAAAACTGTGAAAGAAAACACCATGAGGAAATCGGTATGCGCGTGGTGGATTACGGCCCACTCTCTCTTAAAAAGAGAGGACTTCTGTGTCCCAGCATGGCAACATTACAGTCTGATTATGCTTGGTATAATGTAACTGGTCAAATCTGGCATCAAATCTTGCTACCTGGCTAAATAATTCATCTTAGCATGCAGCAGGAGTTTTCTTTGTACTTGTTTTGTCGACCCAGGAGAAGAACTGTACTGACCCGACTCCTGAAACGGCAAGTACCTACAACTGGATAGTTTACTTTTACATTACGAGTCCTATCCAAGGAACCTACTTTTTTAAGTTGGCCTGCACTGTCGCACTGCTGAGCAAAGGCCTTCCCCAAATCCTTCCAGGCATCCTTTTCTAGAGTCTCGATCCAACCCTTGCGGTACGGGCCTAGTTCATCGCTCTACCTCTTCCTGGGCCGGCCTTGGCGGCGTCGTCCGTCCTCAGGCATCTATCATGTGACTGTTGCCCAGCGGTCCTTGTGCCTGAGGAACCTACTTAATGAGTATTGATAAATGGCAACGTGATCATTTTACTGGAAATTTATAATCACACATGTGAATCAACCAGTACGTATGGCATCTTTAACGAGACGTCGAAACAACTCAACGGCGTAGGTATTATAAATCTCTATTAAAACTAATCACGATTATCTATCAAACAGCCACAGAAATATTCGATTCTCGTATCCCAAAGTCAATTTAACAGTTAATTACCTCTGCCTATCCACGTAATACGACGCACATGATCAGGTAATTACTCAACGCGCCTCCACCAATTACATCACATTTGTACTGGAATACCCTCAATAAATCTCAAGAATAATATACCCATACCGATCATCGATTCCAGTAATACCGATAGATTGTAAAAATCTCATGAATCGATTCGAAGTAACGATTCTTCGTGAATAGATCGCCGTGAATTATGTTATGACGTACCATTTTAGAATTCTGTTTCTTGTTCTCTTCTGTAAATGCATCGTGAATTTGAATTATAGTGATGTTCCATTTAGAGATTCACAATTTATTTTTAATCGATTCTGTTTTACGATTGTACAACGATTCTTTGGATGGGGTTTATGTTTAAATAATTACTCGTTCATGTATTATTAACGTCTGTATTTATTGACGGTAATAATTCAACGTTTTTATGTTAGGGACGGCGTTTATTGCCGCTTAATTAATAGATGTTATTAATACACGTATTCTTGGCAATTTAAATAGACGCTGTGATTGTTCGTAATGATGTTTATTAAATAAATTATAGTGTCTGTCCATCCATATCTATCTGCAGGTAACCAGTTATTCCTCAATTTCAATTGATTTTTTAAACATGAGCACACAGTTAGTAGTATGAGTAGACAGCAATAACTTTTTTAAATGTAGTGAATAAAAATTGATCCAAAACGATAGCTCACTGGGGCAGGTCTGAGGGCCAATTCCTGTACTTAAAAACCAAATCTAGTCGTAATCTCATCTCATTCGCTATCAATGTCAGAAGTTTTTCGAAAATTTTGATAAATTGGAGATATTTTTGACTGAATGCAACTTAGATTCTGAAATCTAGCGCCTCAGGCTCCTATGCAATTTATTATAATAATATGTATTACTAGTTTAAACAATAAATTGTACCGTGTTTTTCTGAACGGAATTACAATGAGAACGTTCTTAAAAAATACGGGAATTTCTCCTCTGATATTATAACACTTATGACTGATGCAGTAAACATTAGTCTGGTCCAAATCTTTGGTATAAAGTTTGATATAATAGTCCTCTAACAACAATCAGGGAATTCAGATACAACAACGTAATTATAGTTATACCTTCTCCTAATGCAACATAATAGGTCATGAGATTACTTCCCAGTTCCCAGAGCACGCTAGTAGCCTGTAATTACCAAAGATTTACTGCCTTTAAATCGATAAATGATGTAGAAAGCGCGCCAGGACATTAATCTTCATTCGTTATAAAATCATTTTAATTTGGGATTAATGTAGCGATGAAAGTAGAATTCTTCATTGATGATCCGACCCGGAAGCATTTAAGGTGTATTTTAGTTTGTACAAGGCAACAACCTTGTAGAAATCAGAATTAATTGTAGATAGGAAGTAAAACATAGTTCGTTTTGCTACGTCGGCAAACGGTATTCGTGTTGCTGAATTTTGAACTAAACAAAAATAAGCAATATACAGTGACCTTCAAAAGTTAGTTGACATTTTTCAACTTCAGCTGTGACACACATTATGGTTCCAAATGTTTGAACTGTACACTATAACGTTTTTATTGATTAATTCAACCTATGACTTATCATAAAAATAATCAGGTAATCCCTTAGTACCTGATTATTTTTTAAATTTTAAATCATAATGTGGCATCACAGCTGAAATCGCGAAAAAAAAATCAGCTGCTCCCTACATTTTGACGAGTTATGCGAACGTAAATGTAGGGAACAGCTGATTTTTTTTTCGCGATTTTAGTTTTGGTCCCATAGTAAAAGTTGTTCATAATGATGAGTACAATGACCTCTTAGGAGGTTGCTGGTGTTTAACAAATAACCCTGTATATTTCGAGTTATTTTTTCCCATCTGCACGTTAAGAAGATCTTTCTACTGATCAATGTTACTATGGTGCTTAATATTAGTAGATCGCAAAGCCTATCAACGCCTAACAACTTATAGCCAATTAATGAGTTAATTTCGTATGAATCTGCCTGTCTGTTACCTTTTCACGCCTAAGCCACCGAATCGATCGTTATGATATTTCATGGATGGGTAGTCTGCAGAAGAACGTAGGCTACTTTTCATCTTTTCATATTTGCAATCAGCATAATCAGTCTATAATGTTCCCACTGCTGGGACACAGGCCTCCTCTCACAGGGAGGGAGTGGGACACAATCCACCACGCATGCCCAGTGCGGGATGGTGGATGTTACATGTTTTCGAATTTTGTTTCTAGGTCGTGAGAACACCCTCACGATAATTTTCCTTCACCATTTTGAGAGCAGTGAGATGAAATGAAATACACAAGGTAAACTAGTACCTGCCTTTCTTCAAACTCACGACCTAGAAACAAAATTCGAAGACATGTAACATCCACCATCCCGCACTGGGCATGCGTGGTGGATTGTGTCCCACTCCCTCCCCGTGAAACTCGTAAGTTGGGGCCACCACTGCTCTAGTGCCAAAAAATCTTTCAGTAGTTTGACATGGATAAGAGCACACATCAGGGACACTCTATGACTGGCCTATAGAACTGAGAATACGAGTACCAGTCACGGATAGTCTCTTCACTATACACAGACACGACACACTTCAATATAATTTAAATTTAAGACTCCCCATAAATTAACTTCAAAGCATTTCAATTGACCTTTCCATCGACGAACCTAAATATTTGTCAAACACAAGATTCTTCACAACCATAAATATCTTTACGACAACTAATAAAAGGCAGTTGGCAGAGGCTTCCAATTTATCATAATTAAACATTCACTGTTGTCAGTTTCAAAGAATCTATACAAATAAATAATACACACAATAGTATACATTATGGTAAAGCAATAAATATATTGAGCATTAAATATTGAAGTGTCTGTAATATCAAAACACCTTTGTATACGCTATTTATAAATTTTTTTTGTCTGTCTGTCTGTCGGTCAGTCTGTTTGTTCCGGCTAATCTCCGAAACGGCTGAATCGATTTTCACGGGACTTTCACTAGCAGATAGCTGATGTTATGGAGTAACACATATGCTACATTTTGTCTCGGTAGCACGGTCACGTGGGATAATTTCCGACATCCACGCGGGCAAAGCCGCGGGCAGAAGTAATTAATAATAATTGAGCCGCCAGTGGTCTGCTGGGGTTATTAAATTATATGTATAGTGGACACGAATTAAAACATTTATTAATATCATTAACATGGTTTGCGTTTCCCGAAAGAGGTGTGGTGTGATTGGTAGCGGTGATTTTTTTGAATATTTATGTATCTGTGGTCTGTAGGTAGATTTACATACTAAGGGAAGTAGTGGATTGAAGACTAGCGTGTTATTTTCGTTAATTTCCGAACTTTGCACAGCTTTACTGTGATATTTAAATCTTTATTGATTAACATAAAAATGATAAATATATTTGAAGTTGCAGAATAAGCCCACCGAAGCACGGACGTAAAAATATCGCAAACACACTGTTGGATTTTCAACTCTCGGCGCTAAGCAGAGCGTTGAAAATGCAGTGCGCAAGAAACAGTCGCCGGGAAAAACCCTCCCGTGCGAACCTGGGCTAAATAACAACTGGCTTTTACAAGCGACACTAAGAGAGAAAAAAAACACGAAACAATAATTGAAGACACAATTCAAGAAATAAACTAGGTTTACTTGTTCAACATTACACCCACTTCGCTTCTTCATTCCCAGATAATTAAAAGCACAAACAAGAACAATATAAAGGTAAGATTACAACAACTCTTGTAAATTAATGCTCAATAAATTGAGAGCAATCAGGGTGTAGCGACAAGTGTGGAGCAATATAAAAACGCCGCCGGCAGGAACTTTGATATCAGCTTTAATATACTACGTGGATTCAGGGTTGTCAATTGATATTTAGTGCCTATTGAGTGTAGTTATTTTATTATAGGTACATCGTCTTCACATAATATAATAGCATAATCAGCCTATAATGTTCCCACTGCTGGGACACAGGCCTCCTCTCTATGAGAGGGAGTGGGCTGTAATATACCACGCGGGCCCAGAGTGCGTTGGTAGATGTCACACAACTTTGAATTTATGGTTCTAGGACATGAAAGAGTTATAGGTGGCGGGTTCGAACCCAAGCAGGCGCTTTACTTTGTGTAAATAATTTCATCACCACTGCTCTCAAAACAGTGAAGGAAAACCTCGTGAGGAAACCGGCATTTTCTAGAACAAAAAAAAAAATATTCGAAGACATGTGACATCTACTTACACTGGGCCGGTGTGGAAACTACCTTTTGTAAGGAAGCCTAGAATCAATTTATTTTCTTGTAAATTTTGAAGTTCAAAATGCCTTTTATTAACCTACGTACTTGAAAGAAATGATTTGACTTTGAATTTCAATAAACTGACGTAAAGGTGCTGCTACTGTTGAGTATGTTGTAAATAATGGATACTACAAAACGTGACGTGAAATCAGTTTGTCAAAGTTGACCTCGTAATTGGATTAACACCTTAGAGTTTCCAAACGGCAAGGTCTATTATCTCTGTGACAGTTTGATGGGTTCAACTTTATTGAAGTTTCAATTTACTGGGAATTGATGTCAGAAATAGTAAACTAATACAAGGTCAACTATACCTAAATCGAAGTGCTAGATTTCTGCCTATGTGTTGTTCTCTCCTTTAAAATACTGTAAGAAACAGCTCTCAAAATTGTGTGAAGTGATAGTCTTCTAGTCATTCAAACCGCAGTTATACATAACCAGTAGGTATAAGATGACCTCTCATTGTACGAAAAACCTATACAATGCGAGGTCAGTTAAAACTGGAAATGTATAGCTTGCTATGTCGTCGTGTATACTTAGTAGAAAGTAAAAAACCCTTACAAGTAGGTAATAAAAAAAAGCCACTTAGAAAATCATAAGTTAGTCGTCATAAAAAATACTGAGGGAGGTAATAATTTACAAAGCCTGCCGTGCTGGCAACCCTACCTAAATTAATGGTTTGATAGCGCGTAACATATCGCTAGTTATAATTATTAGTTTACGGCATAAAATTAAGGGCACCAAGTTTATTGGCGCACAAACTACTGTTTTACGTTTATCGTATGTACTGGCGTGTTATATTTGTTAATTAGGCAGCTGGTTACTCACGGGTTTTCTTGTAATTAGGGCTGGGCAGAATTAGATCGGTTTTTTATTACTTTGTTTCTGCTTCTTGATTATCAGCATCTGCTGTAGGTAATTAAAAGGATGATACAATTGATTAGTTTTTATTCGGCCAGTAATAGATCCGTTTATCAAAGAAACGGTGTGTGTAATGTATAGATACGAGTATATCAGCATTAAAAACTGACGCATTTTTAAGAATATTCGCATTATATTTTCAATCTCAATTTCTCAAAACCACCACTAATTTACCAACATTTTTGACAAGTTGTTTACATTGATTGCTACTGTGATGAGATTGCTACTTGAATTTTCACGTTTTTTAAATACGCGAGAGCCTTTTTCTTTTCGCAACTTATGATTAGATAATTTTGTTGTCATCATATCATTGTTATGCATTTCTGTCATGGAACCCCATGGCAGAAATGCATAACAAATGTGGAGATCTTAGTATGCACAGCTATGATGTTAACGTCATAATATTGTTGTGTAAACACTGCTATAACACTCCAATTCCATGAAAAAATACAGTAAATTGGAAATATTTAACCTGTCACTCAAACAATGATAGAATCAATCACACAATATATACAAACCTTCACGTCATCATACATTAACCGTCTCATTGTGTTCTATGTCATTCTTGACATAACTGTCACGCGACTCTTACCATGTCACTGTTTAAGTATTGATGTCATAGTTACCAATAAAATAAACAGTTTGTTGACAATGCGCCTTGTCATTTCATTTGATTGGAAGGGTACGACTGTCCTTGGACTTCTAATAAAGGCCAATCTCTTTTTGTATCGTGCAGATGTTGAGTGGGTGTTCCAAATTGCACTGGTATCAAATTATGATGATGGGAATGAGCTGGGCTGGCAATAGCAACACAACGGCATTATTTGTCTTATTTGTTTATAGTATATTCGTACATTTGTGTGTATTTATTTGTGCTTATATTTATATATAATTAGGTAGGTACCTGTATACATTATATTTATAGTTTTATTGGTATATACATTATTTTATATATGCGATGTAATATAGGAATAGGTTTCCTCCTATCGTATTACTAAGAAGCAGGCCTGTAAACCTTCAAGCCAACATGATAAAATTATATAGGTATAGGAGATACAATAATGGCTGCAAACCAATTAATATCCCTCAAAAGACCATCTATCAACTGACATTTTCAATGCACGTGACGTTTCGTAATTATCAACTCCTATTCCTACTATGCAAATTCGATATTTGATAGTCCATCATAACCATCAAGTACCGTATTTGTGCTCTCGGAATTACGTTCTAATAATCGTGAAACTTTATTGGCATGTCAAATGCCAATCGTGCCATAATATTGTGTATTATAGACATGATTATGTGCCATTAACATTGCGGAAAGGTCTCTCAATGAAGCTTCAATTTCTTTGTTGCCGCTACTATCAGTCTGTCTGTCTGTCTCAGACAATATTTTCTTGAATTATTTTGTCTCAGAATGATTCTGGTACAGTCACGAACACCAATATGTCAACACTTGGGTACTTTCAATTGCGATTTTTTCGTGAAATAACGAATGCAAAGTTGAAATACGACACATTATATAAACCCATGGGTTCGAAAATGCTATGTTGGTAACAACGTAAATTTTCATTTTTTCATGAAATAACGAATGCAAAGTGGAAATACGACACATTACATAAACCCATGGGTTCGAAAATGCTATGTTCGTAACAACATAAAATTTCATTAAAAAATAAAGGAGTAAATCACTTTTAAATAAAGCCGAGTGTTTAGATACTTTTGCTTGTGACTGTACCTATTGTATTATTTTGGTATTGTGTAATTAGGTGACGCATAATAGGTAAATCCCTGCCTAACACTTCGGGGAATACAGGATTGTATGTGTAATAAGTTGATTGGTCGGTTGGTATTTCGTTTCTAGTTATGAAATATTAGTTGATAAGTAGCTAGGTAGGTACGGATAACTACTCACAAATATGTAAGAATCTTTTCGCGCTCGAATGACATTGACAGGGGGCGCTGTTGGTAAATATTTGAGCAATTCTTTGTGAAATGTATGGAAAAAACAAGATGGCGACGTTAGTTTCGATTTTGGCCACGCGTAACAAAATCCTTGTACAGCTACTCGTACTTCTTGGTTAAGTTAGGTTGTCTGTTGGTGTTTAATGGCTAAGCCCTGTTAAATGCCATTATGGTTAGAATTTGTGACTTAATTTCATCACCACTGTTCTCAAAACGGTGACGGAAAACATCGTGAGGAAGCCGGCATGTCCTAGAACCAAAAATTCAAAGACATGTGACATCTACTAACCCGCTCGGGGCCCGCGTGGTAGATTATAGCACTCCCTCTCGAAGAGAGGAGGCCTGTGTCCCAGCAGTGGGAACATTACTGACTGATTATGCTTATGGTTAGAGTTTTAAAAAGTTCATTTCACGAGATCTAAAGTTCAACTTTTCAATTTACGAATTTATATGCGCCACACATCACTTACCTCGTATAATGCGCCGTAATGGCTTCATTTAGCGATGAATTCTTAATTCGCCACTACCTGGTAATTTCCTGCACTTAGCTGTGTAGTTTCATAAGTACTGCCATTTCATACTAATAAGCTTCTGCTGTCTGTAATTTTGTGTAGTTCTTGTTCGATTAGATGAAGTATTTCTATGTGATAAAATATAAAATTGCCATGCGCTAATTTCAGTATCATAACTAGTACACATTACGCACCCATATATAAGCATTAACATTTATTTTTTACTAAGGGGCTTTTGGCTAAGTAATAACAGCGGCATGGGTCGATCGATCAGGTTAAGCTACGCTTGCCACGGTTGTTCCGTGGATGGGTGACATTCTTTACATACCAAGACCCCTAAGTACGTCGGAAAGCACGTTAAGCTGTTGGTCCCAGCTGTCATTCGTGGATCATTGACAGTCGTTACGGGTCGTGAGAAAGCCGAAAGTCAGCTAACCAGTCTTGCCAAGGAATATCGTATCACACAGTAACTGGGTTGTGGAGGTCAGATAGGCACTCGCTCCATATAAAATACTGGTATTCAGCTGCGTCAGACTGGAAGCTAACCCCATAGTTGGAAAAAGGCTAGGCAGATGATGATAATTATACTATAATTACCTCCCTTAAAACATCCATAAGGAAGTAGGTAAGTATGATGAATAAAAAATAAATAAAACCCCAAGAAACCTGTAATGTAATAAATTAATTGATAAAAATAATAAAATAACATGCCTAACAGCCGCGTCTCCAACCAGTAATTTATAACAAAATTCGTAGAAAAAATAAATTAAATTATTTATTGAGAAAGAAAGACAATAATAAACTACTTTAATAAATAACTTGGTAAACTCGCAATAGCTTAGAACAGTATAATAAAACATAATTATTATAACCGTTATTAAGTGTAATAAAAACGAGTTATTAAATTATTCAAGAATCCTGTCGTAAATTTTGTCTTTATCTAGTCACGAGAAAAGGCTCCCACAGATAGACGCGTCACGATTCTGGTAGAAAAAATTCCATGAAGTTTTCATAGAAACTGTTTTGTTAGAATCGCGTCACGCCTGTCTGCGGCAGCCTAAATGGTTGTGCCGGGGTTTTATTGCTAGTGATGATGTATCTTGTAGTTATTGCGAATAATAAACTTTTATAATTGCACTAACGATTCCATTATAATATGAGGAAATTTATAGTGTTCTGCACTATCTAATAAAATAATACGCACATGCTATCCTAAAATCAAACTATTTCCATTTAATTTATTTGCGTATGTCGGAGAATAAAAAAAAATAACAATTCAATTAGCGAGTAATTATTCTGCTAATTGAGTCATAAAGTATAATTTAATACCAGCGGGTTTTATAAAATAACGGTTAGATATTAACGTGATTTGCTTGTTTGAATGAAGATCATGCAATAAGTACCTACGTACCTACTGAGTCACTGATGACTTGATGAGTTTTCCAAATGCGATTCAATTCTTATTTTCCTAATTACTTTTTATTTAAATGAGTGATGACTTCGTTAAGGCATTTTTCAAGAAATAACTTTTATCTGCGATCGAAGATTTTATAGGTGGGACCTACATTTTTTTAACGCTTCCAACCTGGCCAACGATAACTACATTTTATAGCAATAAAATCATAAAACTTATCTTTTCACAGATAATGTAACATAATAACTTTCATTACTACGTACCTAGCACTTTACATTTATTAAAATTCCTTAACAAAACCATCTAACATTAATCAAGCTACTGAAGAAATTATCATTTTAACTTACAATGTTTCAATAAGAAGGTAAACTATCCAATTAAACTAAACAGTTTTCTGTAAAAACAGCGTATAATTATAAAATTCAACTGTACATTTATAAGGGGAAATTAAGCTATTAGCTAGAGAAACAAGCTGGCGTTAATTTATACAGCTTAGTTTAACAATGCAAGCCCACATTTCGGTATCAAGGTTCAAGACAATTATGAGGGGAAAGTCGGGGGGCATACTGTGCATATGTTACAAGACAGCCGTGACGTATTTGGGGCGCACTTGTTGCTGAGCGAGACGAATGTTCGTGATATTTTTGGTAACATTTTTGGAATAAATATTGTAAGTAAGTAACTTCAATGTAGAGGACCTAGGTGAGACTCGCACAGACCAGGGAAGCATGGCATAGATGGGAGGTGGTTTATACTCAACAGTTAAGTAGAACAAGCCTGCCAATGATGATGATGATGAACTTCAATGAAGAAGTACAAGCAAAATAGAACGTGGTTATGTAAATAAAAACAAACGGAATTCTTGTGAAAACCAATGAAATAGACTCGATGGTTAAAATGATTGCAAAACTATAAAAATAAATGCCAAATTACGCCTCTGTTTAACGAGAATAATTTAACCAACTCATACTTTAACAACTCATCATCATCTGCCTAGCCTTTTCCCAACTATGTTGGGGTCGGCTTCCAGTCTAACCGGATGCAGCTGAATACCAGTATTTTACATGAAGCGACTGCCTATCTGACCTCCACAACCCAGTTACTGGGTAATACGATACCCCTTGGTTAGACTGGTTGTCAGACTTTCGGGCTACTGACGACCCGTAACGACTGTCAAAGATCCACGAATGACAGCCGGGACCAACGGCTTAACGTGCTTTCCGAGGCACGGAGGGGTCTTGGTATGTGAAAATGGTCACCCATCCACGGACCAACCGCGGCAAGCGTAGCTTAACCTGATCGATCGACCCGTGCGGCTGTTATTACTTAGCCACAAGCCCCTCTCATACTTTAACAACTGTAAAACCTAATTTAACTTAACCAGCTTTTACAGCTTGCACGGTTGCAACAGCAAATACAATATTCTAAACGAAAATTAAAGTAAATTATTTTTTTATTACAATAAGATATATTTTGCAAATTAAAGTTACGACAATATCAATTAAGGCTAACAATATTTTTTATTTAATCGTTTTAATTTGAACCGTTATGCAGTTATTAGTCATAACGTGAGCTAAAGATAATTTCGCCAACACTCGGTTGTCTGAGCGACTAATTATAATTGTATAATTATATTAATTTACGTCGTTCAAAATTATGAAGAAATCTACGATAGGCGCCTTTTTATGGAGAAAATTAACCGACTGTGACGAGTAGGACAGGGGCCATTATTTTATAAACGACGTATGTTTACGAGGCGTACTTTAACTTCATGCTCCTTTTATTTTACGAGGTGGGCTGTACTTGTGTTATTGACACTAGGTACCTAACTATATGCAATGTGAAATTAGTTTTCGTCAAGAAAATAATTGAACGTTATATTTGACCATCATCCATGTTGTTCTTAAATCACTTATGTGTGTTTCAATTCTTTTAAAACTAAATAAAAAGACATATAAAATACCAAGTGATCATATGTCAGAATTAATGTGTACTTCACCTACGTACCTTGTATGGAGGCAATGTATACAAGTATCATAATTGATACAATCAACAAAAATGATACAAATGTAAAAAACAAATATGTAGGTACAATTTGTAATATTTTAGGCCTAACAGATGATGTTTATGATTATGAGGTAAAATCAATCGTCATTTATTTAAATTAGGCTGAGAATCAGCACTTTTTGAATGTCCAAATTACATAAGACAGTCCCCCAAAACGTGCCTTTTACCACTTTCTTATCCTTTCGCTGGGAAGAAGAAGTGGCGCAACAAACTCCCTAGCAGCGCAGCTGTCTGTTTAGTTAGAAAAACCCTAATGAAGCAACAGAGGATACGGTTGTTACAAATGATATGCACCATGCAGAGCAAGCAAGCACCATTTAAAACATCAAAAAAATCTGCCAGTATCTATAACCACCCGTATGGCATTAAAGCATAATCCCCTAGGAAACCCCGCGAACACCATGAGCATCAACATAATAGTCGGTCATTATCTGATAAACAAGCGCCTTTATAGGGGAATATATTATGTAACCATTACGCCATACATTCGGGGTGAGAAATAATTAGACTTAATTTATTACAAGGCGTTTTTAACGTCCGTCAATTCGGTAGCCCGTTATAATGGGCTATTTACATGAAGAATAAATTATGGCCATTTAAAAAACTGTCATTGGTGACACTAATTGACAAGTTGATTTATTACTGTAATGACATTAGAGGTAGTTCTATAGTAATTGTTTTATGTGCAGGGTATGTAACAGCTGCTAGTTAGTTAGAGTAAATTGGAAGAATTATCGTAGTTTTTTCTATCCATCCATCATTTTTGATCCACCCCATGCCTTGTTATCAGTATGCAGCTCCCAAGTCCATCCATTTCACTGTTCTACTTTAGATCGCATCGACACCTGTCTACGGAGTCCTCAGTTCCACAATTTGCCTTTGCTTATTCATGGTCTCCACTCATGAACTCATCTGTTCCAACTTTCATGTGTCCTGTGAATTAAAGAGGCATTATCTAAATAAATGTTGATAAGAAGATTTGTAAAATATTTAACGATATCTGTATTATAACTTTTCATTTTCAATCATTTTCAAGTGATGACTAAAAACCACCAAACACAAACTGCATATAAATCAAGACCATGACCAGACACGTAATACTTTAAATAAAAAGGCCACTTCCAAAGTGACTCTTTGAATCAAATTTACGACATGACAACATAAAATATATGCCCGCCAATACTTCAAAGTTGTCACCTCTGAATTAGAATGTCGCCAAAATAGGACGTAAAGGTGCAGACGATGTGCTCTCAACCCCAAAGGCATTATGCGACGTTTACGTGACTCCGCATAAATCAGATGAGTATAAGAAACAATGCAGAAATAAAAACATCGATCGTGAGTCCAGTTTGTAAGTGAAATGTTCCGTATAAGTTAAAATAAGGGAGGTAAGTTTAGTAAGACGACGATGATAAAAAATGTGTCACAAGTCTATTATAAGAAATAGAAGTGCACAAATGATTAAAAGAAAAGATGACCCACTGACCAAAATTAAATAATGGTACTTATAACAAAAACAAAATCAAACTCTCACAGAAGAAATCTGAAGATTGTACGTGGTAGCATCAATAAAATTGAAAAACTAATGTTGGCAACTCTTATTCCTGTACATTAGTTTAGTAGGTACCTACTAAACCCATTGGTTTATTGGTCTGAAATAAACCAGGTTCTAACCACACAAAAATGCAAAAAAAAAAATTAACCAGTCTCATGAAAAAACCCACTAGAAACCATAATACCGAAAACGCCAATTTCCTCTGCCAAGCCTATATTTCAAACCACATAAACTAACCTACAACGTTCACCCTTTTCAATTACGGAACCTTAAAAAAACAATGCAAAATGGCGTCGGTCGGCCGTTTGTTTAACTGCAAATGGAGTTCGCGCTTCGCCGTATGCACATATTAATTTTATTGCCAGCTCAGACGAATACTGATTGCGGGGTGCCAGGTTTTTTGATGTCCTTGCTTTTGTAAAAGGTGTATGTCTTGTTGGAGATTTATGTCGTGATAAACATGCTGATTGGAGTGAAAGTATTTGGGGTAGAGACTGCTGAATAGTTTTTGCTCGCACGGTGGTCGGTGGTTGAGCTTTTGGGAAAAAAATAATACGAATTACCCACATAACTTGGCATTGTTTGCATGGTCTGGGTTGTGTAGTTTTGCTAAGTATATTATTTACTTATGATCTAAATCACTAAAAATGAATTCAAATTATTTGCAGCTGCAGGTAGTTCGTGGCTGCAATAACCTACCCAATAAATAGATGAAGTAACTCACACTTTATCACCAGGCATCTAAAACGTCCTCATTACGATGACATAGTACGTCGGTTTCTGTCTATTTCATTGACTTCCAGGTTCATTAAATTAAATCAAGACTCGCTGCAATAATTCCAGCGCAAATCCGCTTCAGCTTTAAAATTTGTAATAGCGCCATCTATCGCTCGCGGCCGGCAAACGTCACACATATCATGTGCACGCGCACCCATCAATTATACGTACAAAACGAACAACATACAAGAACAAAATAAATTTACAGAAGGTCTGATACTGAAATCACAACATAAGAACACACTGAAAAACTTTACATTTGAGTTCACATACCACTGCACACTGTTTCAAATCAATGCCATGAATTTGATTAATAACATTGTCATTTGTGCCTTGCTCTGTGTGTGGTTGAATTTCCTCTTTTATTGTATAAAGTGGTTCTTCTGCATCATGTTATGCCAAGTCATGTACAAAACGAACAGCGTCCAACTGCTGCGGCCCGCGTGATTTACTGCTGCCCAAACGACTGCACAACACTGTTGAACTAAATGAAGACTGCACACTTGATACTAAGAAAATAATTGATTTAGCCGTCCGCCCTTTCATTTTGCCGCAAAAAAAGAGTGGCAAGAAAGTTTTTCTTTCTTCCTTTTAAAAAAAGGAAACTAAGCATTGATTGAATCCACCGAGACACAATATACACAGCACGGAAACAATAGTCTAACCAAATAAACTCTATGCAAAGCGCAATTTTGTACAAAAATAACTTACACCATCAAACATTCATATTCAAAATAATGTCCTACGGTCTTTCTGTTAACTTTATGATACAATTTATACCTAATAGAAAGCTACTGCAATTAGAACTTAGTCGCTTTCTTCAATATGTTGGCTTTTGTATATGGATGTGGATGGCACTTAAATAGTTTTTTGATCTCAGCACAAACATATTATTTCTTGATTTTCTAACTTAACTATTTTCTTTCAGCAATCGTCACCAAAGCGTCATTAAGATGACTCATAACAACCCATAAGATACAACACAGATACAATACAACTCACTTGCTATAACTTATTAGCTTATGGCTCTCATCAAATCGGATTAAAGTGCGTTTAGCGAGAAGGCTACAAACTTAGTCACATAATTCACGCAGTTCTACGTATGCATGTATTGGTTAATTATTTACGAAGTGCAGACTGGCGGGAAGTGTGATTTGTTGCTGAGTTTGAAAACTGAATTGGTGAGGTACATTACCAATTTGAAAAGAAAGAAAGAAAGAAAGAAAATACATTTACATACATACATTTGCTTTTTAGTCAGCTACTATCATGGCATGGAATGGCCGCAATGGAAGACAAATATGGCCGCATGTCAGTTGTAACAAAAGTAGTGTAAACTGGCCTCTTTATATTGAAACTCCGCACTACGCTAGACCAGTTGTAGTCATATTGATACCACTGAACTACGGTCTACTGTACATATCAGAAGACTTTAGCTATGAAACTGAATCTGCAACCAGAGAGGCAGGTAGGCAGTCGCTCCATGTAAAACACTTGTATTCAGCTGCATCTGGTTAGACTGGAAGACCAATTCATCATATTTGGGAAAAGGTTAGGCAGATGATGATGATGATTTGAGCTTAAATTACACCCATTCCTAACTATTACCTGAGATATGTGTATGTATGTATACCTGTGATATATACTATTACATGTGCGGTATAAAACCAAGAGATAGCTGTGAACCCTACTTCAAGTCGTTAAAAATTCTTACGTTTCCGTCATTGTATATTTTAGAAATGGCAATTTTTGTTAAAAGCAACATAAAGCTATTTGCTAAGGTCTCAGACACCAAGAGAGGTCCCGTTAGAAGTCAATACAAAAATCTTTTATTTGTCAGCAGCTATAAAACTGCACTACTTAGAAAAAGTGTTCTTTGCATGGGTCCAATATTATATTTAATAAACTACCGGATAACATAAAAAATGACACCCTTCAACAATTTAAAAACAAACTCAAGGCATATTTGACTCAGAAATGTTACTATACAATAAATGATTTTTTGAATGACCCTCTACTGTGACATTGCAGTTACACCATGAACACTGTGTTATTGACATGAAGTATTATTGACATTAATTATAATTGACATTAAGTAGCTATTATTGACATTTTAATTTGAAATTATTATATTAATTATTTTATTAGTTTTCCCTAATAATGTATTGAAGTTTAAAATTTAATTTTGAATTTATTATATTAATTATTTTGTTAGTGTTCCAACTGTATTTAAATTTGAAACTTATCTTTGAAATACTAAATCTATTTGGTGTTCCTTAGTATTTAAATTTGAAACTTAATTTGTTAAATTTTGCATGCCAATACTCAGGCAGAATGTACACGGGCCAATATATAAATTTTTTTACCAACTTTTTGTTAAATACCTACATTCTATGCGAATAAATGATTTGATTTGATACTAATGTTTAACAGTGCAATACTTATACATTATTGGGAGAAATTATCAGCAATGGCCTTCTGTGGGCTGTTGACGATGATCACATTTTTCGGAATCATGATTTCCATTTTATTCAATTATTATTATTTTATTTAATGCAGAACAGAGTGACTTTCTAACGTTGAAAATAAGAACATTGATACAAGAGAAGAAGTATTTGCAGCAGCCAACACTCACATAAAATATGAGAAAATGGAAGGCAAGAGAAGAATCAGACCAACATATTTAACTTAACACCATTGAAACACTTCTAGATGACTGTAGTACGACTATCATAACTCAGAACATACATAAACTAAAACGATGTTACTGGTAATAAATATATCATCATAGTGCATTTGGGCCTAGATGCATTTAAATTACAAATGTTTGGAGTTTCTGGAAACAAACAGACAGTATTTCGTTTTCTTAAGTAGCAAATCTACTTAAAAATCGTATAAACATAGACGTTTACGTCATACTATTCACAAAATTTATGTTTTTTTTTTTCTGATATTAATATGTATTTTCACTTGGATCTACAAATCAGTCATCAGCATCTTAGAATCCATTCTTTATTAGACAACCTCCTTAATTCTCGAAAATGCATTTCCGTCATAAAAATATCTCCCACATTTCAAACACTGCCATAAAACATTCAAAAAGCTCAACACAGTCTGCCATCTTCTTAACAGTAGGACATTAAAGTTAATAATCACACCACATCAATCGTCGGTTCAAAGAAAACCGTTGCAATTGGCCTTTGAGACTTCGCTCATTAGCGCCGCGGCTGACACATCAAAGAACGTCACGTCACTTGTCACATACGTCGCTTGTCGGGCCCTGTCACCATACGTCAACTGTCACATGTGACAGCCCCTGTATGATTAATAGACGAACTGATTATTCGGCCGTTTTTTGTTTTTTTTTTTCTACTTTTTGTCAATAAAAAAAGCTGTCACACGCATTTGTGTCGTGACATGAATCGATATTGAGATGTATTGAAATGTTAGTACAATGCGTTGCTTTCATGAAGGTGATGAATATTGTTTGAACACGTGGTGTGCGTGAAATATGTTTTAACCGCACTTTTATTTATTGCATCGTAATTAAATCAATTCTTGTTAACATTGCTTTCATTCCGATTCAAACGTTTTATTTGAAATTCAAGTAAACACAGAATTTAAACGAGAACATCGACAAGCAACCCCGGCGTTGTGCATCACTAACAGCGTTCAGACATAAATTACTTCAAAAGTGATTTACTCGCGCCATACAAATCGCCGTCGACTAGTCGTTGCGGCCCGTCTCCGCCTGTCTGTGCCGTTCAAAGGCCCTGACTGACAGGTGTGAATGATGGTTGACTAGACGCACGTAGACTGACAATCGCAATCACCAAAGAGCTCCACCGTTTTCTTTGAAGATAATAGTTTTGTTTTTGGTACATTGAAAACCGTTTATTTTTCTAACACCGCTAACAAAACATGAGTAAGTAGTTTCCAGAAATAATGCAATACTTTTTCGATTCAATGCAAATTGTTTTTTTGTTGAGAGATTATACCTACGTCTGCTGCTTTGTAATTTTAAAATGTTTTAAAACATTTCAGCGGCGAATTCATTTCAAGCGTTTTAAAGCTCTAACGTTCGGCGTCTTTTTTATCGTGGCCTCTTGACGAGCCTGTCAGGAACATAACTCGCAAAATAAAACACGTGCGGAGTGGCAGCCACAAATCACATTTTTTAATCGAACTCACGTCTCTGTGCAGCGACAAACGCAGACCACACATTAAAAAAGCCTTAAACCCTTTAGCATAAAGTCTAAAATCGTTTAAACAATACGTGATTTAAAGTTTGCTGCATTTCAGTGTGCAGTCACGTCGCACCGCGCGGAATGCTATCGACATCCGCTAAACTATCGACGTTGGCACAACACTAATTGCTCTTTTTGTGCGCCCCGTTTCTCACAATGATTTACGTAATGCTCCTACAAAGAGCGTAATCGTATCATTAATGCTTTAAAATGACTTTAACGGCCCATTCTAATGATTTAGATTGATTACAGCAGCGAAGAATAAAAGCTATTCATAAGTAACATCATATATCAATGAGTCCACTGTGTATGCCTCACGTCACTGTAAATTGGTATTTGTTCAGAGTAGCGACATTTATGAAAGATTGGATTTATTCGTTACGTAAATAACGTAGATAAAAATAAATCAGATATTTGATTGGAAAATAAAGGGCTATTGAAAATGATACATGGCTTATACAGCCAACAAGTAATGACTAAGCATAATGATGGTCCATTTGATGTTTTGTTCCTTCCTTTTATTGGAAAAAAGAGGCACTATTGCCCTGCTGGGACGAAAACCGGCTGAAAACTGTTAAACAAGCTATGGTAGTTAAAGTTATGGTGATTAAAGGGACAATTTTCGCACAGTAGGTAGGTACTACTGTGCGAAATTTGTCCCTTTAATCATGGCTGAACTTTAAAATAAACTTACTTATTGTTACCCATTTTGTTTATGTACTTACATTCAAAAGTTGCACACGTACTACATGTTAAAACACTGTAATCGCGTTAACAACGCAAAATGTCAAACAGTTCGTGCCTAAAACGAGCGTAGCGTGCTAATGTGAACGGACCTTAACGCTAGTGCCTTCAGTAGCACATCGAAAAACTGTCGATAAAATATCTAATTTAAAATAGTGGTGGACAAGATGCATTTGTCATGTAACCGGCAAGATAAGGTAGCTCAATCAAAAATTTATTCCTTCGGCGGCTTGGTGTAATTAAGATAGCAAGTGAGCATAGATTATGGGAATTACGACGTGCGGTTATCTGTGACAGGGAATGGCGGGAAGCGATTTTCATTTGTAATTAGCGGCGCCGTTGAGATAAGGCTTAACTTGTATTTTGAGTACGTCAATATCTTTTATCGTTTGGTAGAGTTAAGATGTGACTTGTGATTTAGTTACCCAGGTAGGAAGCCGTTTAAGTGGCGTTTCTTGAGTATGGATAAAACGACGAGACACTAAGATAAATTGATTGTAGATACGCTTTAAATATTGTAAGTCAGACCTTACTTCCTCGATCAAGCAAGATACGCAACCAAGACAGAGCTACAAAAAAGGAAAAAGAAGAAGAAGCTTTTTTAAACTACTCATTTTTATCGACATTTTGCACACACATCACTAAAAGTTTTAAGGTAAACGGCCCAATGACACTTCGAACACGTGATCTCGATTCGCTTAAATAGCAGCAAATTGGCTCGTTGTCGTAATATTGATACTAAATATTGATAAACTAAATTATATTGACACGCTGGTGTATGGTACACGGTAAATGGCCGCCAAGGTAATTAGTCTTGTGATGTGTGAGGAATAATAATTATGATCTGGTATTAGAGGGTGCTAATTTATTTTAATTATGCATGTATAGTTTGCTGATGAGTGACGTAATTTATGTAAGTACTTACATAGGTACATAGTTGATTGACATACTCTCTCTTTGCCTTAATTTTTATTTTCTGCTAGTTTCGTTTTATCTAGCTTGACCAGGTATAAATAAATATAATAACCAGCATTTCCATGCACGTAGACAGTTTTTTTTTGTTCTTTACCATGATAGTTTGTGACATACAAACTATCATGGTATCCAGAATGGAAAAGTTTGTCCTTAAACATTTGTGTAAAAGAAAATTGTTGTTGGTCTTAATAACAACTAAGGAATTGTGGTTCAAATGATTATTCAACAGCCTATTTTTCCGTCAATAAGGCAACTCGCTACACGCCACGCCACGTCACGCCACGCCACGCCACGCCACGCCACGTGATGAAGCGTTTCCCTCATGTATTTAATTCACAACAGCTGCTCACAATTCCTAGTCTTGAATAAAACACTAATAAGACGTCTTCTAAGAAATCTAGGCTATTAACTCCAAACCTTGGCACCAAATGACTTCAATTTGCCAGCGGTTATCCAGTCACATATCGGTGGACTTTACAACTGTTACCGAGGGATAAATCGGTAACTTTATGTCGACACCCGTTATCCTCCAACTAAGCTTCACAAACTAAGATAGAGTTAGATTGGATTGAGGACAACTTGATTAGGTGAATAAGACAGAGGTACTGTTGTAATTCATGTTGTAAAATAGTGGACCGTAATCGCCGTTGTTGCAGATAAAATGCGTGGTATATCGGTTCAAGTAACTGTTAGGAAGGCAATCTACTTAGTTGATGTTATCTAGTGAGTTTTATGGTATTATCAAATGCTGATTCTATTTGTAGAGTCCCAAAAACACTGGAAAACCTTTGTCTAGAAATGTTCACAGCTTGTTAAAAAGTGAACTGATCAGAAGTGGCGCTGGTGTGGAAACATGGTCAAACGAGACGCGAGATACAAGTGTTGACTAAGTAGTGTCCCAGGTAGGACAAATCAAGCATCAGTTTAATCATTGATACAATATTGGCATTGGATACAGGAAATTAGATCCATTAATGGGTTATATTCAACAGTAGGATGTTGAAGTCCGTGAATGATAAATAACGGAAAAGATAAAAATTATACCAGATTTATGGACAATTGCATAATTTATCAATATTCACGTCACAGTATACGGTTCTGCCGTTGAAATAAAAACTGACTCATCTCACGCTCAGACCACACGACAATATAAAATTCTTCTCAATCACCAACAATAATAACATTAAAAAAATCTCTTCAAGTTTTTAAACGAATACAATACCATTACTAAAAACTTAAAAATGTACCCATTATCACACAATACCTGTTGGTTATTCCATTACTCGTTAATGTTACAACAAAAAACGGTAACAGTCGATGAAATTAATTAATTTTATCGATAAATCGTTGCACAACACACATCGTCGCCCGGACTTGTCCCACTTAAGGTGACATGTCAAAGATTTATTTGGTACATTTTTATGTAATAATTCCGGCGTAGCGAATGTAATAATTATGTGAGAAGCGGAAACTGCAATTAGCGGTATGTTTACCGGTAAAAGTGTCGGTTGTTTTTTGTTAAGTAGTGTGACTAAAGTGAGGATAATTACGATGACTCAGCGCTGGCTTGAGAAACAAAGTCTAGAGTGTGAAAACTGATTATTTACTCAGATTATCCAACTCGAATAGCTACTTCGTTTACTTCGTTTTTGATTGTGAGATTTGCAATGCTACTTATCCCGTAATTGTGAAAACAATGAACTGATGGCACGTCTGTGGACTTAAGAACGTACAAGTAAATAGTGGTAATTAAAAAGATAAAACTAATTACAACTAAGTGAACCGTAAACCCGGCCAGGGTTTCACAGTTCTAGCCGTAAATCTTATCTTTTCGTTACACTTTACTTTAAAACGTTTTTAATTTGCAATCAGAAATAGCAACACTGACACCAACTTACAGTAAATAGAGAATTTGTATTTATTTTACTATGTGGTTGTTTTAATTTAGCCCGGCTATATAAAAACGTGTCAATTCTATACAATATTCTACTTAATATTCAAAACCTAAAATGAAAGCTGAATATTTGAACAGCACTGGACGTACGTCAGCCTCTAGATTACCATGCCTAATTAATTAGATGAATGATTAAATCGTTGTTAATTACCGAAGTCATTTTCGTAATTACTTGTAACTAGTTTGATTAACGTTCAACTTGTCAAATTATTATCCACAACAGCAAAAAATGCTGCCACCTAGTTTTTAGTACGTATGCGTAATAATCAGCCTATAATGTTCCCACTGCTGGGACTCGGGACTCCTCCCAGAGAGAGGCAAAGGGCTGTAATCCATCACGCCGGCCCAGAGCAGATGGTAGATGTCTGGTTTTTAGTACGCTAGTTTAATTAACCTAGGTTAAATGCAGATAGGTAGGTTTTTTTACAGTTTTATTATAAGACCTAGTTTTATTAATCTTTAAGTCGTCATTACATTAGTCACCCCACCCACCACCCTCATTCTTTTGAACCATATCATCATTCAGTCCATCCATTTGTTCCTTTGGTCTTACCCTACTCCTATAGCCACATTCATACTCAAAACTTCCTCAAAACCTCACGACATTTTCCTAATTCCTCCATATCACATGCCTATACGTTGACAAGGACAACCGATTTCCACACAACGTTTCAGTTACCGGTGCCACTTTCAGACTTCCTCTTATGTACTAATTTCTTATTCTATCCATTCGTGCAACACCATTCATCCCTCTTAGCACTCTCATCTCAGCTGTATACAATTTTGCCTTTCATTCATCCTATTTGTGGCCCAACAATCGGATCCATACAAAGCAGCAGACAGCACTACTTTAAAAATGTATATTCTAAATATTGTCGCGTTTATCTTTTGCCTACATCTCGATCTTGACCATACAAAAAGCCGTCCATCACTGTCATACAAATGAACCAGTTAATATGCGTCGCGTGTATGAATTTGAATGGCGTTTACTTCCGCGATTCAATGATAATGAATATTCCATTTATTTAGATCTTGATCGACTATTTCTAGATACAGTGGACTAATAACATCGTTGGAATTATTTATGACTTGTTGACTTTTAAATAGGTTGACAGTTATTGGATGGTTTAGGCATGAATAAAACAATGCCGACTATGCTTCAAGCGACTTGACGTATTCGAGTAATTGTAGTGAGGGGTACTCACAATATGTTAGGGTCGGCATTATGCAGCACAGCCGCGTGGCAACATCGAATACATGCAGATAATTATATGTTCGAGAAAAAAAACAGCTTGACTCAGCTCCAATTATGCTGAGCCGACCCAAGCATGAGTAAGCGAGGGTAGATGCCGAAAGAAGTTAACCGATCGTTGTTCAACAAATACTGCCAAATCGAATGTACCGAGCCAAACATAGCAAGTACCCCTCACTGATTTCGATTTTTATTAGGACGAAAGTTGCACTAATATTTTTGCATAACTAGACGTGTCATCGCAGCCAGGTCCACTACGACGGCTTGAGTTTAGACGAAAGCATCCTGAGTGATTGCAACTTGCCACTTCTTGAGCTAATCTCATTCTCTAGCCTTGGTTTATTTTGTCATGCTGCTAACTGGTATAGTAAAGACCATGAAATAGATGAACTGCAAATCTGTTTCCTCGATACGATACAAACAGCTGAGTTAATGTCTAAACTAGAACCAATCGGTCAATTCTGCAGAAATTCACCGTGGAAACTTCATTCCACCTGATACTATTGCACATTACTATTGGCATTGACACTATTGACAGCTCACTTCAAGCTCACTCAAAATACATGGCTGATTCATAAAATCTACAATGACCCCCAAAGCTACAATGACATGCATGACTTACGGTATATTCAACAATAAACCCACATTCCTGACAGCCACTACACGTAGAAGCTATATAATGTTGCCCATAAAACACTATCATTATCTCCTATAACGTGACGTCACGACCTCCCATCATTCACCATCACTTACCTAGTAATACCCCATAACACACGTTCAACATGATGAAGACCAAGATATGAAGCACATCATCCATCACTACGAAAATGGAGGAAGTTTCTCCGTCTTATTATAAACTGCAAGTGATTTAGTATCGATATAGCAATATTTTATCGATATTTATGAGCATCACTAGGAACACATTTGGGGCGTACATAAAGTAGATGTTTAGTGTTGTACTTAAGCGTAATATTTATATTTTCGGTAGCCGTTTTTTAGGCGGTGTTGACAGATAAAAATGTAGGAATTTAAATAGAACTTCTTTTTAAAGAAACATGTTTTCTGACTCACTTATTAAATTAAAAGTAGAACAGCTCTATTCAGACAAAATATAATAAGAAAAGTTAGGTGTACTAATAAATGCAAATTTTATGAAAAAATAGAAAATTAATTATTATAAAACCTGATCCTGTGAGTTACTCTTAACCTTTATTTCATGAACGGGATAAAAGTTAGAAATAGTATAGTTATACCTAAAGACTACCACGAAAGTAGATTGATATTTGTGACATCAAACCATGTTGCTGTCATCATAAAATCCAAATATTCAAAGACACCAAAGAACAAAACCAACAACCATACCTTTATTACACGTACGAAAAGCTCCAACCACCATTACCATCATGGACCATTACCCAGCAGCATTCCATAAATCTTCAACCCACGAGCAAGCAACACTACTGAATATTTCATCGAATAACTACAGGGATACAGTAGCAATTAACAAAACTGACATACCTGATTATACTTGAAGTCGGTACTTCGGTAGCAAGAAGCTGATGTGTCGGGTATGTTATCGCGACAAGACTGTCGAGTGCACGTGTCGTGTCGCAAGACTGCTACTGGAGTGCGGATGCGGCTGATGAAGCAGTTTTCTTTCGGCAGGAATGTTATTTAAGACCTGTTTATTGAATCGGTTATGATGATGATGATTTCAGCCACTATTTTTACCTAGCAGGAACTTGAAGAAGAAGATTACACTTGAGTTTGTCTCACAGCGGAATATGTTCGTTCCAGGGAAATATGTCGCAAACCATGATCCACCTACTATCCTGCCCTCTGTATCCCAAAACATGCAGTCAAAGTGACCTCTGCGCTGCCACGGACGACGACGTGGAAGTGGCAAAGTTTTGGGCGAACAAGGTATAAAATTCAGGCATGCTAGCGACACGAAGAAGAAATAGGGGAATATGTTTTAGGCCCACAAAGTGGCGTTTACTAAATGTACCTTGTGAAAACTCCCCATAGGGTTTTGGTCGGGTTAGTTGGTTTATTTAGCATGAGGCTTTCGAAATTTCTAACTACTAAATATACCCAAGTTGGAGTATCATAATCGGGTATATTTAGGACCTAGCGTTGCGTGATTAGTGTGATTACGTACTACTAAAATATACCCGGCCTCGTAATGCCAGGGTGTATATTACAACAGATATCCATAGTCTGTGCTGGACCGCTTTGTGCTTGAAAGTGTCAGTCCAAGAGCGAGCGAAGCGAGCTCGAGACTTTGGGCACCCCGACATGGACAGATTAGGTTCGAAGGGGATGACGGGGGCTCAAGTGAGCGTGCAAAGCGAGCGAACGACACCCCGTCATCTCCTTCGTGTTAGGTTCCTTTAAACCCTGTAGACAGAAATAGGGGCTCCGTCGACTACGTCTTATTATTATTGCTTGTAAACCAACTTAGACCCGCCACGTGATCTTCCCCAACCTAACGTACGATGTGCCAATCCCGTAATTTTTCAAGCAAGTTATTTTATTGAAAAAGGGTATATTTAGTAATGATTCATTTTAAACTGATACTACTAAATATACCAGAGTAGCGGTGTCTTGGTAAGGTACATTTAGCGGTAGTCACTCGAAAATATGATCTCCTAATTATACCCGAAGTCGGCCGGGTCCGTGACGTCACTGGCGTCCCCAAAAGGTACATTTAAAGACGCCACACAGTCATTGTAACAATGTTGTAACAGTAGTTTTGTTACTTAGCATGGTGAGTTTATTTCCCCACTATATATGTTGGATGTCTTCAGTCAGTATCCTCCGTTGCACACGACCTATAATTTAACCTAGTGGTGATTGATAAATGATAAACGCACGCACAATATTTTTAACACACAACCGACAAAAGTCACAAATCTAAATATATTAGGACACGTCACCAACCAAATAATACACCGCCTACCACACATTACAATTCAATCCAATCGCTAAAAAATCAATAAGAACTACTGACATCAAACATGCCGCATCCACCGGACGCAACACGCCACTCCCGCGCATCGTAAATCAAGATGGAGGCGATAACAAGCAACCACTCATAAAAGCAACTACGGGAACGATTTTACGATTCATAATTGTACTTTATTAAATGACCGCCACTTGCATTTTAATGGAAGAATTTTGAGCAATAAAAGTTTGTTGGGTGACACAGAGCAGTTAATGCAGATCTGACATTACTGTATGCTCTCAAGAATGCTGTTATTATATACATACGTCTTAGTAATTTTTGGTCTGAATAAGACAATGATAAGAGTAGAACACCCCTATGTTTTCATCAAGAAAACCATGGACTACCCGTTTTATCCATAAACGTTCCTTAAAGTTAAGTAGTGATTAGCGACTGTTTAACCATACATTTTTGACATTTAAACGTCACATAACTTTAATCATTGTTTTATAAATAAAACCCTTTGCAGGAAAAAGAGAGAAGGATAAAACGAGGTACAATTAAGATCAAATAGACCAAGAAGAAAGTAAAAGTCGCGATGAATGTGAATTTGAATGTGTAGATCGAGGCATTGATTCTGGTCAGAGTGGGAAAAGCTACCACATTAAAGAGAAACGTTCCCATTGCTGGGCCAGACGTCTCCTCTCTGTGAGAGGGAATGGGCTGTAATCCACCACGCTTACCCAGTGGTGGATGTCACATGTCTTAAAATTTTTGGTTCTGGGACATGCCGGTTTCCTCACGATTTTTTCCTTCACCTTTTTGAGAGCAGTGGTGATGAAATAAATTTCCCAAAGTAAAGCGCCTGCTTGGTTTGAAGTTACAACTCGTTAGTCGGGGCCATTGCCACTGGGCCACCAGCTCTCAATTATTATAATATTGGTATCACCCAAACTCTACATAGTTCAGACCAGAATCGGCTAGACACCATTTAAAACCAAGTGACTCCTATTCAATCCAAACAAGCCACCCTGAGAGGAATAACAATATCTTAATGTCATCAGTATTGAAGATATTTGATTTATGAATGAATAGATATATTAGTCATCCCTGCATAAAGTTAATAGTGGTGAATGATTTATTACGATGTGCATGAGTTATGTGTGTACTTGTATCATTTTGTATGACTGGACGTAAGTAATGATAGGTAATCTGCAATTTGTCTTTGAAGTTTATAGGGTACACAATTATTATTTTAAGCTGTTTCGTAACTTTAAAAAAAAATACTACTTTTCTCTCCCTTTTTCGAGTCTTGGATTTTAAAACAGACAATCACCGATACCCTGAATGACATAAAACAATCAATAAATATAGTAATACTAGCTTCTGTCTGTAACTCCGTTCGCGTCGAAGTCGATCAATCGACAATAGAGTAGCTATAATTAAAGAATTATTGTAACTAAATCAGAAGGTACTTTTCATTTAACCTTTTAATAATATCTAATAGTTTAGATAAGGCTAGATAGATAGGATAAATTAATATGGGCACTATGCCCATATTAATTTTGTGGAACAAATACATCATGTTATAATTCCTTCAGAATCCTTGATTGAATCTTGAAAGCAAAAAGTAAAGAAAGGAAGTGACGAGCTCGCCACACTTTTAATAACCACTGCAAGTTCTGAAAGCCAGAAACAACAGTGGTACTATCAGCAAAACGTTGAAACAATGTAGCTCAACGAGTTAAATCAGGCAGGCAGAAACCCAATCCACCTAAATTCTACCTACCGTCCCATCTACCCCCAAAGATCACCGCCACTTCATCAGACAGTTAACCGCCGGCGTCTATTTACAGCAGCTAATTAAATTATAAATCTTTCACGACGCCTTTCACGAGATGCCAGTGAGACGGAATAAACTAAGAGATGATAATACCCGTTTTGAAATGTTGGATGGCTCGACTGGTGAGATGTTCTGTTGCGGTGTGGAGGTATTTTTAATGGAGGATAAGTAACGTTTGACGTTGAAGACGTAGGTATGCGTCATTAGGCCGGAGAATTAATTGAAAAGTTGAATAGGTACTGTTGATACGGTGTGAGATTTGGAGTTTGTGTTCAATTTTTTTTAAGGTTTTTGGTGAAATGGTTTGCAACGTCATGCTGTATGCCTCTCTCTCTCTCTCTCTCTCTTAGTTAGTGTCTCCTCTCTCTCTCTATCTTGTAGTTCTTTACCTTTTCTTTATTCTTATTGATGGGAATAATCATGACAAGATTATCAATGATTTTTACAGATTTACTTGCTATGTTTAACTATGATTTCTTAATATTATTATTTCTTATCATTATAAGCAATCAGAGATGAGCAAGAAAATTTAATTAAAAAGACCATGAGCTCTTTTCAATAATATTTCCGTCTAGAACAGAGCTCGATGTAGTGGCATTTTACAAAGCCATAACTCTAACAATAATTAATTTCCTCACAGCCAAAGATCACAATCGTAAAGTCTAGACAAATCTTCCTGAACTTCCACTTGTAATTACAATTATCTAAATTAATAATCACTTGATTTAGCTTTAAGGTCCAAGTTTTCACTCTTGATTAATAGTATAGGAACGTAAAATATTACTCTCTGGCTAATAAGGAAATCTTGGTTGAAAACGAAGAAACTTCCGAACGGATTTAATAAAATTACGCTTTCTGCATGTTTGAAACCCTTTTGATGGTTCCATATTGAATACCTTTGAGAAAATGGTGAAATTTAGAAAAAACCGGCAAACCGAAAAACGTCGAAAAACCCCGTTTCTGGTATGGAAACCTTTAATTTGTAACTTTATTTTTATTATTAGCTGTTATAGTGGAAATTGAAATATACACTGAAAATTTAAACTGCCTGTTTAGAACGGTTCATGAGGTTCAGCCCGCTGACAGACAGACGGACAGACGGACGGACGGACGGACAGAAGAACAGCGGAGGCTTAGTAATAGGTTCTCTTAGGCACCCTTTAGATACTAACTAAACCTTAAAAATGGAAGGCACTGCTTCACAATAAAGATTTCGGTATGAGATCCCACGCGCTAGAAAATACAGCTACCACCACATTTTTGAAGAATTATAACACTTTAATACTTAACAATCCGGTACTAACGAACATTAAGTTTACTGCTAAAACTGATAGCAAGCATTCCCTCGCTTTATAAACGTTAGGAAGATAATAATAATATACGCGTAATTTACATTAATTAAATAAATAATAACCACTATTAAGGCACGTATTTTTGTTAATTAAAAACTATGTTTATGTAAGTAGGATTGTGTGTTGAAATGTTACTTCCGACAGATATGCTATTAAGTAACCGCTGTACTGTATGCAGATTAGGATAACAATGATCACTTAATTATTTATGTCATAAAATTTAATGATATGAGCGTTACGGAAGTAACGAAACCCCGCATCGTGTTACCCAGTTACTGGGTTATGGAGGTCAGATAGGCAGTCGCTCCATGTAGAATACTGGTACTCAGCTGCATCCGATTAGACTGGAAGCCAACCCCAATACAGTTGGGAAAAGGTGGCAGTGGCAGTGGTGGGTGGTGGCAGTGGTGGTGGTGGTGAAGGTGGCAGTTTGATGAGCGTTACAGAAGTGGTCGCTCAATAATACACGTACTAAGTAGTAAGTATACTGTACAATTCCTAAGATACATTAGTCTCTCTGTAGATATGAAAAAAGAAAAGAAAGTAAGAAAATACGTTTATGTAGATACGGTACACATGACGCAGAGAAAAAACACAAACACAAAAAAAAATAAGTCGGGGAAAAATGTGCGTCACAGAACGGCCACACAGAAAGGCTATCGCTCAGCATAATGCTAAGACCCTATGCGAGACAGAACCCAGTGCTGGTGTGGTTTGGTTGGTTAGCGCTGGTAGGCGTGCTTTGCAGGGGCTTAGACCGGCTTTTTCAACCTGTAACTATTTGTTCGAACTTGCTCTTCATGCCATGCCTTCTGCCCGAAAATTACAAATAACAGTCCAAGCAGCACCTTAATTGCTCACACTATCAATGACATTCTGAATAATTTTGAAAGATATTGCTAATCCATTGCTTCATTATGTTCGAAATATTTGGATGTTCAACAATGTAAAAAACCCAATGAATGTTGTTGAACTGTCAAAATGAAAGAAAAAAAAAGCTGGTTATCGCCCTGCCGGGGTAGCGGGATCGTCCGAAAGGATTACCGCTGCCCTGGAACATAAAGGGCTAAGGAAGGAACACGGGTGGGTTTGAGTCAGTAAGAGTCTGACATTTGATGATTTCCCATCCGCAAAAAAAAAAACAAAAAAAAAAAAGCTGGTTACCGCTAAATATCCCACCCAGGCAAGAAGTAATTACTTTTATTCACAGTGGGGTACAAATAGGAGGAACCCTATTTACGCAAATGAGACATAAAAACGAACTACCAAACAAATAACTGTGTTATTCATTATAACATTAAAACCGCGTTATCTGCCGACCCCGTAAAAGTTAACAACCGCGGTAATACATAGTTATTTCGTAAGTAAAGGAAGTTATAATAAATTGTGTATTAATAAATCATAGTTATTTGCTATCTCGCGATCTGTGCGCACGCGCCGCTTGTAACTGTTATAAATTACGTCACACTGTCACGCTGGTAGACTCTGAGGGTAAGCAGAGATGTGTCTCATACTTACAGATTAAGGATGGCAATTTCATCTGATATAGAAGTTATAAGATGAAACATTTAAAGTCTAAGCTCGTGACACACATGCAAGAATAGTTAAAATCATGGTAAATACTTAAAAAGTCTGCGGCAAGGTTGGTAGCGCAAACGTAAGTACCCACGTCCCGCACCCTAATTACGTAACACACTATCAGTCACAATTTGAATCCTTTTCAAATTTTCATAATTTCATACATGTGCCTAGACTAGACTAATTTTCATCATCCTATTATATTCAGCACCCTAATAATTGCGTCACACAGTAATCACAATTTTGCTAATCCATTGCTTTATATGTTCGAAAAATTTGTCAGCTCAACAACGTAAATGACGCAATGAATGTTGTTGAACAGTCGAAATGAAACACGGAATTGCTTTCTTTTTCTTTCTTTACTGTTAGTTTGTTACGCAATAACCCCGCTGGAGTGTAGTTACCTACTGGTAGACCCTTTCAGATCAGCATGACTCAATTACCTACTGGGTAACTCTTCCGAAGATTTATTCTCCTTCTTTCCAGAATAGCTCTGAATGCTGTATTCCAAAGTATGCTGGCAAGAAAACAACTTCAATGGTTTCAGGCTGGAGGGTTTTTAATTTCCATTTTATTACTGATGTGTTCTGGATTTCTATCAACTTTTACTGTTACGTCTAAATGTAAATTACACTCTTTGGTAATCGAACTTAGGACATAATAACAGCCGCTGCTGCGCCTGCTACCGGTATATCTATAGAGATAAAGTGTTGATGAAACTATAAATAAGTTACTCGCTTAGTTTCCATTAATTGGTAAAAATGATTTATCTTACTACTCTTACGAAGTGGGATTGCTATCTAAATTAACACGCTATTGCTGCAATTAGGCAATAAATAGCGTCGAAATTGCCCCAGTGTTAAGTAAAACCAGTCATTTTGCTAAGCCACTTTTAAAGGTTTTGATAAAGTATTTACTGGGACATTCCTGTGTCTGTTTTTAAAATATCTCTGTTGCTGGTCGAAACAGAAAGAACTGAGGGAAAGATACGATAATTTCAAGAATGGGTTTTTCTTTTCCTTTGTTCTGCCAATGATTTTTCTTCACGGTAATCATTAGTTGCTCATTTCGTGGAAAAATTTTGGCAGTCAGTAAAAATTATAAGTAGCGGTGCTGACAGCCGAAAGATTTCTATCAGAACATCTTTTGATCAAGCTTTCCTGGCAAAAACAAAAGCATAAAAACATATGTCATCTGTATAATTTTCCCAAATTATTAAATCCTTTAAGAAACCGTTAAGATCACATAAGACTACCATTACCTACCTACAAATCCCAATTCATATCAATATATTTACTATCCACTTATCACTAAATCAGATAGTGAGCCCAAATGAAGTGCAGAGATAGGCCACAGCCTACCAATCCATTACCGGTAAAGAAACCCGACACACAACAAACTGGGCAAGCGAACAAATTGCAAGCACTAGCAATTAGCTGGGAAGGTAGTTCTAACGGCTTGGTTGTAGTTAGTTTGAAGCAGTAGGTTCACTTTGCCTAAATGCTACAAATAGAAGGACTAAACAAGAAAATGATGCATCTGTAAGGATCCTAAAATTTAGCAGTACCTTCCATCTTCTTGTTACAGAGATCAGTATTCTGATAATCTTCCCTTCTGGGATCGATTTTGTTTGTTATCCTCTACTACTGTTATACTCTACTAGAAATATTTTTCTCATTTCTGTTGATCACTCATTTCCTCTTTCTTGTTTATAAGCAGTATCCTTATTGAATATCCAGCTCGTCTTTGGTGGTCTTTTAACTCAGGAATAATGACTGTCTTCTGAATTAACTAAATCCATAAGAATTTGTCTTGTAACTCGTTTGACCTTATTCATTTGATATTCATAAACTTAACAGATAAATTGTCAAGTCATTTGGTCGCTGTGGCCTGCTAACCTCTGTCATCGCCATTAAAATTTATGATGTCAACTCGCAAATCGCAAATTGCGCCATGTTGTTTAGTGTTAACTGCCAGTGAGATTTCATTGGCTGTTATTTTATAATCTGCTGTGTCTATTTAAATTAATGCTCGCAATATTTTGTCCTGAGGCTAAAATGCAATAATGCATGGCTTTGAATAATGAGGAACGAACAAATTACTTTCATACATAATTCATTTACTAAAACCTTTTCAAAACAAATAAACACATTCTCAATCATTTGCATCACAGAATACCGCAAACACAATTCAACGTAAATTGAATTTTTGCCCTACTGTTAATCGTATCCTGTGGCGATCTCGTGATCAGTGCCCGTTCGTCGCAGCATTAGCATATCGGAATTATTCCATTACAGCGTTAATAATTTAAAAATAATACGCCGCCGGCGCACGCGACCTAAAGTTATGGGCCCCTGGAGATGCGGTTGCGAAACGAAACATCGACCAATCAAAAGCAAGCTTTATCTCAAAGCATGTACAGTTTATTTTGAGTTGTATTAGTGTGCGTAAATTTCAGTGGTGCTAAAAATTTTATTATGTTAATAGGCAGACAATATGAGTAAAGATTATTTGTGTTATAATTTATTGTTATGCATTCTGTTGCGTGGTGTACTAAATTCGAACATAATGTTCTGTGAAATCTTTAGATTTTCGAAGCGATATAATATCTTAAATGAGTTTGATGTAATCTTATTCACAAGAAACCTATAGAATATTTATATAAAAAAGTGTGTATTTCACAACTGGTGCATTATTTATCACGTTTTTATATTTTTGTATGAACCTATGTAATAGCTATGCCGGACTCAGCTGTTCCGTAATTCATTTAAAACTCCTATCATGGCTTGAAGTCTATTGTTGTCTATTTTTTTAAGTCGTAAAACTTCAATTACATTTTAATTCAGTACTAAGAACCTTTAAAGCTCGCTTTTACGATTGTACGTGACCGTAAGAAGTGCCGAAACACCTTGCGGTGCTCATTGTAAGGATGCCGCCCATACAACGACCTGGCACCTGATTGGCCTAGAGCAGAATGAAATTAATAAAATAATCATTTGTTTTGCGATAAGTTTATTGTAAGTTACGCTTATAAAATTGTAATTTGGATGCAACGACGAAACGAATATGACGCGGAATTTGCTGATAAATAAAAACATTTGTACAAGTATATTGTTTCATAGTTTTCTGGTCAAAACATTTCATGCAAATTAATATGAAAACAAAATAAACTCACAATAAAATAAATTCAAATTAACAATCACGTGGTTCACTCAACTTTATGAAATTCAAAATCATTCCGAACAAAAATATTTTCGACAGGTATGCAAAACAATTTTCGCTACAAAAAGTTTTTCAATTCAGTTACGTTCGGCAGCCCTCATATGTATGCAGATACACTTGATTTGATACACTCCAACACTCGATTAACGGTACAAAAAAAAACTTTAATAAAGTAAAAATAAAATATGAAATTCACACAGTTCATCAAAATTTCAAGCGTCACATCACAAGTCATAGAGGTGAGCTTCGCATAGCTACGTAGGATGACAGGAGGATGACACCGGTGCCTGTTGGATGGTGGGAGGATGACTAGTGGGGGGAAACAAACGGCTCAATAAATCAGCCACGTATGCCGCTTGCAGGTGTTACGCCACTACACGATGAAATATTACAGCTGAGATTAATATTTTAAATATTTCAGATGTGACAGAGCGTAACTGTGGAAATGCCGGTTGGAAGTGAATGGGAAAACTTTATGTACTTTCTGTTGAATTATATACTAATGTTGACTATTAAGATGAGGACTAATAAAGAAGTATTAAAGAAAAATACATGTTGCGCCAACCACGAATATATAAAATTGTGGAAAGGGCAGGAGTATCAAATGATGATGTTGAATTATCTTCCTACATAGTAGAATCATGAGCACTTTGTTACCAATTTCGTTACCTAGGACCATTTCTATGGAATTTTGTCTAAAAGCTCCTGGCAATAACTATTTTGAACAATCTTATCCAATGTAAATAATGACCGTCAATGCCAAATAATGCAATGAATAAAAAGAATCTTGATAAACTGTAACGAGTGAATTTTCCCAACTGAGTTGAAGTAGACTGCCAGCGGATTACTTTTAGTATTGTCAACAGGATTGTTCTGTAGTGTTCATCCACGTACAAAATAATGTTCGTCACCGCAAAACAGCACCTTAATTGCGTAACACACCATCAATCTAAATCATTTTGGAGGATATTGCTAACCCATTGCTTCATATGTTCGAAAAATTTGTCTGCTCAGCAGCGTAAATAACACAATGAATGACAGTTGTTAAACTGTCAAAATGAAAGTCATTGCTACTGGATAGTGTGTTACGCAGTTACCCCGCAGTACAATAATAAATAGACATGCGAAGTGTTGCCATTGCCACATCTACAAACCACCCCACTTAATCATTGCCAGAAATATTGCCACTGTCAGTTGTGGCCCAATAATTGGGACGCCTGTATTCGGCCGTCCACAATTTATAACTTAATCATGTATTGGAAGGAACAAGTAGCCGTTTTTTATCACATTAATCATGTTTAATTGGACACCGTATAAATTAACAGATAGATTACTTTTGATGTAATACCGAATAGGATTGGTTGATTGTACCAAGGATAATAATGATAAAGTAGTTTTAATTATTTTTATACCGGCACCTAATATAATAAAAGTTAGTTTTTTATGATTCTGGTTTGAATAACTCATATTGTTAGCACTTCCAATTAAGGTTTAATAATTATGATCGTAACAGTATTTCATCATGTTGAGTTATCTTGGTCTTATTTCACGAAAGGATTAGCAACAGTAAATAATACAGAGCCCCAAGTCAAGCACTGAACTGTAACTGGCTGAGCTGTTTGGTTGGTTGACTCCCTGCAATAATTTGCGTTATTTGTGGCACATACTGTCGTTGTTAAAACATTTTACCTTTTTGTATTTTTAACCGACTTCAAAAAAGGAGGTTCTAAATTCGGATGTTTTTTTAATGTATGTTCGGGTATAACTCCGTCATACGTAAAAACGAAAACGCGGAACCAACAATACCGACTTCTGAAATTAAAGTTATTTTTCACTTTGTAGTGTTTTTTTTTTAGTCAGTTGTTGTTTTTCGTAAAGAAGTTTTTTGTGTTTTATGAACTGTTGCTGTTTTAGATGTCTGTCTGTCTTAGTCTTTCTTTTCTTTCTTTCTTGAGGTAGGATTTTGATCAGGTGAGTTTAATGAAGTATAGTAGTAGTATAGTATTATTAGTTGTATAATTCATTGAAATTGAACACTTTGAATCAATCTTAATAACTAGTAAGATTGATTCAAAGTGTTCAATTTTAAACTAGTGTCATAATTTTATTATACAAAACAAGTAGTAGGAATTTGTCGCTTGTTTTACTTCCGTCATCTACAAATTTTAATAGAAATAATAATCTATATTATTCTAAGGTGATAAATTGCGTTCTTACAATAATACATTAATAGTACGTAAATCTGGTTGTTTTATACAATGCGGAAATGTTAAAACGTAAAGGGTATTGGGTAATTCTGAGTAAAAGTGAAGAAGGGGAAATCGAATTTAAATCAATATTATCATGGGTAAGATGAAAATAATTAAGTTGCATGATCATTATTATTATGAGAAATGAAGTCATCATTATTATAATGTAGGTGTCATCATCTTAAATAAGTGTTTTCCGTTTCATTTGGTTATAGATGTTTCCTAAGAAAATATTCATATAGTTTCACCATCATAGTATTAATATCCCTGGAAACCTTTCATCAACGCAAAAATATTAACAAACAAATAAATAATTTATTTAAAAGAAAACATTTCCTCACTCTGACATTTTTATTGCTATCACAACTTTTTTCTTCATAATATATTTTTCTATAATAATTTAGCGATCACATTCAAACGTTCGCTTGGCAATAAATCTGAACAAATTTAGGGTGATAATTTATTTTATGGGTCGAAAGACCAGCTTTTATTTTTATTCTACGGACTATGACTCAGACAGAGCAATAAAAATCATAATACAGGGTTGTCACGCTGCCAAATTTTGTGATATGCCATTATGTTTTGACAAAACACGTTATAAATTGTGTACCGGGAGGAAGGAAGCCTTGATAGCTTCCTGTAGTTTGTTTTATTTGTGTTAAAACTCGTTTTGATGATGATTTAATACTGTCGTTTATTTTTTTAGGTGAAAAGTTCAGAAGCGTTTTTTTTTTCAAAGGTTTTCCGGTGTTCTTTCACAAGAAACTTATAGTTTCTTTCAAGAATGATGTAGTAATAAGACTTTAAGACAACGTCGTGGCTAGTCTTGCAATTAATGTAAAAAAAGTGTTCAGTAACGACAGCTTTTGAAAATATTTCCTAGGCTTTATCAGCATCACTGTGTCAAATTATATTTACTAGAAACTTCAAACAGAGGAATAATGTTGAGGAAATCCGTAAACTCTTTTATATAAAAAAAATAAGAAGAAATCCTTAACTCGTTATATTCTAACACTGAATACTGTTCATATTTGTTACGACAATAAATTATGGAAAAAATACGATTAAAGTTTAAAGTATTTGAACACACGCTAATTCTTTGATGTTTTTAAATTATATTTAAATTAAAATAGCTTAGCACGAACCAAAAGATTAAAACGACTTTTCTGAAAGCAACATTAGTCATCGAATCCTTTCACTAATTACATAAAAATAATCAAAATAACCCATAATTATTGCCAATATGAAATCGACAAAAAAAGACCAATTTAATATATGTTTTATTATATTTTATAATATATTCGACATCGATACATATCAAATTTCGATACTAAATTATACGATTGGTTAATTTGAGTATAAATCCAAAAAAAGTTGTATCAATTCGATTTTTGGAGAATCGTAAAGATATACATATTTTATTTCCTGAGAATAGCTATAAAAGTCAATATTATTAATTAACATTATACGAAACTGTAGATATTTATTATGCGATAAAGAAAAAAAGTTAAAACGTCAATTAAATTGTCTGTGGTTCTCAACAAATTACCGCCGAGATTGATTGGCGCGTTGTAAAGTTGTTTATTGTTATTGGTATGTTGCAATATTACACACCTACATTATTATTACAACTACGTAATAAAATATTGTTACACGATTCATAATATACTTATAATGTTGTTAGATTTTAGAATAGATTCGATCAATCTGCCTTGCCCTTTTTCCAACTATGTTGGCTTTCAGTCTAACTGCATGCAGCTGGATATCTGTAGCTGTTGGCTGTTCGCTGTTGTTGGCTTGGTAAGCCTGGTTGTCAGTCCTTTGGGCTTTTAACTAATTACCCATGAAGACTGTCAAAAATCTACGAATAACAATCGGGTCAAACGGATTATCGTGCTTTCGTAGATTTTAGATAGAGTATTTATTATTTAATAATACTTTCTGGGCTCATCTTCAGCAGTTGGGAGCAGTTCCTAAGTCAAAAGATGTCTTCAGTGGGATCCTATACTTTCCCATCTTTTTCAGCAAGAACTAAACCGTTTGCATTAACGAGCTCCATGCAACTAACTAAGCCAAATGTATAAAAACCGTGCATCACAAAACGATGCATATCTAAGTATAGTAACAGTATTTTGTACTTTTGTTTAAAAAAGATAATCAGCTACTGATGCCACGTCTATTCTGACACCTTCTCGCCAAGATTTAATTAACAACTCTCTGATATTTCTTCATACGTAATTAATTACTATTACACGCCTTCGGACTCATAAAAACATTCACAATAGCTTTTGAAAGAATTCCCCACGTAACCACATGCAGTTGACATAAACTTTATTACTTTATTTATATGGGTTATATTGCTTTGTACCAAGTGTGTCGGTAATGTGGTATTCTTAAAAAAGAGGTATACGAAGGCTATTCATCATTCGTATAACAACCGAACATAAATAACAGATTTCGGGCGGTTTATTCCGCTTAGTTAACTTGAGTTTGTTCCTTCTAAGTAAGAATTTCCATGCAGTTTTGGATTTGGAGATTTTTATCTTGAAGAACACAAAGAGTGTTGCAAGCAGGTTTTATTTTTGGGCATTGCAAGCTACTTATACCTTTATTAGATACATATAATAGAGTAACAGGTAACCTCATTGCATGATTTTGGTCAGTGTAATCTCCAACGTAATTTCGAAGGACATAAAAACTGAAAATAATCGTTCCGCACATAACATGGTTTTTTAATTCAGTTTAAGGACTTTATTCATATCTATGGGTGATAGGTAGGTATTAATTGTGCTTGTCGCAAAACTTTAAACCAAAATGCTTTAGGGTAGTAAATAATGTCCGAATTCACGTTACGTTTACGTGGCACGTTCTTGCTTAATGCTATGACCTCAGTTCATAGATTAATGCTGCTGAAAATGAGAATAGTCACACATGAAAAAGTATTAACATGATCAAAGATAAAACAAATCAGCGACCAGCAAGCAACTTTCGCAAACACGTATTTAACAAACAACCTATAAAAACACAAAACGCGAGCTGTCAAAACCCACACACATTCACAGCCATAAAATAAATCAAGTATGGCAGGTGCAAAGCGGAGTATACCATTAGGCTAATTCAAACCATCTACCGATAACAAGGTTATATTACACCAATTAACAACCATTTTACATTTGATTTTATTGTGGCATAATTAGAGCCGCCGAAGGTTTGAAACCACTGGTTTTATGCCGTCTAGTTAGAAGCCATATAAATGTTATGGGTTAACAAGTCATAATTCTAAGTTACAGGCTAGAATTAGCTCGGGTTAGATTGGATTTTAATAATGTGTAGTGTCTGTTTGGGCAAACAGAAAAGATTTATTCAGAGACAGAATAAACAAAAGACAGGTAGCTGAGCGGTGGAAAGATGAACTCGTAAAAACTTAAGCCTTGTCCACACTTGTATTATTTTGATGTATCAGGTCTTCGTTACGTGACATGTGTACAAGGATTTGTATCATAATCGCTTTTGTGGACACAAAATTATACGCGATCATAATGAGTGACCGCTAACCCTGGTCCCGCGATTTTGGCCCACTGAACATAAATAGAAATAATATCCCCTCTCACAGGAAGGCGGACTGCGTCCAAGCAGTGGCAAAATTATAGCCTGATAATAAATGAATGATACCTGTGTGGACAAAGCCTTATATTAGGTGATATACATAAAAATAACAGCTGCTGTAGATTGAGACTACGCACTAGAAGAACTTCATGTGAACATTGAAACCAAATGTTTTTGTTTTTTTTTTCAGAAGAATCAAAGAAAGATTACGCTTTGTGAAGTTTATAATAAAATTTGTTAATCATGGTCACAGAAGGGAAACAGAGGCACAGACTACGAATAAAGTGCTTAAATAATTCTTTTCCCAAACACCAAACACATTTTTCCGATCCATTTAAAAAATTCAACAAGCACCTTTACAAATATAATTTAAAAAATCTGTGTTTAAAACCTTAATTACAGTCCCTGTTTTAAATTTAAAATAAATAAAATCTTAATGTAAATTGTGTGTGTATGTTTGTGCATGATACCGTCACTAATCACCTCAGAACGTACTCGGTATAATTACCTCGGACATTATCGAACGCAAAACAAATCGGATGGCAAAAAACAACAGCCTGTATAATTGATGGTTGCATGCACAACTTGTGTGTTTAATTACTAGGTTCTGCACCGGGTTTTGCTTGGCAAACATTATGGAGAAAAAAACGTGGTACATACTTTTTTAGTTAGTTAGGGTGTCAACATGACATGCGCTGCTACAACTCTAGGGCTCCTTGCATTAGTAGTGATGGGATGCCTAATGAACATTGCAATAACTATCATAGACAAAATATAGAGGAGGTATTATGGTAAGAAACTGTTTAATTCCCATGCATGCATTATAATTTAAATTATTGAGGAAAAGAAAAATAAAATCTTCATATTCCCTGTAAGCTAATATTATTCATACATGCAAACGAACAAAACATCTTTGCATGTATTGTAAGAATTAAAAAAACATTAATTACATCGTTTCATCATTCATGAATAAATCGATTGTTTGTTTCGAGACGAACGCATCGATTGAATTATGATATCAATGCAATTGCATATAACACGGATATAGATAGCACGCAGAAGTATTAAGTTACTACATATGTCATTTTGAAATGCGTGCTTGTCTGAAAAGATTGATAATTAGTAATTTGCTAGAGCTGAATACCAAATATTCTGTGTATGCTTCGAATTTATTTAATACTAGCAGCGCCTCGCGGTTGCACTCGCATGGGTTTCGATCCCGTGGGAATATCAGGATAAAATTGATCCTATGTGTTAATCCTTGTTATAATCTATCAGTCTGTCTATACAAATCCGTTTAGTAGCTTTTGGGTGAAAGAATAACAAACATCCATCTATTCATCCTCCCAAATTTTCGCTTTTATAATATGAGTAGGGTAGGGTATGAGTAGGGTAGTAGGAAGTAGAATTAACCCTATTTAATTTTTCATTAAATATCAACCAATAGGGTTATAGTAAAATTATGAACTTAGAGGGTTATATTGATGATTTTAATTACTATAATTTTGATAAATTAATACATACTGAATCATATTCAACATACAATTTAAAACGTTCAAAATCTAGTCATCTCGGCAACAAACAAGTGTCAAAAACTTGTCAAAATGTAGGGAAATTTGAGGTATTTTTGACAGATTGAGACTGAGATCAGACTGCGAACGTTCTTAAAATTACGAGAATTGCCCCTCAGACTGTGAACGTTCTTAATATTACGAGAATTTCCCCTCTGACACTGACCTGCATATTACAAGAAACGTAAGAAATTTTTTTTCCCCAATTTTTGTAACAAAACAAAATTGCCGATAGCATAAATCAGCCTATAATATTCCCACTGCTAAGACACAGGCCTCCTCTCTATGAGAGGGAGTGGGCTATAATCTACCACGCGGTCCCAGTGCGGGTTGATAGATGTCATTATGTCTTGAAAATGTAATATGTACGAATTTTTGGCTCTAGGACATGCCAGTTTCCTCACGATGTTTTCCTTCACCACTTTGAGAGCAGTGGTGATGAAATTATTTACACAAAGTAAAGCGCCTATCTGGGTTCGAACTCGTAATTCGGGGCTAACTGGGCCAGCACTGCTCTTGTTCCTTCAAATTGTTCTTAAATATTTGTTTTTTCTCTTAATTTACATACCGCCAAACTTTCTTAACTAAAACCCATATTTTTCCTAAAAATTATCATAAGTAGGTGTCAAAACATCGTGATCATAACCATTAGTGAAACTCATAGAAAACGTACAATAAACATATTTCATTAATTTACCATTAAATGTCTTCATAAATAATGATCGAGCGCACGGTTGCGCCCACGTATCCGCTTTATGGCGTCATTTTTAGGGTTCAGTAGGAAACTAGGGAATATTAATTCCTACAAATTATTCTTATTAAAATGTTCATTATTTTCTCATTTAATAATTTATGTGATTACCTGAAAACAAAATGGATGGATATTGCGGTGATTTAGAAACTATTGTCTATCCTACTAATATTATAAACGTGAAAGTTTGTATGGATGTATGGATGTTTGTTACTCTTTCACGCAAAAACTACTGAACGGATTTGGATGAATTTTGGCACACAGATGGATTAACATATAGGATACTTTTTATCCCGATATTCCCACGGGATCGAAACTTATGCGGGTGAAACCGCGGGGCGCAGCTAGTTATAGAATAACTGTGAATGTTCGTAAAACTGTGTACTTATTGTTCATGGTGAGATATATTTTTCATAGTTCATAATATAATTCTCACCGTGAAAACTTAGGTGAAGTGAGCTTGAAGTGAGCTGTCAATACTGTCAATCAGTAGCAACAGCTGAAACGACAACTCACTTCACCTAAGTTTTCACGGTGAGATTTTTACAAAATGGAGCGGCAGGAAAATTCACACAGCTCATATCATGTTTAAATTTGATTTCGATCACCAAGCGAATCTTTTACAGCCTGAAAATACCAACAATAATACAATCACAATGAACACTATGAATTATAATTACAAGAATTTACATTAAGCTCACCAAAAAAAAAGAAACGAGCTATACGGAACTCATTGAGTGTGAGCTCCACCGACTGGACCAGGCATTCAACTCAGCCGCATTTTTACGAGTATTCTGTGGAAAATTAATGTATTTCCACTGTTTATTGTAATTCCTACAGCTTGTTTGTTTGTGTGTTCAATATATTTGTGATGACAGGTGTTATAAGGTATTTTATTGTGTCTATAGTCCAGAAAATAGTTTTACTGATTTTAAATTCCATTTCTTTATTTATTTTATTATTATGTATAGTTTCCTCAGTTTATTTTCGTTACTGTCTTTTTTATTGTTCTTTATGTGTCTATCCAACTCGAATTGGCAGACAGATCTGATTAGTCTGGTCGGCCTTTCGGAAGTGGAAACAGTCATCAATAGTTCTTACTAAAAAGTAAAGTCAAAGCTTTATAGCTATGCGTCTGCTGGAGTCAGCTGCAAGTATTTAGTCTCCCTTCTGATAATGAGGTGATCTTAATTAACCTGCACCATTCATTTTGCTAGGCAAGCCTTAGGACTGTGAAGTATTGGACATAGACATCTGTGTTATTACATTTTATAATTGACCCCAAGACTTGAGGGTCTAACAGTGGACGTCTTTCGGCTGAAATGATGATCAGAATACAGGAGACCGCAATAAAAAACTTCCCAAGCCTAACCACATCAAAAGCCAATGATCAAATTAATTCTTTGAACAGAATCTTCGCCATGATGCAATCGTCGGCCATATGTAAACTACTGTATTCGTGTCAGAGAGCTAAGTACATACATTTACATATGAATCGTATGTATTAATACATTGGCAATTGACACCCGTCTTAAATCACATGTTATAAAGACTCGTTTCTAGGGGCAAAGATTATTTGAGGCAGATGTGAAGACTTTTATGCCTATGATGTGTTGTGCTTCGGTGCGGTTAAGTAGAGGTACGAAGAGTTCTAGTTATGGGTCATCTTTATCATCTATCTAGCCTTTTCCGACCTATTTTTGGGTCGGCTGCCAGTCTAACTGGATGCAGCTGAATACCAGTATTTTACATAGAGCAATTGCCCATTGTGACCAAGGCGTATCGTATTACCCAGCATCTAGGTTGTGAAACCTAGATGCTGGGTAATACGATACGCCTTGGTAAGACTGCACCCTAATTGCGTAACACACGATCAATCGGAATCGGATTCATTTTGACAGTTCAACAACATTCATTGCGTTATTTACGTTGTTGAGCAGACACGTGACACATTTTTTGAACATAATATATGAAGCAATGGATTAGCAATATCCTTCAAAATGATTCAGATTGAGATTGATTGTGTGTTACGCAATTAGGGTGCAGGTTGTCAGTTTATAGGTATGACGTTAAAAGTTTCAGTTATATAGTTATATATTCTGTCCAAATATTAAAAGTACGTTTACATGAAATTTTGTTCAGTTCTAATCAAAATCAAGATGACAAAAATAGGAAGTGGCTCAGAATAATTATGAATCTTTTCTAAACTTTTTTCAGTTTGGCAGTGGATTCTTTCAGTGAATCTGTAATCGTAAAATATTTTTGTCATATAAAAGACGACATATAGAAGTTAAAAATTAAGCACCAACAGTATCAGCACTTCATAAAATCACAACCATGACAAATTAAAAAAAAATATGAAAATAATAGATGATGATGATTGTGATAATATCAAATAACGAAAAGTACAGTCCGCAACAATAATCTCTGACAGAAATAAGAAACATAAAACAGCAACACCCGAGGCGGATCATAAATTTAACTGCCGTTTTCTAAAATTAATAACGCATAATTCTAATATAAAACCTTAATGACTGGCGAATAAAGCGATAAACGGCTAATTTACGACCTGCCCGCCCAATAAAAACTTAGCGATAAGTAATCTTAGAAATGGAAATCAATTACTTTGTTTACGTCCAGTTTGTGGCGAGTGATGGGGATTTTTTCGTCTCTTTTTTGTTTAATTTAATCTGTTTTATTGTGGGTTGTATTTTTTCTGGAATTAATTCACGCCTGTCTTGAACTCGATAGATTTAAATATTTTAGTGTGTTATAGTTTAAATATTAGCCAACAGGATCAGAATTATTTAAATGTCTAAAGACTTGATTCAATAGAACCGGAGGCAAGAAGCTTTTGAATGAAGATTTATTACGTAGGTAGTGTATTTATTTTGATAACAGCACCTACAAAAAATATCGATAGGTGCCGAATGGCAGGTGCCATTTAGTCAGGTGCCCAATGTGGAATATGTCATTTCCTTACCCAGAATTAAGTATATCGTATTGTGGACACCGACTTCCATTCACCATTACATAGTTTTTTTTAAACTTACCTACCTACTTAACTACTTTTAATAATGACTAGCAGACAACAAAATATCCTAACCATTTGATTCAACAAAATTAAAATAATATGTAATTAAGATTTTGTAGGACACGATAAAAATTAACATAATCATAATTACTTTGCATTATATTACAAAAATATTCAAATTAAATGTGTAAAATAATTATTATTTTAGTTAATTACTTTTGTATTTACATGGCCATATGGGAATGTAGGAACATAGCGTTACAGTTGCTCCATTAAGACTACCGGTATTTGGTAATGACGTTTTAATATTTAAATGACATTCGTTGGCTACAGACTGGTAGAAAGCCCTGTGGTTTAATTACGTTACATTACAGTGTAAAACATTATAAGTGATATTAAAGTAGCGTTATTATTGCCAATAGGAAAAATGTTGCTACTGTTAAAAAATGTTGCCTTTATTATGCCATCTTAGTTCCTAACTGAAATCACATTCTCATACAAAGTAAACGAACATTTATAAAACTGCAACCTCGTGCAATTTTATATCCAAATACCGGTCAAGTGCGAGTCGGAGTCCCGTACCGAGGGTTCCTTCCAAATTTTTAGGTATGTAACTAAAAATTTTAGATTTTTTCCTTTACTTGTGCTACATGAAATTACTTCTTGCCAAATTTCATGGCTCTAGGTCAAAGGGAACTCTTTAGGTTTTGATTCCTTGCGAGTGTCAAAATATGCAGCCTAAATGGAACATAAACGTATCTGTTGACTGCGTTGACATAGAAGTTTGATTTTTCACTGCTTTAAGGGATTGCTGCCCTGAGTATTTGATATTAATTTCAAATTGATATCTCCACGCATTCCTGAGAAAAAAGGGCCTTGACAGACGGACAACGAAGCGATCTTAAAAGGGTTCCATTTTTCCTTGTAAAGTACGGAACCCTAAAAATAAATTATAAAAACTTTATATAGCAGAATTAAATTGTCGGCGTCGGGAAGAATAACGTTAATTTGCACAAAAATACAAGCAACATATTTAACGGCGGTATTTAAAATTTTACGACTATGCAATAAGTGTAAAATTCACATAACATGTTTTTAACACCAACATCGTATACGTTTCTCGATATAAAATCGGCGATCCCGATTTCGCATCGATTAAATCGAGTTTTTACGATATCTCGATAGATAAGATAATGTCGAGTCGGTGTGCGTTATTTTTAATGTACTTTAAGTGCGTTGATAGTGTAATTTGGTAGCCGACTGTACACGACCTCGAATTTAAAGGACTTTTTATGTTAAGTGCGAATGAAATTGCGGACTTTAAAATGTTAAGTAGCAGGTTTTATTTTTAATTTATTTGGCTTTAAATGTATTTTATGAACTGCTATAAAACGTTAAAAAAAGGAAATGTATTAAATATCAGCTTTATTTTATTCAGCTATTACGACTGCCATAGTACCTACGTTGAAATCGTTTCAAAATCTTGTTTTGTATTAAGAAAATTCTAACTGCAAAAAGCCCTCCTTGTTGATTAAATTAATGGAGTTACCATTGGTTGTAAGAAGTAACTTACCCTCCAGCAGTTTTCAGCAGCTCTCCACAGGTGTCTTCCAAGACAGGTAGTACGGTGGTTTGCTGGCAGTAAGTAGTCACCGGTAATTGCAGTGGACTTACAAGTTGTAGATCGTGGGGTTATATTCCGTATGGGGTCATTGGAAAAGTCTGATCCCCAACCCGCTCATCGTGACCGTAAGACAGACAACGATGAGGGGGATGGCGATCCACGCCGCAGTGTACAGCGATTTGAAGTGGGGACAATAACTTCCCAGTCGCCACCCGGTGGCAACTGGGAATTTTATTCCCGATTGCCACCTAGTGGCAATCCATGTGGGGGCGACTGGGAATATACCATAATGGGTTCGAAGCCAGGCAGGCGATTTACTTTGTGTAAATAATTTCATTACCACTGCTCTCAAAACGGTGAAGGAAAACATTGGGAGACAACTGGCATGTCCTAGAACCACAAATTCGAAGACATGTGTCATCTACCAACACGCACTGGGCCCGCGTGGTGGATTACGTTCCAGTCCCTCTCACAGAGAGGAGGTCTGTGTCCCAGCAGTGGGAACATTTTAGTCTGATTATGTAGGTAGTATGGTTTCGTCGACCGCATCTATAGAAACGCTGCTGATAAAGGCAAACCTGAAAAAAACATGATAGATAAAGTTAATGCCATCTTATATTTAAATACATATTTACATGGTCAGAAACTTACAATTAATATAAGTCTGAAATCGCCGATCCGTCTTGAGTAAGCCTAGTGATCAATGCTCATGTCTTCTCTGTATGAGAAGCTGTACGTACGGCTACACATCAAGCTATAATAACCAGTATAAGCTGACTTCTGATTGTTCGAAAAACCTATACAATGCGAGGTCAGCTAAAACTGGAATTTTATAGCTTTATGTGTTGCCGTGTGTACCCTTGCCCTGCAGTGGTACAATAATAAGCTGGTATTATTTACAGTCGGAAATTGTTATGCTGAATATCAATCAATTGCAAACCATCTATGCACACCATTAAAGTTTTAGCAGTTGATGTAAAGCAATTGAGTAGCTCAACCTATTTGTCTGGAATTTCTCACACCGTTTTCTTAGTAATCTCATTTTACACTTAACTACTTGGCAACGTAATTCACACTATTACCGCGATGGAAACCAGAAGGCTACTTGTTACCAGGATTACATAAAAAACTAAGAACATACCATAATCAGTTGAGAAAAGTAGTAAAATGTTTCAATTTGAAGAAAAAATTGATACGTGCACGTCTACTAGAAAATGATACAAACGTGTGTCTATGCTGTGGGAAAAATATAGTGAAACCTCATTATTTAGATACTGTTTTTTTTTTCGATGATTTTGTACTTACTTGTAGAGACAGTTCCGGCTTGTCGGTGAAATTATAGATGAAGGATCTTTTGGCGCTCGATTGACGTTGCCGCGGGGGCGCTGTTGGTAAACATCTGTGCAAATGTTTTGTGACACTATTGCATTGAAAAAACAAGATGGCGACGTTAGTTGCGATTTTGGCCACGCGCCAAAAGATCCTTGTACATTTTTTCATTTTATCGACAACTGTCAAACAAACAAACTGTCTCTACAAGTACAAAATCATCGACAAAAAACAGTACCCACTGATCACCGCTTGAACAGACTAAACTTTCGTTTGGCAAGCATGTTATGGTCTAGTATACAAACGTATTTTTAAGAAGGTTCGCATTCTAATCTCATAGTCTCAATCTGCCAAAAATACAATCAATTTGGCAAGTTTTTGACATTAATTGTCGCTGAGATGAGATTGCGACTAGATTTTAAACGTTTTTAATTGTGGGTTTTGTCCTTTTGATCTACTGATGGAGTTCGAGTCTAACTTCATTTGACTAAATCAAAAGCAAGCAACATACTCGATACTGCATTCATACATTTACGACACACGTCCGGCATGCAAGCGATGTCGGTATATACCCTACGAATACGAGTAGTACTAGTAACTCTCAGACAGACGGACGTAACATTCTGTATAAGGTATCAAAGGCATGTTACTGTTATTACTTACTGTGTAGGTAAGTGTTAGCCAATATTATGTCAGTGTAAGGAAGAAAGGATGCAGTTTTTTAGTATGAGAATTAATTTGCAGTTAGTTGGACATGTATAATCATCTGCCTAGCCTTTTCCCAACTATTTCTAGTGTTGTCTTCCAGTCTATCCGGATGCAGCTGAACCAGTATGTTGCGTGGCGCGACTGCCTATCTGACTTGCACAACCCAGATACTGGGTAACACTCCATTACTTTATACCCTTGATAAAACTGGTTGTCACGAATGACAGCCGGGACCAACGGCTTAACGTGCTTTCCGAAGCCCTCAATTTACAGCAAATACAAACTGAAAAGTATGAAGTATTTTTTTTGAACACCGAACGCAAGCAGAACTAGTAAACAAGGCATCACTCTTAATAAATTCACATCACTCACCACTAGCACATAGAAACATCTAGCATGTGCGCCATCCAGCAGTGTCTGATACTTTTTGTGCCAATTACACATACCGTCGAATGCCCCGCGAAACTCAAGCGTCGCTGGATTTTGTAGAATTTTTATTGGCGATACTTATCCATGTTTGTGTGACTATGAATTGCGGAATAAAAGAAATTAAGTGCATTTGTGTAACGGTACGCAGCTGTGCGGACATGGTGTGCTGGTGAGGATTCCGTTTGTCATTCCTCAGTTTTGTTTACTTATGACACGAGCTATACCATAAGTAAGTAATTAGAACAGAAATAAAACCATTTTATTTTTGGTTTTCTGAATGAATTGTTGTGTGCTTGGATGAATGTAAATGAATAAAAGTTATAAGTATTCAATATGTATTAGTATGTGTATCGTTCGTCTATTAGTATGTATTCGTAAACAGATATTTTAATTAATAATGAATTAAGCTGTGGTGGCCCAGTGGTAAAGGCTGCGACTCATGAGTTTTAGGGTAGGTTCGAACCCAGGCAGGCGCTTTACTTTGAGTGAATTATTTCATCGCTACTACTATCATCGTCGTGATCAAATAATTTGAACCGGCATGTCCTAGAACCAAACATTCCAAGACATGTGACTTCTACCAATCTGCACTGAGCCCGCGTGGTGGATTACGGCCCACTCCTTCTCACCAAGAGGAGGCTTATGTCCTAGCAGTGATAACATTGTAGGCTGATTATGCTTATGCTATTAAGGTAATTAATACGAAAAATATTATGAGAGTAGGCCACACAAGCATACGTTAATATTTCTTTGTGTTTGCCCACTAACCAACCAAGGTATTCGTTATGGATCATCGGTAGCTATAAAAATTAATGATGTGTAAGCAACATGTGAGCTGCAAGACTTTCTCCTAGTACCACGAATGTAGGTGAAAATACTTACAGTTACTTACTACATCCTGTATTTTTATTTGTATAACCATCTTGCAATCGTCTTGTTCATATATTGCAAATTCGTAACAGAAACGGCCATTAATATAAATCACTTACTCGTCGTCATATTCCTAATCTTCTTGAAGAGTCCGTAACTTCACAAAAACTCAAGCCATTTATTTCAATTATACCATTTTTTTGTCAAAAGAGTCGATCATTCAGAAAAATGAAGCTAATTGTCCATTCCAAGGTGTAGTTGGTTCTTATAGAGAAGAACGAGCAAAAACTCCAAGGAAAACACGTAAGAGTGCTTATTTCATGCGCCCCTTAATTTCCAACATAATAACAGCAACCGCTGGTACCCAAAGTTAATAAATAAAGAATAGTACGTTAAAGATTAACATAGGTTTGACCACAGAGTACAGTAATTGGGGTTACACCTCTTCAGAAAATGCCAGTCTGTCAGTCTATATTTTTCAATCATAAAACTTCGCCGACCACAGCCTACTCCTCAGAAAAGGCCTCTTCAAGTTTTTATCACCAAGAAATTACACAGCAGTTTAGTTTTATGCCCAGACCAATTCTGAGCCAATTTGTTTTTTATATAAAAATGTATGTTTGCCAAGCAATTATGAATTAACTTAAAAAGTTAGAGTTCTTGGATAGAAATGTTCGCGTTATGCCTTATAAGGTGCATCTATAAACATGTTGTTAGCTTGTCGGTAAAACGTAATGGGTATCTATATTTGTAGTGCAGAATTAAATAAACTATTAGTTGTTATGCAATTTAGCTTTTAGCTCCTTAAGTTTACAACTTTTCCTTGAATTTTCATTTATTCTATAGGTGTTTGTTAAGTAAACGAACCAATAAAATGTTTCCACATTTTCTATGTTTATTAGTGTGTTGAGGGTAGTTCCCATATTTTATTAACAATTGCTTGTCACATTTAATTTTAACATAACATAACATCACGCTTTGTTTTCCCGAAGGGTTAGGCAGGGGTGTACTTATAGTACACCCACATTTCGCCAGTTTCAGAATTAAAAAAAACCAGGACCAAAAAATTCCAAAACATGCGACATGTACCAGCCCGCACTGGGCCCTCGTGGTGGATTATGGCCCACTCCCTCTCAAAGAGAGGAGGGTTCCCAGCAGTGGCAACGTTATGGGCTGATTATGCTTATGCAAAATCAAAAGTCATTTATTCAAATTAGGCTGAGAATCAGCACTTTTCGAACGTCAAAATTACATAAGACAGTCCCCCAAAACGCCCTCCCTTCACAATCTCCTAGTGCTTTCGCTGGGAAGAAGTGGCGCAACAAACTCCCAAGCAGCAAAGCAGCTGTCTGTCCAGTTAAAAACAAAACTTGCTTCTATACAATAGTAGGTATGCAAAATAATTGACAACACGAGACACAGAACATTAAATTTACTTATTTTCCGTATGTCAGTTTAGTTTAGATAGGTGGCGACGCTATAGCTATCAACCGGGCACGACTTTAATTGCAGCAAAACACAATAACACTGACCTACCTATTTTGACCAGTTTTGTTACCCAAGCACTCCTATACACATCTGCTCTAATTACATACCCACAGCAAAATATCAATTGAAAACGTCATATTTTAAAACCGCAATAGATTCCATTCACTATTATCAATTGTCTCCCCCATCAATTTACCTGACACACACGTGTCATATAATTCCATTCCACTTATACAGCAGTACGCTTCAATTAATATATTATCCTTTTATTAGTGACCCATATAATTTTATACTGGAAAACCAATTTATTTTTTTAATATTGCCACAGATAAAAAATGCAGAAGACCCATAGAATAAATATCATAGACACGATACCACAGAGCAAATAAAACAGTAGACTTGATTTAACCATTTTAAAATTTCAATTGTTGTTTTAAATATGCTTTTGTTTTGTTCAACGTAATCTAATCTATCTATCGTACTCTTTTGTACAGAATAGATCTTTTGCCTTTTTCTTTAGTGTTGTCATCATCTTATAAAAAGTTATTATAGTGACGTCATAATAGCAACAGCTGCTAGACGGTTTAACGAGCGTAATAACTCAAAAGAATAATTATACAGCTAAGTGTATGAGTGTATGTGTGGTTGGTTATAAGGAGTTAGTGCTCAAGACTTTTGCAGTGGTGCTACTGTGAATTGGCGACTGTTTCTATTTGTAAAAAAAAAAGGGAAGTGTCTTTTTTCAGTTGAAATCGAATCTCTATTGCAAAGTGAAAAACAGTAAAGTATTTTGTTACCTATTAAATTGTAACTGAGTTGTAAAGCACGGACGATTAAACCATCAATAAATGACAAACTTAGCCCCTGGTGATCTAGTGGTTTATTTATAAACATTGATTACATTTAAGAAAAGAAATACATAAATAAATAAAATACGTTTATTTGCGGTAAACATGACGCATGAAAAGAACACAGACAAAAAAAATAACAAGTTGGGGGGAAACATGCGTCACAACAACGCAAAACGGACGCAAAGAGACATTTAAACGTCAAAAATGTATGGTTAAACAATCGCTTATCATTACTTAAGTTTAAGCAACGTTTCTTAATAAAGGGGCTACTACTGAAGGACTGAATAAGGACACAAGCCATTCAAATGAGGGTTATGTTTTTTTTAATTATTAGATACAGCTTCGATAACTTGTTTTAATTCACATTAAGGTCAACTGTGTCATCGAAGATTTTTAACCTTTTTATTTGTTTATTTTTTCATTTATATCAATGCACTTGGTTTTCCAATTCACTTTAGGAATTGGTAGAATGGACCGACGACCTTGTTAAAGCCGCAGGAACCCGTTGGATGCGAGAAGCACGGAACCGGTCGAAGTGGAGGTGCTTGGGGGAGGCTTATGTCCAGCAGTGGACGTGTTTCGGCTGAAATTAGATTGGTAGAATGGTGGACATTCACATCATCGACGTTGGCGTTGCTTGCCATGGTAAAAAATAGAATAGAGACAACTTGTATTTTCGTCTGTAATAATTAAGAACGTATCTTCTTCTTTAGGCTTAGCTTTACGCCAATACATCTCTTTGTTACTATACTGCTAGAATCGTCACAGTGCTGCGCACAATAAAATTCACAAGCAATTTTATAATGCACTAGTATTAGCATTCGGTTTCACTTCCTTATTAATTCATAAATCTATTATGTATAGACAAATATTTAGGTTTATTTATTCGTATTGTAATTTGACCACAAACCTATTGATCAATTTTGAAAACTGAAAAATTAAGGGTGGTTTTTTTTTATTTGTTTGGGACTTGCCACCATTTGGAGGTTATGTCAGCCTTTACTTAAGAAAAGCCAAGATTATAATCTTTGAAGGGAAAATTCAACTTCAACGCTTTACTTAATTGTAGACAACTGCTGTTTATAAGTCCTCTATTAATTTATATTATATTTTTTGGTTAGTAGAAACCTGTTTTAGTAAGAAATAAAACAGCTATTTAGTCTTTTTTATTTAAATTAACATTCCATCTTTTACACAGTTTAGATAAGTTATGGAATTACTTTGCGGAAATCCATGACACTAAAATGTTATATAATTCCAATATGTAGGTACTTAGTTTTGATTCCTTCAAAAATCGATGCTGCATTCTACATCCAAGCCTAGATATAGTTTTTTGGCGGAAAACTAAATATTGGGATTGCATACCATTTTATAGGTACCTACACTTAAAACAAATGATACCGTCAATAAAAACATGAAACGCATTCACATTTAATATTCTTAGAACAAAGTAACAAACAAACAGTCCCACCCCGCACACAACACGCACTCTTGCGCAGGAGGCAATTTTTTACAGCGCTACATGTTCTTATCACGTTTTTACATTCGCATCCAGCCCATGTGTAAATCATTATACATATTACACTTTATTAGGTATGTAATTACATACTTCTTGTATGTGCGAACATACATCGAAAAAATTTATAGGTTTTTACATCCATACATAATGCTTGGCCGTTTATTATTGATTGTAATTGATTTAGATACAGTTGCTTGTAATAGATGAACTTCTAGCGTGTTAGGATAATGGATTTTTAATTGCAGTTTGAGTAATTAAAGATTAGAAGATAGACGTGACTTTTGTAGGAAAGTGATCGGTTTTCTTCAAGGTGAATTAGCGTCATTCATTCTGTGAATTGCCTGTCATAATTGTTTTACAGACGCAAGCATTATTAATTTCTCTGACGCAGGTCAGTTTCATAGGAACTACAGCAGCTGTGATATAAGAAGATACTAACACTCAAAACATTTCCTTCAATTAAACCATTTACAGACACTTTTGAATTGCAGCAAGAAGCAAGTTTCTTTAACTGAACAGACAGCTGTGCTGCTGGGCGTTTATTGCGCCACTTTTTCTTCCCAGTGAAAGCACTAGGAAGTGGTGAATTGCGGGCGTTTTGGGGGACTGTCTTATATAATTTTGACGTTTGAAAAGTGCTGATTCTCAGCCTTATTTAAATAAACGGCATTTTGATTATGTTTTTTTACTGTCAAGAAGTCAGACAGATGGAGGTAGGTCAAGCTCGTTGCGAATTCTTCTTTACCAAAACCATTAAACAAGTTTTATGTAACGGTTTACTATAAGGAAGTGAATAATTTCCTGTTCAAGAAATACCCATGTAAACAATGACGAAAATATTAAACTTTGCTCAACCAAAATATTTGCTCAACAAAAATATTGTTACTCAAACACTCAGAGGTAGGTAATTGTTAAAATCAACCTAAAACCAATATTGGACTCGATGAAAAGAACAACTACCTAGTTGGAATATGTTTTTCCAAATTATGTCATCATCATCATTTCAACCCGGAATCACCCACTGCTGGGAAGAGGCCTCCGCTTTCTTCTGCCATACTTCACGGTTCCGTACGTCCTTCATCCGTCATCCAGGTGTTTTCGCGACTTTGACGATATCGTCAACCCAGCGCACTTTTAGACGAACCTGTTTTCTTTGACTTAACCTTGGCTACCATTCGGTCTCAGCTTTACTCCATATCTCCTCGTCTAGCTAAATGACGTGCGCAACTCCACTTGAGGCACATACAAGGAGCCGAGCAAAAAAAAAGTCAGAAGGAACGCTCAGCAAAACTGAAGTACTAGCGCCGGCAGGCGATGCGATGCGACGCGGTGATAATGAGGAAGCAACTAGTTCAGAGCTGTCAATTAGGAATGAATCACATGCCTCAATTGGAGAAGCCTACATCCAGGAGTACACTGATCTAGGCAGATGGGGATGAGACAATACATGAGGTCGTAAACCTGGCCAACCAGTGAATAAAATTCGAAGGACAGAACCTACAAGAGTCTCAATCTTCCAATATAAGGAAAAGACCAGTCTATTCATAGCCTCAATCTACACAAAGTAAATAAACCAGCACCAACTTTGCATATAAAACAGCTGAACATTGTCGCTGATCAGTGAGCACTGTTCGGTAATAAATCTCTTTGTAAATACATACATACATACATCAGTGTTGCTAATTGACGTTTACAATCTCGCTCTGAATCAATGTATCTGTATTGAGGTGAGCGGAACAACTGTTGCTTTGGATACAAGATGGGGGATGAAGCGACATTGAAAGCGAGATTGGTCAATCTACCTAGTCTTTGACTATGTTGGGGTCGGCCTCCAGTCTAACCAGATGCAGCTGAATAGTATTTAGCATGAACCGACTGCCTATCTGTCACCAGTCACTAGGTAACATGCTTTGTAAGACTGGTTGTCAAACTTATGCGCTTCTAACTACCTGTAGACCCTCCCCGTGACATCCACCAACCCGCACTGGGCCCGCGTGGTGGATTACGGCCTACTTCCACTCACTTAGAGTAGGCCTGTGTCCCAGCAGTGGGAACGTGCGTAGCGACTCTCAAAGATCTACGAATGACAGCCGGGACCAACGGACATGCTTTCCGAGGCACGGAGGGGTCTTGGTATGTAATGGATCTCAGAAATCTATCCACGAACCGACCGCGGCAACCGTAGGTAGCTTAAGAGGGTGCTGACAGGTCCACTAGCTCGTATTTAGTAGCTTCGTGTTTCATTTTCTTTCTGACTACGTAACGTGTGAGTATCCTCATTGATGCCCTCCGACTTAGGGAGAGCGAAGGGGCCTGTCAGACTCTAACTGTCTAGAAGAACCACACGGTCTTCTACAGCTACTTTTGCCCAGGGTGCTGGAGTGCTCCCTTCCTTTGTTACCACTCCTCTTAATCGTGTGATTATTCGAAATTATAATAATGATTAACAAACGAATATAAATAAAATGCCCTGTAATCTCCGAAAGATTAAGCAGAGGTGTACCTGTTATAGTACACCCACACTTCGCCAGTTATTTTTAAGTCCCATATAATTAGGAACGAGCCTATTACCGTCAACCAGGGGCAAATCCAGACTTCGCGCTGCTTCTGAGAAATTCCTGATGGAAAAACTCAATAACACTTTGCCTGACCTGGGAATCGAACCCAAGACATCATGGCTTGCGTCCACTAGACCCAAGAGGCATACATAAATTAATTTAATATTGATATTGATTGCATCGCTTAATCCTCTCCCTTGCACTACCTACATCGAAATGACACCGGTAAATATTCATAATTCATTTGCAATTAAACGCATTGGAAACACAGCAGCCCACAAAATGGCGTAAATGAAGCTGTTTCATTAACTTTATCCTGTTGGCGGGACATTATAATTTACTATTCATTTTAACGTCCATCAATTTTGGTGTTCTGTGGCCATTTATGAATAAGTTATTGTGGTCATTATGTATTGGTGTTTGAAGGATTCATTGTGAGCTCTGGGTTTTATGTTTGAAGGGTTTTATTGGAATGTTTGTCGATGTTTAAAGTTCTACATTGCTTTTCCTTCCCTGTTTGAACTCAGTTTGGGTATGATTAGCCACACACAGTCAGCAAGGCTGTTAATTGGGTAAAATGCCCAGGGTAAATAGACCTGGTACAGCAGGGTAATTACGTAACACAATATCAGGAGCAATGGGATTCATCTTGACAGTTCAACAACATTTATTGCGTCGTGGAGCAGACAAATTTTTCGAACATTTATGCAACAATGTATTAGCAATATCCTTCAAAATTATTTAAATGTGATTGATAGTGTGTTACGCAATCAGGGTGCGGGTTTTGAGGACATTAATAGCCACACTTAGTCAGCAACGCTGTTAAGTGAGCAAAATACCTGGGGTAAACAGACGTGGTCCTGTTTGGACATTCAAGTAGATACTTAGCGTCATTCTTTGAAGTTATGGTGGTATAAGTAGGGTCAAATGAGAATGATGACATCATTAATTCGAAGAAAAATACATAAAATTTTTATAGCTGTATTAATTGACACGCGTTTTATTACCTCTTAAAGTAGTATTAATTTTAATTACTGATGCCAGCCGGTCTTTTCTATAAAAATCTCACCGTAAAAACTTAGGCGAAGTGAGTTGTCGACATAACTCACAGAATAGCAAGCTAAAGTGGTAATGGGCCGGCCATAGTAGCCGTATTACCGATGACCGTTGGGGTAGACGTGTTCTTGAGTGGAGACCGCGAATAGGCAAATTTAATGTAGGACGCCCTCAAGCTAGGTGCTTCGTAGAGTGGCTGGTAGCAGCTAGATGAGAGTGGCCAAGATTCGAGCTAAATGGCGTGCAATTGGAGAGGCCTGTGTCTAACAGAGGATGGCTGTAGGCTGATGATGTGATATGAAGTGATCTGTCATTCTATCTGATGCTAGGGATTGACACTATTGACAGGACACTTCAACTTAATTTTCACCGTGAGATTTTTACAAAATAAATAGGCAGATAACATCCAAAAACGTCAGGTTCGTCAGCTGGCTATGTTTTGTGCTTCCATTTTTGGCTGTTTAAGTTCTAAAATACAAAGACCAAAAACTAAAGCGGCAGACGTATCATCCTACGCTTGATAATGCCTGCGTGTGTTGACACATCTCATCTCTCATTCGTCATGGACGCGCGGTAATCTCTGTGAGCTGCACGTCCGGCGACGGGCGTTAAATCTGCGATGCTGTTGTGACACCTTAATGCTGGCCGGATCTTTGGCCAAAGAGGCGAGTTTAAACAGAGGGGTTAAGGTGTTTTGATAGGCAGTTTATGCTGTTTGGAAGAAAGAAACAGGAACGACGCATTTATTTATTCAGTACACTTAGCCAAGTTCGTAGTTATTAATATCTTGATTAATCAAGTCCTCTTTCACATTCATTCAGGTCCAAAGAAGTGAGGCGACCTGAAGCAAGCCCAAGTGAATGACTAGATGACCCAAACCCGAAACATCTGGCGAAGAATGACGGGGACAGGCGGTCCCAAATGAAATGGGATTGGGCTAGGCACAGATAGAGTTGTGATAGTGATAGCAAAGGATTTGATTAGATACATTTTCAGTCCTTAAGCAACAAGCAGCAGTTTTCAGTATTTTATTGTTAAGATAACTAAATTTTTATTTTTTTCAGTTACCAGTGGTGAGTAGTGGATCAGTCAATATACAGAAACATTTTGGTAAGTAGGATGTTGCTTAGTTTAATACTAGCTTTTGCCTCCGGCTTTACCCTCGTTGAGGTCAGGAATTCTCCCACGGAAACGTACTACCGGAATAAGGAGTAGGTATGCTTTGTATTAATCCAGGTTATAAAGTATCTGTGTGCCAAATTTCATCCAAATCTGTTGAGCCGTTTTTGCGCGATTGAATAACAAATTTACAGAGATCTAAACATACGAGTCGAATAACACATTTATAATTTTAGTAGGATTCCTGAAAATACATCTTAGTTTGTGGTCCTCATAATTTTACCTGAAAAATTGTACCTACCTATCTACCTCATCATTTCAGCCGAAATACGTCCACTACTGGACATATTCGCTGGATGCGGGAAGCACCCTGTTTATTCTAAAGTGTTAATTTATATTCACAAATTAACTAATACATACGTAACACCATTCACTTTGTATAACGTTCTCACAGAACACCTCATTTCTTAATTCACCTATGCATAATTATGTAAATTCTACGTGAATAATGCGATTATACCTAATCAAATCACCGTCTTTTATGTACGGTGATAAATTAGAAGATTATTTTACATACGGTTCGTTAGTCAAAAGTGTTTGGCAACATATAATTCATAGCTTATGTCCGCGACTTTGTCCGCGTGAAATTTCTTGTTCCTCCGACCCACCGCGTCGCATCGCATTGCCCGCCCGCGCTCTTACTTTATATTTCTTTCGTTGTCTGTCTTTCTGATATTTTATATTTTTGCTAGGCTTCTTAGGGTTGTAGCGTGATTTTTAATCGCATATAGCCCTCCTCAAGAATTGAGCTATTAAATGCAATAAATGCAATGCAATGCTGTTCCTGCTGTGTTACATGTTCAAGACATAGGCGAGGACGCTGGCACCCCACAAGTTAAATCTTACATTGGGTGCCAGAGCTCATCGAAAACCCTCTGTTACCCTAATTGTAAAGCTTAATGTTGGGTTAAGTGTTTTTTTGTACAATGGAAGGTAATAAAACTATTTTTTTATTTCTTTTTTTTATAACAATAATATGTCAAATCCGACTGGCACTTCCGGAGATTAGCGCGTTCAAACCAATTTTTCTGCTTTATTATTAGTATACATTAATTATGGACATGACACCCATTTTAATGTTAATTATACAAAACAGTTGTAGTAATAATGATATCGATCGGTAGTTTATTTATTTATTTACATAATTTTCGTGTCCATTTTCTCGTGGGACATTTATAGTGGGAATGAAAGGTAATATGGAACGTGTGTGTTTAATTAATCTGAAATGGAATCGGTGTTGACGATGTTGTAGATAATCTATTTACCTGTCTTTTAGAATTTCCATTAGATTTATCATAACTAATGACAAATATTATGAAAATTCTTAAGTTTTCGATTAGGGAAACGTAATGTTCTGCAGGAAATTTTGTACACCTGCAGGGTGGTATGGGACGTCGACGCGCAAAATGTAACCATGAATTTGGCACATGATTCTAGTTTAGCGTAGAGTTATCAAAAAACAATCTGCTGTTTCTTAGAAAATTGTAACATACGCGGTTAAAATGTAAGGTAATTATATTTTTTTTTTAATAACCGACGAAAAAATATAACGCAGTGGAGTTTTTTCACAAAGCCAGACAAATCTGGGTACTTCAACGAAATTTTGAGTAAAAACTGGATACGCCCCTGAAATAAATCCATCATCTTCATTCCCCGTGATAACAAATTACAATTCAGTCCATTACAAATGACCCACTTATTGCAAAACAATTTTGAGCCTTGATAAAAAGTTTACACTTCGGACCACTTAAAAAGACCCACCCTTCAAAAACAATTTCGAAATAAACTTGTCTTGCTCCAACGATCATGCCCACGCTACTATCACACCATCTCCAAGTATATCAGATCACAGAACAATGACCATTTACAACGACAATCAACGAATAGTTTAAACACTTGATAACAGCATTAACATGTAACTAAGAACATGATGTACTATCAATGTTATCACACGATCTACAAGTATTTACATACAATGTTGATCTGTGGGCAGGAAGAGAGATTGTATCTTACAAATGTGGTATGGACGGCAATTATAGCATGGCTCGGTGAGACGGAAGAAATTACGTCACTGCACCTAATAATGTCCAAAAAGAAAATGTTTTAGTTTGATGTCATAGCTAGGAAATGAAAGAGCCAGTTAGTACAATTTCAAAAATAATCTACAAACAACAGATATTTTACTAACAACTAGCTTCTGCCCGCAACTTCGTTCGCGTGAAATTTCATGTTCCCCCGACCCACCGCGTCGCATCGCATCGCCCGCCCGCGCTATTACTTCGCTTCGCTTAGCGTTTTTCCTGACTTTTTTCTGTATGCTCGGCTCCTAAGGGTCCTAGCGTGATGTTAAATAGCCTATTGCGTTTCTCGAAAATTGTAGAATCAAATGCATTAAGAATTTTTGAAATCCGACTGGTAGTTCCAGAGAATAGCGCGTTCAAACATACAAACTCTTCAGCTCTATTATTAGTTAACATAGATTCTGTATAAAAACAAACGTCAAAAATGACTAATACTCAAAATCTATTAAAATACTGAATACGTTTTTGACATTATCCTAAATAAAAATCCTCTCGTTTGACTACCGCTCAACAATAAAATTGATCGATCAAACGTTCCATAAACCACCGTCCCTAAACCCCTTACAATAACAGAGGCTAATCTGAAAACTCAATAAAACCTGTATTTAATATTAAAATATTTAAAAAAACATGTTATATCAAGCGTTAAGCGGGTAATAAATAACGTCCCATTAATATTCAAAAGCCGACATAAAAAGTTGACTGCCAATAAATTATTATTGTTATAAATTTATTGACGCGGTCGTTAAAATATGTTTGGTTTTAATTAGCAATCGATTTCGCCAATGTAATTTATGTTAACATTATGCGGTTGGAACTGGGACGTGGACGGTGGATGTGGATAAGTGTGTATTTGTTCGTTTGATGAAGGTATAAATATTGAAAGGTACGTAGAACTATTCATTGCTTTTTTTTTTCTTTCTTTTTATTCACGAAAGACAGAAAAATAAATAAATTGTAGCTTATTTGTGCAATTAGAAGTAAACAGGGGTTTATTTATAACTTACAATTTTCTACAGTAGTGATGTAAACCGATGACAGGTTTTGTCTTAAAGATATATATAAGTTCGGCTATCTCATCAGCATGCAAAGTTGGTTACATTATTAGAAGAAGCCTTTCCTTTTCAAAATGCTGTAGGCAGTAAAAATACCTAGTGATTAATTTTGTAAATTACCAATAGACGAACGATCAGACAACGAATTTCAAAGAACACAACACCATGACATAAGCAGAGTTATACCTAGTACATCGAATAAAATAATAAATCAAAGTATAAAAATATATTTCAAAATTCGCAACTCCGCCCTTGTGTATCTCCAAAAAACCCACTAACCGTAGGAGGCAATGCAAAGTTTGGACATTATCATACACATGTTGAATACTAATAATGTCATTCGAATCGCGTATGTTAATGATATTGTCATTATATCGATTCTTTTTACGACTGCCTGTGTTTAATCAACGAATAATTAATCGACTTATAAAGTGTTTTTCGAAATTAAGGCGGTAAATTTTAATTTATGACGGTCTTGGGAAATAATGTGGGTGATTTGTTAGGTAAGTATTTCATTGGACTGAGAACCTTTTGGTAGAGAGGAGTCGTGAAGAGTAAAAGTGTCAATATTTACATTATGCACCTTAAAAGTAATGAGAGAGAAATGTTGACTCTTATTGTTGTTCACAAATATTATGCTTTTCATAAAATCCCACACATAGTGAAATATTTTTTAAAGACAATGTCGGGTAGTTATAAACATAATCAGCCTATAATGTTCCCACTGATGGGACACAGGCCTCCTGTCTGTGGGCTGTCTTCGAATTTTTTGTTTCTAGGACATGTCGGTTTGGTCACGATGTTTTCCTTCATTGTTTTGAGAGCTGTAGTTATAGCTCTCTAAAATGCTTTATTGAACAGTAGATTTTTTTATTTCGCCTTAAAATTGCTTTAAAATGATTACCTACCTAAAAACTATTCCAATGCAGCAAGCACCTACGCTATATTACTTTTCAATTCCATTTCAAAAACGATTTATGGCGTATTAATTAAAATAAACTGCGGACCACTATAACGCACCCATTATCGACATAAAAACGTCAAACGTCGAACGTAAAGTGTATCGTACACTCGCGTGCACTCAAAGTCGTGTAAACAAGTTGCGACGCACGATTAATTGCAACGCAGTGTAAAGCACGCACGTTCAATCAACAAGTGATTTGTGTTAAATGTTGTATCAATAAAACTGGTCGGATGTGTAAGTATGTTGTACAGTTGAGGAAAAAAGGTATTGACTTAGATTGTTTTATTTATTTTGCGTAGTGGAACTAACTATTGGTTTCCTTGCACCGGAAAAAGAGGTAATTTGGAAAAAAAATGTTGCATTTATAGTTAATTATTGTATGAATTAAACATCTATACAAGTAAATAAAGTGTCTGTTTGTAATGTCAAATAGGTAACAGTACTTATAAAAATAACAATTCAAAAAATATAACTGTCTGTCTGTTTGTTCCGGCTATTCTCCAAAATGGCTGGACCGATTTTGACGGGACTTTCACTGACAGATAGCTGATATTATAAGAAGTAACTAATTATATGTTAGAATAAAAAAAATAGTGTTCCGCCCATTATGAAATTCCGACATCCACGCCGACGAAGCCGCGTTCAGAAGCTAGTAATTTTATAACAATGTTGATTCCTATTTCTACATAACGCAGATGCATGTCACCAACGAATTTAGCGCTAACAAAGACTTGATTACTCTATAATCTCCATCAAACACAATTAAACAAGCATTACTAGATGTCATTTATAATATTATTATAAATGACATCTAGTATATGCCCGGGGATAACTTTTTCATATGTCTATTATCATTAGAACGATGGCAATAGCAATAATATCTTTCATTACATCGTCCCTGTCTCATCATGATAATATATCTACATTGCCTTTAATTATACAATTTTATTCGTCGACTGTACTTTCAAGATTGTAAATCATGAATATTCTGCAACGCAATGTTAACTTTATGACAAAAGTATCAAGGTCTAAAATCTATTGAGTGGAGTTTGTGATTTATGATGAATGTGCGCAGTTGGTTGATTTATATTACTTTTTGACATGCGATGTTTTGTCAACAATGACGCTCATTAGGTCAAATTTGACTTGTCACATGCAACATCGCATCGTCAGTAAATGTTTGTTTCTTTATTTTATGTTGCTAATGTTGCAGGCAGAAACATCCGCCATCTTGTATAATATTATAATAATAGGTATATAATTGGGTTTATATTAACGCATAATCTCTTCCAAGTGAATATAATCACGGCTATGTCGTAGGTAAGTTGCTTCAGTCTTATTTACTTCCTGCAAAGTAGTTTAATAACTAAACTCTGATTTTTTTTTTACTAAACTGACAGCTGGGATCGATTATTTTTCTGACTACATGACATTATTGTATTGATTGCAGCTGTCATTTTGGTAGCAAATTAAAAATCGGAGTTTAAGTACATAATTATTCATATTCATATTCATTTATTGCATTTCATGTTGTTTACAGGTTGTTACATTATGATAGTTCCAAACAATGAACCCTGCTAGGGCACAGCAATGTATAGGCGACAGGTTTTAATTAATTTAACATGCTATCATTATTCATTATTCACATAATTTGTTGATATAGAATAATTTAATTTTTTTTAATTATTATTATACATTATGTCATTCTTATAAACTAAATAAGTAAATTATCATTTTCATATTACAATCTCATACTACAATAGAGATTCTAAAATGTCTTTATTATCTCAGTTAATTTAATGTCAATAGATTAGTTTTACATATAATATGTCACATTTTCAGATAAAATAAAAAAAAGAAATAGAAAGTAATCACTAAAAATACAGGAGTGAGGCAGTAGCGGACTGATGTCTTATATAGTACCTAGTTATGTATGTGTAATGTGTTCAAGTCGATATTAATTTATTTATTTCTCAGTTAAAAATTCTTTTAGGCTATAATATGATTTTAAGTTTAAGTAGTTTTGTAGGTCATTTTTGAATTTGTTGTCGTACTCTGTATCCTTAACTGAATTTGGGAGTTTATTATAGATTTTAACGCACATGGCCAGAGGCCCAGAACGAAACATAGATAGACAATTAGAAAATGAAGTGCTCATCAAATAGGTGACAGTTTACAAAGAACTACAGAATAACCGTGCACCCTTTCTCTTTCCAATCCCCATAGACAAAAAGACAAACAGAGTCACCATCACATACTACAATAAAAAACAATAAGAAAAATGTAATTCCCACTTCAAAAAAATATCAGCAATAAGGACAATAAGGTAAAAATCCATTGTCCGCAGCAACAAATAATTCATTCCGCGACCCACTGCCGGCTACGCGATATCGTAGAAAAACTCGCAACGACCAACATGGCGTCGATTTATTGATATGTAAATCATTTTAATTGGCGCCTATGGACATTTTTTAGTGTAATTGGCAGCTCGCTCGTTATTCATCTGTTCGATGAGATATGTTGCTGGGGGTGCAAGCTTGCGACTATTTTGGCGCAACCAGTGCGCGGTCGTTTTCTTGGAGGGGCTTGTGGCTAAGTAATAACAGGCGCACGGGTCGATCGAACAGGTTAAGCTACGCTTGCCACGGTTGGTCCATGGATGGATGATCATCTTTACATACCAAGACCCCTCCCTGCCTCGGAAGGCACGTTAAGCTGTTGGTCACGACAGTCATTCGTGGATCTTTGACAGTCTTTACGGGTTGTCTGAAGCCCGAAAGTCTGAGAACCAGTCTTACCACGGGGTATCATATTACCCAGTAACTGGGTTGTGGAGGTAAGATAGGCAGTCGCTCCATGTAAAATTCTGATATTGAACTGTATCCGGATAAACTGGAAGCCGACCCCAACATAGTTGGGAAAAGGCAGGCAGATGATTGTTGGTCGTTTTCTTATTTTATTACACTGTAGGTAACCTGTAGACTTCGTACCCAAGTAGACCGCAGCAAGGACGACCTCCACAATGGGGGTTCATGGAAGGCTCAGACTTCCGATGTGTATGCGGTGTCTCTCCACAGACAATGGCTCACCTCCCATCTTGCACCGCATGCCCGGTCACCTGCACACGTGAGGACCTAATGGCTGTGTCGGCGAATGCTATCCACGTTGCTGAATTTTGGGCCAAACAAGTGTTATTGGTTTTTTCCATGGAATTTCTCAGCCCGGAGTCAGGATTTGTGCCCGATTGATGGCAATAGGCTCGCTTCCTATTATATAGGACGTAAAAATAACTGGCGAAATGTGGTGAGGGACTGAGTTGGACTCGTAATTTGATTTCTTTTTTATTCCCTTTAAAATACTTACTTTAGCATTTCAACGCACTGGGTGCGTTTGCGATTAACTTAAGCGACTTTTTTATTCTATATTTGTCGCAAGTGTGCGTTCCCACGATCAATATTTCGACGTTTCAAAAGTAGAATTTATGCGAGTTACGGCATTTACAATAACGCGACGTAGCCGTGTCGTTTATTGTCGCATGTTGGGCGATCCTTCTTTACATATGAAATATGTCGCGCTTTTGTCGCTAGTGTGCGCTTATTGAAATTTTTGGTCAAAAACTGGAGATGTTTTTGTTGTATTTTAAAGCCTGCTGGCTATGTACTTCAAGTACTTACAAAATAATGGTTTATTACGCATATAGTTATATACCTAATAACTACGGCGTAATAAACCATTCAACCATTTAACTTCTGTGTCATCAAGTTAAAGTTAAAGAATGGGGAAAAAGTAGGTACCTACTGAGCCAGCTCAAAAATGACTGCCAGAATTGCAGCTACAGTAAACAACATAATTTCATTATTTGGAACTAGCTGTGCCCGCGACTTCGTTCGTGTGGATGTACCAATGTGTCTCTTTACTAATTCATTTTTTAAAATAAAAGTTGCTTAAGTTACTCCTTATGCTATCTGCCAATGAAAGTCCCGTCAAAATCGCTCCAGCTTTTTCAGAGCCGGAACAAACAGACAGACAGACAAAAATGTAAAAAAAAATGTTATAGGTAATTACAGTATATACTTTCGTAATGCATTTCGTAAAAGGTGCTATTTTGACATTACAAACAGACACTTCAATTTTATTTATTTGTATAGATATAAATAAAAGAACTTTCCCATTTCTTCATAACGTTTACTTACTGCAACAAACAATTAAAAAAAGAAACAATATTTCACTTCAAACCACAAGTCACACTCCCCCTAATTTTAGCAACACCACATTAAATAGCCAACGCCAGCCCGATATGGTATCAGGCACAATTAATTACTGTATGCCCAGGCGCATCCTTACGGGCGCATCGCGTGACTATTGCCCATAAACCACCAACACCATCAGTTTATGGGAGAAGCCAGCCCGCGGCTAATTGTCGCTATTATGGCTATTTCTTGAATTATTTACACCATTATTAATGGACTACCATTATTGTGGTAGTTCTATGGAGTTTAATTTTATGGGAAAGGTGGGTGGTGATGCAGTTTAACCTGATAAATAAAGTGTTTATTTATCCTTAGATAGATAGATACAATATTGTAGTCCTTACATACAATATTACACCGTATTGTGTTGGTAGTCCTTACATACATACAATATTGAATAAGATTTTTGTAAAAGTCATTTCATAACTTCAGTCTAACAATCAAGTAGTCAGGCATAATTTTAAACCCCTTTATAAAGTACTAGCTGACCCGGCAACCGTTGTTTTGCCATATATGTATAAATTATTTCTAGCTGCCCGGCGCTACTTCGTTCGCGTGGTGTCCTACCCCCTACCCTACTCCTACCCTACTCCTACACTACTCCTACCCTACTCCTACCCTACTCCTACACTACTCCTATTCTAGGGTGGACATCCCTTATCACTTAAGGGTTTAAAAAAAAAAATAGATAGTAGCCGATTCTCAGACTTACTGAATATGCACAAAAAATTTCATCAAAATCGGTCAAGCCGTTTCGGAGGAGTATGGCAACGAAAACTGTGACACGAGAATTTTATATATTAGATTTTTAATGAAAATCATGATTATTATACATAGAAAAAAATCACATGTCTTAATTAACTTAACTCTTTGTAAAATTATAATCTACTTTTGATATTGACTGTACACCACACAACATAATATTATGATAATATTAATAATTATTATCAGCTCCTTTATGTAAGTTCGGCATCGTAAATCGTTTATAAACGATCAAGTACATACATTACAATTTATTTACGTCCACAATTCAGCTCAGTGCATCCAATGTTATCACTCTTATTATCACCTACTTACAAATTACGAGACAACCTTGCTACGGACAAGTTTATCTTAAATATGAGTGTCAACGTCCATTAGTGGCACAAAATAACAAAAAGATAGAACAGAAGACGCATGGGCACGTGATGAGGAGCTTTGAACTTTTGTTGATATAGAGTGCAGTGATTGCATTATAAGAAGCAGCGTTGATAGTGATGATAATTTCTTTGGTACGAAAAGAAGTTACAGAATAATACAAAGTGGTTACATGGACAAAGCATAATAATTTGCCTGATTAGGAAGACAATGAAAAATCACATTTCAGGAATGTAAAGGGCTTCTCTATAACTTGCAGCAAAAGGAGATCATGAAGCGCATAAGTTTGGAAGTCGACGTCATACTTTATAAATAAAACAAGGATGGTGATGATGAAATTACATTCTAAACAGTTTCATAGGTTGCACTCATTATATTGTTCTTATTATGATCTGTGTCTCTATCAATTACATTATAGTCATCATGTATTGTATTGCTTTGTCTTTCTGTTCTTTTTTCTACTTCGTGAAGTTATTGAACGTATTTATTATACAAATCGTGATAACTTTTCGTGATAGTTAAGTTCAATATATTTCAAAATCACAAAGTTCGGTCACGTTTTTGGATAAATCATGTTTGTCAAATAAATCTCTGTGATATTTTGAAATGAACGGGATAATCTTAATAATCTACGAGAAGTTTCTCAGACAGTCTACACGCGAACATTATAATCCGACAAAATATGGCTAAACCAAGACACCATCTCATACTTTCATTTCACAATAGATTGTCCACAAATTACATAGTGTCTTGCAATTTCCTCCCTTTAGTCTCTGGCAATAAAACACAAAAAACTGATGCAATAAACGGTAGAACTGCAAATATCAACGAAGGTATCCAATGTGGGTTGACAGTGGCTATAAACGGTGCAACCATTGCTCCTATTTTGGCACCAGCAGAGCTCAAACCGTAAGCCATAGTCCGCAATGGAGTAGGGAATAATTCGGAAACATACACACATATGACGCCGAACGTGGTACAAGTGGCTGCAAAGCCTATGATGCCGAGGATTGTGCATCCTTGGTGGCCTGGTGGTACAAAAATGAGGATTGTCATCGTAATACCGATGATGGTAAGAGTTCCTACTGTTGATACTTTTCTTCCGAATGTTTGGTTCAGCATCATTGCTAGAGGACAGGTCGGGATCTGAAAAAATATAAATAAAGTAAATTACAGGGCACTTCATGCTTAACAGACTTACAGTAACCTTTTAAGCAATTGCACTAACCTGGATAGATCCTAATAATATTACGGTGACAAAAACATTAGATCCAATAAAAGTAATGTATTGATTTATGCCAAAATAACATGCTCCCGCTGAGATCCAAATGAATATCGAAAACATCGTCTTCAATGCCATGTGTTTAGTTCTGAATAGATCTAAGTATGTCGACTTGCGTATCTCTTTGTCGTTGACCATCATTTCATCTAAAGCCATTGCAATATTCTCTCGTATCGCTGCGGTGTTTAATTTGTTCCTAAAATAAAAACACTATGAACTACTACTACTTACTACTACAACTTCGAACATTTTTAATGATCAATAACCTTTTGCCTTATCATCTTTTTCATGCTAAGTAAGTTGCTGCAATATTTCTCACCTTTTTGCAGCTTTAGTCATAACTTCAAGTGCTTTTTCTCCATTTCCTTTAGCCATCAGCCATCTTGGAGATTCAGGCAAACATATAATAAATACGTAAATAAAAACTGACGCTACAGCATATTCCAAAATAAACATTCTCCAATCCACAGATAAATAGGCAAATACTGATAACAGTGCTTGTGCAAGTCCATCCGGAATTATTGCTAGACTGCCTGCAGCTTCCCGATGCTGTGGTCCTACAATTTCTATGATAAATACTAGGCTGATTATCATAGTGCCACCTGAGGCCATTCCTATAAGGAACCTTAATCCGTTGAATATCCAGTAGCTTGGAGAAAATGGTACAGCTAACATGAATATGATGTTTAGTACAGACGATACTATTAACCCGATGCGTCGTCCAAATCTAGAAACAATGATATCACAGTCAAAACATATATTAAAACTTTAAATACTTCAGAATGATTTCAAACAATTTTAAAATGTACATTACCTATCAGAAACCCAACCAAACAGTGATACTCCAACCAGAAATCCAAGCATCAGCATTGACTGACTAAAACTAGCTTTCCATGCATTTTCACAAATCAGTCCAAACTCTGAGATCAAAGTCTTTTCAAAGACCTCTTCATAAAACTTATATTCTACACAATTGTTGTAACATGTTGAATTTTCTACTTTAATTGTAGCATTGTCTTCGAATTTGATGCACACAAATGCTGTTGTGGGTGTCAGGAATATTATTGATAGCATGTTCCATATTGCTGCTGATCTTACTAAAGCTGCTATAGTACAAACTGTGGCTTGCCACACACCAAATGCACCAATAGATTTGACCACATAATCATCTTCAAAGTCACTGTCAACCAAGTTTTCAGAACTGCTACTTCTTGTTTCACTATCCATTGTTAGTTTTATTGAATCGGCAATTAATTTCGATGCTATTACATGATTTTTGAGAATATGAGGATTAATTCTTAGAGACATGAATTTCAAAATTGATAGATATTGCACATTTTACAACATTTAATATTTGAATTTTTTGCACTACTTTTTATTCACATCGTTATTGAAAGCAAGTTCAATGCTAAATGAAAATAATTATGTATTCTTTATCAGCAAATTTTGTTATGAATACTTATAATTAACTTATCAACTGATGATGTAATTCTAGATCATTGAACTGGTTATGGTTGTAGGTCATGGATGGTCCATGTTGTATTTGTTTTGATGACACAATTTAATATTAATAATATAAATTCATTACGTTCCGAATAATATTATCTAAATTATGATAAATTAATGAAAATATGGGCATGACTAACAACTTGTATGTATAATCAAGATTATACCATAAAAGACACTTTATTGAAAGAGTTCTCCCTAATAAGTAGTCGCCATTACCCAATTTATACAGCTTAAATGAGAGTCTTCATCTTGTCCGACGCGTTTCCATAAATAAACCTCCCAGAACCGCCTTTGTTCGTATCGTTATTTCGGCGGACGGAACCACACGGGTTGCTTGTCCTCGCATTTTTTATCCGACGCCCAGCCCAATTAATCTTCCTTATCGTTCCATCGCCGCCAGTTAAATAATCGCGGCGCAGACGAGTTTAACATAAATTAAGTTTTCCACGACACCTGAGATACCCCCCTTGTGTTAAGACCCTCGACTACGTTCCATTTATCTACGGACCAGGTGGTTTTGAACTTTATGTCGAGGGTACAAGAATTGAAGGAACTATTTCAGTAAGTTTGTTGGTCAGTAATAATGAGGCTTCGTCGAGAGATGTATATCGCAAGCCAGAAAGAAAGGTTAAGTGTGAACATTTGTTTGTTAATGCCCTTGTATAATGGATTCGTGGTTCTTTTTCGGTTGGAATGATAAGTTGTTTTACTTTAATTGATCGATCGCTTGATTTCTTTCGGGTTTTGTAAACGGTGAACGAATTTCTCTTAGATGTGGACAGCTTGGATAAGTGAAACGGTAAGGGTTGATTGATGGCAGTATTTAGATTTAGTACGTCTGGTGAGGCCGTATTTTTTTTTTATTTGTTTTTGTAAAGGGTGAATTTGTTTTGACATCGAGTTTGAAAAAAATCTGAATTTTCATCATCACAAAATAGATCAAGCAAAAAATACAAGATCAAGTTGAAAAGAACTACATAAGTTGTTGTAAAGTTGTGTGTAAAGAAGTTTTAGTTCAGCATGGAAGAGACATGGACTAGAATTTGATAACGCAACAAATGGTTATTTTTTTAAAATTAACATTATAACTACTAATACTTACTTAAATACTGCTTGCATTTTCAGTACATGGATACATACATATACTCACCTCTTATTCCCAGAAACTACAGAACGCAAACTGCTACTATCCTTGCATACTCCTTTTGCCTCATTTACGTTCACACATCTAATCATTTCATAAATATAACTCCACTTGTTATTCTATCCTGTTTACGATGCTACTTGTTTGAAACAGTTTTATATAGTTTGTAGTTTTTTACGCCTAATTTGTACGCCTTGCAAGACAAAACATAGTGATACAACGCAAATTTTTTATACGATGTACCATATTACCTATGTTAAACAAATAAAATACTTTGACTTTGACTATAACAAACAACTTATTCTAGACTGACTCAAAACTTCATCGAGTTAACATAAATCCTACAACGGTGTTAATCTGGGCTGTATAAAGTATAATTATTGGCTAAGTTCAGCCAGGGTCAACAAGAGAGCGCCCTTGGACTGATAATCTCAACTAACGTCAACTTAAAAGCTGCGTAAATCTTACTAAGAACAGAGGCGGGGTGGAAACGGTAACTCAAATAGATTGTCTCCTGAAACTCTTTATAACGTTTAACTTGTTACTTAGGTTATTAGATACTTATTTTGTAAAAGCTAGTGTTACTATTTCATCGGATTTGTCAACAACATCAACGAAGAGATTAGATTTCATGCATAATATGTTTTCATATTTGTATGCCAGTCCATGGCAAAACATGTAGAATCATAACTAGGTTTTGTCCGCAGCTTCGTCAGCGTGGATTTCGGGAAATATCCCACTATAAAGTACTTCCGTGACTAAAACTATGTGGCCTATGTATTAATCCAGGTTATAAACTATACGTGTGCTAAATTTCATCCAAATCCGTTCAGCCGTTTCTGCGATAATCCGGAATATATATCAAGACAAATGACCAAAAATTCTTCGTTACTATGTTATTATATATACGAGTATGTATGGATGCTATTAATAAAAACCTTTATTACATACATAAACTCACGCCTCGTTGGGGTAGGCAGACACTACAGACAGCCACGATCGATAACGAATTGTAACCATGCAGATAAAAATATTATATTCTGTAAAGCAGTATGAGCATCAACATGCCTCAATTCGTCATCATGTTTGGCTTAACAAGCTTCCGTCTCTTCAATTTCATCAAAATCATTTCCAGTCATTCTTTACCAATTTTCCTTCACCAACCCAAACAGAACTTCTCCAATCACTAAGTATGTCAACAAACGCTACATTCTTACGTCTGTTAGCTCAAATAAAACATACGTTTCGAAAATTGGCCAAATCAATTATCATTATTACTCAGCTATTTCAACTCGTGCCTTCTCTGTTTGATATTCCATACCAACGATAGTTATATCAATTTCGTCGTTATTAGCATCCGTATGTTATTTACAAAAGTAGTTGAGAGCTTTTGAAATTCGGATTTCACTTGTGTGGTCGGAGTTGATAATGTGTGAAGCATTGGCTGTGACAAAGTAATGGAGGCAAATTAATCGTAATTGAGAATAGGTTGTGCTTGTGACGTCTACGGATTGCCAACTGCTAGGTTAGATAGGCAGCTTTTCCGTAGATACCCTGCTGCATGCTGACATTTTATACGTTATTTGAGTAAAAGCAATAAGTGAATTTACATTATTATAGTTGGACGTAGGGTTGGTACGTGTAGTATGGCGATGCGCCTCAAGTGGAGTTGGGCAGAGCATCTAGCTAGACAAGGAGATGGCCGATGGAGTAAAGCTGTGACGGTGACACAGAATGGTGGCCAAGGTTAGGTCAAAGAAACCAGGGTCATCCAAAAGCGCGCTGGGTTTACGATATCTTCAAAGTCACGGGAAACACCTGGATGAAAGATTCACAGAACCGGGAAGTATGGCAGAAGAAAGGGATGGCCCTATACCCAGCAGTGGCTGATTGCGGGCTGAAATGATGATGATGATGATGATTATGATAGTTGGACGTTGGAATTTCTCAATTTCCTTGAAAGTGTAATCCTCAGAAGCTTAGTCGTCCTTGGTCACATCAGTTTGGTGTTCAGCATTCTGTATATAAGGTATTGTGTTAAAGTTTCTATTACTTTCTAAATAATTAGTTTTAGTTCTTTATTATATTTCAATTATAAATAATAAGTTAGTATAGATTTGGTAAATAACCGCTCTGCCGCATCGGGTACATACACCTGTAATGATAGTTGTAAGGGATTTTAATAAATAAATAAATGAAGTAGTCGGCGAGTACCTATTACTGTTGTTGATTTCATAGGTATATAATATATTTGACTTAAATCTACATTTAATTCACAAAATATACCATCAATACTCAAACCGTGCCTCCAGCCTTGTTAATCAAACTGCTAAAACGCAGTTACATTCATAATTAGCATCTCAAGTCGGACAGACGTCACTTATCATGTTTGATGGTCTGTTTGTCTGTCTGTTAGCACGTTTCTAGGTGACTGCTGTAACTGGATGCTATGTGTAATATGTAATATGTACGTGATTGATTAGTTTATTTTGTTGATTCATACTCTTGCTAAAATGTAGTTAATTTTTATCGTGATTTTTGGTGGTTAGCGTGTCCTAAATTAATAATCTAATTTGTTAGCGAGTCGTGTGACTTAAATGTTTACGGGATTTTCGTAACTGTGACGCTCGTTTTGTCACTATTGACTTTTAAGGCCGCGTCCTAATTTAACAACTTTTTGTTCGGAAAACCGGAAGGCGCCCTCTGTCGGCGCGACCACTCACTTCGGTTCACCAAACAAAAAGTGACTTATGAACGCGATGATCGCGTATTCGCGCGACGATCGCTTTTAGTTAGGATGCAGGAGAAGAGTGCTTTCATAAAAATATAGTTTCAATAAAAAAGGGCTGGATACTGGGAAACTATCATTCATACAACATAGAAGAGAAAAATGTAAAAACGTTACAAAATCTTATTCTTTTCGTAATCAAATTACACAGCAATTTAACAGAAAACCTCAATAAACTAGCCAAAAAATCCCCATCACTGAAATGCACAGTGGGCACTCAGCAAAAACCAGGTGGGCAAAGAAATAAAAAGTGGGATCGAGTCGTTACGTCGGACGCGAGACGTCGTTACAAACGAGCGGAGATCTGCGATAGCCAGCTGAACTTGTGGGCGGGATCTGCACAGTGAGCAGAATTTGTGGGGAAAATGTGTTGTTTTTTTTAAAATAATAATTATGTAATTAAAAAAAAAAAAAAAAAATATCAGCTTCTAAAACGAGTGCAAGTTTTACGACGAAATGTTTTTTAGACTCAACTTTTATAATAGAATTGCAAAAAAAATCCATGTACTTCATTGGGTGAATGAAGTACCTTCTACTTTGATTTTTCCTGGAAACTAGGCAGGCCAGGCTAGGGCAGACATTTTGAATTATGAATTATAATATCACGCAGTAAACATAGCATTTACTTACAACTAAATATTTACACATACATAGCTAAACATATTATAAATTTAAGTCACTTTTCGTATCTGTCAGTGTGACTGCATTGTTTTTCTAAACTTATACCTATGTAACGGATATTGATGCGATTTTCATCATCATTTAGAGAATTTATTCCGGAAGGTTTATGTATCGTAAAAACCGTGCGAAGCAGGACTGCCAGTATAATAAATAAGATGTAAGTAATTTTTATACCACAAACCTCCTCAAAAAGTATTTTGACCACCGCAACATCGCTGTGCCCCATTGTGCACATAGAGTAAAGAGACAATCAGAAGCGGCCGGCGTTAACGTTGCTCTGTAACGATGGCCGGATAATCCCCGCGATCGAGTCGACGATGCCGATCCAATTTACCCGGCCGATACCCGCTCCGGTTCACATCGTGTTATTTGAGACAAGTACCCCGATTTATTTTGTGACCGCTCTCTGCTATTTTTCAAAGGGAGATTGGGGTTGATAAAATTCAACCCCTGTATGAGTATCGGATTGTTTCAGTTTGGTTTTGCTATACATACTACTACAGAGATCTTGATAAACAAAATAATTGTTAATGGCCTTCTTGAAATAAACGATTTGACTTTGACTCTGACTTTATTAATTTAAAAAAATGTTTAACTGATAAAAAAAAAATTGGTTGTAGAGTGGGGCTAACTCGATGGAACGGCAGCAGGTTGGTGGATGTGGAGTTGTATCACAAACTATGATCCACCTCCTATCCTGACCTCTGTGCCCCAAAACATACAGCCAAAGTGACCTCTACACAGCCACCGATACGGCTGTGAAAGTGGCGAAGTATTGGGCCAACAAAATTTGAATAACTGTCGTGTCCGTGACACGAAGAAGGTTGAAGGTTCCGTTTAGCTCGTTCAAGTTATTCATCATTGGAAGTTAAAATTAAATGAATTCTGCAGGCATTTCTCTGTAACAAGTAATAGCTACCTGGTGACCATGTAGACGAAATCAAAACATTAGTTTAGTTAAAGTGACAGCTTTCTAACTGCAAAATTACTTATTTTCTTTGCATTGCACTTGCTATCCTAACTTTTTAAATAATAACAACATTTTATTACAACGGCTTTAAGTGTTAGTCTTATCTAAATAACACTGAAACTTAGCGTGTCTAAAAACAAATTGTTTTGTTTGCCAGCTCGACAAAACTAACATAAAAGTAGAGATAACAAGTTAGACACTATTTTACTACTCCCGGATTACCATGAAAATCAGTTTGTTTTTATCTTTATTAGTACAAACAATCTGTCTAGATAATAAATAATACTAACGAAAAACATTTTTCCAAGACTTCATTTGAAAATCACCGACTATTTGCACAATAAATTATCGAGCTGTCTCATATAAGAAATACCAATATGTACAAATAATAAAAATATATTGATTTAAGTAAAAATGTCACGGAACCGAAATACGAGGTTTGTGTGTCGTCGGTATCTTTGTCCTATACGCATTAGCGAACTAATACTATATCGACCAATCCCTTTGCTCCTTTTGCTTCGTGACGAATGTTACGAGCCGACTGGACCCGAACGGTTTGTCCAAGCAATTTGACATTCGATTTTTAGAACGTCGTATTGACAGATAGTCCTTCTGGGAACGTGTGTGAAGCGAAGGCAAATGCGATTTTAACGTGTCCACGCTAAAGATTGACGTCGGTTGACGTCGGCAAAGAGAAATAAATATTTATTTATTTATGGAGCTGCTCTAATCACTTTTGTAATTCTATGGAAGGGTTTAAATTTTTCTTGTTTGCTGCTACCATTTTTGTTGCTTTAGTCCGAAATTTGGTGGTAAATATAGAAATTCTTGTGATGTTTTGTGAACTGCCTTCTGTATTTTTAGGACTTTATCAAACAAAGTTAATTTTATGACGCTTCTAGAACTTTATGACGCATCTAATTCCTTTATATTCTGCGAAGTTACACATATCCAGTTGAACTACAATGTAACAGATAAGCTGCAGTTAATTAATATCAATATTGATGAGGGAAATAAAGCAAAAACTGGCTGTCAGCTGCTTGTCACTCTGTATCCTTTAGAAGAGTTATCCGATCGAGTTGAGTCATTATAAAATTCATAATTTATAATGGCCTAGAAACCTGTTAATAAACATACTAACATACATAGCTACAATAATGGCATCTCAGAAATTAAGCTTATGGTAATTTACATCGATAAGTACGGTGATTATAGATATTTTTAACTCTTCAGATAACTGGAACGAGCATTAGTAGTCTGTAATAAATTACAAGTGTTCTTAGCAGTCAATATCACATTTCTGCCCAGATTTTTTTTACACCACATCATGTTCTTATTCTTGTATAGCCCAATGATGATAGGTAAAAATCCCAATAAAAGGAGGACCATCAAATAAGAAGACTGGTAAGTGGTCTCACCTAGTTACTGGGTTGTGGAGGTCAAAACGGCAGTGGCTTTATGTAAAATTCTGGCAATCAGCTGCATCTGGTCACACCAGAAGCCGATCCCAACATTTCTTAACTAGAAAGTCTAGGTAGATGATGAGATGCTGACCTAAATGGCGCTCATGTTAGAGCTGGTACTACACACAAAAATAAAAACATTAATGTAAGAAAAACATCCCTATAAATAACCTAATCAATACATACTGCGTACATAATTCTAAGCAAACACACACAGTGTTTACCGACAACTTAACGCTGAGTTTCTTTTTTGATTAACATAAGTACACTAAAATGTGTGAGCAAATAAACTCGCCGACTGATAATTTATTAATACGCCTAAACGTGTTGTTTGCACTTCAATTTAACAGCTCGGTACTGAAGAATTTCTAAATGTTGTTACTCAACATCACAATTTTGAACCCTATTTTAGAAACGTGAAAGATGAATTTAGATGGAAGTGTCAATGATGAATGAATATGCAATATGTGCCAATGCAAAACTGATATGATTCGCAAATAGACGCAAAATGGAATGTTATTTTTGACACTTCACAATTTCAACACTTTATTTAGAAGTCTGAAGCTACTGCAAGAGTATACTTTACACCAAACGTTAAGAACCGTCCATCAAAGAAGGTTCTGTAAAAGAGAATAACATTGCCAAGAAAACATGTTGTTTTAAAACAAAACATATTTCCAAACAATCATAAAACGATTACATACAAGCTTTTACAAGAATTTCATTTTATTCCCAAGTAAACGATAAAAATAAAAGCAATAAAACTGAGGACCTTAACAGAGGGACTGAAACTACAGAAATAACGTATAAGAGTTCCAAAATCGATTAAAGTTAGCCAGTTTCGGAGACAGTCATTTACGGAGATCATAAAGTTGAAGACGTCGATGTCACAGTGTGTCTGTGACCTTATTTGTCGGGCTTCGATTCTGTCGAACCTCAGCTGGTGAGATCAAAAGTCGTGTCGAGTATTTATCGACACTTAAAATGACATGGAAGAAAGATCTTCAATTGAAATCGTACCATATTTTATTGGCTGTTAACGCAATGATGATTTTGTTTTGTTGTTATGATTTATGTTGAAGATATATGAAAGTTTCACATATAAGACTAATATTTCTTGAGAAAAGGATATTAAAGTATTATGTTCTTTTTCCAATGAACTAAAAAGCCAATGAATGAAAAATAAATTCAAAACATTATTTTAATAGTTATTAAGTTGACAGGCGTTTTATCAACATTTTGTAATTTGTGGGAGATGTCTTGAGTCTAAATAACCCTAGGCCTGTATTTTAGAACTCCAGGGGCATTATGACACATAGTAAAGGTTGTCAACGTGGTACAATTGATTGATGGTATGAGTGTAAGTGTGTGTGTTTGTGTCCATGCCTACATTTATTGTACACAGAAGATTTCATAAATATAAATATATACATGCACATAGACAAATAAATACTATCATATTATACGTAAATAACCACCATCTCCGAATAAGTTCCGAATAAGTAGACGTCACTCAGGCAACACTAGACTTTTCAGCACATTCCCATGTTGAAGAACGGAAATAAAAAGTTTTTCTTATCTCGACGAAAAGTATGAATTGTGTGATCTTGACTAGAAACTTTCTTAACATCCTTTGACTAACTGACATAGACTCTCACAAAAACAATATCACAACTACCTAAAGGTGCAAACTAAACCCCTAGACATCCTAAAAAGGCTGACATTCCTCCCCTAAAGTACTCCTCCACGTGTCCGACGTGACTACTTGAGACACGTAAAAAGAGTGATCGTATAGAGGGCGGCACATTCGAACGACATGTAACTGGCCACTGGGGACCCACTGCATTGACCGTTCCGAATAAAATACGTTTTTACGACTCCGTAGCCGTTTAGGGCTGGTCAAAGTTTAGGTGGAGGGTTTTTATTTGTTTTAGTATTATCATTTTGTCATTTAGTGAGAGAAACCTTCTCTCATATCAAGTATTTTTTTTTAATTGTCTTTAATTTTGTCACAGACATTATTATCCATCTTGCCACTATAAACAGTAATTAAATTGGATTTCAAATTCCTGCTATCAAATTAATTTATGAAAAAAATTGCAAAATTCACTCACTTTCAGTGAAAGGTTTTCTTTGTATGTGATTCAAGCAGAGAAGTATAGAATGAAAAGTCATTTTGTCCTGACCCCAAATAAATTGGGATCAGGGTAAGAGAATTATGATAGTGATGATAAAGATGTGTGTAATTTAAATATAGACCGAACAATTTCGTAAGACTAGTTTTAAAAATAGATTTCTTATTTTTTAAAACATCAATGTAATAATATGTATTTTTCTTAGAAAGTAAAGCACATATAATCTCTATCTAACGTACTCTATGAAAAAAAAAACTTTACACTGTGTTTGTGACAAACTCTTTTTTTTGCCCAAAAAACTCCAAACTACGTGCCACCCCTAACTCAGGAAGAACTCAGTTATAGTTTCAACGATATTTACGGGAACGATGTTGCTGAAAATATTGTCTGCAATTTATTGTTCAGATTTCGTGTGTTTTCGATTTATCGCTCTCGGAGTTGTGTGGCGACGGATAAGGTGGGAGCAAAGTTGGTTCCCGGGTTGTAGGGTACTGTAGATAAACTGTACTGTTTAAAGAAATGCGTGAAAGGAGACTGTTGCTTTACTTTTGTTTGACTGTTTTTTATCACTTTTAAGGGGTTTTTTTCATCGAATACTATTACTATGACTGCTGCGCTGCGTGTCGCGGGTTCGATTCCCGCACGGAACAAATATTTGTATGACCTACATGTATTTGTTCCGAGTCTGGGTGTTTTTCTATCTATAATATGTATGTACTAGCTTCTGCCCGCGGCTTCGCCCGCGTGGATGTCGGAAGTTATCCCACGGGAACGTGCTACCAGGATAAAAAGTATGTGCTTCCCCAGGATGCCATCTATCTCTTTGCCAAATCAGAAGTTCAGTGGTTTAGGCGTGAAAATGTAACATACAGTTTCAAGTTCAAATCCTCCCCTAAAAACCGAATTACCCCTTTTTGCTCCGTCAGGGGTCAATTTTCGACAACTTTACATACTTATTATTAATTATTTTCTGTCGAAAGTATCAATCCTGAGTTTCGAGTTAATCGGACCGCGCATTCAATTTCTTCCACACAATCTTCCACCCCCCTATATCCCCCTTTGATGGGTAGTTTGAAAATCTTATAATGATAAACTTTATTACTTACTTAGGCAAGTATTGTTGCCAAATTTCAAGTTTATTAACTAAATTAATAAGATTTTTCATATAAACTGTATCCCCGCTTTTCACCCCCACAGGGGTGGAATTTTGAAAAATTCATAACTTGACTCAAAGATTATTTATACCAATTTTATAATTAATCAAGCCACTTATTATAATCCTCCCCTGTAAAATTAACTAAGTACCCCTTTTCACCCCGGGGGTAGATTTTCGAAAAACCCTCATACGTGTTATTATTTATTTTTAGTCTTAAGTACACACACAGTACACTGAGTTTCGACTTAATCGGACCGCGCGTTCAAATTCTTCCACACAAACTTTAACACCCCTATATCCCCTTTGAGGGGTAGTTTTGAAAAACTTATAATGATAAACTTTATTGGTTACTTAGGCGAGTATTCATGCCAATTTTCAAGTTTATTACCCTAACGAATAAGATTTTTCATATAAACTGTATCTCCGCTTTTCACCCCCACAGGGGTTTGAAACATCTTTTGGGATGTGTTCATAACTTGTCTCAAAGATTATTCATACCAATTTTCGAGTTAATCAAGCCACGCTGTAAAATCCTCCCCTGTAAAATTGACTACCCCTTTTCAGCCTGTCAGGGGTAGATTTTCAAAAAACCCTGATACACATTATTCTTTACTTTCAATTTTAGGTATAAATACTTAGTTTCGAGTAAATCGGACCGCGCGTTAAAATTCTTCCATACAAACTTTGAAACCCCCCAATCCCCCTTTTAGGGGGTACTTTATGAAAACTAAAAATAGCCAACTTCATAATTTACTTAGATAAGTATTCGTGCTAAGTTTAAAGTTTATTAACTCAAGGAATAAGATTTTTCATACAAACGAAATCCCCCCATTTCACCCTCTTAGGGGTGGAATTTGGAAAAACCCTTTCTTAGTGGATACCTACTCTTCACGAGGAATACACCCTCCAAATTTCATGTCTCTAGGACCAGCGGTTTAGGCTGTGCGTTGATGTCTCAGTCAGTCAGTCAGTCAGTCAGTCAGTCAGGACTTTGAATTTTATATATATAGATTTACAAAAAAAAAAAATGTATATAAGTAGTTTATCAGCCATCTTGTTACCATAACACAAGCATTAGGTTGCTTAGCTTGGGACAAATGGTGCTGTGTGAAATGTCCAGGGATATTATTATTATTATTACATCGTTTCTTGTCATTTTTTAACTTGAATCGTAAGGGTCGTAGCGTGATATTGAATAGCTTACATAGGTAAGCTAGCCAGGTAGGTAGCCTTCCTCAAGAATTACGCTATCAAATGCTAAAAGATTTTTTCAAATTCGACTATTAGTTCCAGAGATTAGCGCGCTTAAACCAACCCCTTAGCTTTATTATTAGTACAGATTTATTGAATCGTAAGTTTTACTTCAAATTTCATTGCATTATTGTGACCCTCCTTATAAATGTTGCTTAAAGATGAGAGACATTTATACGTCACAAATTTATGGTTAAGTAGACGCTAATCATTAGATAACTTGAAGCAACGTTTAATAATAAAGGGGTTTATGTTTAACCTGCAAATAAAGTTTGAAATGTATTTAATTAAATACGGTTCTGTAATAGCTTTTGCCAGAAACCAATCAAAATACTAGCATGACGTGAAAATCTAATACTGCATGTATAGTAACCTTCCTGCATGTATAGTTAGCTTTGGTGGCCTTTAGTAGCTTGCATAGAATGTTGGTGCAAGCTAGACTACGGCTTTGATTCGATTATACGATCGACGCATGAAACCGATCCAAATGCAGAGAGGAACGGAATAGTGAGATGTGTTTACACCAGCCATTGATATACTGCAGGATATTTCCAAGCCCATGGGAAATGTGGCCGCTTTCTCATCACAAGAAACTTAGGTATACAGAAGCTGCGGGTTATCTAAACTAATATTGTAAATAGAAAATATTTGATTGTTTGTATGTTACGCTTTCACGTCAAAACGGCTGAAGGGGTTTTAATGAAATTTGGCACATAGACTGACTATGACCTGGATTAGGACAAAGGATACTTATCATCCCTATGTTCCTACGGGATCTAAACCTATGTGGGTAAGACCGTGAGACGCAGCTAGTAATAAATGTAAGTAATTGTTACTTTTCGTTCTTTGTACATAGATAAATAAATAATATCTAATTTTTTGTCACAAAAAGAATTATTAACCAAATAAATGGCATAGGTGAATCTGAAAACAACAGTAAAAATTTTATAAAGAGTTTATAATTTATTAAATATTCTATATAAATTATGATTGTCGCATGAATTCAATCACATCTTATGCAATTTGTATTAACAATAAAAATAAATATTTTTTATCGACATCGACAAATACCCAACACTATTCCAGTCAGCTTATCCAGTGTGCATGTAACAAGGCGTCGGATTTGTACCGAAGTGATACGTTTCACGAGGAACAACTACAGCGCACTGATTCTTTGTCGTCTACATAGATAACATCTCCTAGAATGTGTGAATGATAAAATGCTTTGTTGGTGATCCGTGATTAAGTTATTGTTTCAACTTTTTAGGGGTAGAGTCAGTAGTTTATTCATGACATGATAAGACCGGGGATTCAAGAAATGATTCCTGAAAGTACATGTTTAATTTTTGTAATAGTTTACTTTGCTCAAGTATAAATGTTTGCTGTTTAAGAAAATATATATACTACTACTTACTATGCAGTAAGGCAAGTTTAAATGAAATAAACCATAACCATTAATCATATCGATCATTTATGATATATTTCTTTAAAAAAATTGAACGCAAAATCAGTCGCAAAAAATCTACAAAACAAACAAACAAAATCCAATCTCAGCCTCCCCTCAGCTTAACCCACAATTTAATCCAAACGCGACAAACTACAACCGAGGAGCATTAAAAAAGCACTTGTCATAACCACCACCCCTTAGTAAAAAGGAGAAATTCGAAAAACAAAAACTGGTGGATAGCCCCAGGTGTCAGTTTTTAATAAAGGCCCAATCAGTCGGCCGCCGGAAGCGACGTCGGCGGCGCTCTTCCGCGCCGGAAATGGAGCTCGTGTTTGCCAGCGCCCTCTGTCGGCTTCCCCCGGAAACGATGGTGTCGCCCCCGGGCGCAAGAACCCGACAAAATGAACCTTGTGATACGTTCTCTCATCAGGTAGGGTGGGTGCTATCGGGAAATATTATTTTAGGATATTTGTGGTTGACTGGCAGAGATTGGCAAGTTGCGTTAAGCCCACCTCATGCACCACCACTGTGTATTAAATTTAAAATAAATACAAGATACTGGATGATTTCGATGAAGATTTTCACTCACTGGAAGCGGGACTAGGTGGTTAGTGTTATCAAAACAAACAATAAGGATCCGAAGAAACTTTCATAATCAGCCTGTAATTCCCCACTGCTGGGACACAGGCCTCCTCTCGATTAGAGGGAATGGGCTGCAATCCACCAGATGACACAGGTCAGGTCAGGACACATATGTCTTCGAATTTTTGGTTCTAGGACATGCCGGTTTCCTCACGAGCTTTTCCTTCACCGTTTTGAGAGTAGAGGTGATGAATAATTTACACAAAGTAAAGCGCCTGTCTGGGTTCAAACCTACGACTCACAACTCGGCCACCACGGCCGTTACTACTGGGCCACCAGTGCAGCGACTGCTCTACGAAGAAACTTATTATAAACTAGGTAGGAGTACATAGTCTTTTTCGTGATTTAAAATCTCTTGTATCGTGACTTGGTTTATTTTCATTAGTCGTTTGACACTCTTAGTCTGTCTAAAGTACAGTTATCATTACAGCAAAGTACATGATTCACATTAAAACTGAAATGTACGAATTTCTAGTGACATTGAATAATACACTTCATCACCAGAGACATGAAGAACAATATTGTACTATTGATACTACATAATGATGTGTTCCGAAAATATCAGATAAAAGTTTAAACAAACCATGTTCAAGGGATGTAGTTTGGTTATCTCCGCGTTACTACCCTTTATTTTATCAGGACTATCCTATATGTCTCCAGTGACCTAGCCATCCTACCCCCAAGCCGCAATAAACGCGTGCCGTATTAAAACGTTTGAAGCTTGTTTTTTGGTTAGCCCGTTTGTTTGGCTGCACCCTTTGATGACGCCAAACTGAATCCCTGTTGCGGTGCCACGATAAATGCTGGGGTTGGAAATGTAAAAGGAGTTTATATTGCAATTTAAACCATGGTGTTTGTAATTAAAAAGGTTTGATGCAGACGTGTACTCGTATGGTGTTTATCGGTTATACAGGTTGGCAGGGATATTGTCGCCCAAACTGTAACCATGAATTCAGCTCATGACTCAGAGTGTAGAAATTTTTAGTAGCTATATAAAAAAAACTGCCCTTTCGTAGAAAAGTGGCGGAGCGGCGGTGGCGGTGGGGGTGGTGGGTGACCTTCGCGGTTAAAATATATGGAACAGCAATTTTTTTCAGAACCATGTTCTGAATTCGTGGTAACGGGTCGATGTCCCTTTTATACATTACTTGACTCTTCAATGCATGTCTTTGGAAGAAAGGAAAAAAAATCATACAGAAGAAAATAGAGGTTCCAATTTTTAATTTTTAAAACTAATCGTAATATTTTCTGGAAACCCGACTCTTCTAGCAAGCAAGAGTCGACAAATAGTGTCACTTAATTACCGTTGCAGCATTGGATGTGTTAACGTGTTAAACCCCCCGCGCTTCCACACTGTTCGTTGCTAACACGTCCACTAGTCTTAGTTTAGTTTGGTTAGGTAGAACATAGTTACTTAAAGAAGTCTCCAGGCCGATTTTGAAGAAAACTTAAGGTTTTATAAAAAACAAATTTCCTAGCCAGGAATCGAATCCGTTGACTTTGAAAAAATAGACAGCCTGTATTGTTTATAAATAAATTATGAATAAAAGAAAGAACAAAACTAGTAGCTAAAAGTCATACAAATGCAATGAAAACACAAAATAATCTTCGCAATACAAAAATCAAATCCCAACATTAAGTTGGTAGTTAAGGTCCAAAATCTGCCAACTATATTCTGAATGTCCCAGACCTGGGACAATACCTCGCTAACACGTAGCGTGGCGTGATAAATGCGCGTGTCACGCTGGCTGCTGCCGCGATCACTCTCCGCCAACTAGACGAATGCCCGCGGATTTGTCACGTTGACATCGCGACTGACGTGACGAAAAACGGCTGGGAATTTCAGCTTTTTAGTAGCTGCAGGTGTCATTACTCTCTTCTGAGTCGAAGTTACTGCTAGTTTTAAAAGAAGTGAATGATGGTTTTTAGTAAAGAAAGAAAAATGAAAATAAATTAGTAATATGTCTTTCTTAAATGGTATAGCCAAAATAGGAGCAGTTCCGTAGGCAGTTGCTGAGCTGAAAATAATACTTTCCCCAAAATTATTCATACCCCTTACGATTAAATTGATAATTCTGCTGACTTTCAAGTTTTCTATATCCTACTCCTAAGCTATCTTGTCGTAAAATAAAATGTAATGAGTTTACAGAATATTGCAATGAAACAGTCGCTCGTTTAACGGGATAGTTATAGTTTGAGATGAAGTGTTGGTATATTTCCAATCAAATTAGGTTGCAATAAAGTTACGTTTGTACAGGACCCACAAATGTAGATTGCATTGGTAATCTTCATCTCCTAAAGGCAAAAACACATAAAAGTTTACAATTCATACTCGTACACAACCGTCTCAGTGAAAATGGCTGACAGTAATGACTTACTAAGTCCCTAAATTAGTCTATTAAGTATAATATACAGCCACTCCGACTTTTCGTCATAAAAACTTTATGCCAGTGCGATATTTTCTCAAAACTCCAAAAGAAATTTGACGATTATACTGTATTGACACGAAATATTATTAAAAATCATAAATTCCACCATAATAATAGTAACAGCTTACCCTATACAGCTAATCCCAAATTAGTAAATTCAAAATAAAATTATAAGGTAACTTTTATAAATATAAAACTCTATATTTAAAGTTCGCCGCTCTCACGTTTAGTGCTGTCCAAGTGGTATATCGATAAAATATCAATTTGAGAGTCGATACCACCTTAGCACGACATGCTCGTAAAATTTTACAATCAATAAAATGCAAATAGATACCGCATCTGATGATGACACAACGATAATCGGCAATCGTTATACATTCATTAGCATTGAGGATCGCGTTTCCACGGTACGAACCGTCGCGGATGTCATTTTAATTGCGTAATAAACTGTTTGTGTGTAGGTGCTGTTAAATAGAATTATATGTTTAGCTTTGATGGTATGGGTGTGGAGATAATAATAGGGCCACTGTGAAGTCTGTTGCCGAGTAAGTGCATGAGATATTATTATGTGATGCTGCTGCAAATATAATATTAACTTGGAAATGTATTTGCTTAAAAACATACAGTTTGTTGTTATATTTTTCAAAAATAAGCTTCAGTTTTTTCTAGATTCAGCTTTTTACCAACCACTGCAAGACGTAATCCTTACGTGGTTTTCACCAATTTTAACCAGATCTTTCCGACCAGAGCAGTGGTGGCCCAGTGGTGTGTGTGACATTTACCAACCCGCACCGGGCCCGCGTGTTGGATTACAGCCCACTCTTTCTCACCGAGAGGAGGCCTGTGTCCCAGCAGTGGGAACATCATAGGCTGATTATTATGATGATGATTATCTAGATCTTGTACGGTTTACTACGGTGAACTATTACCAAGTCATCTACATGCCCTCAATTCCAATTCGTATTACACCTATCAAATCTCAACTAATAATCACACTAAACAGTTAGTTTATGTTCGACCTTTAAACCAAACATATCAAGCTTTTAACGGTGGCAAGAACTGTCAAATATCTGATGCAAGATAGAGATAAGAATCAGATTAGCTTAGAAATAAATAGTTAATATATGACAATTTATGTATCAACTAATAAACATTACTATCACAACGGTGAAAAGATAAGCAAAGATATCTTATCCAGTAAAGATCTATGGGCGATCATTAAGAATTGAATATTTTACGGTTTTAGAAATCTCTAAATTACACAAAAATAATATGTCCTCCAACTTTCACATTTAGTCTACATCAGCTACCTTTTACAATCCAATTTATGTTCTAGGTCATCCACCAATTTGCTGGTGTGGTGCTCATATACACGAGCGGCAGGCGCCAACGGCAGAGGCAACTGTAGTCGTCGACACGTCGTCGCTACACGAGCGGCCACTGCAGCCGTCGACGCATTTGTGGCTGCAGTCGACGGGTGTCGGAACGTGTGAGGACTTCACAAGTTCCGGCAAGTGCTCTGTTTGAGAACCCAAGTTCAAAACAATTAACAATATCAATTAACATCAGCTGCTATTATTGCACGCCAAAGTTAAAAGGGTAATTAAAAACTCAAAGGGTAATTGGTTCGCCTGTCAACAAATTGAACAATCAATAAGTCAAAACTCTTGTTGTTTTATCAACCTTTTAAAGAAGCCACTTATGGTGCTATCACTCTTACTAAAAACGAAAGGGCCTGAATGTATTTGAAAGGTCTTAAAACAAAAACCGCGAGAAGTTGTGACCCTATTTTTTATGAGCCATAAATAAAATTATCGAAAAAAATAGAGTGTGGAATTAATTGTATCGATAAATAATGTCACTATCTTTTTATAAAATTTATTATCACCCGTCTCCTTAATTGCATTTTAAATTATAATGTTAACCTTTAACATTAATATTGTGCTGTAAAAAAATGTCGCGTAAATGGCTTTTTTGTATATTTATTGGTTTTAATTTAGTGTGTGTCTAAGTATTATTTGATTACAACACAATAGATTAACAAAAACAACGTGGCAATGCTGCCAGCCTTTTAGGCACTGTTCTTGTTGACAACGATGCGGACGAATTTGTTGATGCCCTATGATTATTTTGCTTATTTTTTCCCATGTACATATAATTATTTTTATGTTAGCTTATATAATGTAAATATCTATATTAATGATAAATATTATTACAATAAATAAATAGATTAACAAATCTTTTAGTGAAGTAAATTATGTTTATAGTTGTTAAACTAAAATTATGGCATAATAAAACAAAACGGTAAATTTATACAATCAACTTGGTATTGATAAACAATATTTCCTTCAAAGATAATATCAGATAGCCGAGAAAGAGAGATCGTTCAGAAGTGAATCAGAATCAGAATTAAGTATGCAAATGCAGCTGTACATAGATTTCTCCCATTGATCTTCTTAAGATAATGTTTACCTTATCCAGAAGACTAGTGAAAGGTAGGTGCTTTATTTTACGTCATCAGAGCGTGATTGGTCGGCTGACAAATCGTGTAAAAAGGAAGGATAAAGTTAAGTTGACATCTTCTAATGCCACCATTCAATTGCATCAGAAAATCAGAGACCATAAACACGGACATAACCAAACAACTACTTAAATGAAACGTTAGACATTATCTAAAAGCGACTTGCCGTACATTTACCCAGTTGCGTAATGTCGACAAACAAGCGATCAAACAGACAGACGTGTCACGTAAATCGACACGTTTCGTAATTCTAATATACACACCGAATTACACGCTGACATTATTTACAAGACAAGTGTTGGGACTGAGGAATGCGTGGAGACTTCTTTGATGTATTAGTTTGAATTTTATTTTTTTGTAAAGGGGAAATCAAGTTTTAATCCCTGATCAAAAACACAAGTGGTAGACGTTTATTTTAATGATAAAATAGTTATTCTTTTTGCAATATTTTCAACGTAAATAACTAAAAGTACAATAAACCGCACGCCAGCTGTAATAAACCCATTCTCAAGGTCAAAGTGATACCACCGACGACGTGCAGTGGACTGGTCAACAAAAACTATTTAATGAGATAAATATTTATTATAAAATGAAACTACGACTTAAGAATTAAAAAAAATACTTTACCAATTTTTATTTTTCACAATCTTATGGAATGTGTTTGTGAGAATATTTTTTGGTGTTTGGATATTGACTCCATTAGCCGCCCTATTCCCATAACACCTACCGGCGACAGCACGAATATATTAATATCAATATTTAAATCACCAACCGGTTGTCCCATTAAAACACTATTACAATATTAGCATATTTGATAAACAATCGATAATCGAGTGACAGGGCACAGCACTATTCATTTAGAATGTATATTAGCGCGACACTATTCATATAGTATATTAGCGACCTTTTACACTTGGTAATTAATTTCCTGTCAGCTGCAATTAAAGTGATATGTAGAGATTCGAATGGAGATTTAGGTGATTATGTAAGCTCCATAAAGTTATATGATTTATGTAATCTGATGTCATTTGAATGTGTCTATGTTTACAGAGTATAAATATTTTAAAAATACATCAATTTACCGTATAATTGACTCCCTGGCTCGGGACTTGAGAGTAGTTGAGAGGACATCAAAATGGAAATAGCAATGTTAAAGATGATGATGATGATACAGCGACGACAAAAGAGGAAAATCGAATCCAGGTAATATTTTCTACATTTCATTTTCTTAAAGTAGAGTAATATACTGACCTAAACAATGGTATATAAACTAAGTATATTTAAGTCATTTTACCTCTGAACTGACTAATAATATTGGCAAGAGGCGTATTGCAAGTAGCAAAGATTGAAAAGTTTTTTCATTGATGTATATCTTATAGCTATTGGGCTTCAGGGCAGAAACCAAAGGAGTGTGCCCTTTATATATAAACACTAGCTTCTGCCCGCGGCTTCGCCCGCGTGGATGTCGGAAGTTATCCCACGGGAACGTGCTACCAGGATAAAAAGTATGTGCTTCCCCAGGATGCCATCTATCTCTTTGCCAAATCAGAAGTTCAGTGGTTTAGGCGTGAAAATGTAACATACAGTTTCAAGTTCAAATCCTCCCCTAAAAACCGAATTACCCCTTTTTGCTCCGTCAGGGGTCAATTTTCGACAACTTTACATACTTATTATTAATTATTTTCTGTCGAAAGTATCAATCCTGAGTTTCGAGTTAATCGGACCGCGCATTCAATTTCTTCCACACAATCTTCCACCCCCCTATATCCCCCTTTGATGGGTAGTTTGAAAATCTTATAATGATAAACTTTATTACTTACTTAGGCAAGTATTGTTGCCAAATTTCAAGTTTATTAACTAAATTAATAAGATTTTTCATATAAACTGTATCCCCGCTTTTCACCCCCACAGGGGTGGAATTTTGAAAAATTCATAACTTGACTCAAAGATTATTTATACCAATTTTATAATTAATCAAGCCACTTATTATAATCCTCCCCTGTAAAATTAACTAAGTACCCCTTTTCACCCCGGGGGTAGATTTTCGAAAAACCCTCATACGTGTTATTATTTATTTTTAGTCTTAAGTACACACACAGTACACTGAGTTTCGACTTAATCGGACCGCGCGTTCAAATTCTTCCACACAAACTTTAACACCCCTATATCCCCTTTGAGGGGTAGTTTTGAAAAACTTATAATGATAAACTTTATTGGTTACTTAGGCGAGTATTCATGCCAATTTTCAAGTTTATTACCCTAACGAATAAGATTTTTCATATAAACTGTATCTCCGCTTTTCACCCCCACAGGGGTTTGAAACATCTTTTGGGATGTGTTCATAACTTGTCTCAAAGATTATTCATACCAATTTTCGAGTTAATCAAGCCACGCTGTAAAATCCTCCCCTGTAAAATTGACTACCCCTTTTCAGCCTGTCAGGGGTAGATTTTCAAAAAACCCTGATACACATTATTCTTTACTTTCAATTTTAGGTATAAATACTTAGTTTCGAGTAAATCGGACCGCGCGTTAAAATTCTTCCATACAAACTTTGAAACCCCCCAATCCCCCTTTTAGGGGGTACTTTATGAAAACTAAAAATAGCCAACTTCATAATTTACTTAGATAAGTATTCGTGCTAAGTTTAAAGTTTATTAACTCAAGGAATAAGATTTTTCATACAAACGAAATCCCCCCATTTCACCCTCTTAGGGGTGGAATTTGGAAAAACCCTTTCTTAGTGGATACCTACTCTTCACGAGGAATACACCCTCCAAATTTCATGTCTCTAGGACCAGCGGTTTAGGCTGTGCGTTGATGTCTCAGTCAGTCAGTCAGTCAGTCAGTCAGTCAGGACTTTGAATTTTATATATATAGATGATTGCCTATAAAATATTAAATCATTGCATTATAAAATCATGTTTAACTCGCCAGTGAGCTTATAAATTCATGCCAATTGACTTGGCAACACAATTTACAACATGGCCGACTGCCGCCATTTTCAAATGTATTTGGGCCGTCAAATTATTGTCAATATAATCTTTATGAATGAGGGTAATATAAATTTTAATTGTCGCCCGTTAGTTTCAGATCAAAAGTTAATCAGGTAATTAATATTTTATGTCCTGCTAGCTGCATGCATGGCTTATATTTTACGGATTTGGTTGTCCTTGTGTTCATCTTTAGAATTGTGAATGGTCGCAAATCGCAAGTTTCCGATTTTGGGAAGTGGCTTTTTTACGGATTTATAATTCTCTTCCTTAGCGTTTCGATGGCGAAAGTAGCACAAAATATTTATATAGTTTTTATATTTGTTTGACACCAAATTCAGTTACGCGAATACCGTTCGCTGACGCAACCATTAGGTCCTCACGTGTGCAGATTGCGGCGCAAAATTGGAGGTGAGTCATTGTCTGGGGAGAGATTCGGCATACACACCAGAGGTCTGACCCCTCCGTGAACCCCTACTTGTGGAGGTTGACTGGCTGCGGCCTGCTTGGTATCATTCAGCTGTGAGAAGTCCACTGCCAGAGTTTTCTAGACATATGCCTCCCGCAAGGATCGCCACAAGAAGCGTCACCTACTGTCATGTGCTGTCATGCATCAGAAGACCTAGACAAGTGACAGTTTCGTATTTCTACAATGACTTTCAATAGGATTGACAAAAGCTTTTCGGTAGGTTATGTCAAGGTCATTTTGACTTTTCCATCATCGTTATCGCTGATAGAATTTCATTTTGTCTATGCAATTAGGTGTTATAGATTAAAACTTAAACTAAGACCATTATTACGATTACAAAAATAAGTGACGAAGTTTCTCACAAACTGAAATGAAACTAAGATACAACGGTATTTTCGTTCCCACACTGCACGGACTAACTTCACGAGCAGCTGACATTATTTCCCTTCCCCAGATGACGGGAAGCAATCATGCTATAAAGCCAATGCAATAAATTAAATATTTATCGCTAACAGCTCATGGCTAAACGTATTTACTCATACAAGCTGTTTGTAACTAGCTGTAACAAGGAGAGTCGTAATTCCATCAAGTTTTGGACACACCGTAGCACAGGTCAGAAGGTCTGCTTTCCATGCTTAGGTATCAGGACAAAACGTGGCAATCAATCCTTATTTTCTGTAAACAATTTGTCTTTATTTCAAGTCATTGTTTCTAGACCACAAATATGTATTTTACACACACACTAAAGAAACGATGGATGGACGGTGTGAAAGACCATATGGTTAGAAAGGGGGTGACTACTGAGATGACTACTAATAGAGAATTATGGAAGCAAAATACATATTGCGCCGACCCAAAGTATAACCATGATGATGATATTTTAAGAACATTAAAATTTTAGAATAAATATTTATTATACAGGGTGGCAGGGACATCGACGCGCAAACTGTAACCATGAATTCAGCACATGAGCTTAGACCCCCCAGCGTAGAAATAAAATCTTCTGTTTCATAGAAAAGTGCAATCAATACCTACGCGGTCAAAATGTATGGATAACCAATTTTTTTTTTAATAACCGACGAAAAATTTCAACGCTATGGGGTCTAAACTCATGTGCTGAATCGGTTACAGTTTGCGCGTCGATGTCCCTGTAACCCTGTATAAATATGTCCGGTGACTGATAACGCGACGTCGTCGCTTATTGCATCCAGCTACCATGTATCCCTTGCAAAAACCAAACATATAGATTCTAAGTGTTTGATCAGCTACTATTGCGATTTGGCACTGTATCAAGTATTTTTACCTCTACCAACCCACATTGCCACTTTTTGGTAGTTCGTAAACCTTCTGAATGCTTTAGACATTACCATAAACGTCTTATAACCTCATTACATATTCAAAGCGTAAACCATTTCAATACAAAACAAATTACCATTTACGACTGTCGATAACAAATAAAAATATTTATTAAATAAGCACGAAACGACAATAAAACGCGAAAATTAAGCTTCAATAACGTTTTAAAGTCGAATAATAATCGTAAATTAAACGTTTACGAGCGTACGATCGTTATGTGACTTCAGACGTTCATATTACCTAGATACTTAATGGACAAGTGGGAACTTAGGGGCTGCCTTATGTCCCGTACATCATAATTGTCCTAAGTGCCTATAAAAGTTATTTACGCATACTTCATATTATTACCGCTTTGACTCGAGTAGTATAGTTTTATCCATTGTCTTTACGCAATTTTTGATTTCCGATTATCTTGTTGAACTGAAAGTTTATTGTCCAACGTCAAGGTCTTTATCACAAAATTTTGAATTCATATTTCAATGGTCCTACAACTCATTGATCAGGGATGTATTTCTCTCGAAGGACCCAGACCTGCGGGGTAGTTGCGTTACACACTAACAGTAGCAATAGTTTTCATTTTGACAGTTCAACAACATTCATTGCGTTATTTAAGTGGTTGAGCAGACAAACTTTTCGAACTTATTAAGCAATGGATTTGCATCCTTCAAAATGATTCAGATTGTCATAGATAGTGTGTTACGCAATTAGTTTGCTGACCAGTTGCTAATCGTTTGTGCATAGCCTCTTGGTGACAAAATCACAGCTAAAGCTCTTCATGAGGATCAATGGATAAAAATATGTAGGCAGTAATCGCAAAAATACCTTTTTCTGAAGGAAATCAGTATCGGTACGGTAGTCATTCTTACACATAATTAAAATGAACTACATCACTTAAAATATCATCTACTGAACCCAAACGCGATAGATATCATCACATTATCTACCATCTGGCACACCGACGAAACCCCGCGGCGTCCCTTGCCATTATTAGGACATCGATTAACTAATATTCTGTATAAGTTTTCAACTATTCATATTCTTGCCTCATTAGTTTTAGTTTTGATGTCTTCCGTGAGGTTTTTACGCTGTTTTTGCAGTTCGAAAGTTGGTGAGATTTGTATTGGAATTGCTAAGCGTTGAATAGGACGCTGCAGGAGGTCTATGCATTGGCAGGATGTTGAGAAACCGGTTATATGGTGTCTAAATTATAGCATTGATTTCACTGATCATAATTCACAATGTTTATACTTCGTTAACAAAATGACTTGTCTTATAAGATGATTCTTACAAGACACATATTAGGAAGAATATTAAATTAGTTTACCAGAATACCAGTACTTATCACGTATGCTCTCAAAATGTAATGAAGAAAAACGTCGAGAGGAAACTGGCATGTCCTAGAACCAAAAATTCGAATACATGTTACATCTACCAGCCCTCACTGGCGTGGTAGATTACAGCCCACTCCCTTTCGAAGAGAAGAGGCCTGTGTCAGCAGTGGGAACCTTATAGGCTGATTATGCTAATCATATCGCGTAAATCTCTTTTTCTGACCGATATGTATGTCCTCCCTCATTGATTGTAATCCAAACATTTTACCGGTTCCTTATTGATTGATACTGCAATCATCTAGGGTCTTATTATTATCATTTCTTACAACAGCTACAAGGTAGGCTTTTACACAGTAGGAGATATTTACTATCCAAACCAACAAAGCCATATCTCTCCTTAATCCAACTATAAACAAAACAAAATACTATAAATCTGAAAATTGATACTTTAGCTGATCAACTGACGACATCTTAGTCCAATAGATAACAGAAAGGCTATCAGCTCTTTGCTCATATTACTGCAAACACTATCTTACATCGGCTATGTCAGGCTACTTTACTAGCCGATTAAGATAAAGGTACACGTTTAAAGATACTTGCTAATATACTAGAATTATAGTCATATCGGTCGTAAAATTCGTTGTAAGTGGTGTTGTGCCCATGGGATTTAATGAGAGTGTAGCTTTTCTATATAACATTTAATTGAATGACCATTACCCTCGTGCAACTTAAAATATTAGATAAAGATGAAGTTTTTGCAATATTAAATTAATTTTACATTTTTTTTTTAGATTTTCATATTTTATTGGGGTACCAATCACAATTTATAACCTAACACTAAAATAACAAATTTATATCCTAAATTAACTAAAACTATTTACAAACTAAAATATAGCGTAGTTATATTTTACATTAAGTTAGATAGGTTATAGGTTACATAAATTCTAATGTAAAGATGAAACTCAATATTGCCACTGGAATCTACAATTCTAAATCTTGCAAAAGTTAGTTCCCCGAAACTATATTATTATGTAAACCGATGTAAATTAGTCCAAAAACACACTGAGAATCACAGGTGCGAGGGCCTAGATGCACATACTCCTTCCAATTAGAATTGCAGATTTGAGATAGGCAAATCGAAAAGGCTTCTGCAACTCAAACGCAAGTTAAGTAAACCGACATCCGATAAAAGGATAACCCGATTAATATTCGCTCGCCTGCAAATAGTACACAAAAGTGCAAAAATATTAACCAACATATTTTATCAGTAATCGGCACAGGCCGCTTTGCCAAGCCGATTGAGATAAGAGTACAAGGCTTAAAGTACTTAAAGAAGTACAAATGGAGTCACAACTGTACTCGGTTTATGACGATGGTTATTTTATGCGGCCATTTTTTATTGCACGGCAATGTATGACGTGAGGTGAACTTCAAGTTGTTGGAACACTATATCGGGTATTTTTATGGTATCTGCAGTTGTATGGCGTTTTTGATATCTAATTTGCTGTTATGTTTTCTTGTAATGTTTTTATTTCGTCGGCTTTATGTCATAGCAGGTCGTAAATGTCAAAATATATTGCTCGTCATATACCGGTTCAATGGGAATACCTGAAGGATGATATTACCTTGATCATGATTAATGACGATGACGACGGATGAGCTTCGCGTAGGTCATGTTAATGCTAGATCAATGGATCTAGTTATCCCACGGCTATGTAAATGAAAACCACAAGGTACTGAGAAAATTCAATAACTTTTTAAATAATTTCTTTATTAGATACTATTTATACTAATGCTCGATAAGTTGTGGTGGTGTCTGTCAGACTCTTACTGACTAAAAACCACCTCGGTGTTCCATCTCACACCTACGCCATGGGTCGCGGTAACGTACGATCCTTCCGCAACACCCGACTGGTGCCCGCCACCGCGGGCCTCCTCGGGTCAGAGGGGGAAGTGAGGTGTTTGACTCCCCTCGCGACGTCTGAGAGGGGCGCGTGTGGAATACTACGCATTACCACCTCGGGTCCGAGTGTCGCCGAGTCCGTCGCCCCTGGACCCATTTTGACATTGGCTGGAAGACAGCGTTATCCGCCCTCCGCCAACGCCCGATGCGCCTGCTGCGGGCCGGGTGAGTGAACGAAATCTCCCTCTTCCTTTCCGCAGCTTCCTTCTGCGAGACGACTGTTTCGCAGAAGGAAACCACCGCGTCCCAGGACTCTTCGCTGCCGACCATCGACTCGAGTACGGCCGCCAGCGACAGGTCACTGCCTTCTTCTGAGATGAGGGCACGGCGCGGCTCCTCGCAGGCGGCACACTCTGCCAGCGTATGCCGCGCCGTGTCCTCCCGGCAGTCGACGCAGTGGTGACACCGGGTGTCCGGCTTCCTGTTTATGCGACACGGTACTTACCGAAGCTGAGGGCGTCCTGCCTTACGTTTACCGATTTGCGATCTCCGCTGAGGAACACGTCTCAACCCAACAGTCATCGGTTCTACAACTAACATGGCCGGCCACTTAAGATTGCTTATTCTGTGAGCTATGTCGAAAACTTTGGTTCTCTGCCGGATCACCCCATTCCGGATTCTATTTAATAATTATATGTGTCAACTAAAATGCACTAAATTAATCATCGAACCTTCGCCAATCTAGACCTAAGAAAACTAGACTCGAAAAAAATCCGCATTGAAAATTATACCGTCAACAAAAAAGTCAGACACATGAAACATTAATGCCAGCACTTGACAAATGACCCAGACGCTGCACTCTTTAAAGTCACTGTCATGTATAATGCAGACACTGAGTGCCAGACAGATATTTTTAGGGTTCCTTACCCAAAAAATGAAAACAGGATCCCTGTTGTCACATTTTGGGTGTTGCCAAACCTCCGCAGTGTATCTGGCAGCAGCCAGATGGATTGACAGACTGACTGCTAGACAAGCATGTCTATCAGTCAGTCTGTCAATCCATCTGTCTGTCTCAGGTCTCTATCTGTATTTTTAACCGTAAAAGGAAGCTAGTTGAATTTGTTACAGAATATGACTGTATTACTATAGCCTCCGTCATGGTAAATTAAGAGAAGGATAAAAGGACTAGTTTTGGCAGTCATAATCAGCCAAGTCATGTTCCCGTTGCTGGGATACAGGCCTCTTCTCTGTGAGAGGGGGTGTGCTGAAATCCACCACGCAGGCCTAGTGCGGGTTATTAGATGTCACATGTCTTCAAATGTGTGGTTTTCCTTCACCGTTTTGAAAGCAGTGGTGATGAAATAATTTACACAAAGTAAAGCGCCTGTCTGGGTTCCAACCTACGGCCTACTACTCGTAAGTGACGGTCGTTACCACTGGGCTCAGCAGCTGTCAGTTTTGGCAGTATGGAACCGTTAATGCGCGAGTCCGACTCGCACTTTTTATCCATACGGTACCCAATACTGCCGAAACTTATGGAAATTTTATTGAAAATAAAGCATAAAAAATGTCCAATCTGAAATGTTCGCTCCTAAGATTGATCGGTATTCAAGAACATGTTAAATTCAAAAGACTGGTGCAGTTGCTAGTTGATACGAGTATGCTAAAAATACAGCAACAAGTATACATAATATATGAAGTAAATAACGTCATCCTTACAGATACATTACTGATGCTGGATGGTAGTGAATGTAGTGGTCTTGAGTTTGGAGGTGGCGATTGTGAAAATGATTTTGTGCATAGAGTTATAATCAAGCGAAGCGTATTAACAGAGATAAGCATGATCATGGTGGTGCTTTAAAGGTTTATTTTACATGGAATTTCTTAGTTCCACGACTCACCCCGTCGCAACGCATCGCCCGCTTGCGCTATAGCTTCTTTCCGCTTAGCGAAATTTAGCGTTATTTCCGTTTTCTTTTTGTTTTTTCTTGACCCCTTAGTAGCCGAGAAAAATTAAAAAAAAAACGGCCTAGCATGATGTTGTGTAGCCTATAGCCTTCCTCAAGAATCGGGCTATCGGTTGCAAAATTATAAAGAATTTTTCAAATCCGACTGGTAATTCCAGATTAGCACGTTCAAACAAACAAACTGCGGTTAAAACGGTTATAAACAAATTGTTTTTCACCATTTTAAACACAATGCACGCGGAGGTGCGTGTGTGCGTCCAGTTTTCTGTTCTACCAAAGCTTATTAACCCTTCATATGCCGGAACGTAGATCCACGCGAGACAGAATGGCTTTTTAATTGTGTCTGAAATTACGGCATTGAACAGGTTAAATATTACTTTTATTTTCGGCTAATCATTTTTTCTGTCAATGGAGTCGCTATTAGCTGTGGTATACAGCTAGTGCCCATACTCTAACCAGGTATATTTTAAAGGTATGCGTCTGTTTAACCTAATTACAAGTCCAGCTAAGGAATAGGAAGTTCATTTTAGTTCGCAAGCTACTTTAGTAATAACTTTACGTAGATAACATGTAACTGAAATATATTTCTACATTGCTCTAGCACCACTGACCCAAATAACAAACAAAACCACCATTACTATTTATGTCACCAGGAAAATAAACCAAGGTTCCCAAAAAAATCTAAAAAAAAAGAGCTCCAAAATTTAAAGACAAGAGCGAAACCTTGGGGTTTATTAATGATAATATTATACTCTGTACAGACAGCAGCATCGAATGAAGTATGTTTAATTCATTTGACACCAGAATAGATGTCCCCTGGACAGATGCATGATAAATGGTGGCTGTGCTGTATTAAATGCAGTTGTCTGCAGCTTTTGTTGAGCATAATTTGGTAATTTGAGAGTCCAGGTCACGGTGCATAGTAAGTACGTCTGTCTGTACGATAACCTTCGTTGGTGCAAGATTTTTGGAAGTATATTTTATTTTAGATATCGTACAGGACGACAAAATCGATGGCATCGGGAATGATCTAGAGTTGAAAAATGTAAAGCCTGAAAGATTTGAATGCGTATTATAAAACAGGAAAAAAGGACGGACAGAAGAAAAATAAGAAGGTACGGGAATCATTTTGTGTTGACGATAAACTAAAATTGTAAAAACTAAATTCTGCGTTTTGATGTTGTCATTATGCTTTGAGATGAAACCTCGTGGAACACCAAGAGGTAAAGCAAGATACAATAAAATATAGTCCGCCAACTACTTCAGATACAGCTACAGGTTTTTCTGACGTTTTAATCAAATACGAATGGAAATTAACAAACATATTTACAACTTAATTATATGTTTTGGAAGGAATCCCCACAGCGACAATGATGCTATCAAATTAAATACGGTTTTCTTTGTGTCATCATTGTATAAAACTTCATGTTTATTATGTTGATCTTCCTACGACTTGAACTGGCCCAGAATAATTTTGTGATGGGTATCATATTTCTAATAATAATATAATTGGAATGACATTAACCTAATCATTTTATTGTTACTTGGCGAGACGACCTAGACGCGTACCATGAGAGTTGGATCGAGGTGGCTATGAAAAAGGATGTCTGGAAGGATTTGGAGGAGGCCTGTGCTCAACAGAGGGAAAGCGAAGGGTAATTTAAAAAAAAAAGGTAATAATTTACGCTAGTCTGATGGTTTCCTTGATTACTTAGTTTTGTTTTTGGTATTTGTCTAAGATCTAAATAATGTAATTTTCATAATGTCATCTCTATTTTGTCTTCTTCATCAACCTCTGACCTCCACAAACAGCTCTGACCTCCGGTGTCTCTCCACAGACAATGGCTCCCCTCCCATCTTGCACCGCATGCCCTATCACTTGCACACGTGAGGACCTAATGGCTGCCTCGGCGAATGCTATCCGCGTTGCTGAATTTTGGGCCAAACTAATCTAAGAAAAATAATATATTATTCCCATCGACACGCTAAGAAGAAACAACCATTTCAATATCAACTGCTTTTTCCTCGACAAATTATCAAACATCAGTTAACAATATTAATTCTTACACGATATTTTTTCTGCCAACATCTTTAGCCACGTGATCATCACGTATTCAACGGCTTGCCATGATGGATGGTCCGCAGTTTGAACGCATAATGTAATCCGCGAGACATTGGGTCACCGCTGCATAATGCACGAATAGATTCAATTTTGTATTTATTTATTACGACGTGTGTCTGACTGTCTGTAGGTGGGGACAGTAATTTTATAACTGTGTGCTGTCAGGATAGAGATTTTAGAAATTGGGATGACTATTTTTCCATCTAGGAAAATAAGGGGTGTTTGGGATGGGGATCATCCCCATCCCAAACACCCCATAATACCCTAAATACCTATCCCATTACACAAACACATAATTAGGCTCAAATTATTATATTATGGGTGGCATTTCAAAGGCATTCTATTATGTTAACATTTTCTATAATTTCTGTATACTTTTTTTTTAATTTCTTAGCGTATTGAAAAAATCCAAACTGAACACCTTTTAGCTCTTGCAAACGAAACTCTTTAACTGATCGATTCACAATTATTTCCACCTCATTACTCCCATACTTCACAAGCCGAACCACCCAAAAACTGACATACCTATCACTGTCTGAACCACAAACTTGCCTTTCTTAATGATCAGTACCAAGCTGCCCCAGATTTTTTCATCCATTTGATGGATGGCCTCAAGGTGTCCGTTAATTAGTTCGACAATTAGCTTCCCTTCCTTTGTTTGATGAACACCGTGACAGAATTCGGGTTCTTTCTCGTACGAAAAAGTTTTTTCTTTGTCAACCTTAATTAATAAAGACAGTTATAGGTATTTTAAGTGAACGAAGAATGGATGGTATGAAATAAAAAGGTTTTTTCAATGAAAAGGCAGTTGCTTTTGATTAAAAGGAAATGTATACTTTATGAATTTGCTTCTTTTTTATTTCAGTAAGTCAGCTGCAACTATAAATTGGCATGACTTTAGACATGAAAAATATACGTCATAAGTAAGCAGGCTAACTTGTAATACACATCATCATTCATCATCATTGCCTTACTCTAATGAGTAAGAACTCTCAAAACGGTGAAGGAAAACATTGTGCGGAAACCGTTTCGTCCTAGAACCAAAAGTTCGAAGATCATCATCATCATCTGCCTAGCCTTTTCCCAACTATGTTGGGGTCGGCTTCCAGTCTAACCGGATGCAGCTGAATACCAGTATTTTACATGAAGCGACTGCCTATCTGACCTCCACAACCCAGTTACCGGGTAATACGATACCCCTTGGTAAGACTGGTTGGTGGAACCAAAAGTTCGAAGATATGTAAGAAAAAAGAAAAGAAACATCAGACCTCCATATTTTACTATATACTGATTATACATAAGCCTCTGATATGAAAAAGTTTGCTAAAACAGAAAAGGATATTGATGACGATGATGTTATATAAGACTAGAAACCTAATTAGACTGTTGTTTATAGAGTGAAATAATCCTTTGCCCATCCCGTTATGAATTGCAACCGTGGCACTTACCGACATAGTTGCACACATGCCATTCACACAGTAATGAACGATAAACACAGGGTGTCAACAGCTAGTACATCTTCTGCACAGGTAATAATGACTTAACTACGGGAAATGTGTTGCTGTAATGACTAGATGTCAGAGTATGTCAGAATTAGCACATTATAAAATAAGTGCTTTTTTTCTAGATGAACGATATCAACGACTTCAATACTCAGCATCACACGACATGAGTTAAATGGAAGTTGAGATAAGATGCTTGAATACTCAATTACTTTCCTTTGTATGCTGTACTGTAGCGTCATTTTCTAAATCTTCGTCATTTGGGGCTGAGCAGACTGCGCGACCCGACGCGACGGTGTGACGCGATTCTGGTAAAACAATTCCACGAAGTTTTATCAGAAATGTTCGACTAGTGTCGCACGCACCTTTTTGCTCAGCCTTTATCCCTCCTCCAAAGCTATGGACAGCAGAATATAAACTTCTTTAAAACCAATCACAAAATTCCTGTCACAGCACATTTGCTCGCTCCGCAGTCGCCAATCTAATTAACGATCGTAGTTTGTTTTTAGCATAAGCAAGAAGCTGTTTAGGTACCTGTCGTTTTCTTCGATAAAGTTTACTCTATAAACTAGTTCAACCAAACAAAATCAACTCCTTAACAGAAACAAATATTTGCTCCCTGAGCGTGCAAATTGCTCCTACATTACATAGCTCCTGATAGCGCTAACACGTACCTGTCTGTCAGTCGAGACGTCTTGATTACTCGCCACTTATTCACTGCATCAATAATTCTATACATTAAAAATAACCACATAGGATGTTAACTTGATTTTTTGTTCCAGGGAAGCCTGATACAAAGTAACATAAAGATTCTAGAATTACAGAAGTATTATAACCGGATACAGGTGCTAGAGTTATCTATTGCTAACAGCTTATCATTCGAGAATCCCAGGGTATTCGGAATTCCAGACACACGATTTTGAAGACCACCAAGTTTTCACCTCAAAACCCTATAAACACACGAATAACTATGTTAATTCAATCATATACAACAATAAAACAAATAATCAAATAACTATGTATTCGAAAGCTCACCATAACCATTTAACACTACTAAGAATCGGCGCACAAACTGCATTTCGTCATACTAAAATGTCGTGTGAAAATCGCGGCTAAAATACTCCACAATGCATAGTAAATCGTTGCAAGACATCGCAACAAGCGATCGGATGAATAATGCAGGTACACGCTTTAAGACGCGGCGATAAATAACGATTATAATTTTATCGTGATCTGCAATAAATCTGCGATTGAATGCTAGTGTGCGCGCCGCCTTAACGTCAACAGAATGGTACGTAATTTTCGTTTTTAGTGTCCGTTTAATACGGGTAGGGATTTTGTCCAACCAATAGATTCTATAGTGATAAGTTTCCATATACATACTTGATAACTAATTTACGTAAAAAATAGTAGTGTCACAGCCTGCTGTAGCAGCCGTTTGCACCAATGGACATTTGCAACAAGAACGAACGAACCTCCCATCTCTTTTGACCAAAGCAACGCAAACTTGGGAGTGTTTTGCAACTTTTGGAAGAAAGCCTTAAAAACAATCTTCAGAGGCTGGAGATTAGCAGTAAGTTTTTAGAGCTGTAACTGACGTAGGGTCGCAATGATCAAATTTATACTTGGTTGTCCCAATATTTTACTAAGTTTTACCAGAAATCTTCGTTTAGCTACAAAAAATATTAATAGCTCCTGGTTTTCTTCCACACATCAACAGTTGCGTATGCTTGTCTAAACCGACCCAACATATCCACCAACAAGCTCAACAGACTATTCTCATCGTAAAACCAGCGCGCATCGTTTTTGCGCAATCGACGTTCAAGATTTACAACGTGATGCGTTTGATTTACGAGTGACAACGCAAGTACAACGCGCTTGAGCATAGAACTGTGATGGGAGAATTAGTGCATAATGATTTGATGGTGGTTGACTTAGGCCTACAGCTAGATAATGACAAAGATAATATTAGAAATGTATTTGCAGATGTGGAGGGTTTCTTTGGTTTATACGGTGAATAGAATAAGTCTGTTAATCAATATCTGGAAATCAGACCCGAAACTAAAGCAGCGTTCCACATTGTTCAAAGAAAAGTAAATGAAAGAAATCCGACTGGTTCCAAAATTCTAAAGCAATTTACATTAACTCATTTTACTTCAGTCTACTTCTAGATAGATTAGATCGTTCCAAAGTTCTAACATTACTGTGATTAACATTAAAAATTGCATCCAATACATAGGTATGGACCACGTCCCTTTGTTTCTTTATATGGATATAATATGTTAAAACGTTAGCTTCCAAGATCTACTATGCTCATCTAATATCAATAGACTCGCTAGATTTATAGCCTGTCTCGTCAGATTTATGACTGATACGTAAGATGATATTACGTCATTGGAAATACCTTATTGCATTGCAATTTGATGACACGGAAGCATGCCATCTAACTGTCATGTTGATAGGTTGTATAACATATTCTGAAGTCTATTAGTTGGTCCTTCTTATTCAGCTGTCACAATCATAATGCAGCAGTACATTTGTGAAAGCTGAACGTAAAACACTGAATGTTGCAGTTAGACTATGTGTTTCAGAAATCTAGATGACTGACACCATCGTGGACTACATCATTGCTAGCATTGAGATAGCGCAGCGATACTCGCGGGTGAGATAGTAGCAAACGCAGGTTTGAATCGCGTAACAACCCAGTAGTGCTTAGTGTATCCTTGTATAATTGCTGAATATATAAATAATTCCATTTAAAGTTATAGCCCAAAGTGACACGACAGCCAATATTAGAACTGTTGTAAATAATCTAACAACGCTCAGTCTCTATTATAAAATTAAACCACAAATCAAACCGCAACACCCGGCAAAACTACTTGCAATACTTGAAACAAGTCTCCATAAATTACATCGTTCTGTTCAAACGAAGCCGCGTGAAACGCTAGTATGGTCAAAACCAACAGGCAATTACTTAGGCGTGTCAAACCGTCGATTATAATAATTATCATTACCATACCTTGACAGGACAGTATTTCTCTCTTCAATGTCGGTTAATTGCTGCGCAACTTTCCAGATTACAGAATGTGGAAGCTTATTTTAATTGACCATTGTGGTGTGAATGTACGGTATTGGTGATTATTGTTAATGTGGATCGGAATGGTGTAGACAAGGATGAAATAATCTGTTGGAAGCAAAAACTATAATAGCCCCCCCCCCTCCTTTTGTATTCATTTTTCTGGATCATATCGCCAATACCAGGGCCTTTAACGTGCACAATACATATCCAAATTCTTTATTGCTCGTATTTACAAGAAGAGAGTAGATTTCAATGAATGATGATGATGAACTTGGAAGATGGCACTGGTCTTAAACATGAAAACCTCTTGTACAATGACAGACGTTTTCTCTAGTGCTACGAGCACAGCTTAACTTGTGCTGAAACGATTAGTCAGTCAATGAGGCTAGTAGAAGGACTAACTGCTATCCCTTTTTCAAAGGAATTTGTAAGTGTCAGGAGTGCTCAATTCATGCAGGCGTCTGTACCCATTAACAGCACTTTAATTCCAGTTAAACACAAACATAAAATGTATAAACAAGAAATTCAGGACTAATTAGCACTCAAAAAGTTGTCACAACAACTGCAAATAAACAGGATAAAGTGTTTTTATACATAATATCAAGAACACTAATGATTGCGTGTGATGTATATTATGGCTTAATAAATAAATAATTAATTAATTAAAACCGCCATATGCTATGTAGGTTCTATGAATCGTATAAAAACGATCTATCAACGGTATTATACTGTGTGCGGTTAAAAGAAAACAATGTGTTGGTGTTGCGATTGTGGTGGTGAATAGATGTTTCCCAAAAATAACTAGACATGTTGATGGTATGAAGAAAAGGATGGACATTGCATGCGGAATGTTAGAAGACGTGGCGTTAGAAGGCGTCCCACAAGGTGGATCGATGACCTGGTGAAGACAGCATGAATTCCCTGGATGCGTGAAGCACAGAACCAGTCGAAGTAGCGACAACTAGCTTCATCTTTCTGACTGACTGACCCTTTGACAATTCAAAAGTGCCTGTAATTGGTTTAGTTGAATTAAATTATTTGAGTTTGATGCTTGGGGGCCTATGGCCTATGACCAGCAGTGGACGTTTATCGGCTGAAATGATGATGAAACAATGCAAAGACTTAGAGTGCAGCTCAAACGAAAGACGCTCAACTGACAACTATAAAAACTAAAAAGATTATGCGCCCCTAATTATGAACGGAAATTTGATGACAGGATCAACATCAACGTTGGCTAATTCTAGACATAACTATTGAACTTTAGATAACAAGCAAGACTCTGCTGTGAAACTAATTTTCAATATATGAATATTCATGCTCAGTTGCACGATCACACATCACGCAGGTTCACCTTAATTAATATGCAGTAGCTACAAAAGTCGTGCCTAATTAAACGATCCATATTTTTTCACTCGTCAAAGAAACTTCATATTCTTCATACACCGCAACACGATATATTCATTAGCACCATCTGTAAGACTAAGGAAATTCCACTTGTCTCGTTATTTAGAACTCATTAATGGCCTATTCACACATGCCAGGGGAGATTGTTGGAACATTTTTTTACGCCACAAACACATGAGCTATCCGCATAACCGATCTTTATATCTGTGACGTCGGTATTTTCTCATAGTTTACGTGTGTATGCTTCAATGATGATTTCTAAGTTTCCGTGAAAGGAATGTTTGTAATTTCGCTGTTTTTATGCTTTCGATTTTTATTTGATGGATTCTTTGAAGCACCTCATTCGTTGCATAACGTTAGATACGCCTGCATAAACCTTCGTCGTCTGTTGTTGAGAAATTATTCTTTCCTTATATTATTATTATTAAAAGCCCGTTATCTCTATTTACAGCTGCTAATGACCAGTTCTTGTTGAAGGAGTCCAGCTCATCTCACTATCGTGCCTTCTGATCAATAAAAATCATAATTTTGCACGGTAAAATAATTTCAAAGTAATATTTCTGTAAGGCATAGTCCACTATTATATATTCCCACTACGATGACTCGAGTAAGCTAACATTCTTTCCAAAGAAAAACACCAAGAAAATACGTACACCAGGGAACTATCTTGGGACCGATAGCAATCAGACTATAAAATGGAAACTAAATCGCATATATTTTAAGTCAAGCATCATGTACAAAGTCCTTAACAACATCCTCACACAACTTACACAAGTCTTTCCTTATAATACAACTTTAATTAGTTGACAACTACCCGTTTAAGGCAAGCGTCAAAAAATATTCACTCGTGAATAATTAAAGGCTTATAATACGACGAATAAATACCAACACGTATTTATCTTAATTTGGTTACAAAAAACTACAGCTGTTTTCTTATCAGTTTGTAAAGTTAAATATGGGAAACTAGTTAATGTTGCCGAAGAAGTCAATAGTTATGTAGTAAGTGTTGTTGGAAAAAATGCACAGTAGGGTGTAAAGATCGCAATTTGTAGGGTTATAAAAAGAGATAAAGTAAAGCTCGTTAATAAACAAATGCTGATAGTGAAAGGTGACTTGAAACCACTATAATTATATCATTTACTTTCAACTTGTGAGGGGAGGCGAGGTTTTCCGTGTAAAAAGGGTAATTTCAAACCAAACATGAGCTGACAATTCGGTGAAATTATCTACAGATATATCATTAGCACTGAAGATACATAACTCTCACGGAGGTAGATAAGTATAGTGCTAGTAGTAATTTTTATTATTTTGTAGATCTTTTTTCATTGCTATTTTTCATTTTCATCTACAGTTTGTTGCAATTTACTATTGTATGTTTTCTTGTGATCGATCCTTTGTCTTCTGCCTTCCTTTTCCTTCACAGCTTTTAGTCTTCAGTAAGTCTTAAAATGCTGTAATTATTTAAGTTTTTTTATTTGTCCAGTTTAACATCTCACTTTACATACAGATACGAATTGTTTTCTGATTACTGATGCTAACAAAAAACTTCACGTCAAACTTGGAAGCTCTCAGAAACTCCGTACCTTCCAGTAAAAAGCTGATTTACTGACCGAGATAAATATTACACGACAGATAGTAATTTGTCTGTCTGTACAACCATTAAGTTGACAAACTGTAATCATTTCAATATGTTGATGAAAATTGTTGACTCTTATGTTTAAACTTTTTCTTATAAGCACATTCCTTTCAATTCCTTTTGTACATGCTAATTTTTTAGTTGCTACAAACAGTTTGTGTTAATTTTTAAGCACTACAAAGTCCGCGTTTATTCATAGACTTTTAATAATGGCATCAATTTGTACTTTGTAATTGTCTGTGCGAATACAATTAATTATGCCTTTTGTAAAGTTACAAGGTGTTAAAACATCTGGTTTTACTCGTAAAGGAGGTTCATTCGCTGTAATCAAACTCATCGCTTTCTATTCGTTAGTCATAGCAACTATTTTTATTTAACACATATATATTTACTAATTAGTAAATTAAGTATATTCTACTGGTATTTTAGTATGTTTACTAGCTATACAGGTATTATGCCTTTAATAGCATGTGATAAAAATAAATTAACTTAACATAAAAATAGGAAACATCGGAAAACCTGTAAAGTTAAATTCACCTGAGCCCGTCGGCAACTCCTAACAAAGATGTCTGAAGCTACAGAGCCCTATGACTATAAAATTTAATGAATCCATTATATTCTTTGATACCCATCGACCGATCACTTATCATACACGTCTGCCTATCAATATTAATGTTATTTAAATTATTCCTTCGTAGCCCAAAGTGATAGCTGACAGAAACGCCGCTTATTTTTTATCTTTGTGTTAAAGCCTGTAGGGCACAATGTGTGATGATTATGAAACTTTCCGGATGAATAACTTACGTTCTTTATAAGAGAGAGTGGACTGCTGTTTGAAATATTTCTAGTTTCAGTTTCATACGAGCAAATTGGAGAGCCATTCCAAGGCTGAACGTTGATAATGAAAATGACGACAAAAGAGTTGTAGAAGATATCGTGGGTTAAGATATAGGCCGCAACTAAGCAAGGCTCACCGATGGCCAAAAAAAACTATTAATTATAATAATAATAATAATAATATCCCTGGACATTTCACACAGCACCATTTGTCCCAAGCTAAGCAACGTAATGCTTGTGTTATGGTAACAAGATGGCTGATAAACTACTTATATACAATTTTTTTTTTTTTTTGTAAATACATCCATATTATAGATAGAAAAACACCCAGACTCGGAACAAATACATGTAGGTCATACAAATATTTGTTCCGTGCGGGAATCGAACCCGCGACACGCAGCGCAGCAGTCAATCGCTTTACCACTGCGCCAACCGTGCCGTCAAATTATAGAGGCTGAGTGTTCGCTGTCGCTGATTATGAGTTCGAGACAAATAAGTAACACCAGAAGGCCAATTCTCGTAATTTAAAATGTTCAAAATCTGTCGTAGTGTCATCTCGGCGACAAACAAATGTCAAACATTTGTCAAAATGTAGGGAAATTAGAGGTATTTTTGACAGATTGAGACTAAGATCAGACTGTGAACGTTTTTAAAATTACGGCAATTGCCCCTCTGGTGTTTTATAATATGAGTTGTGTATTCCCGTTCCCAGTGGATAATATGAAGTCCCAGTATAAGGCAAAGTATATTTGAAAAATCTTAAATGTCAAGCATCAAATTGCAATCGACTAGAATAATGGAACCAGACACTCTATCATACATGATATTTTCCAATTCATATTTTCTGAACCATAATTCATATCATCCAAGTATCTATTATTAAGACGTTGCACGCTGTATGACAACGTAATTGTTTTTAGCTTTATAAGCAAGAACTTATTCATGAGTACCTGCCCTTTACCTACCACTTTTTGTTGCAAACTATGGTTTATACAAGAAATGGACTGTTCCATTTCATAATATAAAAATTACTATTCAGTATTCACTTACGTTAAAGTCCGTACTTTAACATAAGTGAATACTGAATAGTAATTTTTGATGGACTATGAAAAGTAATTGTAATTCGTTCTATTTTAAATTTGACCTGTGTTGGTCGATTATGATCCTTAACTGAATATACGATAGGTTTAAATTAATTTAGAAAAGAGTGTGTGTTTTATAGAGGTACTTTACTTATTAATTTATTGACACTGTTAAATTATGGAGTAGTTTGGTACATTTGTATGGGAATGAAATAAAAAACTACAGAGCTGTCAAAGCGATGACGACTTACTAACAAATAACTAGGTAGCTAATATATTTTAAATAATTAAGTATTGATAAATTAATCTTTAAAGTTGTTTTGCAATTTTAATATGTATTTATTTAATATAGGTACGGGATGAAATTGAAAACTTACGCCAACTCGAAATAATCATTATTAATATATTTTTTTCAGTAGGAACAGTCAAAATTAGGTAAATAACCGCTAGCTCATCGTGTTACCAACTTGCTTCATATTGTGAACTCTGCGATGAATGATTGCTTATCGGGCGCGCGCTAAAATTTATATTCTAATTATCTTTTCTTCTTTAAATCATGTCTACTTGAAGGCAATAACTTAGTTTGCACTATCTAAGACGATAATTACACATTTTTTTTCAAGATTTATGCCGTATTTACTTACCAGAATTCAATCCTTATTAGCGACACCATCGAATGGTGTAATAATAGTGTGTTTTTTTTTCAAAATCAATTGGTTCAATTCCTGGCTACAAATATAGATTTTTCAAAAATCCAATGGTGCAGTTTTAGTTTTCATCAAAATCTTGCTCGACACTCCTTTGAGTACTTTTCACTATTCCTCATAGTTTTGGATTTGACCAACCACGCCCACTCGAAAAATCCACCCTGTATATTTTTCGAGTTGGCGCTAGTTTTCAATTTCATCCAGTATAGGTAACCATTTACAGATGTAATTTTACCTTAACAAACTGAATATTTTTTTACATGATATACTAACGATATACTACTTTGAAACAGGTAGTAATTCTCTTTTATTGATTGTCATCATTGACATCGCTTAACAAAACTCTCTTGACACATTATGTTAAAATTAAGCACATACAAATTATCCACCATTAAATATTACCATGTAACATTTAACCATTGCCTATTAAGGGTAGGTAAAAAACGTTGACATCTATAAAAGTGGCCTATGGGCGATAAAGGCTGTCAAGAACATTTACTTTGCAAAAACATTATGACATCTTCATAACTGAGGTATTATGGGACGTTTGTTTAATGCTAAAACATTGTATGTGCCTAAAATGGTAATCGTTTCAGTATTTGCTCTTTGAAAGTGGGGAAAAGTATTGTTAAGGGTAAGTGGCTACGTCCACTGTAAGGGTTCTTTTTCTAAGAAATTCTATTCTATTATTCATGAGGATATTAAGTATCCATTTTTTTATGATTTTCACAAGTTGCTCAAAGACTATTTAATTTTTTTTTATAACCTACTAGCTTCTGCCCGGGACTTCGTCCGTGTGAATTTTTTTACTCTCCCGGCCCACTTCGTCGCATCGCATCGCTTTCCCGTGCTATTCCTTCCTTTTTGGCTTGGCGTTCTTTCTTTCCTTGCTCTCCTAGGGGTCATAGCGGGGTGTACAATTGGGCTACCAAATGCAAACATATTTTTTAAATTCGCGCGACTGGTAGTTCCATAGATTAGCGCGTTCCAACAAACAAACAAACAAACCAACAAACAAACTCCAACTCAACTTTATTATTAGATTGTGGTTGTCATAATTGTTTTGTTTGACCAACTATGACAGCTTACCTTTTAATTTAAGATTAAATTACTAGTCAAAGTCTTGACTAGCCTCTCAAAAACTGAGAGTTATGTTAGTTGATTTGTACTTTAACTGTCAGCTTGAATGAATCAGCACCAATAAAACCGAACAATTTGTTTTTAAGTAAATATAAAACTGTATCCCCCAAGATCGATCGCTGTTTCTTATTATATTCTGGAAGGCCCGATGATCATCCGGAAACGTCCACTTAATACCAAGGAGGAACAAGAATGCAATAACCAGAAACTATAACAATTAACAGTTTTCTGTTAAAGTTTATAATTGTTATGACGTCAAATATTTGTAGTAGGACGTTGACATTCAAGATTAACACTACCGGTCAGTGGGGGGTACTACAGCGACGAATACCTGCGTATAAGCCGTCTGTCTATTGAAGTGCATTTGCCTTCAAAGTTAATCCATTTAATTTCTCTGTTTTTGAGAAAGTACTCCTAGTACCTACCTATACTAAATCTAAGATAAGTATTCTTTCCAGTTCCATCACAAATTGTGTAAAAAAGAGATTTTAAGACGGTTCTCAAATTTAACTGCAGTGTAAAAACTTCTGCTGCATCTTTAAAAAAATCAGGGGAATCAGAGGTATAGAAGTAGTTGTAAGTCGTCTGACTCGATGGCCCAGAGAAGGCACAGGGTGGTCTCTAGACCACCCTGTGCCTTCGATATCCAAACATAATAAAAACAATCGACCCACGAGCAAACCCAGGTATTCCGTTTAGTATCACTCAAAATGGCAACGTGGAAATAACAGTCATATAAATTAATAATTAAAAGGAGTGACGCGAAAAACATGGCGTAATAGCCCCACATACTTAACAATCAATTTCTTGCCATACCCGCGAGGAATGCCAAAACGGCAGGCCATGGCTGGCTCGACAGCTATCGAGAACTTGCCAATTAAAATGGCATTGTATGCAATTCATTTTTGACTGCTACCTCATAACACTACAGATGACAATCGTAATTCAAAACCATCCTTAAAACTTTCAAAATACAGCTCAATTTTATTTGCGATTTATATTTGTTCGGCAATAAAAAATGTGTAGCGTACAATTTATAAAATATTTGTAACATTAATTTGTACGGTACCGTGTTTAAAGTTATTGCGATATTAATTTAATGCGTTCTTTTAATTCAATTAAAGACGAAGATGGTTTAACAGTAATTATAATTCCCAAACAGGATTTGGCAGGTTGATGAGTGTTAGTGGTTTAAAAAGAGAGAAAGGTTGAACAGACTTAGGTATTTTTTAAATGTACTATGTTACTGATTTTGGGTGGGTATTTTCTTTTATTTAGTGATCATTGAAATTATGATTTTTGTTTATTTGAGGAAAAGGCCTTACAAAATCAATCATCAAATCGTTTTTCAAAATTACTAAGAAAAATAAAAATATTGTTCTTATTACACTTACATTTCCTACCCTTAAATCCATCAGTCGATACAATGCTCAAAAAATATATGATAATAATATTTTTATTGCACTCATAACATTTTAAACCTCCAACGTCGATCAGACATGTTACAATGCGTGTCCTGTCTCGCACTCCCGACTGTTTTGGGCATCCCAACAATCATGTACATACAAAGATATTGTTGCACATGGTTTCAATAAAATTTAATTTTTCAAATGTTACAATTTTATAATAAAATACTGACAGTTTGATTGTTTTTTTCAAGAATGACAACGTTAATCGTTATTATTTACACAATATTTGTACAAAGTAATTCTTAATCAAGATTTTTCGGGGATCAGACAATAGTTCTCTCGTTATTTTAGACGTAAACAATGACGTCCAGAGGCTCGTTGTCATTCTTATAATGACATAAAAATAAAAAGTACCTCTTTTACTGTCTGTCAAAATCTTCCCCTAGATAACTTATAATATTCTAAGCTACATGAAAAATGCACTATGTCTACCAAAACGCCAGATAAAAAGGCCAAGAGAGAGCAATTAAAATTCTCATCGTGGCTACCGAGCGGTTGCATTGTGGCGGGTAATCGCCGAGCGTTTTTCAATTAGGCGCGTTTCACTACGAGCGTAGTTAGCGCCAAGCTTTGTCCACGCCGACAGGGTTGACGTTGTCAAATTAATTTGGGAGGCCGGGAATTATTAATTATGGTTGCAGGTTCGGCGGATATAAGATTTAATTAGTAGGCAGGTAAGAGTATGGAAATTCTGGTTGTTATTGGCGGTATTTGATCAAACGATTCGGTGTGGGCTTTAAGATCTTATCTATGTATTTCGCCTCTTTTACACGACGTGTGTCAACTCTTTTCATTAAATTAAGCGTGCTGAGATACAGTTTGTGTTTAAACTTTGAGAGACAAAATTACTTTCGAAAAAAAATTGTTTTTTTTTTCAAACTCAAACTCAAAGCATTTATTTAAGATAAACTAATTGTCAGTCAGAAATATGAAACTAGTGGCCCGTTTCAAAGCGTAGTAGGTTCCTATGGAGAACCTAGAAGAACGGGCAAGAAACTCCATGGACACTCTTTTATATTAAGTATAATAAATACTAAATGTACCGATACTATTAAGTAAGTTAAATAAATATTGTTAAGTTGTTAAGACACCCACACACTGCATAGGGGACAGTGGGGGAATTGAGAACGGCGGGTAATTGGGAATAGCTAGGTTAAGTAATACTTTCCCCCGCACTACACCGCTCCGCACCCGTTCAACAGACGCGTCTAGCCCCCCTCAGTGCGGACGCGACAGTTGAACGGGTGCGGAGCGGTGTAGTGCGGGGGAAAGTATTACTTACCTAGCTATTCCCAATTACCCGCCGTTCTCAATTCCCCCACTGTCCCCTAATCTTTATTTTGAGGAATACATCGGTGATGATAACTACTGACAGAACTCGGCTGTTTCTTTCCAATTTTATTTTAAAACTGAAGCTAGTCTGTTTTAACATCTAATTCTAATTAAAAATCAAAGCAATCTAAAACGTCCACAAACCAGTAGGTCGTATCTGTCAGCCCTACCGTCGCGGGTGGCTGACGCGTGTTCTTACCATTAAAAGGGTTTGACACGTTACGACGGACCAAAGAAATTAGTAGTAACGCCGCCACCCGCCACTTTGAAGGCGTATCGTGTTGCAACCTAATTGTACACAACTTTGATCTCCGCGGGTATTACGAAGTATTTTTGTCGAGCTGTACAATGTTTGGGTACCGCGCGCGTTTGAGGGTTACTGGTTAAAATTTTCAAAATAATTAATTAAAAAGTTGTTTTTTTTATACTCGTTTAGAAAAAACTTTTTCTCTTTAAAGCCAGGTGATCCCGTGAATTTGAAAATATTGTAGGTACAAATAACATAACATTACGCTTATAATCTCCAAAAGATTAGGCAGAGGTGAAGGTACCTATAATAGTACACCCACATTTCGCTAGTTATGTTTAAGTTTATATGGGGGACTGCAGGTATAAAAATTGTAACTTGATTTTCTTCCTAAGAAAAGTTCAACCCTGTTCATTCAAGGATATCAAACTTTTCCTAATGTTTTACTGCCCATTTTACATTTAAAATTTTAAAAGTGAATAAAAAAGCGATGATTTCCCGTCGTAACGCTTCTTTATCCCCAAATCAGCAGACTTATATTGTTTATAAACCATACTTACAGTATATTAAGATTATGTTTCCTATTCACATTCAAAACCCATAATCAAATGAATTCTAGACCGACGGAACCACAACAGAAATCCCCGCTCCTTCCTAACCTCACTCTAAACATCTGAAGGTTGACAAGAGCCAGTGTTCGTGTAATGTCTGTGTCACGCAGAGGCGACAGTGGATGCGCCGTCTGTCCACATCATGGTAATTACATGGAGACGGAGCAAGTGGACCGCGATGGGTATTTGGCTGAATAAATAAATGTGACCCAGTCTATTATAAATTTATAATGCCTAGACTGTACACATACTAGTATTTTATAATGCACAGACAACTGTGCTACTGGGGAGGTTATTGCGCTATTTCTTCATCCTACTTAAGCACTAGGAAGTGATGAAGGATGGCCGTATTGGGGGACTCTCTTATGTCATTTTCACGTTCAAAAATGCAGATTCTTAGCCTAACTTGAATAAATGATTTTTGATTTTATTTTATTTTTTCACATTCACGGCCCCTTCCTGACCACGCTCCAAACATCTGAAGGTTGACAGGAGCCAGTCTTTGTGTAATGTCTGTGTCACGCAGAGGCGACAGTGAATGCGCCGTCTGTCCGCATAATGGTAATTACATGGAGACGAGGCAAGTTGACCACGTGGGGTTTGGGTGAATAAATAGACGTGACCTAAGAATGTCATAATGGAAACAGTTGCTTGTGGAATAAATGTTAAAGTAAAAAAAGTTATTGCAATTTCAAGGTATGTTCCAAATCCATCACGTCATGTATCTATATTTGCCTACAGAACCACTACAAAATGAGGGCGCCAACCTAACCTCACTCCAAACATCAGCTGATCTATTCTGTAAAAATCTCAGCACGAAAACATAGGTGAAGTGAGCTGTCAATAGTGTCAATCCCTAGCATCAACTGGAAAGACAGCTCATTTCAAGCTTGCTCTACCTAAGTCTTCGTGGTGAGATTTTTAAATAGATCTGCTGAAGGTTGATAGGGCCCAGTGCTCGTGTAATGACTCAGTCACGCACAGACCACAGTGGATGCGCCGCCTGTCCCCATCATGATAATTACATGGAGATGGAGCAAATGGACCGCGTGTGGTTCGGGTGAAGAAATAGATGTGATGTGTCATGTGATCTAGTCTTTTATATGGCTAAGTGTACAGTAGAAGACATGGCCTCGCATTCTATTGGAACTCCGTACTAAGCTAGGCCAACTCAAGGTGTGTTAGCACCTACTGTGGCATTTATGGTTTCCTAGTATTGAAGCCACTGAAAAAGATAGTTTGGTCGGTAAAGTGCATGTTTCTTTTTCGTGTGATTACGAATTCATGAAAACCCACTAAGCAAATAAAAAGTTAGAAAGAAAATTCAATTAAATTTTTCTCACTGTTTGTAAATTGTGTACCTGACACAATTAATAATAGTTAACAACAGCAAGAACCTCTCATTGAGAGGATGCCTGTGTCCCAGCAGTGGAAACATTATGGGCATATCATACTATACATACCTATATGTTATGCTAGCAAGAACTACAAAATGTTCTCTATGAAAGCCTTAAAGTAAGTCTTACATATTTACTTTTTTTTATGAATGCTTTAGATAATATATTATTGGGATCGCAAAGGGACCAAATACTAAAACTATACTATGTTGAACTAAAAATTAACCCTTCAACTGCGATGACCCCAAATGCATGATACGTAAATCCCTCATTAGAACCGCTCATTATTTTCAAAACAGCAACACATGTAATCATGAACTACCAATACTTCATAATTAATTGAACGCAGTTTGCTAACACAATAGCATTTCAACAGCACATTAATCAAACTTACCAAGGGCATGTTCAACATCACTGTACACGAACGTGAAGTTATATGGTTAGAACACGCAACCGTTTTTGGATATTGCAATGCATTAGTTATGTTATTTATGTAATTATAAGTACCTAATACGTAGTACAATGTATACATCACGTAATAATTAATTTTGTTAAATGAGCAATTGAGTATTGGCGCAACGCGACAGTCAGACACGACCCTAGAACAAACAATTTCTATGAAATTGTTCTACTTCATGGAAATTGTTCTACCAGAATCGTGTATTTTACTAACGCATTTTCTTTCTTTTTTCTATTGTGGCAGACAGAACTGACCTATATCAAGGTATCGGCAAAGTTTTAAAGTAAAAGTAAGTATTAGGTATTTATTTAATACTGTAAGCACCCTAATGGACAGAAGTTAACTGCTATATCCTACTTACTTCGTCAGCCACATCAGCTATGCTCGGATTAGCACAGTAGTCAAAGGTCATGGACTCATGGCACAGTTCGCTAAAGGTCGCCAGTTCGAGTCCTGCTCGTGTCAGTAGATTGATTGACCCACGTATGAAATGTTAAGCCTAAGTTTCACTGCAAACAAATATTTATAAAAACACGATGTTCTGACATCATCTGCCTAGCCATTTTCCAACTATTTTGGGGTCGGCTTCCAGTCTAACCGGATGCAGCTGAATACCAGTATTTTACATGGAGCGACTGCCTATCTGACCTCCATAACCCAGTAACTGGGTAAAACGATACCCCTTGGTAAGACTTATTGCCAAACTTTCTGGTTTCTGACAACCCTTAACGACTGTCAAAGATACACTCATGACAACCGGGACCAATGATGACAACACGATGTTCTGAAATACCTAAAGCTATAATAAAACTATCGAGTCAGCTGCTACATTTTCCTTAAGCGTTATAATACTTCTCAAACTCAATTTTATTAGCCTTACTCCACAAATCATAAAAATATCAAAACATACCAGATCAAGGGTATTTTTTACGACTAGACCCAAACCCATTTAGAAATTGTGTATAATTAAATAATTTTGCAACCATAATCTGAAATCGATGGTCATAAAAACGATCGTTTTTCATTACAAATCACTAAAACACCGGAAATGGCCATTTGAACCACTTAAAACGGACCGTAAAATGGTGTAAAATTAAATATAAATTATGAATATGAGTTATAGTGATGGATGCTGGGCGATAAAATTATCGATACCGTTAAGAAAATACTTTTTGATGAGTTATTGCAACATTTTTTAAATTATTTGCTCATAAAAGCTTTACTCAAATAAGTAAACTCAACTTATTGTCTTCTTTGTTAAAAAAAAAAGCTTTTAATAAACTATTATGTAAGTACCAATACCATAATTTTGTGTCGAAAATAAATAATAGAAAGCCTGCATAGTCTTTAAAACTTAATCAAACTAGAGTTAGGTTTAGTTTTAGAGTCACTCAAAATGAATATCGACTCCGAAAACTCAGATGACCATCGATAAAAATCCCCTCCCTACTTCACCTAGACTATATCATTAGCCACATTAAACCGTACCATTTAGCTGACCGCATCAAACGGCCCATATATTCATCCCGTGCCTTTGAGGTACCGGCAGGCGCCACTTAATTGATAGTTTTGGGCGTCTCATTATAATAATAACAGGCCTCCGGCGTTGAATAAATATTGTATTACTGGCAAATTGACGGAAGAAGCCGTAAAAAAATTTAGAGCCCCCTCCGTCTGAAAATAGGACGGCCGGAGAAAGGTGCTGTCGAATCGAAAGGTGGTTGTCGAACGTTAGAAATGGTTTTCGACAGGACAACAGTTATGCTAGTGGAAAAGACTTTTGCGTGAATTTAAAAAATCAAGAAAACATTCAGACAAAATTGAGGGTGAAAATGAAAAGTTGTTTTAGTACAAAAAAAGATCAAATACTTTTATTAATTGTTGAAACCAGCCACGAAACATTTTCAACAGTTATATTGATTTATTTTCCTTGTGTTCTATGTGAAATAGGTACAATATTATTTTGCTTAAAGATACAGCTTAACAAACAAAAATTTCGCAAAAAATCGTCTTCGTCGAAATTCTACACTATCGAAAAACGTTTCGACGAAAAAAATCCGTTTCAGCACCCGTTAACCCAGACCGGCGCTTTTGATGTAGCGGTGTGTTTACACTAAACTAACTGAGAAACAAGTCATTTCGTCGGCGTCTGAACGAGCCGCCGGCTTTGATCTTGCCGCCACAGTTTTTGCCCCTCTGACTTATTGCCGACATGTTTGATGCGTCTCAAACTGCCGGGTTACGCTAACTTTTTGGTAACTGTCGGTAACCGTGAGTCGTGTTTTTGAAACGTTAATGAGTTGGTGATTTGTAGATTGTGGCATGACGTGCTTGGTATGCATTTTTTTAAGGTTAGCTTTAAAAATAAGAGTGGCGAAGCAAAGTAGCAATTAATTGTAGACAACATTTTTGTCTAATAAGTCTTCCGGTAGTCCTTTATAAGATATATTTATTTATTTTGTAAAACATGAGTACGGTAAGTATATTTTTGTTTGCTTTATGAAAGAGATAGGTAATCTTATTATATTTTGTACATATTTTGTTAGGCCTTATATTGTGACTCACTGCTGGGCAAAAGGCTCCACCATTTTCTTTCCAAACCTCCCGTCATATTACTTTTTACTTACGAGTTGTAGGTCGTAGGTTCGAACCTAGGCGGGCTCTTTACTTTGTGTACATTATTTCATCACCACTGCTCTCAAAACGGCGAAGGAATACATCGTGAGGAAACTTCGAATGTTCTAGAACCAAAAATTCGAAGACATGTGACATGGTGGATTACGGCCCACTCTCTCTATCAGACTGGAGACCTGTGTACCAGCAGTGGGAATATTATAGGCTGATTATGCTAACAAAAATGTTTTAGGACGATTTTTGTATGTTACAGATTCAAGATTCTTTATTTGTGAAAACATGAGTAAGTATATACACATATATAGATACATACAGACCATGCAAGTTATCACAATAATACATTAATAGATCAGTCATGTTTGGCCTTAGTGGCGTAGGTACAAATATTTAAATGTCAGTTACTTACAAGTTTAAATTATATTTAAATAACTTATTAGAGAATAAGCTAGATTGTAATGTGTAAAAAGTATACTAACCATGACCAAGTATAGTAACCATGATAATTAATAAGGAATATTTTTTTTTAAAAAAGCTCTTAAAAAGTTTTCGCAGTAATCCGGAAAGTTATTTTGTCCTTTAAATCATCAATACAACAAACAATCAATCCTAAAACCTTATAAATTAAATCTTAAAAAAAAAAACAGCGCTTTAAACTTTCGTATGAAGTTGCTATAAAAACGCGCGCGAGGCGGGCGCCGGGGGCGGGGCGCCGCAGTCCCCGCCCCTCTGACGTCACGCAACAACATGGCCGCCTGCACTTTGCAACTGCACGTTGTTGCGTGAGTGAACTGGCTTTGTTTGTGGGTAGGCAGGAGAGTAAGTGCAGTGGAGAGTTAGAGCTTTTTAATTATTTTTGTGTTTTGATGTTAATGATTGTACGAGTAAGATGGTTGACTGAAACGAATGTAGTTATGATGACGTGGGCGAGCTTTAAGATTTTATTGTAACTAAAGCTGTTTTTTTTTTAATTACGATGACAATTGTGACTGCTTAGGTACGCACGGCGACATATCAAGCTATACATTTCCACTATAAGGTGACTTCTTATGTATCAAAGCCTATACAATGCGAGGTCAGCTAAAACTGGAAAATTATAGCTCAATATATCGTCGTCTGTACAGGGACGGTTTTCTCAAAAACTAAAATAATATTGCGTTTTTTACACATTGAGGTCTGTTTCAGATTACGCGCAAACACAGTGCATGAACGATTTGTCTACATATATCCTGCATGCCCTGATACCGATGTCGGTCCGGTCGTCGAGCGAATATGTTTCTGACGCCTGTCAGTGTGACGATTGAGATCAAATTCGCAAAACACGTATTCGTTTGTTTGAAACTGACAGGTGTCAAGAATGCAATTTCTCGTCGGCCGCATTGTACGTTAACTTGGATGCTTCTGATGTAATGCTTACCTAACTCGTAGCTAAGTTCTGGGCTGAGACTATTGAGATAGCAACATCGGCGCTAAGAAGAATTATTCTTCTTTTTTCACATTCTTAACTGTCCGTTGTCCCCGTCATTCAAAAATAAAGGAGTAAATCGCTTTTGAATAAAGCCGAGTGTATAGATACTTTTGCTCGTGACTGTACCTACATAAGGGGGACATCGGTAAGGAATTATATGACGTTCTGTTGTCCCCGTGACGGGGACACAGATTACGAGGACAACGGGAATACAGGTTTGAATCATGTTACCGCTGTTGGTTGATACAATAATGGCAAATATGGCAAAGTTATTTATATTTCTTCCTTTGCCATAGTTGCCTTTGACATCTAGAAATAATGAATCAAATCATCTTAGCATAGCCTTTTCCCAACTATGTCGGGGGTCGGCTTCCAGTTTAACCGGATGCAGAATCAGAATAATTTATTTGTAAACATAGGTCAGATTACAACGGAGTGTGAGGTGTTAAACATAGATAGATTCTCTATGTTTTGCCCAGAGGCGTACAAATATATATCATTAACATTGTCAATATTATCATTTACCTTCTGAGATTATGTAAACTTCCACATCTATACTTATAATAAGAATGTAAAAAAGTTGTGTCTGTACATTGAATATATTTAAAAAAGAATAATTGAGGGGGGTTAAGAAACAGTAATAGAACACGAATCTAATAAAAAAAGTCTGTCTGTTTGTCTGTTTGTCTGTTTATCTGTTTGTCTGTTTATACACGCTAATCTCCGGAACTACTGGACGGATTTGAATGAAACTTTTTTTGTTATGTAGCTACTAAACCTGGGCAACATATAGGCTATAATTGATTTTGGAAACTGGAACACCTGATGCAGAACCGCAACAGACCAGCTAAACTATAAGAGTTACAAAAATGGCGCCTTAAAAAAAAATTGCGTCTGATGAGCATTTTCTGCTGCGAGAATAAAATTGAAGATCCGGAACACCTGATGTGGAACTCTTAGAGCACAGCTAAACTATAATATATATAGGTTTGACATCTTAGCAAAAGTTATTCAGTCTGATGAGCATTTTCTACTGCGAGAATAAATCTCGAAGATTGGAACATCTGATGTGAAACTCTAAGAGCACAGCTAAACCATAACATATATAGGAATGACATATTTGCAAAAGTTGTTCAGTCTGATGAGTATTTTCTGCTGGGAGAATAAAATTCGAAGATTGAAACATCTGATGTGGAACTTGGAGAGCACAGCTAAACTATGGCATATACAGACATGACATTTTAACAAAATTTGTTTGGTCTGATGAGTATTTTCCGCCGAGATAATAAAAATCAAGGATCAGGAACATTTGATGTGAAAATCACTTTATATAGATTAGATTAACGCCTCATTAAAACATTCGTATCTATGGCCTCACATACAAAAGATTAACAATAAAAATAAGAATAAGCCTAGCTTGGTGGTAATTCACATGCCCAAGAGTTTTCAGAAATATTATTAAAAGTTGGAGAAGGTCTCCTTCCTGCTCAGGTCTGGTGACTGTTCCTGATATACTTGGAAAAGTTGTTGCCTCCGAAGAGGAACTTATACAATCAGTATTTGGGGACATTCAGAGCATAAGAAACCAGGAAAATTCGTGGTTATGTGAACGCGTTATATCGACCCCAAAAAACGAACAAGCTGCATCAATAAATGAAAAAAAATTGGGGGAAATTATTGGAGATGAAGTCGTTTACGCTTCTTTTGATAACGTAGTCAATCAGGACGACGCCACCAATTACCCAGTTGAGTTCCTCAATTCACTCACAGCGAGTGGTCTCCCTGCTCATAAAATAAGACTCAAAGTTGGTGTTCCGATAATGCTGATGCGAAATTTGACACCGCCGAAACTGTGTAATGGAACCCGACTTATAGTCGAGGTTTTACAACGTAATATTATTGTAGCTGTAATCCTCATTGGGAGTGGTGCCGGTGAGACTGTGTTCTTACCACGCATACCACTCATCGCCAACAATTTCCTCTTTCAATTTAAACGCACTCAGTTTCCTGTGACTACATGCTTTGCCATGACAATAAACAAGTCACAGGGACAGAAACAGAAAGCTGCTGGGGCTGATTTGAGAACCGGCTGTTTTTCTGATGGCCAACTTTATGTTGCTTTCTCAAGGGTTAGCAACGCTTCCGGGCTTTATATTCTGGCACCCGACGGAAAAACCAAAAATATAGTTTATAAAGATTTTTTTTAGAATAGTAATGTTAACTAATTGATATTAATTTCGCTTCATAATTTAGGAATGAAAATAATTCTACCTTTATATTTTAATGAAGTTATAACCTACCCAGTCTACAACACTCAATCTAAGTTATACCAAACTTCATCGAAATCCTTCATCGGTTTTGATTGATTTATTGTCTGACATATCGACGCACAGTTCAAACTCTTGCCGAAATTCCTATCGGAACGAGAAAGGGACTGGATCCGCGTACGAAGTCGCGGGCAGAAGCTAGTCATTAATAAATTCAACCATTCATCATTACAAATTGGATTAAATTATATCAGTTTCACTGCAGCTGAATACCAGTATTTTACCTGGAACTCCAGAACCCGGAGACTACTGAGTAATCCGATACCCCTTGGTAAGACTGGTTGTCAGACTTTCGGGTTTCTGCGGATGCCAAATGACTGCAAATGACAGCTGAGAAATAATGAATCAAAGATTTTCTAGAAGCCAATCCCTAGAAGGCATCTAAGCAACGAAAAGAGAGTAAAATCTGAATCGAACTGTATGCCTGTAGCTGCCTGTATAGCTGTAGCTATGAACTTCCCGCTAATACCTGTAATAGTAGAACATAGGCCGCCACGTTCTAACGCATGGTTAGCAGTCCTATGGTTAGCCACCTAACCGGGGTCATTACGTGTACAGTAAAAATACTCTAGCTAACCGAGTGCTAGGCTTAATCATGTAATTCCTTATTATTATAGCGGAGGATTCTAAACAGGGGAGCATTTAGAGGGGATGTACCTATATTTTTTTATGATCAATCTTTTAAATCCTGAAGAAAGAGCAACTATTTTTACTAGCCTACTCTTTCGCGACCCTTTATTGGCCCTTTGTAAACATGTCCGTTAACAAACTTCCATTACATAGTGACCCATACACCACTGACGAGCCATGCTGACACACGGCGAACAAACCATAAGTAGTTTTCCCGGCAAGAAAAACGTGTATATACAAAGAACCTAAGTGTAGTTTGCCCTAACTTTACGCCACTATTATGCTAAGCATGCCTCTTGGTCGTGCTTTAGCACTAATTACTTATGACCCTCTTCAGCACACTTTTTCAAGGCAGTTAAGTGCCCTACGAGCTGCCCGTGGGTTGGCATGAAGGGCCGGAAATAGTGAATAAATCTAAGTAGATCTTTTAAAATCATGACGGCTCCACAATTATTTTTCCATTAAAAACGTCCTGCTTCGTATGCCCCACACAAAGCGCAAATCAAAATACCATTTTGCCAATTTTTGTATATAATTACGAGGAAATAACACTCTGTTATTTATTTCACCGCTGAAGACAGACATAATTCCAATAATAAATCTCCACAAAATCCGGTCCTGTCCACCAGTCATGATTCGACAGACCCTCAATAACATAATGACCAGTCGTCCAACGAGGCGCCAACATTCGGCTTTCGGCTTTCGGTCCCGGCCAAATAACATGTAATTTAACCAAACCACAGACAGACAATCACGCTGCCATTTCACGTTACCAATTAGAAAAGCTAATTCTTTGCGGCGATCTCCAAATTACAGATGTTGGACGAAAATCGGTCGCTTAATCAGCACTCGCGTGATGTTGGTCCAACCCATTCATCAGGAGTTATTAAGGCGAGAATTTGGCAAATTTTTGTGTCAAACATTTGACGAATGGTTTCGTGAACAAATTGGGCGTTTTTTAAGTTTTGTGGGTATTGGCGCCAAGTTGGTGTTGGCGCCGGAACAAGGTAATAATTAGTACCTGAGGTCTTTGTGTATTTAAAAAGTAATTTCGGTAACTTCTTGGGTGGCAGGATTTATGAATGAAAGTTGTTTTTATGAGGTCTTTGTTTCGTTTTTTGGGTAGCTAATAATGAGTGTAGGCGTCAGTAAAATGATAAGACCATTGTTCGACTAACTATGGTCTTTTGAGCAGTTTATGATGTTGCCATTGTGTAGATTCAATGCAAGTAAACCATTTTTTGTCTTTTTAAAAGGATTACCTATCTTTTCTCGGTTTTTTTTTTTGTAATATAGCATCTATCTACTTACCTTTTGTGTTCCAAATTTTTTAGTTATCTGATAAGCAATTTAATTATCCGCTAAAAAACTAAAAGTATGCATGGGTTTCCTGAACAATAAACTAAGCCACTTAAGGCTCGCAATGTAACAAAAAGAGAATAGCTGCTAATCAGCTTAGTTTGAAGCAAAGCAACTTGACATTTGTATTTAACAAGTTAGCTCTATTGTAATTTAAGTAATCCGTCACCATACTGGGTAGTTTTAAATGACCCACTCTATATTTGCCACGTTGTTCATCTTTGATTATTTCTTAGGTATTATAATTTATGATTGATCTACTGAATGTCAGTGGAATAGTTCTACAACTAACCACTGCATATTCAGTCATCCATAATATCGTCGGACGCGAACAATAAATTTAATTAAAGTTCAATAGAGACGCGACTTGTCGCTAACGTCCCCTTATTGAACTTTCAAACGCACGCTCGACCATTCAGCCGATCGTACCCGACAACGCCCGAACGTCTTCAAACCATTTGAATTTCAAACGAAACGACTCTAAAATCAAAAGCGCCGCGCGCTCGTGACTCGCGGTTACCAATCAGCGATTCCAGCGCTTTTTACGGTGACAAGTGTCCAATTATCGTTGATTGAAATAATAATAGAGGTCTTGGGATCGAAGCGCTTGCAGCATTCGAAATTAGGCGTCGAGCGCTGAAGCTGACTTAGGTATGCTTGATTTTTTGCCTCTCTCCACCCATGAAGAGTTCGGAACGCGAAGTTGACATTTTCGGACGTGGCGGCAAGCCTGTCGGCGGTATCGGCGAATATTTCCGACGTGTTTTGTCCTATTATTTATTCGGGCGGCACTTCTTTTACCGCTAAATCGATTCTCGAGAATTTCGGTGGCCATAGATGGTGGAATTCGTGAATTTCTCTAGCAGAAACCGTTTCTTTTGTCAATCTTAATCATCCGCTGTCGGGAAAGTTGAGAGATTTATGTGATGCACAATTCTATTGTCTTATTCTGCTTTAAAATATAAGATTGTTTTAAAAATAAAGTTTAGTCAGCAGCGGGTCGCGTCTCTCCAATAGAATTTTAAAAGAGAATGTCGATCTGAATAAGTGTCTTCTGAATGTTTATTACTTTTCCTAACTGTGGATTTGTCCATACAAAATATACGCGAATGCGAGAAATGGTCGGTTAATGCATTTGCTAATGATCACACTATCCTTATAAGGGTTAGAAAGCTTTGAGGAAACCAACATTTAATCGAATTTGGATCTCAACAAAATCGTGCTTCCAGAAAGCAAGAAACTGGTAGCTTTAGACGACCATCCTACCGAAAAACTTTTTTCACCCTTCACAAAACACTGACTAATAAATAATCCACTCTATTTTCCACTAATTCATTCACATACACTCCATACCCAACCTGCATCTAAATCGAACCCTATCAATTTTATCTCCAAAAATAGCCCCCTACGTCATCAAAATATTCAAATCATCAGCTCCACAATCGCTCCCGTATTGATTGATGCGAATCGTCTCGGTTTGTCCGACGCTGATGCAAATCATTGCATGCATATTTCATAGCGTCTCTGAGCGGTAAATGGAACTCTAATTAGACCGCCCGCATTGTAGGGTTATAATTCTATTGTAAGGATACAGGAGAATGTTTTTTGTTCATTTGAGATAGTAATACAATAAAATATGTTATTCAATATATATTTATTTAGGCGAAACTGATTACTCACTCACGCACTCTATAGTGCTTTGACCGGTTTTAGCTATTCACCGTTGCGTTTCGTCTACTATTTTCTTCAACCGGACTACAGCCCAGCACTGTCTGATGCTCATTTGGATAAAAAAAAATTAAAAAAAATTCCTTGTAGATATTAGTTTATTTTATAATTGGTCCGTGTTGGCTTTGATTCAATAAATATTATTATTATTATTGTTTGGATAGGTCTAGGCGTAATCAAGTAACACCTAGACAATAATATAAATAGTCATTAAATACTGGAATAGGAAAACAAGAAGAAAAAAACAAGAATAGGTACCTACTGCTCTGCACCTCATCTCATCAGCCAAATTGCAAGCTACATTGTGAAATCTAAATGTATAGTGAAAATTCATATCTTGCATTGCCACACTTGTTCAAAAATATTAAAACCAAAAGTCATCGGAAAGTGATGTGCTCAAGCTGCCCGCTTTGACCGAATTGAACTCTTTCAACTACCCACGAGTGCGAGCGACATCAAACGAGTGACGTGTGTAGGTGCTGAATGATTGGCAGCATTTGCAGCGCTTTACACATTTCTTTCAGCGCTGCTTGACGGCATGTCAACGTTCCGCGGCGGATGCAAATGGCGCGGGCGTTTTTTTCTGTGGTTTTTTTACGTCAATACGTGCTGTAAATATTTAGAGCGTTTAATTTTACATCTCATCTTCTTGCCCTTATCCCAGTTTATTTGGGGTCGGCACTATTTGTATGTTTCTTCCACACTTCTCCAATAGTCGTCATCTCTTAGTCACCCCTTTCTAGCCATAATATCACCTTTCACACAGTTTATTAATCGTTTCTTGACCTTTCCATAACTTTAAAAACACATTCATAATGAAAACTTTTCTCACGACATTTTCCTCATTGCTCCGCATCACATATTTTTATTTTACAAAAAAAAAGTGATATTTATAATGTAACATAAAATACTTAGTCAAAAACTATCAATGAAAATCACGACATTCGATTTCATTAAGATGTCGCATGCGATTTTGGGTCGCGGAAAAATAAATTGAAACTCTTTTTAAATTGTTATTTTAGCCAGACCCGTAAATATTCCGTTATTTAACGGGAATATTTAATAACGAAATTTCATGGATGATGTAATTCGTGCACAAAAACTGCAAAGATCTATTGTTTTGGGATCTGCGAAAAATAATTTGATAATCAATCAATCTTACTCATACATAATATAATTTTCTCAATATTGAAGTGTATCTTCACTATTCTTTGCGGGAAACTCAGAACATTGAGATCACTTGACTATATTAGGTACATCACATTGAGATTGTCAAAGACGTGTAGAGCAAAGACACCATGGATGCACTCCCTCCAAACCTTCCCATGGCCCTTCCAACATACGTTATACGGGCCGAAACGTGGGGCGGCTGCGGACATAGCTCTCTTGGCCATCTTATTTTAACCGTCCGCAGGCGCTTCTTGATCCCTACAAGTTGACCATGTTTGTCCCTAATTGCCAATCTCCCTTTCTGGGCAGGCAACGAACACATACGGTACAATGGATGAACTGTGTGAATGATGATATGGTTAGAAAGGGGTGACTATCGAGGTGACGACTACTAGAGAAGTACGTATGGAAAAAAAACATGTTGCCAAAAATAAATTTGACTAAGGGCAGGAGAATGATGATGATGTCAAGGGCGTGTTGGTATCGACTATCGACATTAACAGTGTTTTATCATTCTAGTGATATTAATTTTAGAATATATACCTATGTATGTAAGTATATTCTCATATTATTTGTTTTGTTTTGTTAAGAGCTGATTTTTTGATCGCCAGATAACTTTTATTCGAGGAATGAAATTGACGTTTGGCAGTATTTGTATGAAATAGGTAACTGTCAACATTTCAAAATTATACCTCGAATAAAGTTATCAGATGATTAAAAAATCAGCCTTAAGTTTTTGATTTTATGTTTTTTTTTTTCTTTTTTTCTCACAATCACGCTGTCTACATCTCTCTAACCACTTTCCTATCGCAGGTATGCTGGAAGAGTTTTCTTATGAAATAAGCATCACCTTTAGTACCTGTTTCTGTTCTGTTTTTTTCTTGTCTGTTTATCATGCATAAATACATTTGTGCATGTACATAAATGGTAAAAAAACTTCCCTTTAAAAAATAAAATAAATAAACTTCCCTTATTTTGGTTGTTCTGAATTTCAAACCACGTCATTGTCAGCCATATTTATCACCAAGATATGTTCAATGAAAGATTCACCACAGGCACTTCAATATCTCTCTCTCAACAGTCACAACTCAAAAGTTTCTAACCGCGCGTCAAACGTTTTTCTCGTCCGACGGCGTGTCATCGCGCCGGGTGACGTGTCCGGCGCGTTTCGCGGGCGTTTTTTGCGACAGTACGCGATGCGCATTTATTTGCAAATGGAGCTACTGAAATATGCGTCGCGAACGCGCGTGGAATTATGATGCATCTTCGGCAGCGGAATTTGGGTGGGAATGTAGTGAATGGAAGGGCTAAATGTGTTTTTCTGAATGTGGCTAGAAAGATTGTTGCGATATGAATTTCTTCAGAATTATTTTGTTTAAATACCTAAGAAAGACCAGAGGAAAAATAATTGTGTGCTATTAACCGATATGTTAAACTCTCAGATCAAAAACCTAGGAATTAAGCTCTGTGAAAAAATTAGCGATTCAACGCCTTCGCATTATAAACGCTTGAGGTATTTAGCTTTTTCTAATCAAACAAGCTAACATAATTTTATTACAAAATCGAAATTGTATCCAATTACAATGTTTTCTCCGACGCGCCTATCTAAATGATCAATACAATATTAGCCGTAGACTCCTATCCATCAATACCGCAAAAACGCTTCAACTTGCGTTTCATTGTGTGTTAAGTGCGTGGCAAACGACGCCTTAAACAATTCTTAACTCACAGAAAATCCAACCCTAATTTAGCTAAACAAGATTCAGTTTAGCTTGTATGTAGTCAGAAATGTAAGTCAAAGAACTGGCAGAGGAATTTAGACTTTGAGTATTGAAGATAGGGTTTAAAATTCAATGTTATTGTAGAGTTGGTTAAGGCGAATACTCAATATTTTCGCACAATACGTGGTGAGTGAAAAAGTGATATCAATCATATGAGACGATGATAGACAGCTTGTAGCGAGAGGACGGTTACGCATAGAAGTTAATATGCGCCACTTTTTATAATAAAGACCGTGGGTTCGATGTTTATCGATGTACAGGAAACGGGCTGATTTAAAGGGATTTTTATAAAGAAACTAACCAGGTGGAAAGTTTCATGATTAGCTTACATTGTACTATCAGTGTTTTTATTGAATAGTTACAATGTAAAGAAGATACCGTTATTTGTGCAAATGAATAGGCCCTTGACTCTATAATGTCAGAATAAACTAATCTTTTTAGCCCTTTAAATAAAGAGCTTTGTAGAGTTTTTTAGACAGCACTGACATCGGTGAAGGAAAACATCGTGAGGAATCTAAAATCACTAATCCGCCTTGAGCTGTCGTGGCGATGAATGCTCGCGCCTTGTCTCTTTGGGTAGAGGCCTTTCCCCTGCACCGGAACATTAACAAGCTGGTATTATTTATATTTAAATAAGGAGAGTTACCATTTTATAAAAATTATGTTTATATAAACATTTAAGTATTTGGTTAGGTTTTCTGTATTTATTTTATTTCTTATTTTTATCTTACCTATTGTATGCTGCACTGGTTGACGTCATCGCATGAACGACTGTCGCTATAAACCAGCGCTGGGGCTGTGTCTCGCATAGAGTCGTAGCATTATGCTGAGCGATGGCCGTTTTGCGTGGAGAAAGAACACAAACACAAAAAATAACAAGTTGGGGGAAAATATGCGTCACATCCACATGTGAAGCATATTTTCCCCCAACTTGTTATTTTTTGTGTTTGTGTTCTTTCTCTGCGCCATGTTTACCGCAAAAAATTGCGTACTTTCTTTCTTTCCATGGCTTCTAAACACCTTTAAAAAACTACAGACAACTTTGTAAATAAACTATCAGTGTATGTCTGTCAGTCACACCTTTTAACGTTAATTCGATCAGCACCATCACCTGCCTGCACCTGTGGCACTACTCACCCAAGTTGAAATTAAAGCGTGAAGACACATCAGCTATTCACTGCCTCCGGTGTCTGTCAGAGTCGGTAAAGGAAGTAAGTAAGTTAAGACTTGTAGGGTCACAATGCTGCAGTCACAGAAGGCAAACTTTTAAAAAGCATATACGTAAAATTCTTCCTGCTAGACATTTTCTAAAACGATCGCTTTATTGAACAGTCGCTTTGTTGCTAAAAATGAGCAGTGGTGGCCATTTGGTATCGGCTCCGACTAACGAGTTGTTGTGGTTCGAACCCAGATGGGCGCTTTACTAAATAATTTAATCAGCACTGCTCTCAAAACGATGAAGGAAAACATCGTGAGGAAACCGGCATGTCCTAGAACCAAAAATTCGAAGACATGTGACATCTACCAAGTCGCACTGGGCCCGCGTGGTGGATTACAGCCCATTCCCTCTCGAAGAAAAGAGGTTTGTGTCCCAGCTAGGAATTCCCCCTGTATCGTGGGTGCGTTTACAAACATTTAAACTCACATACACAAACAGCCAGACCCGGAACAACTACTTGCAGGTCATAAAAATATTTATTCCGTGCGGGAATCGAAGCCGCAATATGCAGCGCAGCAGTCAATCGCTTAACCACTGCGCCAACCATGCAGTCAATTGTACAACATTAATGCATTTGAAAATTGTCAGTTTGTACTAGGTAAGTTGCACCAGTGGTTTTTACAGTTTACAAGCTGGTAGGGACATCGCCATGCAAACTCTAACCATGAATTCAGCACATGGAACCCTAACGTAGAATTGGTTTCGCCGGCCATTAAAATAAAAATCCGCTGCTTCATAGAAAAGTGCAATACCTACATGGAAAAGAACTCATTTTGTCTTATAACCGACGAAAAATATCAACGCAGGGCTGTTCAAAAACATATCACCAAAATGAAATGAAATGATCAGAAAAAAAATGAAAAAAAATAATTAATGAATGAAGAATGATGTGTGAAATGTCCCGGGATATTATTATCATTTATTATTATTATTATTATATCAATCCATGGTCACAGGCTGCTATCTAGGATAAAACATTATGATCCTTCATATATATGATCGTAGATAAAAGGATGGAGAAGGAGGATGTATATAATAGTGTACAAATGATTACCCTATCGTAGATTATTAGTCACATTTTAGCTAGCTAAACTTTTCACCCATGAGCTATTCTTCTAATAGCATGTGCCGAGAAGAATTGTGTGAAGTTTACCTTCTGTTCTTACTTACCTACACTGTGACGTAACCACTCTGCTGAAGGATATAGCATGTTAAATGATTCCTGTAGGCAATAGACTTGCAACCTGGCCTGGTATAAGTTACAGTTATTGATATTGACGTTAAGCTATTTTCTTTGTAGCCTAGAGCTATCAAATGTTACCATTTCATTCATAAACGACATATTACTAAAAAGTAGTAAGTGCCTTCTCATAATGCCATGTATCTCATGGCGATGTCTTCATCATTTTTTATATAATTGACAAAAGAAAAAATACGGGTCCAATATTTTTTCATAATCTAACTGACGGACTAATTAGATTTTTTTAGGAATCTAGCCTATTGGCGCGTTCAAACCAACAAAGAAACTCTTCAGCTCTATTGTTAGTATAGATAGTACTATTAGTTATTCTGTGGTATAGATTAGTATTATAGATATAGATCGTTCTATCCAAAATTTGTCTTACTCGTAGGTTTACTCTTTTGTAGTACTAGGAATTCGGTCAGATGGTAGAATTAATTGCCTTTAATTAGGAGTATGATTGAGGTTTACGGCTTCTTCATTACTAGACAGCCGAGTGTTTAAAAGGAAATAATTAAGCAAAAAAGACGTAATTTATTTTTTATTACTGAGCAAAAATGGATATGCGAAGCTCCAAAAATACAGGCAAATAATTCCATTTTAACACTTAAAAATCCGTTATGCACATTAAAACGCAAACGCCGGTAGTTAATTCCCAAAATAATGTGGTCGACATCATTTTTTTATCGATTAAAAAGTCTTATCAGTATCGACAAAGCGCCGCCGTTGAAGCATGTGTCGACATTTCGATAAAACTGTTACTTAAATTTAGAAATTTTAAGATAACGACCGGCTCTTTTTGAGAGCTTTTTTAATTATGAGACTGGAACTTATCTTTTGAAAGCTCTTTTGTAAGTGTTATCTTTGAGAATGTTTCTGATTTTTAATTGATCTTACAGAATGAGATGCGTACGGTAGGGTGGCTGTGATGCTAAATCAATTTTGGGGAAGATGTTGTTTTTCTAGTCCACATTTTTTTTGATTGATTGAAAATCACGTTTGTATAATCTACATCTTTCCTCACTTTTTCTTAATAATAATGATTGGTTGAAGTTCAAGTTATCTATTATTTTACCGACAGGTTTGTTGAAACATACACACAAGTTTTAAGCTTCCAAAAACCGAGGCTGATGAGTATTTTTGTATTATTTTAAATGAACTAATTTGGACATTTATAAATAATATTTAAAAAATGTATAAATTAGTTAATAGCTTTTGATGAGTAAATTATTCTTCCACATAAGGGTAATAAAAGTAATGGCGTGACCTTTATAGTTATTAAGTCATTAACGTTGAAGTAATTTACAGAATTAAATAATACCTATGATTACCATTCTTTGTGGTAGCCATGTTTCCTCATAAAAGGATGACAGATTTTTATATCGTTAAGTACAGACGCCAGCACATCAAGCAACTACAATCTGTCAAAATTCTATAATAGATTTTCAACTTTATCGTTAAATCATTAAGGTTCATTAAGGTAATATTTCACTACTGTACACTTACGTACATATAACATGCTCAGGTTAATATGACACATGCATGTAAATTTAAGGATACCTGTATAAAAATTCTAATTACTCACTAATAATCAGCCTATAACCTTCCCACTGCTGGGACACAGGCCTCCTCTCTATGACAGGGAGTGTAGTGTGGGTTGGTAGATGACATATGTCTTTGAATTTTTGGTTCTAAGACATATGGGTTTCCTCACGATATTTTCCTTCACCGTTATTGTGAGCAATGGCGATGAAATAAATTACACAAAGTAAAGTGCCTGTCTGGGTTCGAACCCACGACCTACAACTCGTAAGTCAGGGTCATTACCTCTAGGCGACCACTTACTCACTATTTTATAACAATTATAGATACCAAAATCTAGTTGAATAAAAATTACAAAAATAACATTAATTCATCGACCTTCATCCTTTTTTATCGCGACCATTCATAACCTCTCATGCATATTAAACACAATAAATAATTCCTGACAGGTAACAAGCAAAATAGCGAGCTTTATTGAACATACAATTACGTATAATTATAGTGGTTTCTTATTATTTCCTGCACATTAATCATGTCACACGTCAAACAAGTTGTTAGTACCTCTTTTTACCCGACTGTGCAGAAGGGTCCGCTTTGTCTTGGTTATTCATGCCTCGATAAACTCAAAAATGTATATTTTTTAAATTTGCATATCAGCTTTTTTATTTAAGTATGTTTTGGGAAGTATAATTATCATACTTTACCTGTATAATTCAATAATTATAATCGCGCAAAGGTGTCAAAGCAATTAACAAAAGGTGAAAGGTTTTAACTGTAATTATATTAACATAAATAACAGGACAGCCTTGTATACTAATTATAGTTGGAAAACATAATAGGTTAAATAAATTCAGTTTTTATCAATTTAAAATCGAACATGAATCATTGAATACAGGGTAAATGTTTTAGTAAAGATAAAAAAACACCTTCGATTTATTCTCAAGTTTTTTTTTCTTCTAAGAAACACTTAAAGGAACATTTCAATAAGCTTTAATTTAAATGCACAATAAAGTAATTACACTAATTTAAAAGCAACTTATCTACATTAGGCCCATAAAACAATTTTATCATCGTCATCAACTAGCGTTATTAATGGGACAGTTTCGAAAAGCGTCGTGCAATTAGTCACCCTACCGGCAAACCATGTTTTAATACCAAACGGATGTTTTAGGATTATTTTTCGAGCCGTAATTAAGTCGTTTAACGTTAAAACACAATTTTAAAACGCTGTAAATTAACGTAATTTACGACAAGTAGCATTTAATACTCCTTTCAGTGTCTGCAAAACATTTGTTTACCGTTTAACTTGAAAGCTTTCTGTGGTTTCTTAATTATACTTACAAGACTCAATATTATTCCTTAGTATTTACTAAAGTTATTGTTTCACCAAATACGCCCACGCGTGACTCAAGAGGTCTTTGTTCTAACAGAATCTTTGCAGCAAAAACTAACTGTATTTTAACTGCATAGAGCTCAAATTAAATTGTAAGTCTAAAATAAATACGTTTAATTTTGAAGGAGCGTTCAAATCATAGGTAAAAAGCAAACAGTAGCTGGCCACCCGCGGATTTTTAAAATGTCAATATCGAGTGTTGAGTGTGTAAACACGATTAACTGGACGCGAGTCTCGTTCCGATCATCGATCATACAAAACTATGCTCACTATCGAGTGTTTGTGTTGGTTATGGCTTAGGGATGGGGTATTCATATTAGAATATCGAAATATGGTTATTGTTGGTGTAAAATAAAGCATAGTCTAACTATTTATTTCAATGTTTTTGGAGCCGGAGGGTCAGAAAAGGCGGTAAAATGATGTTGTTATTTACTTAGTACCTACTTTTAATGAAGAAAATTGTTACAGTAAATATATTTTAATTTTCCAATGCAATGACAATTCTAATAAGTGACATAACTGTAACTGAGCGCTCTCGTATGCCACCAAACGCTTGGAGATTCGACGTGAAAAATCATAGTAAAAATTAAAAAAAATATCGACGTCACTAACATCTTGTCTTAGATATCCCGTCTCTAATCTGCCCCAACAATAGCGCACAATTATTCACTTGCTCTCAACATTACTGTTGGCACAGCAGAGTAAACAAAACACTCGCTACCGTCCAGCGGTCGAGTTGACTCGTTCAAGTGACTGCCGCAGTGTAAACACTCCACGGTAGGTTTGACAGTTGAAATTCTGTCGATGTAATAATCTTCCGGGGCTCTAATATTGCGCTTTAATGGACAATTATATCGAGTTAAATACATAATAATGCATGCAGGTTTATATTTTTATTATTATTGACGCACATTCTAAATGAGTTCCTTTGTGGAATAAATATGTAAGTAGATGTCGTCTAATTTAAAATCGTCCCTCCTCTGCTTGTTGCATACACATTTTAAATTTATTACCATAGAAATTTTAGAGGAGGGTCTTGCAATTTTATTTAAGACCGTCTCTGCAATGGGATAGTTCTAAAATGCTGCTTTGAACAAAAAAAATCAAAAACAAAAGCTCTTGACCTCGACCTTATTACAAAATAAGATTTATCTTTGGACCCAAGTTTAAACCAATGAGCTATTTCTGGATTTCGAACTCTATTCCGATAAAATTAAAGTTATATTTTTTTTTTTTTTTTTTCGAAATCAAAAGTCATTTGACGGTACGGTTGGCGCAGTGATTAAGCGATTGACTTCTGCGCTGCGTGTCGCGGGTTCGATTCCCGCACGGAACAAATATTTGTATGACCTACATGTATTTGTTCCGAGTCTGGGTGTTTTTCTATCTATAATATGTATGTATTTACAAAAAAAAAATTGTATATAAGTAGTTTATCAGCCATCTTGTTACCATAACACAAGCATTAGGTTGCTTAGCTTGGGACAAATGGTGCTGTGTGAAATGTCCAGGGATTTATTTATTATTATTATTATTTATTGAAATTAGGCTGAGAGTCAGCACTTTTTGAACGTCAAAATTACAAAAGACAGTCCCCCGAAAACGCCCGCCCTTCACCACTTCCTAGTGCTATCGCTGGGAAGAAGAAGTGGCGCAACAAACTCCCCAGCAGCACAGCTGTCTGTTCAATTAAAAAAAAAAATTACAAAAACTGCCGTCAAACCCGATTCTAAGTTGTCAATTCTCTATTAAGAATTTTACTGTGCTCTGAACAAAGTTAAACATACAATAACTGGCTCGAAGATTTGGGCTTGGACTAAAGGCTCCCGCAGACAGGCGAGACGCGATGGTGAAATGAAAAACTTCCACGAAGTTTTCATACAAATTGTTCTACTAGAGTAGCGTCGCGCAATGCGGGAGCTTTAAGCCAGAACTAGTTTTGTAGTAAGACGGTAACGATTGAATAAACTCTTCAGAAAGAGTTCTTTATCTAACTCTTAAGAAAGAGTTCTTAAGCTACAAAGATTTATCACATATTCAAACAAAAAAAAACTGTCCTTGGTTATTTTTCTGTTCCAATAATACCACTACTAGCCTCCCTACTTTATTTACGTCATCTCTGCACTCCTTCCACAAAAGACTCATATCTCACTACCTCCATATTGACAGCACAGATATCGAGTTTCAGAAGAAAATAGAACGCATTAGACATACAATAGCCATTTGATACAGAGCCTAGATCCTTGAATGTCCTGGATCGAGGGGGCGTGTGAATAGGAGCTATGTGGTTTAATATATTTTGTACTTGAACTAGTTGCTACACAAATACTAATACCTCCGTGACATACTTTGAGAAATAGGACGAAGTGTTCCAATACTTTTATAGCACTGTGACCTAAACTCGCACTTAAATCACGCTTATCTGTAACTTAAGTAGTCCGTTTTTACACAGAAAAGCGTGACATAAATGCGCGTTTAGGTCACACGTGCTATAAAATAATATACGATACGTGTGACGTAAGTAGAGTATTAATGCACGGCGTTTAGCACCCTCGCTAAACGTGCAATAATGAACTACTTAAGTCACACGAATCGTCATTACGATAAAAATAGTACATTTACTACTTTTTTTTTTTTTTTGTAGGCCGCGTCATCCTCCGTTTGGCAAGGTCTTGCTGTTGGGTGGGATTACTAACCCACCCAACAGCAAGTACGAGTGCGGTGCTTCTGATCAGACCATGCCCCACTAGCTGGAGTGTCCAAAGTGCCCGTTCATCTGCACCTCCGATGATCTAATGAATGCCACTGATGCTGCAATCAATGTGGCCACCTACTGAGCTCAAATTATCTATGTATATACATACATAAAAATGAATCCCTATTCCCCTTGGTCACGTCATAACTTGAGAACGACTTTACCGATTTCATCCATATTTTTTTTAAAGTTTTCTAATACTTTTGTAGAAGGTTCTTACGGAAAAAAAAAATAGAAAGTTGCTTCACGCAGACGAAATCACGGGCAAAAGCTAGTATTTAATAAAAGACAAAGAGGAAGAGTGCCATCGACACAAAAAAAAGAAGAAGCATGTTTTATGATGTGAACTAAATAATTTAACTGAATATTAGAACCTTGTATGTAGTCCGTTGGTAGATGTCACGTGTCTTCAAATCTTTTCGTTCTAGGACATGCCGGTTTCCTTACGATATTTTCTTGCATCGTTTTGAGAACTGGTGATTAAATTATTTACAGAAAGTAAAATGCCTGGCTAGGTTCGAACCCGCGACCTACAAATCATAACCCCTGCACCATCCCTGCTTGATTAGTTTATATATTTAATTCTGAATATTATCTGAATTTTAACGAACACTTCACCAACACAAAAATGTTTATTTAAAAAACCAACACCTCACACTTCGGAAGAGTTGCTTCATAAACTTAAAGTACCTACCTACCTACATGCAACACTGATCAAACAAAGACATTGATCCAGCGGTGGCCCCTCATTACTCCGGAGGCTAGGAGGCAGTAATCAATCATCTTTACAGTGATGGAGATCCGAATCATCAGTAATTTTAACAGAATTGACGCAAAAACGTCGAAGAAAAAATTAATCATATGGCAAAGTAGGATGATTGGTGAGGATAAGTTTACATGGAGTATATATTCAATTATTCAAAGGAGCTGCATTCCTTCCAGAATTTATAATCAAGTCATTAGAAACTTACAAAGTATTTTATTACTCTCAAAACGAAAATTGAAAGAAAATATTGTGAGGAAACAATATGTCCTAGAACCAAAAAATGGAAGAGATGTGACATCTACTAACTCGCACTGGGCCTGTGTCAGCACACTCCCTCTTACCGAGAGGAGTCCTGTGTCGCAGCACTGGGACCATTATTGGCAGAATATGAATACTTACGTAAAAAAATAATTTCTCTAACTGCACGAGTAGCATAACCACCGTAAAAACGTTATTTTAATTAGAAATATGCAACTGCCAGTGGACTTGGTGTAAGCTTGTAGACCAAAGAAAATCATTTAGTTACTTTCTGCGCATGATTTCAAATTCAAATTAGATTTAAGTTGAATTAAATTAAACATTTTTTTTATTTATGGCAACTAGGCCCAATTGTTGTAAAAACTACATTGTTCTTAAAAACGATTGTTAGTAAACAGTTAGTCGTGACATTGACTTTTACTGTACAAGTTGGTTGCAGCTACATAGTTGTAGATATAGGACAAAACTAGCACTCATCTCACCAAAAAAAAAACCGTACAATATCGCCACCATATAATCCAACCTTAACCAATTACAATGGCCAAGCGGAACAAAGAGCTGGCCACTTACGAGCTGTTTTTTGATTACCCATTAACCCGACAAACGTTGTAATGGCCACCAAATTGTTGCCCTTGCATTATCCTTTAGCCGCAGGGGAGTGGGCAGAATTGGTCGCTAATTGCACGGTAGGTCGTCTTGTGACGCCGTTTGGGATAATCATGTCTTAGCATTCATGTAGGTTAGGATCTTATTTCATGATTTTGCGGTATTTTTGATGTGGGTTTTTGCTTCCAAAGCCAGCCAAGGGCATTTGTATCTCAAACAATGGTTTTTGCAGGAAATTAAATAGCGCAGGTCTGAGTTAAAACAGTCATCGTCATAGTTACTTTTACGGATGATTTATACGAGTATAGATATCGTCTGTCAAAATACCTATTATCAAGTCAGTCGAACTGTGGAAGACTACAAAAACCTGTACTATTACATCACTACTTGAGTGTGGTAACAGACAAGCAATGACGATTGGCCAAAATCCTGTAAATTTTTACACAGCTAATAAAAATGTAATGCAAAATTCTCTTAATACGCAAACTTTTGCGCGTTGTATGAGGTGGAGAACGGTTGCTGAATCTGGGGTGGGTGCTGCATTCTGCTTCCAAGCCTAGATATAGTTTGCGGAATTAAAACTAAATATGTTTGCATAACATTGTATTGATAATAAATCATTTATTTTCTATAGTATTGTACAAATTATGCGCAACATTTACGGCGTAGAATTTATAGGTGCACAGAGATTGGATCAATGACCTCTGTGTCAGGTGTTACAGGGGTCATCCATCTGTCCATTATACAAGATTACAGGTAAGTAAGTAGTACTTATTTTTAGGGTAAAAATTATGTGCTTACGTCTAGTGTCAAACAGGTGTGGAGTTTGAGTGCTCGTGGGTGTGTCTGTGTGTAAGAGTGTGTTTGTGAGGTTGAGTATAGAGTGGTCATTGCATGGTCATACATTTATTGCGATTTTAATAGGTCTAATTCTGTTTTCTGTAGAGAGTTAAAATACATTATTTATTTTACTTTTACAATGAAATGCGTTAAGGGAATGTACATATATTCAAAATCTGGTTCATGTAAGGGCGCTTAGAAATGGGAAACTTATCGTTTAGCAAAAGTCGTGTGCGTGCTTTTTGTAGGACATAGGGGTTCTATATTGTTATGAATGTCCGCAAAATAACGCTTGATTCCGTAACTTATAACAGCTAATGACAATATTTTAATATTTTTTTCACAAATAGAACCTTCGCGTCAATACTGAAAGAAGAAGCTGCAAACTGTGACAAGGGTTATGCTATTGCCATTCCATTTGAACGTATATTTCAGCCGAGCCGCTGGCGGTCTCCAATCTTTCCATGATACAATACAGAATCAATGACGTCATTTTTTGCCCCACTTAACCCTCAAGTGGTACTGAAAGGCGCTCTGTATCACTGATAGACGATTGCGCGTTTCCTGCGCCCGCGCCGTCTTTGATCTTCAAGTGTTTCGCTTTACGTATAAGACAAGATGTTTGGATATTTGTTAATGCTCGTGTTTATTGTTTTGTAAGAGTTATAGTGGGGCTTTACTAATGGAGTTTTTAGTTCTTAGTTCAAGGGGCAGCCTAATTTATTACCTATTTAAAAACACAGCCAGACCAGAGACGCGGTTGCTTGCTTTTAAGCAATAGTACTATAAAGCTGTTACAGCATGAGGTCTAGAGACAAAAATAAGAATTCTATAAAATAATGAATCAGAATTATATTCGAAGGTCACTCTTAGCGATACGACCACCTATTTTGCCACCCTTTGTAAAATTTCTACATTTATGTCTGTAATTTATATGGTGTACAGACGTCAGCACATCAAACTACTACAATCCGTCAAATTTATTGAATACATTTTCAACTTTATCCCTAAAGCTAAAGGTTCAAGGTTGATTGGGAAATTTGACAGTTTCGAGTAGCTTGACCTGCGGGCGTCTGTACATAATAAAGAGTGTTCTTTTATGTTTTAAGGCCAATTCTACTTAGCACTGTCTGGAAAAATAAAACTGAAATTAAAGAAAAGAAGATAATAAGAACTAAGGTTATTAATGTTACTAAAGAAGCCATACTTTTGATTAACCCTTCGTTTGCCGGGACGTGGATCCACGCGTGACACAATGACTTTATAATAGTTTGTAAAGAAAATAATTGTGGTAACTGTCCTGCTATACGGACGTAGTTTTCTTAACTTGTAATTTTTCAATCTGACTCATATTTGCTAAATACAAAATGGTATCTCAAAATAAAGCTCAAACGACCTTTTTATTTCAATACAACATCTCGCGATCTACTTATAATCGTTGTCGGGGCACGTGCGTTCGTTAGCGCGCTATAAATCGAAGTAATCCGACGGCGGCGCATAAATCGCGTCTTTGATCCGACGCGCAGGAGTCGAACCAACAACGTCCGTTTGTGCTAATATTGGTACAGATGCACAAGCTAGAGTTCGAGATTTAGTTTAGTTTTTAAGCATTTAAAAGCTTAGAATGTTTCATTTTTTTTTTATCAATATTTTTACAGTTTAAAATTATATACATATTATGCGATAAATGCGCTTATACTAACTTAATATAAATACTAACATCTATAATATTTTGTACACTATAAAATTCATGTGTTAGTGTGCATAATCTAAAATAATTGTTTGCATGTAGCAATTATCTATCTATGTAGGTACTTAATTTATTGAAATACCTATAGGTACGAAGGTTTTGATGTAATATTAGAAGACTGTTCTTCGATCAAATATTTATACTATATTAGATCGAGGACTATGTCTTAGTATTTATCTACATGAATTTCTTTTCCAGGTTCATTCTGAGCTGTTTCTTCTTCCAGGTCCTTCTTTAATGTACAGCATAATCTGAAATGTTAAAAGTAGCAGTTGGTAGCAATCCTGTCAGCATATTATTATGTATAGTCTAGACTGACTAAAACTGATTTGGTTTTTTTTTTATTTAGCGTTTTAGTACAATAATAGTCAGCGTAAACTTCGCAGAGTAATTTTATGTCCCAGTGAACGTTTCGAAGACAGCACATCAGTACAGTCAAATAGAAAGCATCTTGACGAAGCGTATAGCAAGACGTTGTTGCGACCGATTATGTTTATGGAAGTATGAGGGACAGGGTGTAAAGTTCACTCATCGTCCATAGAAAAGGGAGGATCCTTCGATCAGACGGGTGTTATGTCTGGAGGGCAACTGCCCAATGTATCATGTCAGGCTGTTGTATATGTGCTAATTGCGCGATAAACACTGCTTGCGCGATGCAGGATTTTGTGTGACGTCAGTATGATGCGTAGTTCGCATGTGGCGTTGTAGATGCCGCTACATCATTCCCCTCCGGAGACCGGAGGTTGATAGTGTGCTGTCTTGTATCTTGCGATGCTTGGCAGGCCAGCTGAGGTTCTAGAGAATCGGAACCGGTTGCCGCATAGTTCACGTTGAGTCGGAACTGTCTGCGAAGATGCCCCCAGTGAGTTGGGTGGCGCTGCGTTATGCTCCAGTGAGTCGGATGTAGTACAGCGCCGGGTTGAGGCTTCTATAAAACCCTGAACCCGTTTGGGTAAGACTTTACCTTTAACAGTCGTCTCTCTATCCTTCTAATTTCAAGCTTTCAATTTGGAAATCCAAGATGTCAGTGCGAATTAAAAGTTTTATTTGATTGTCAAAGATATCAGTTACCTTAAAGAGAGGAAGTAGAAGATCTCGATGAGGCTCAAGAACGAAAACCCGAGGAACAAGCCCAGAAGGCCTCCGCATTGGGAAAGGAACTCGATTTTGCCGTACAGCTCCGAACGACGCATGGACAGGAACCTGGGCCTCTTGAAGTACATCTCTAGCTTAGAGAATTCTACCCTGGATAAAATAGAAAAGGATAGCATAGAATGGAATAAAACTCAATACACAATAATCTTTCATTGTAAAAGTACAATTGACAGTGATGTCCCAATTGACGTCTAGAGCGTTCTCTAGTTTGGTGAGGCACTCATTCCTCATGAGCGGGCGGACATCGTATGTCAGTACATTGATTATATCGGAATTCTTTGAAACTGTAGCCGGAGTCGAAACGACGGTGAAAAAGAAAAGTGGAGAAATATGGGGGAGATCTTTGCCCAGCATTGGGATAATATAGGTTAATCAAAACAAATAGACAGTAGTTTAATAACTGATTGAGATCTATTTCACTGCCTTGCATTCTTTCTTTTCCTTGATGTTTGCAAGGTTGTATTAACTGTAAGATGAACTAGTAGTGGCCGTGTTATTTTCAGTATTGTCATAATGGAATGAATCATTGTAGTTTTTAGAAACAATTGACTTCAACCTCGGTTTAAAAAATGAAAAACATATTTTCTTTATTTTCATATGGCGTACAGACGCCAGCACATCAAGCTACCTGAAACTGTCAAATTTTCCCACTCACCCTTGAACCTTAATGCTTTCGTGATAAAGTTGAAAATCTATTAAAGAAATTTGACAATTGTAACGGGTGATTTTTTAAGAGGTATAGGATTTGATTTTCAAAAAAAACACAAAAACGTGAGATAAAACGTTACTGTGAATGGCGAGCGCTACCGTGTGATGATTGGCGATTTTTTTTTGCCCAAAATGGAAGAATTGGACATGCCTGACATGTGGTTTCAACAAGACGGTGCCACATGCCACACGGCACGCGAAACAATGGCCCAATTGAGAGCCGCCTTCGGTGAACAGTTTATCTCACGTTTTGGGCCCGTCAATTGGCTGCCTAGATCGTGTGATCTAACGCCTTTGGACTATTTCTTGAGGGGCCATGTTAAGGCTCATGTCTACAGGGATAAACCAGCAACGATTGACGCACTGGGAGCCAATATTGAAGAATTTATTCGTGATATACCGGCTGATATGTTGGAGAGAGTGTGCCGAAATTGGGCCTTGCGAATGGGCCATCTAAACCGGAGCCGCGGCCAGCATTTGCATGAAATCATCTTCAAACATTAAATTATATTGATCGTTCTATCGATTCCAATAAAGATTTCATCAAATTTTTCAAATTTTTTGTGTTTTTTTTGAAAATCAAATCCTATACCTCTAAAAAATCACCCGTTAGTAGCTTGATGTGCAGTGGCGTCTGTACATTTAACTTGCTCGTCTGGACTTGATTCCATGCAGAAGTGTCCACATTGCACATTTTATTATTTTGCTTCTGACATCGAATTTTCCCTCCAGAAAACTGATAATGACTTGCTTACTCAGTAGGTAGTCATAATGCCATTGCTCCATCTTCGAAAACTTTTCATTGTAAATACTTTAGGCTGGTGATAATAAAGTTATGCAAGACTCGTCTGTTCCGATTGATGATCACCGTTACTTCATACAAGAAGTGCCAGCTTGTCGTCATTTAAAACAAATGATTTTTTATTTAATTCGATTCGTAATCATTATACCGATTCGTAATCATTATACTGTAACCTTTGTTAGTTCTAATTTAATTAATTTAAATACAGGTTTGCTATTTTTTTAATTGCTATATGGGGCTCTTCTTGTCCTGCTTGTCGACTTGCACAGTGGTGGCCCACTAGTAATGGCCGCGACTTACGAGTCGTGGGTTCGAACCCAGACAGGCGCTTTACTTTCTGTTAATTATATATTTCATCACCAATGCTCTCAAAACGGTGAAGGAAAACATCGTGAGAAAACCGGCATATCCTTGGACCGAAAATTAGAAAACATATGAAATCTACTAACTCGCATTGGGTCCGCGTGGTAGATTACAGCCCACTCCCTCTCAAAGAGAGAACCTGTGTACAGATGGTGAGAACATTATAGGCTGATTATGCTTACCCTTTGAGACTTTCATCAATAAAATTGTTAGTTTTTTGAAAATTTTTCTTGAATCGCTTCACATTATAGTCGGTCTTCAGTATTTCAGCCTCATACTCCATACTGTTGCAGGCTGGTAGGCAATGGCATTTGAAATTATCATCAGAAAATTCTTGGTCTAGCATTGATACTGAAAGATAAAATAAATGTTCTTTCGATCAATGAAGAACGGAGAAATAAAAAGAGAAGAAAATAACATAACATCACGGCTTTATGCCCCGAAGGGTAAGGCAGCGATTTCGCCAGTTATGTTTATGTCCCATAAAAATACATTTTCTACAAACTTACTTCTTGCCTCCGACATGCACGTCTTATGTTGCCTGGTGCAAATTTCGTCACTGCTGTCATCTTAAAAGAAAATGAAGAAATCTGGTATTACAAATTTTTTTGAGTCCCAGAACAGCAAAAATCAAGAATAAAGAGGTTTACTTGTAAAACATTGGACATATTGACATTATCTTTTCAAATACTCATGTAAAAAAGGAGATTCGTTGTCTGATATGATCAATTAGTGGACATTCGCATTTTTTGTGTGTTTTTTACTTATTTCAGTTTTATACATATTTTATTTGTTGCTGTGACGATATATTATCATGTCCTTCAGTATTTCCATCGGTCATCCAGTCATGCTGTATAGACCGTGTTGTAATATACGCGAGCGTCGTGATCATTCGTCTCTCATTTTTTGGAAAACGCGTTCGGGATCGCCGAACGTAATGAATGCAACGTAACGTAAAATTAGGACATGGTGATATGAGATAAAAATACTTACGTGGCATGTGGAATGCAACACATCCACATCTTTCATAAGTTATGTTGGACAGGCATTCAACCCTACAGTTGCTGGCTGTGTATAGGCTGAAATACTTCAGGTATCGCTCCTTAGGGAAATAGCATTGTCGTCTACAACCAAAGGAGAAAAACAGAAAAAAATCATTACATCATCATTCTCTTGTCCTCAACCCAATGTACTTGGGGTCTGCGCAGTATGACTTCTTCTACCATACTTCTGTATTACTTAGTTGCCATCTCAGTAGTATAGGGGATACTACTGAGATTTTAAACCATACCTCTCTCTAACACAGTCCATCGATCGTTTGTTTGGCCTTCTCCTACTCTCTCTAGGAAAATTTTGAAATATTCATTAGAATTAGAAAATTTTAAGAATGTTTGGATTTATAGCCATGCACATTCATACTCAAAATTTTCCTCACGACGCGCGACGCCGACGTTACCACCATTTCTCATAAAAAAATACATTACAAGGAACTGAATTTTAATTTGAAATTTTGAGTATGTTGAAGATCGAATATATAAAAATGTCTTAAATATCGGAGTCCTTCTTAAACTCACATTTCTGGGTCATAGTCCCACAAACTCTCTGAAGTATTGAGTACGCTGAAACTTAACGCCATTGATGAAACCTGACGGTGTAGCACAGCATAGTAGTACAGCGATGACCTAGGCAAATCGGTAGGATGCTGGATGTATACCTGAAATGAATGATTGTAATGAGGTAATATAAAAGGGATTTCAGAAGCAAGGCGGATGACCTGGCGAAGGCCGCGGAAATACGCTGAAAGTGAGAAGAATACGACCGGTCGATGTGACGACGCCTGGGCTCCGACTGTCTCATGCAACGGACGTCTTTTGGCTGATGATGATAATGTGTTATTGTATTGTTGTTGTTATTGTATTGTATTATCATTTCAAACTAGGCGACATTATCGTGGCCGTCCACGTCCATAAAATATATAGAAATACGTGGACATTATAACAGCATCGTGGACTGAAATTCAAAGATATATTAATTCCAAAGATAGTTTGATAATCTTTTTTTAATAATAGATGAAAACGAATCTTACTCTGAAACCTGAGTTATTGCCATTACAGAGAAGGTCACGGTCGCGATAGTGATGTTGCAACTCAACCTCGACATCCGGTGTTTCACCATTTTCCTGAAATAATGAAATGCAATCACAGTAAAATCCAAATCAATATAATATATTTAATTTCACATTATCCTACATGGGCACTAATATGAAACTATTATTTATTATGATCAATATATAATCATTTTGATCTTTTATTTCTGGCTAACCTGCATGAAATAATAAAAATACAAAAAAAGTTAAATAGTCTTCTGTCCTAAAACAATCAGTTTAGGAGACTTCACAAATTCCTCACATTTCTAAAGCGACTAATTCACCATTTGTTGTTTTCTTTCTTAATCGGTAGACTGTTCAGGTTTCAAAACTTACCGCTCCAGGAGCTGGATAAAAATCTAAGCTTTTAGATAACCAATCGTATCCGCCTTCCACTGACCAACCTATGCGAGGTTTTGTGGTGTACAAGTATTTATAGACTTTCTGCAACCTGTAAAAAATTTTTTGAATCATTTTCATTTGGTACACACAGTACAGCATTTATCGTAATTTCGTGGAAACTACTTAACTACTATCAGGAAAAATTACTATTGAATTAAAACAAAGAAAGATCAAACTGTATTACATTGTTGTTCTAAATATCTCGTCGGCTGCAAGTGAATTCATGTTGTAACATATTCCTTCACTGGTTAAAACCCTGTCAAATAAACTATCACAGTCTACATCGTTATTATGAACTGTACACCTTGAAAATACATCTGTGTAGTTTGGAGCAATCTGAAAACAAATAAAATCTAATTTAAAAGTGGACACAATGAACTTTTGTTCATTTTTGACAGAACTATAATAAATATTAATGAGTATTAAAATCCTCTTGCATGTCTGCCGCCCTAGGGTAGTCGCAGGGTCTGTCAGAGTCTTACTGACTAATAACCACCCCGGTGTTCCATCTCACGTTCCCCTTACGATGGTGGTCGCGGAAACGTACGATTCTTACGCAACCTCCGACTGATGCCCGCCACTGTGGGCCTCCTCGAGGGAGTGAGGTGTTTGACTCTCCCTGGGACGTCTAAAAGGGGTGTGCGTGGAACACTACGCGCTGCCACCTCGGGTCCTGGTGTATGGGGAGAGACAGACGTCCCCGAGTCCGTCGCCCCTGGGAGCCATGCCTTCTCCAGAGCCAGCCTGCCAGTACCGGCTGGATCGCCTCGATAATGATGAGGCGATCCGACGAAGGTAGGGCGTGAGCCGCCATTCCGTCACCAGGTCCTCGCGAAGCTGTAACCGACGCAGCTCGAACTGGCGCTGCATCGGCCACTCGCCTCGCAGCCGCGTTTCTTCGCGCCACCCGTACAGCGATGCGAGTACCTTCACCTCCAGATCCCAGGGGGATCCAGCCAGTAGTTCTGTGAACCTAATCTAACTCATTTATACAAGTAGCTCTGGTTTAGTTACTGCGACCAATTCGGCTACCGCCAAGACGAATCAGGGACGGTTCACAATTTTACGGGTGATAAAATCGGACATATTGTGAACCCTGTCGGTAAGTGCAGGTTCATTCACAATTTGACGGTTTGATATGGATAGAATATAAACTATAGAAAATGTATACGTACGTTACGTAAGCAGTATTATATAGTGCAGTTCACAATTTATCGACAGTTAACAATCTTACGAGGGTGTTCATAGTCATACTGTGACTGTGTGATAAATGGGCTTTTTAAACTAAACAGTTTATCATCCAGGTGTGGTTTTTAACTAAAATACCAAACAAAAAAATCTTACCTCTTTAATATTTTTGACTAGAGAAGAATCAGTATGACCGTTTGAATAATATACTTCAGAAAAATCATGTTCATGCCAAACATTGCAAATTCCTGATATACCGTCAAACTTAACGATTCTTTCTCTCATTCTGAAAAAAACAAACAATTTTACAGAAAAGTCTATACTGGATGAAATTGAAAACATGCGCCAAATCGATATAGAAGGTGCAGAGTTGTCATTTTCCAAATCTACATTCTTGAAAAAAATCGTCTAATTATCGTCTTAGATAGTGCAAGCTAAGTTTTTGCCTTCAAGTAGACAAGAATTAGCGTCGTTCCAGAAAACAAAAAAGGACTAAATTATCAAAATAAATAAGATAGTTAAAGTGCCAATTTTAGCGCGCGCCCGATAAGCAATCCATTCACACGAAGCAAGTTGGTAATGCGTTGAACAAGCGCTATAATTGTATACCGCTTGTCATGGTTGAAATAAGGTGTATACCGTATATACCTAATTTTGACCGTTCCTACGAAAAAAAGGGCGCACGACGATGTTGCCAAATAGGTCGTCTACGCGCACGTATGTGCATCCTTTTCCTTAATGGTTTTGAATTTTGAATCTAAAAGTGTCATGTCTTTTCTCTTACCGAGATTTTTCATTGGAAGTTTTTTTTGGACACAGGACAGAAGTCCATAATATTATTTTTTTTCCGCTATGACCATGTAATAATTGGCCAATATATTAAAGGTATCGATATTACGGTTTGAACCACCGTTTGCTTTACTATTGATTATTCAAAAGTTCTTATTGTTTCTTAAATTTTATTCCATTTTTCTCTTTGTAATAGGCAGTGTTCCCGTAAATAAACGTATCACGTACAGCATTAAAAGCTTGTCTCGAGGCGAGTCAGGTTTCTTTATTCAGATTTGGTATGTAATTTAACCTTTCTTCAGCTCTTTTGTTATAAAAGATTCTGCCTGCATTTCGGATTATCATTTTTCGTTATTTTTTGTAGATTTGTCCGAAGACTGTAGGCGGATCTTGAATTCGCCCCCACTGCTAGCCTGGGACCAGACGACTGCAAGCTTCTTGTTGAGATTCAAACCCAACGCTGGTGGATTCTGATACCAGCCAGCGAGGAGCCTTCCGACAGCCAGCCTGGAGTCTAGGACCAGATTTGCGTATATTTTTATTTTATTTATTCGGGAAAATAAACAGTTATACATTAAAATCTTACAGTAAATTATAATTGTACAAGGTTTATAAATGTATAACCTACGACATTTTCCACAACATACTAAAAGTTATATATGTATAACAGTGCGCTATTCTAAGATTTTAAAGCAGAAAATTAGTTAAAAGTGAGAGAGAATGAGCAAATATTAAAGTGACTAAACTAACTGTTATATTCTAAAATTATTTTGTTGGTAAGATTTCTAAGTTTTTGACCAGACACGAAGAAGAAGTCGATGTCTTCAAAGATCTTATTGTACTGGTTGGTAAGGCGGCGTAGGGGTGCTCGCAAGCCCGCGTTTGTAAGACAGGAACTTACTGCAAATAGAGGTCTTGCGCGCACCCCACAGCATATCGTTGTTCTGGGGACTACATAGCTGATATTGTTGCGAGTATCAATACAGTCATAAGTATTGCACAGATCAAACAAGAACATTGTTCTTGTCTAGACTTTAAACTTTGCAGGCTATACTTCTGCAATAGGTCATTGTAGGATACATAGGTACGATGGCAAAAATTTTCTCTGTACTTTTTCGATCATGTCGGAATATTTACCATAGTGGGGATTCCATACCGAAACAGCATACTCTAGCTGAGAGCGAACTAACGACCGATACAAATAGGTAGAGGACCGGGTAAATACTGTAGCCGTTTTCATGATAAAACCGAACATAATTATGGAAGGCATTATTCACAATTTAGTTGATATGGGAATCTAAATGGAGTTTGTCGTCCAACAGAACTCCAAGATCACGGACCAGGGTTTCTCTTTTTAGATTTTCGTTATTTAAGGTGTAGGGATATAAAAAGATTTTTTTATTCTTGGTAAAACTAATGACATAACACTTGGATACACTAAGTTAGCTCAATGCGTGTACAGTATGCCGAAAACGCATCGTCTTCTTGTAAGAGAGAGCAATCACGGTGGCTTTTAATAGACCTAAACATTTTGATGTCGTCAGCGTACAACAGTAATTTTGAATTTGTAAAACATTTATCGACGTCGTTGATGAATAAAATAAAAAGGAGAGGTACCAAAATGGAACCCTGTGGTACTCCAGAAGTAACATCTACAGTGGTAGAACAAAAACCATTTATTACAACTCTCTGAGTTCTGTTGCAAACATATGAATAAAACCATCTATATTTAGTAGTTTATTTTTATTTTTTAGTAGTTACTATTGTCATATTTTATTTAAAACAGTCATATAAATCGTTCCCTCACTACCTGATAACCGATTGACTTGGCGCAAAGTTACACATTTAGGATTATCAGATATTTATTTATTGCGGGAGTTATAGGAACGTTTGCAAACGTATCGTAACCGACGCGTAATAGATTCTTTTAAATATCACAAACCGTGCTGTGTCCTTCATTAAGTTTTGTTTACAATATTTTTTTTATTTTACTAAATTAAACGTGTACAAGTGAATATTTTTTATTATTTCACTACAATACGAAAAACCATATGGCTTATAAATAAATGTAAGTAATTGAAAAAAGAGTGACTGATTTTACGCCATCAAATGTAGTTTTAATGGGTTACGACTTTTGATTTTGAGAATACCTAGGCCATAACAAAAGCAACTTTCATGTATATAATACTTACGTGTCGTTAATAGTGCCATTATTATCCCACATGAAGGCATCTATTATAATTTTTTCATCGGTAAAATTGTAGACTGTCGCTTTACATTTTGATTGTGGACATATTGTGACCGAAGGAAATGGTACCTGCGAAATGAGGTTATTGCCATTATACCCTGTTCATAAGGTAAACCGTTTTTTGATTGATGGAACTAGTGATTGCAGCAACACACAATATATTGATTGACACACGTACGGTATTATAATGTCTGTAAGAAGCAATAAATAAGATAATTAAATAAGATAAGGCAGTTTATATATTTATTTTATCACGCATTTTAAAGTTAACTTTTACGTAATCTGAAATATGTTCGTTCTATGACAGCTGTCAAAAAATGGTTAACCTAATGGACAGGGTATTGGATCTATATATTTTTCAATCATTTCACTTAGCCCACGTCCGCGCAGACGTAAAAATATCGCGGCGGGATTTTATCACGCACTGGATTGCTACACACTGCTATAGCATTGAGAATCCAACAAAGCTTCTCAATGCAGGATTTCGGATCAGACTGCTGGATTTTCAACTCTCGGCGCTGAGCAGTGCGTTAAAAGTCCAGTGTGCGAAAAACCTCGTTACCACTGGGCCACCACTGCTCCACCACTGCTGGTGATAATAATGATGAAGCTATAATATCTCACCTCATTGACATAAACAAGCTGCTCAGAGAGTGTAACTATGACTGGACTGATCTGCCATTTGAACCACACCTGACTGATGTAGTACAGGCATATGCACACGCTAGCTAAAAAAGTTACCAGCCAGAAGATTCTGAAAAGGAAAGAAAAAAAATTGGATCAAAGTGTCGTCACTGAAAACTACCAATTTGAAATTCTAACCACTCTGGGTTGATATTACAAAACTGTCCTCCTGAGAAAAGAAAAGAATAGAAGAAGTTGCAAAAACAAAAGACATACAGGGTGTCTTTAGGAGTAACCATTTAGTGTAGTTATAATTCGTGAAAATTAGTCTCCACCATTAGTTTTCAATCGCAAGAGAAAACGCACACCAAACATATTTGAATAGGTTATTAAAATAAGCTTAAACATTTAAGCTTTAGCAAAGGAAAACATGGTGAGGAAACCGGCATATCCTAGGATATGTTTCCTCACCATGTATTCCAAAAAAAAAACAAGAATTCGAAGGCATGTTGTGACATCTACCAACCCGCACTGGGCCCGCATGATGAATTACGGCCCTGTCACAGAAAAGAGGCCTGTGTAGCAGCAGTGAAATTATATGCTGAATTTGATCGAGGTTAATTAATTATTCCTCATCATCATTTCAGCCAAAAGACGTCGACTGCTGGACATAAGCCTCCCCCGAGCACCTCCACTTTGAACGGTTCTGTGCTTCTCGCATTCAACGGGTTCCTGCGGCCTTCACAAAGTCGTCGGTCCACCTTATGAGAGGCCTTCCAACGCTACGTTTGAATATTAATTATTACTACTTACTTTTCGATGAGAGTAAGTCCTCTTCTAGTCACATACGGCAGACCATGCAGCGTTGTATTATTCGCGTAGTCATACAATAGTTCCTTCACCAACAGTTTCTGGCGTTTTCTCCTTGCTTTCTTGCGAATACAAATATCACCATAAACGTTGGTAACGATAACCACTTCATTTTCTTCTTCACTGGAAAAAAGTTTAAGAGTATATTTTTCATATAATTTTCGTAGTATACAGGGCCATACTAAATTAGCTAGTGAAACTCTACATACGTGATGGATATCGACATTTAAATTTTAAACACGATAAAATAAAAATATAAAAGACTAACTGTGCCCCGCGGTTTCACCCGCATAAGTTTCGATCTCGCGGGAATATCGGGATAAAAAGTATCGTATGTGTTAATTCTGGTTATATAGAGGTACTATATAACCAGAATTAACACATAGGATACTTTTTCCTCAGGTCAGCAAAAGCCCATACAACTTTGCCCAAACATGTACCTCAAAGTACACGTGCACCAAATCGTAGAGAAAAAATAGAGGAATTCGAAAATAATTGCGTTTTTATCCTTAAATAATTTAAACTAAATAATAAATTATTTAAAGTTTTAATAACCTGTAACACAATTAAATCATGTGGCAACTTTGCACGTACGGGATGACATTAGGAGTATATGTGTTCTGTGGACATTATTCAGCTACTTTTAGGTATCCTTTCTTATGTTAGGTAGGTACACAACTTTAATCTAACGAAAATCGGTTACACAATGAGAGTTATTATTGAATTCAGATTGAATTATACTATAAAAATATTTGAAATGAAACTAAAACAACAGCAGCTGTAGCCTACAACAGACAACTGTCAACTTGACAGTTTTTTTTTAATAGGTAAGGTAATGGACCAAGATAGTATAAAAATCCCAAAATGGCGAGCTTTTTATTACGTAAAAAGTTATTTTATTCTTGTCCCCGGGTAACCATAAGAAAAATATATAAATGCAATATTATTCAGTGTAATCTAGTAATCTAGTGCCACTAAGTGTACCTCGGTACTTTGTTTGGGCAGGTTTTGGTGACATCCTTTCATCCTAACCCGTTCTGTAGTTTTGGCGTGAAATCGTAACAAACATCCATCCATCCATGCGTACAAACTTTCGCGTTTATTATATTAGCAGTATTTAATGTTTTTTTTTAGAGGTCAACGACCGCTGGTAGTGGTGTTACTTGAAGTGTGAGTTGAGAAAATATGTTTTATCGTGTTTCGATATCGATACCAATCACGTCTGTGAAGTTTACACAAAAAAACAACTGATTTTTTAAATTGATATTTCAAGTGAATACACTAACAGCGGGACAACCAAATATACAAAACTTTTATAAAGGTTTTGAGAAGATTTTTGAGTAGTTGGAAAACAATGTTCTTATAATATAGTAAGTTAATGATGATACAGGTTTTTGAAAGCAAATGCTACATGAATGATTACTATAAAAAATCAAGGAAAAGGCTGGCCTATTTTTTGGCCAAAGAATCAGGCTTGCCAGCCTTTTGGGCACATTTCCTATTGACAGTAATGTGGACGAATTTTTTGATGCCCTGTAAGTCTTATGCTTATTTTTTCAAATACACATAATATTATTTTAAATTGTAAATATTATTATTATCGTTACACTTTTAATCAATATAAAGTTGTCTTACCTTGAATAATCAAGGAAAGGTATTTTTAACCTAAAAAGGTCCACAATTACTTAAATAGCATGTACTCACTCCATTTTCGCCAATTCTTCTCTTGCGTCCTTTCACTAATACGCTATTTTTGCAACTAAACAAAAATTCGTTTGTGATACTTGTATTACTATTTAATTAGGTTAATGGTTTTCGACCGCATTGAACCTTAGGGACTCTTCAATTATTTATCAGTTTATTAGATCACCCGCTGTAATTAGACTGACACATTATAGTGATGTCGCTTGCTCGATGAGTATCGTATTGTTTACCTTTCTCTACAGAACTCCTCACTACATCTGTCGTGGATCCTCCTGGGCTTGAGCTTTGCTTATTTTTATCATTATACAGGATACAGTTTTAACCAGTGCGCAAACTGTAACCATGAATTCAGCTCATGATTCTAGACCCCCTAGAGTAGATTTTTTTGTCAGTTATATATCATTTAGTGTGGCAAAGATTGAGTGAGAAAAGATTATACGTTAGCTGTGTGTGAAAACGTAGAAATAAAAGAAAGAAAAATTAGTTGATTAGTATTACAACAAAAAAAAATACACCTTAAAACTATAAAAAAACAGAAAATAATAATTATAATGCCAAAAGGGCCTCACCTCAGCATTTAATTTAAATATCTGATGACAACACAAGGTGTACCAGCTGGCGCTGCATGATTTTCAGCTGCAACACACGAGTGCCATACGCTAGAATAACAAGCACAGGGAAATGTGTATCCGTTATATTCAATTAAGATAATATAATAATTATATATTCACTCTTGTAGTCGTCACGGCAATGACTTGGGAAACAGTTAACAGTTTTTTTATTCGCAAGTTCGTCACAGCAGCGCATCACTACCACCACCACGTTCCCGTTTTCCATGTAAATAGCCATTATCCGTATTCCATATTAACTAATTAGCTAAATTAACGGTGACCTCAATGTTTTAATACCAATTCGTCACTTCCGCAATTATTGTGTATCATGATACCATGAACCTTTAAGGAGATTCAAATTTCAACTTTTTATTGGTGGTTGTAAGCCATTACAACCACTAATAAAAAGCTGAAATTATAATTTATGATTGCCAAAATCATATCATTTGGTTTTAATAGGTTATTAGTTTGTTATTATTTAACTTTTTGATAGACTTTTTTATGTTTTGTGACTTGAAGACTGTAGAATTTTGTAGGCCATTTCCTATTTTATTAAGTTCCTGTTACTTATTGACAGGCCTGCACTGTCCTCACTTACCTTTTAACATTGTAATTTGAAAACATTGTAAAAGCGAATTATTTTTAAAAGAGTAACCGTGTGGAGTTTCGTGCTCTTCTCCATAGGAAACAACCAATTGGAACCGTGCACCTAGCTTCTGTCCTTTCTAGATATTTAGATTTAGTTTTTGAGATAAACAAGAAAAGAAAAGAAAGAAGAAGAAGATTGGGAAGATAATCTATACCATCCATCTATACCTACCACATACCTATTATGAATACGAAAGTAACTCCGTCTGTCTGTCAGCCTGTTACCTTTTCACGCCTAAACTACTGGATGTAATCTAACTTATGACATGAGAGCCGTATAAAGGACTTGTCCAGGGGAATAAGAACAATAGACCTTTTTCTTTTGTTCTAATTTATTTTTTATAGGTACCTGCACTTGGGCCTAACTGGTCGTCATTGGTGACAAAGAGTTTTAAATGATAGTATACAAAATCGATTATATTTTATTTAAATATCTTTTACAATATTTAACACAACTATTTATTTACACTAGGTACAAAATTAAATGACTAAATAACTATACACTTAGATGCAAAAACAAAAGGACACTTAGACATCCGGAAACGTGCCCAGAAGACTGGCAGCATTGCCACGTTGAATGGCAATGCTAATCTCTTTCACCTTTGGCTAAAGAACGACCCAGCCCTCTGGTCGCGTGAAGTGTCGACCAGTCGGCAAGAAATTTCCTAATACTATAACTCATCAAACATTGGCTATGCAGCAAACCCCAGCCTCTATTTTCCAGTTCATTAGAAAACAGTACCTGATTATATAAACGCATAATATACCTATTAGTCATGGTGACATTTTTTGTGATTCTCCGACGAATAAACTAAGATAAACCATGGAAAGACTGACGGCCGACATGGAGACGCCGTCACTGTATCCCATAAAAAACATTGACAAGATTTATTTCTTATTCAATTTAAAATCTTTCGAACAAAGCGGGTTATAAAATGTTATTTGTAGAGGAAAGTTTTGAAGTGTGCTCGCGTGTGCTGACTTGGAAGAGGCACTGGCATGGGTTTTTGCTCTTGGATGAAGAGAGCTTGATGATAAAATTATTTCAAGTCATCGACACTTTCCTCCTTTTTGTTGCCACTTAGTTTCCGAATGCATCATAATCACCATCATCATTTTAGCCGAAAAACGACCACTACTGGACAGAGGCCTCTCCCAAGCACCGCTACTTCAATCGGTTCTGTGCTTCTCACATCCAGCGGATTCCTGCGGGTCATCGGTCAATCTTTGGGAGACCTTCCAACGCTACGTCTTTCGGTACCTGGTCACCACTCCAGAACCTTTCAGCCCCATTGGCCATATGTTCTGCGAGCAGTGTTCTCTGCCCACTGCTTTTAAGTTCATCAGTGATTGTTAGTAGTAAATCTTAAAATTATCAATGATTCTTTCAATCCCTTTCCTTTCATCACCGTCGTTAATATCCCATACAGTTATTGAGTTAAAATTACAAGTTTTACTTTTGTTTCTTTACTGATTTAGCTGTGTTGTTCGATTTCCTAATCGCAATAGTAGTCAACAATTTCTTTAAAAAATCTTGGTTTTATTTAAGCTAAGCTCAGCCTATATCGTTCCCACTGCTGGGACACAGTGAGAGGGACAGGGCCTTAATCCACCACGCGGGCCTAGTGCGGATTGGTGTGGAAGCTAAGGTTGTAAGTTAAATGTAATAATTATTATAATCACCTAAGATCAGATCAGTACCTAATGTGTGCATGATTGTAAATTATTCATTGATTTCCCTCACTTTATGTAACTAGATCAGTATGGAAAACGGCATTATTATGCAGTTTACTTGAAGTTGTCACCGTTATTGAGTACTTCCTGCACTATTTTGATCTATTAAATGACTGATTAATTCATAATATTAGTTCCATATACTTACAAACTTAAATACTACTGCTGGGGAACTACCTGCGTCTGCAATATAGTCGTTATTACCTAGTAACAAGGTTGAAGGGGTAAAGTTCTTTGGGTAAATGTATGTTGGTATTGTATTTATATGTAGGACACAGCTGTGTTTTAATTTGACAGCTTATGATATGTTAAGTTGTAAATGATTGTTCGTAACATGATTGTAAGGTTAAATTACTATGAAGCTTGTATTTATGTGGTACAATAATCATTAAGTTATATCTAAAACATTTACCGTTTAAAAATAAATGAAACAAAAATGCACTTAATCCTTGTGTTTTAGAAGGCTCTATTAGACAAAATTACACAATTATTTTAATAATAATATTAATAGTTTTTTTATCATTGTTCAGCTCAACCAAAGCACCTGCCATCGAATCTCTTCACCACCCTTGGTTGACTGGTAAAGAATGCCTCAGGCATTAAGTTCGCTTTAGTCCGTGCCTTTTTTGTGTGCGAAAAGATTAAATAAATAAATAAATGGTGTTGATAATCACCACCCTTGACAGATACCATGGTGAACGCAGTATATTTACAGAAAAATGGACATAGCTGCCTATTTATTGCCATAGCTTTCTTTAATGACACTGCAGAATAGACAAACTATTATGTAGGTATACGTTTCCTTACAAAAATAAAGTATTTTTAAACGCTTCGGTCACTACCAAAGTAGCAAATCTATTCTTGGCTTGGTTTTCGCGACAGCTACGTAGTTTTCTTCAATATTATTGCCCCACAAATGGCCAATGCCTTTTAAAATTTTGGGTAAGGTCTGTTACCTCGTTGTCCACAATGTTCGATCATTTGTCTTCTTTGTAACGTCATTCCTTCGTCATAAATTCATCAACCAATAGACTATTTTCCTAAAAAATTCTAATTAGTCCGTCAGTTATCAAAAAATATTGAGCCCGTATTTTTTCTTTTGTCAATTATATAAAACATGATGAAGATATCGCCCGTTTAAGTTCCGCGTGACGTCACTTGCTTGCGACACTTTTGCAAGCAAGTGACGTCACGACCACGTCACCCAAATTTTGACGCGTTTTATCTTTGTCATTTTTGTCCATTATTTTTCGATAATCTACTACTAAATATAATTATTATTTATTTACCCAGGAAACTACCCTATTCCGCCTCCTTTCTCTAACCACCAAGCCTTCACCACACAACCATAAATCTATCTAAATCTAACTTCATCTAGCTCGTTTCATTAGTGACAATACATTAGTTTTTATCAGCGCGCATTGTGAGCGGATTGCCGCTGTCACTGTTATCACAACTGTATCTGTGCTGTCAAAAGTATATCATTTAGACAGTCGGCGACCGGTTGCGGTTGGCGTCGATCGGCTGATATACTTCGGTGTATGGTTAGCAGAAAAGATATTCCTTAACCTAAAATAAAATAAAGCGAGGTTTAGATTTTTTTTTTGCACATTTTGCATTTAGGTGATGTTGTGTAATATTTTAGATTTAGAAAAGACACATTTAGCACAGACTTAAAGGCACACAGCACAATCCGCAAAAAAGTGAAAATAACCAAGAATGTGTGCTAAAAATAATAGGTAGGGGGGAGGGCGAGCATTTGGAAAAACAGCGCATATCCCAGAGCGTTAAAAAACACATTGTTCGATTTTCAACTCTCGGCGCTAAGCAGAGCGTTAAAGCGCGAAAATTAAGTACGCGAAAAAAAAATCGCCGCAGGAAAAACGCGCTAGTGCAAACCTGGGCTTACTGTCTTAAACTTTTCGGTAGTCCTAATTAAATGTTACAGACGGCAGGAGCAACTAGAATTAAATATATTAACAACCTAACCGGGTAAATACGTTCATTGTATACTAAGTGCCTAGTGTCTAACTCTACTAACTTCTGTCCGCGACTTCCTCCGCGTGAAATTTCTTGTTTCCCAGACCCACCCCGTAGCATTGCTCGGCTTCAAAGGGCGTGATGTTATGTAAACCTTCCTCAAGAATACGGCTATAAAATGCACAAATAATGTTTTAAATCTGACGGGTAGTTCCAGAGATTAGCGCGTTCAAACAAACAAACTCTTCAGCTTCATTGTTGGTATAGATTAGTATGGATTCTCCCGATTTCTAATAATGTTAAAAAAGGACTGATGCCAATGATTTAACTGCCCTCAGAAGCAAGCCTACCAGCAGTAGCTTCAAGCGTAACGGATGCTGTCAGTCAGCTAGGAAATGCCAGAGCTATGGCGACCATAAATAGGAAAACCATTATAATTTTTATGGAACGTGTAATCATTTAACGATTACTCCTGAGTACTCCTGACTAACATTCAATCAACCAATTTTCTCTTATGTAAGACTGAACTTAAGCACACTTATTATGTTTAAGGGTTCCGTGGCCAAATGGCAAAATGGCACCCGTATAATTTCGTCATCTCCGTCCGTCATAAAATATTGAAGAAGAGTACCATCGACACGAAAAGAAGAACAAAAAAAACCAGAAACAATTTTTAATTTAACTGTACTTCTGGTATATTGCGTAACTGGTATTTAGATAATCTGTTATATTGCGAATCTGGTATTTTGAGAAATCGGTATTTTGAGATTGAGCCGTCCGGTTGTTACTCAGCCATTTTACCTGTTGACTATTTGCTTTATGTCATTGGAAATAAGGTGTATTCTGTTCATAATATTTAAATTCTCAACTATAATGCACATACGCATTTGGGCGATCGTTGAAATGGAAAGATTATGACGTTTCAACGTGATTTTTTTGTATTTTTATTAAAGTTAATTTTTTTTTTGGGATATTTCCACAACCGCAGCAATAACTTTTGTTTTTCGTAGGTTTTGTCTAAAAATTCTATGAGTTACAACCTTTTTTTTAGCGTTCGGTAAAATCAATTATACTAAATGCGTAAATATTCATCTTAACCACGGAACCCTTAACCGTGTGTGGTCCGACACGCACTTGGCCAGTTTTTCTAATGACACCTTAGACGAAGAGTTATGAGCTCTGAGCCAAACATGGCATGTTGTAATCCCTTTGCACATAATGTATTAAAGTAATTATAGTGTAATTAACCTGAAGTTTTATTACCAAGTAATAAACTGATGACTTGTAAGGTGAAATATGAGCGAGAAAATTGCAACAGCACTTGGATCGGTGTTGTATAGTTTATGGTCTATAAAAGTGGGCTGTTATGCCAGGGAATGACGGAAAATGTCATGAGAACACTCGTGATGGATATAAAGCAGTGAATATTAACAAGCAAGTAATTAAGAATGTTAATCTTAGGTAGTTTTATCTCTTCAGGTTTATTTTACTAGAAACCATGATTATCATCTGTGTAGCTTTTTCCTATGTTGGTGGCTTCCATTCTAACCGGATGCAGCTGAACACCAGTATTTTACATGGCGACTCCTCCATCTTTTACTTACTGATGATGTTTCATCTATCATCATAATCAACCTATATTGTTACCACTGCTGGGACGCAGGCCTGGAGGTAGTGGGGGCCGTAATCCACCACGCCCGGCACGGGCCCAGTACGGGTTGTTAGATGTCACATTTCTTCGAACTTTCGGTTCCACGGCATGCCGGTTTCCGGAGCAGTGGTGGCGTAGTGATTGCGGCCCCGACTCACGAGTTTGTAGGTCGCGGGTTCGATCCCAGCCTGGCGCTTTTATTTCATCACTACTGCTCTCAAAACGCTGAAGGAAAACATCGCGAGGTTTCATCGACAAGTTAAATGAATTCACCGAAAAATCAATATGTCTTTTCTTCTGTCGGTACCTACATCCCAATCGGCTACCGGATAAAATTTAACGAATCACCCGCCATCATTTTAATGCTATCGTAATGAATGTTATATACGAGCGCGTTTTATCGACCTTACAGCTTCTGACTTACCTTTTTTACTCTTGTATTGGGTGTAATTGATTTAGGAACGAAATTACTGTAATTTGATCTGGAAGAGTAATGATGGTTTTAAAATATTGTGTTATTCTGCAGGCGATAACTTTGTGAAGCAGCGTTAAAATATTTTAATCGTTTCACTGAATGCAAAACAAGAAGGGGTTTATTCATAAACGATGACTAAAGTTAAGCAGTGATTAGCGACTGTTTAACCATACATTTTTGACGTTTAAACGTTACTTAACTTTAGTCATCGCTTATGAATAAACCCCGAAGTGTTTAAATCTATGTACACTTATTATTTTAGTTGTGGTAGTAGTTACCTTCCTTATAATGAAATGTTTGTTACTTTCACATAATATAAAAATGTACTAAACTCTGATTTTTAATTTACTAGACTAAAATGACAGCTGCGATCGAACTTTTACACAGTAGTAACATTTAAAATCAGAGTTTAGGTTGGTTCAGGGGTTTCTTTGTGTCAACAAATAATTGTGGCTGGAACATCTTCGGCGACAGTTGCAACCTGTCCTTACATTTTCAACATTTCTTATTGCAACGCCACTGTGGAAATATCACCCGTCAATTTTTGGATTGACATTGTAGTCACCGCCATTCTGAAAAAGAGAACAATCGTAAAATTAAATTCACGAAATAACGTATAAAAAGCAGCTGAAAAATGTATCGTGACGAACGAAAGCATTGTTGTCTCACATGCCATTTCACATTTCACGCAGGCTCCCAACAACCATAACTCCAGAACATTTATTACTCCGTATGATTGTCGTATCCAGAATTAATATCACCATTGTCTACAAATGTTTCTCTTTTATTTGCCTCGCTATCTGACCGGTAGCCGCATGTCCAAAGCTTGAGTTATCTCGATCTGCCGCCAATCAATCTACATCACGTCACTACTTGAAAAACTAACTTATATTTGCACTCACTCAACTCAATTACCATCCTTGAGTTGAAGATTATAAGGTTGAAGAGTGTAATCTTGGTGGTAAATGGAAACTTGTGTCCGCTTCGATCGGTCGTAACAATCGATTTTGATTGACAGATAAAAGAAATCGATGCATCGCTTTGTTCGTGGATCGATTATTGTGTCTACGTAATTGGATAACGGTATGTGATGGTGACAGTGCATGGTGATTTGGAGATGCTTTTAAATTCTAATGTGAATTGGGTAAAAAATAAATTGCTTAAGCCAATGACAATGCAGGAAAAACGGAACCAATACGCGCCAGGTATTGGTTGCTAAACCAAAACTTTCGTTGTGTTTCATTGCATTCTTCTCTAAACTTAGATTTTTAATTTGGTAGGCCAAAATGATAATGATAATATATGATAAATAATGTCACGTTGACAAAAAAGTTCGTTCGCTGCCGTCATAATATATTAGACTAGCAAATAAAAAATCAGAGTTTACACTGTTTTACCTTCGAAATCCTTGTCAAAAACTTTTCACAAATCCGAAATTCGACACGTATCTTTTCCAACAAAATATTACTGTGTGCAGTTAAGAGTTTTCGATTTGTTTCTCTTAATACCTCTTTTACACCACCACAGTCGGCAAAATTTGATTCATATCCTCGATTATCTTGAACACACACACCGACAGACCAATTTTCCGTAATAATAACCTTATTATAATCACAGTTCCCTTCGTAATACCCTCCGTGGTTTTCATATTAAATTATACGTTGCTGATGCCGCAAGGTACGTCTGTCCATCCGTCCGTCCTTTTTTATTAGTACCTACTTAACTGTTGTTTTTTTTATTATAATAAAAGGTAATAAGCTTTAGTGGCATTATTCTTGTTCATTCTCGTTTGTTGCTGGTTTGAATTTATCAGATAATCGGTTTATTTGAGTCTTTTTTTTTATTGTGATTACAGGTAAAGTTTTAAAATACTGTGTTTTCTTTATAGTCTGAGGTAAGAAGAAACTGATTGAAATATTCACATTCAGGTGATGTGGTTAAACAAGACAAGACTAAGTGTCATCATGAATTTTAGCTTTTTTGTTTTTTTCTGTCCCGTAATAACCCCACAAGATCAACTGTAACATCGTTTTTTTTTATCGGATGAATTTTTTTTATCTTCTTTTTTCATTTATATTATGCACACTCGCTTTTTATATTTAATTACGTCGACATCAGCTTTGCTTGAATAGAATCATGACCTGACATAACAGTTCTAATCTGTCAGTATATTGTGCTGATGTTATGATCCCAAGGAGTACTAACATGAACTATGACTCCGAAGTAAACGTTAAGTTGCAAATCATTAAATATCTCACTTAAAGGGTAACGAGCATCAATTTAGTTCCCACATCAACATCGACTTGCTATCAGTTCAAATTTACCTTCATCATTACTTGGCTATTAACTCTAAGCTAGGTAAGTGAGGATCGCGTTTAACTAAAATAGATGTTAATAAGTGCCTACGATACTCGGGTAACGTTGTACGTAAATCGTAAGCAACCCAGTTAAGACTGACAGAGGTGCGCTACGGTGGTGCAAGGGATGAAATAAAAGCGACTACTTTACAAGTACATTTTTTTTTACTTGTCCTACTCTATACCACTGCTGAACAAAGGCCTCCCCCAAAGGATTTGGGGATCCTTTTTAGAGCCAACTCGATCCAACCCCTGCGGTACGCGTCTAGGTCGTCTCACCACCTCTTCCTGAGCCGGTCTAGGTGGCGCCGTCCATCCTCAGGCCCCTTCCCTGTGGAGACTGTTACCCAGCAGTCACTGTGTTGTCATGCGGCCTATTTCATTTAAGCTTGTATAAATTAGCCTGTGTTATTCTTCAGGGAGGTCGACACGACTTAAAACTTAACTAAACATGTCTTCGATAAGCAGCGTAGTCTATATTAACTAATAGCCGTGAACGACGTTGGCCCAAAATGCATACAGATTGGTCACCACCGACTCCTTGCTTTTCATTGGCTTATAGGGAAAGTTGGATCTTTGATGGCCTAAGGTGCTTCGATTAAAAAACAAGGTCAAAAGAATGCTGACAAAGTTCAAGTTTTGAAAGACGTGAATATTGTAGGTTACTTCGTAACTGAAACAGAAAGTAAATAATATTTCTCGCTGTAATCTTATCTTTAGAACCGCCCTATCGCATACATCACGCGAAACTCCGGCGTAAGCGAGTGTAAGTAAGCGCTAACTAACGCAAGGAAGACTTAGACGCGAAATATTTGCACCGTGCAGCACTTAGCGCTCTTATCGCTCGAATAAATCGCTTCAAGCACTTATTTGTTGAAACACCCGGGCACTGTGATTTCGTATGCTTAAAGCGTTGATTGAGATATGTTCGCAAAGTTTCTGAAATGGGGTTTTAAGCGGAATAATTTGAGTCCTTGAGGAAAATGTCAGGGTTGGTATATATTAGTGTTGAAGGTAATTAATGTCGTCGACGGTCGATAAGGTTTAAAATATGTTGTCTGTCACTGAACACCAAATAACAGAGGAAACTGCCTCCTGTCAATCGTCCTCATCATCATCAGTCTACAGCAGTAACTAAAGGCATCTCTAATTGCACGCCATTAAGCTTAATTCTCAGCAACTTTCATCCAGCTGCTACCAGCGACCCTGCAAACATCGTCGCTCCACCTAGCCTGAGGGCGCCTACCTTGCGTTTGCCGATTCGCGGTCTCCACTTAAGAGCACGTCTACCCCAACGGTCATCAGTTCCACGGCTAATATGATAGATGATGAGATTGAATAGCACAAGTATTTTCACCTCACAAAAACGACTCGACATAACACAAAATATTGGTTCCGTTTCCTACCGTTCTTTACGCCACTTTTCGGATCAGTTTATTTTTCTCTTTACAAAAAACTCATAACTGCACCCAGAAATCACAAAACGAAAATGGATTAGCTTACTTGCCTACAGTAACTCGCTACTCGCCCGTCCACTAGGCCATAAAGCTAAAGTATGGCCTCAACGGATTATGAGGCCAAAGTTATGGTAGTTACGGCTTACGAGAACTTACGCTCAATTTATGGATTGTTGCTCACTGAAAAAGTTATTGGCCTTGGACTGAATGTCGATGTTTTTTGGAATGGTGGTGTTCATCAGCTAATGTAAAGCTAATTTCGGAGTGAATTACTTTAATGTTATACTGGTTGTTTGTTTCATGTAAACATTGTTGATTAAAATGGTTTTGTTCACTAGATTACTGGTTCTCGGCAAAACTCTTCTTCCTAATCATAGGTTGTTCCGAAGCGCCCCAAGAGATAGATTTGAGAAATTTGGTTATTCTTTGGTTCTGAAGAAGCTGTGTTTAAGAAGTGAAATGTATTTTTGAAGAATATCATCATAACAATATTTAAAGCTCATCCATTCTAATGCCAACCCATAAAACTGTCCAGCAGAACCCCAAAATGACCCTATAAAACACACTACCCATTAACAGAAATAAAACAGAGACTTCCAGAGTAATGCAGTCGGTGCATCCGCAATAAATTCCCGGCTAGCCGGGTACCCGGTCTTCGGGCCGGGTAACGGGTAGTACGGGTATTATTTACGAGCACCTGGGAAATTACATGGGTAATGTGGAACGCTGAAAGTGGAGGGTAGTGAAAAATAGCAGAAACTGTTCGCGACAGGGATAATTAGATTTAGTTTTGCGTGGATTTATATTAGGTGCTTACAAGACTACTGTTTTGACAGTGACATTATACAGGAGCTATCAATTAACTCTCTGAAGTCAGTGTGTTTCGTGTCTACTCATAAAAATGAATAACTACCTACAACAACGACGAGTGTTCGCCCATTCCACGACCAACAACCGTAAAAATAAAATACGCAACCCCGAAACAGAAATAGACGGACAAATGGATAGTTAAACACAAAAAAAACCGGCCAAGTGCGAGTCAGACTCGCGCACCGAGGGTTCCGTACAAACCTGTAGGTATATAAGTAAAAGTTATGGTATTTTTATTGCTAAATGAAATCCATAACATAACAATGTGGAAAGCTGACGGTACCTTGTCAATACATATATGAAAACATTATGTATGTTCGGAAAAATCTTCATCTCTTTAAGAAGAGAAGTGATAGACATAATTTTAATACTAGAAATAGGCACAATTTGGATCAATCTCGGTTTAGATTGGCTAAGGTACGAAATTCTTTTATGGGGAATTGTGTAAAATTTTATAATAAAATACCACTGCGGATTCTACAACTGAACGAGACAAAATTTAAAACATGCATAAAACGCACACTATGTAGACAAGCATATTATAAATTAGAGGATTATATCCTTGATAAAAAAGCTTGGCTTAATGCTGGTCCTGCTCCACAGTCACAGCCACTTGGGTCCACTAATTAGTTTTCTTTTATTTTATATTTGGAAGAGATGCTCTCCCTTTTATTTTTATAAACATGGTTTTTTTTTTTTTTTTTTTAAATCGTATTTTTTTTTTTTGGAGTAAATGTTTAATCTTTTTATTTTTAACTTTTGAAAAGTTATAGTATTGTATAACTTCGAAGCATTTTTTATTTATTTTGTAAATATGAGTACCACGTGTAATATAATGTAACTGTTTTTGTTTTTTTTTTTTTGACATGAACGAGCATGGCAATTGAGAGTTTGTCATGCTCACTCAAATGTCTCGCTGATGGTGGCACGTGTGTTGGGTCATTCGGTTCCCTTCAATATGGTTGAGCTGAGTAGTGCTGATCCACGCGTCATGTTCGTGAACGGGCGCCATCAGTTGAGACTGGTCATCTCTCAACTGCCACTAGCTTATTAACACGCTTTTATTAGTTTCACCTGTATGTTTGTATGTATGTTTGTTTGTTTGTTTGTAACCGACCCCTTTGAGCTCGATTTTGTCCTACTTTGAACGATCAGATTTATTTCAAACTTTGCACACCTGTCAAAGATCGATGACAATGCAATAATCCGATCAAAATATCCGATTATCCTAATTAGATTCGCCAGGATTAATTAATTTCTTTCCGCATCCTTTGCATGCGAGTAAGAGAGACAGAGTTAGTGCGCGAACTACGCATGCGTGCAGTTCCAGGCTTACTCTTTGGTCGGGCAACACATTTGTACATATTAAGGACGATTGATAGTTAGCAAACCGCACTTAAAAGCGAAAAATATTTATAGTTTAAAAAACTAAAAAACACGCTTTTATAAAAAAAATCAACTAAAAAATAGAAAATAAATAATAGTTTAAAAAAACTAAAAAAAACACGCTTTTATAGAAAATCCAACTAAAAATTAGAAAATAAAATCTAATAAATTCGGATTAAGAATAGTGTAGATAAGAAATAAATGTACATTATTGTAAAAAAGCGTGGTGGTCTGAGAATCGGCCAAAATCTATTTTTTTATTTTTTTTTTGTTAATCGCATAACAACGTTTGCTGGGTCAGCAAGTCTAATATATAAAATTCTCGTGTTGCGGTGTTTGTTTCCAAACTCCTCCGAAACGGCTGAACCGATTTGCATGAAATTTTGTGTGCATATCGGGTAGGTCTGAGAATCGGCCAACATCTGTTTTTTTTTTTTAATCGTTGAACAACGTTTGCTGGGTCAGCTAGTAAGTTTATGATTATTAAAAAAAATATACTATGTGATGTAACTAAAAATTTAAGATTTTCGGAATTTTTCCTATATGTGTACTTTATAACGTTGCTTCATGCCAAATTTCAAGATTCCAGGTCGTCTGGAAGTATCCTTTAGGTTTTGATTCCCTTGCGAGTAGTTGCGAGTTTCAAAATATGCGGCTTTAATTGCTGTATCTTTTGATTGCGTTGACGTAGAAGTTTGATTTTGTTACAGCTTAAAGATATTATAGACTTGAGTATTTGTTAAGAATTTCAATATAATACCACTACGCGTTCATGAGTAAAGGGGTAATAAGTTTAAAATTATTAAAAATATTTTTATTATATGATGTAACTAAAAATTTATGCTTTTCGCAATTTTTCCTTTATCTGTGTTATAAGACGTTGCTTCGTACCAAATTTCAAGATTCTGAGTTCACGGGAAGTACCCTGTAGGTTTTGATTCCCTTGCGAGTGTCGAAAATTTGCGGCATAAACGGGAGTATCTTTTGATCGCGTTGACTTAGAAGTTTGATTTTTTCACAGCTCCAAGAGACCATAGACTTGAGTATTTGATATGAATTTCAGCTTGATACCTCCACGCGTTCCTGAGAAAAAAGGTCTTGACAGACAGACAGACAGACAGACAGACAGACGGACAACAAAGTGATCCTATAAGGGTTCCGTTTTTACCTTTTGAGGTACGGAACCCTAAAAAATAATAAAAAACCCAGAACCCACATAAATAACGTTTTATTGGCGCTATCAATAATATTTTATAGCAACATTCAATAACATGTAGAACTCGAGTTACTCAGGCGTATAAAGCAATAATTACTGAGCAGACGACGTTAACAAGATTTACGTCTAAACACGTAGCCTCAACTCCCCTCTCACTATAAAATTTGCTACACACGTTTATCTCCAGCTTTCTCAATAAACAAACCGGAGAAACGTACGGATAAAGCCGAAAGACCAACATATATCTCGCAGAGCAATAAAATAAATCCGACTTGCCTCCATAATAACATTCAGAGTGGTGAATTATTTTCTAATCCGAACGTCGGGAGGCTAATAGTTCGCACGTGTCGGTCTTTATACTGAGTTACTGGTGAAAACATCCCAAGAAAAACATGAATTTCCACCAGCAGCGAGCCAGTAATGCTCCTTTAATGCGGACACCTTAATAATTGTCAAATAAATTTGGGAGTAAAGCCGCGCTGGAAAAAGCTGCAGCGTTGAACGCGGCTAATGACGTCATAACTTGTGTGATCGCGATCCGACAGCGCTTCAAGCGGCTTTTTATTTTGGGATTCTTGTTATGTATTAGCTTTGGAAGATGTTCGAACGAAACGCTTTAAGCGATGCGTGAGATATGGGTGTCTGTTACAATAATGTTCGAGGATTTTGTTAGACTTTTGGGTGCTTTTATTAGGTAGGCAGCAAATTAATTATTTTAAGGATTTGTGTATTAAATCAGAGCTGTCATAACATGGGTCCTGTCCATACAGAAAAGTCTTAAATGAAAAGATTTATTGTTATTGATATTATTGATTTATATGGAAAAATGCTAACGTCACATTTCCTTTTTAAGTTTGTCTCTGACTCGATGAAAACACAGTCTCCGTTCAGATAATATCTGATGAAATATGGAGTCTCTGATGAAATATGGAATCTGATCAATGAAAGATGGAGTCTTGTTACCTTCACAATTCGATATTATCGAATTGTGAAGGTAACAAGACTCCATCTTTCATAAATACTAAAAACTTACATGTTGGAAACTTTTCATAATACAATGCTTCCTGTAAAATTTCCCATGACTGTTCCATCTGGAAGATTGGCCTTGTTTGAGCTTAACCCACAAAACGAGAGACAATTTCTACTGCCTACTGCACATTCTTACAACAAAACCACTCCACAACACTTTACTGTTTTGGGAAATAAACTTATCTTTTCCCAAAACGACACAAAAACAGAATTAAAAAACAAACAGAAAAGTGAATCAGTCACTACAAAACGGAGCATGTACTCAGGACATAAATAACGAGTCATATTTTCACGCCATTTCAACTATGCCCCACAAAGAAGCGCGTCTGTTTGGATTAATGTACCTTCATACATTTATACGTGGCTCTCCCGTTCAACAAGCCTGAAGTTTATGAAATACCACCTTAATACACATCAACACCTCCATTCGAAACCCAACCCTATAAGTAAGATCACAGATCTTAATTTTGATTGGTGTGGGGTGGTATCTTGCATCGTTTAAAGTTAAACCCAGTCACCGTGATGAATATCCCGCAAAGTTCCTCCGGTGTCTATCCAAGCACTTTGTGAGATAAAAATGTGGACGACGAAGAACATAGATCTGGTGTAGTGGCGTTTGCAGACAGCCGACAAAAAGTGTTCTCGCTTTAGTAGTTAGGGTGGAGATACACTGGTGATTTGATTTGTGGCTGAATCATAGGTTACCCTCGCTTGCTAGCTTAAGAGATTTGATAAAAAGTTCAAAGGTGACACTACTGGCAGTGAAGGTAAAAATCACAGTAAGTATGATTGATCTTGCTCTCGAGGCTCCAACCCTGCTGTAAGAGTATAAAAGGGTGATAAATAATATCGTAATTAGAAACTTAAAGTGATAGAAAACCACCTTACTAAGTAAATTAATAAAACACATCGGAATACATTGGTTTTCTGTCTCGACTCTCAAACTGCCACGGCCTATGCTTTATGAAACGGGCACTACCGTCTTGCGCATCCCACAAATTGGGTGAGATTTATCTTAAAGAGAAATGTGCGTGTTGGCACTCTATTCGTTCCTATTCTGTACATGCGATACAATAAAAATCCACTGAGCCCAATAAAGCGTACATCCCTAACGGATCCAATCACACACAACATTCCTGCAATTAATCGATAAAAACGCAAAAAACACGAGTCATTTAAAACCCCTTCTACGGACATGTACAGACAATCGATACTTTATTCGATTCTAACGATTTCAATTTTATCTCGATGCGAGCCTATTCGATACCTGATTCCGAATGGCCGAGTTGATAGTAACGCTCGTTGAATGCAAAGCGAATAACAACGTTGAGTGTCGCATAGTTCCAATTTGCGACTATAGTTAACATGATACAACCTTATCGGAGTCAGGACATTCTATTTTGGAAGGATCAGGCAAAGTGGACCTAGGGTGGAAAGGGTAAAGTTGAGATTGGAACAAAAATATGTAGTTGCAAGACTTAGGTCGTGAGGTGTTGTGTGGAAATATACGGAAAGATTCACAGACCGTGTAACTCCGTATGATTATATTGTTCATGCTTTGTTCAGTATATTAAACAATATAATGAAATGAACTCACAATAACGGAGTTGCCAAGCACACTGCGAGCAATTCAATCAATGATGTCAAAAATGTTATTCCGCTGTTGGTTCCCCAAGTAACTTTTTTTTTAGAATATTCCTTGAAGTAAGAGGATGGTTTTTACGGATTTTTTTTTTAAGAAAGTTGCTTCACGCGGACGAAATTGCGGCCAAAAGCTAGTTTACAATAAAACAGGATTGATTGTAGTCGCCCCTTCCAAACGGTAGTTTTCGTATGGAGAAGAATATGCAAGACTCTCCACCTACTCTTTTAAAATGTTTTACAATATTTTGTATACATTAATTATATAATTATATGTGAAGACGATGTACCTAGAATATATCAGGAACTCTTACAAGTTCAGTGAACAACAAGCAAAACATTACACAAACGTTCACGTCCACAATAACTTTCCGTACATTCCCAACCAAAGGCGATAGTGTTAGAGCAATCGCCATTATCGATAAAGATAAAGCCATGAAGGTGGTTATTAGAACGAATAAGGCTCTATTAAGTTGTTCGAGCGCCGTGGATGTCCATGGATGGCTGTGGATGGCAGTGGATGTCCAACACTATCAGTTTTACGTTTATTGTTGGGTAGGCACGTTTTTATAATGCATGGGAGGCTGGTGTTGTTGGAATTGGCTGTTCACTTGGCTAAGATTGAGAGGTTTCCTTCTTTTTGTAGGATAATGTAGAAGTAGACAGATTTGTATCATTACACATAATCTTTCGTTGTACCAATCTAAAGAAAAGAAACAGTACCTAAGTTAATTAGAGAAAAGAAAAAAAAAATCTGGGCTTCTACTCTGTTCACCTTTTATACCCTATTTTTGTCAGTCGTAAAAAGTCAACCAGTATATGTGTACATAAATGGTTAAATAAATAATAAACAGCCAGAAAACAGAAACGACAAAATAGAAAAACCCGCACAAATTTGTAGGTATGTAACTACAAATTTACGATTTTCGGAATGTTTTCCTTTACTTTTGCTACATGACATTGCTTCTTGCCAAATTTCATGATTCTAGGTCAACGGGAAGTACCCTACAGGTTAGGATTCCCTTGCGAATGTCAAAATATGCGGCATAAATGCAACATAAACGCCCGTATCTTTTGATTGCGTTTACTTAGAACTTTGATATTTTCACTGCTTCAAGGGATTGCAGCCTTGAGTATTTGATATTAATTTCAACTTGATAGCTTTACACGTTTCTGAGAAAAAAGGTCTCGGCAGCCGAACAACGAAGTGATCTTATAGGGGTTCCGTTTTTCTTTCTGAGGTACGGAACCCTAAAAATAGGAAAATTCGTTGGAACATTACTGAAAACCAGTAAAATGGATTCATTTTATGCCATTCATATTACTTTTGAATCAAGGTACCTAAATGCAGCTGAAAAGCTGCTGCAGCTACCAAAACTTCTGTAACAATTTTCAAATACAAATACACACACAACTTACTATGCCATAGTAAATAATAATAATAGCATCGGTGTTCCCTTCCACATTTAACCCATCTTCCTTCAAAGCAAGAGTGAACAGACATGTGGGCACGCTCGTTCCATCATGGTCCTCATCTATCGCTTTCCATCATGCTTGATCGAGATCCAGAGCAGGTCCATACAGAAATATAAAAATAAAGAAAGCTGTATATAGACTCCTGCCCTAACACAGCCACGTAACCTTGTAGAAGAGATAAGGAATCTAACGCGACGGCTACAACAAAATATGTATCAGAACAAACATTAACGGAGTTGCCAAACTATAAGATAAACAGGGAATCTGCTCACCGATCTGTTCTCAGGGGTGGGCATTACCAAAATAAAATTTCAAATATTATAAAAAAGTGGAAGTTTTGCAGTGAAGATGAGTGTTTCATTCATCTCATAGTAGCGAGTGTTCAGCACAATGGAATTGAATATCTTTAGCATACACGAACCTACTTACACAATAATGAAGAATTGCCAAACGTAAGTGGCAGAGGGCAGGGCACATTGCATCTCTGAACAGATGGCCGATGGGGCCGAAAGGTTCTGAAGTGGCGAGCGCGTACTGGAAGACGTAGCGTTGGAAGGCCCCTCACAAGGTGGGGCCCCTCACCGATGACCTGGTGAAAACCGCAGGACACCGCTGGATGCAAGAAGCACATAGCCGTTCGAAGTGGCGGTGGTTGGGGGAAACCTATATCCAGCAGTGGAAGGTTTTCGGCTGAAATGATGATGATGAAAATCCGTGACTACTTTTTCTTTTATCTCAAAAGTAGTAGTGACAGTTTCAAACGTACAAGATGACTGCAGCTAAGTCAATTGTCTCCTTGTACGTGCCGCTCCCAACTACATAATATATTTTAGTTTTTCAATTTGTAAATATTTGTGGAACTCATTTCCGCCTAGCATTCGTGAATTAAAAGCTATTTCTCTATTTAAATGTCGATTAAAACAGCATTACCTTTACTCTATACCGTGAGTATTTGTATACGAGTATATATATAATTATGTTTATATATTTTTGTATTATGTATTTATTTAAGTACCTAAACTTTTTTTTTTTGGCTATATATGTGTCACTCATTCATACTTCTCTCTTATTGTTCTCACACACTATTGTCTACATTTCTTTTTTACTTCTCCTTTTGCAGATCTGCTGGAAGAAATTTCTTAAGAAATAAGCATCCCTATGTATTTTACTGTGTACTTATATAATAAAATAAATAAATATTTTTTGCTGTTTTGTCCTATAATAATATAGGGCTTATAAATAATAAATGTGCAATAAACTAATACCATCTGCTTAGCTAAACAGTTTTCACTATCATCACAATTTAAATTTCGTTCTACCATGCATGAAAACGTACCATACCAACCAAAAATAATGCCCGAAAACCCATCAGAGTTTTAGTTAACACAGTTTATTAACTTAGTAGCAGCCCTAATCCGGTTTAAACCAGATACAAGCCGGGAACGGGGGAAAACGTAGGATTAAACGGACGCCCCCAATAACATTTACATAGAAATGGACCTTTACTGGTACACATTTTTACTGACCTTATTCATTCGGGAGTAAATTTTTCATTGTTAAACTACTGTTCTTTATGTGGAACTCCAAGTTTTATGGAGCGGTATTTACTTTTTAGCTAATGGAAAACAGGTTTTATGGGTGATTTTAGTCTTTTTAGAGATCGTATTTTGAGGTTATATTTAAATTATCGCTGTACTGTTCGTCCTGCCCTTTCACGAGACCTTGAAAGTTATACTAGATACTTCTAAGTCTGTCAACGAAGACGACTGGCCGTCCAAAAATAGTTGCTCCGTCAAAACAAGTGACAAATTCAGTTTTTGGAGCGAGCAAAAAGAAACGTAACGATTAGGGTCAACTATAAAATTATGTTTTTTTTATTTTCGGGGTCCAAAGTAATCTTATGTCTGTACATCTGACTGTCTGTCTGTCTGTTATACGGAGTAAGAAATGCCCGTAACTTCGACCGATAATATCGGATTTGATGCTTAGGGTGTACCCCCAGGTTAAAAAAGCAGTTTTTAATTATTTTCAGGGCATCAATACTTTTGTTACACAAGGTTGCAGTTTGCATAATAATATCATTGTATTATAATTGTATGAGAAATAAAAATGCACAGCGAAACAAAAAAGTTTCTGCAAACGAATGCATAAATCAGCAAAAATTTACCAATCTTAAATCTTGACGCCTGAATCAGAGGTTTTTCTTGAATATATTTAAAAATTAAAACTCCAAAACAGTAAATTAAACACATACACACTCAAACCTAATTCTCATACAACAAACCATTCTCACCGTAAACAAACGTTCATAATCTCCAAATCCCTTCACCATACCGACCCATAAACTTACTCCTACTCCGTTAAAAACCTCTAATTTGTATGCTAATCATGTTAGATAGTTGGTATAATCCTCCATGTTTTGAAAGCCACAGATTACACGGCTGTAGTAAAATTGCTTCATAATTATGTTACGTTGAAATGTTTTGATAGGAAATTACGTATGCTGCCGGATTTAGTTGGGGATTGATTGGTTTTAGAGTTTACCGGGATTTTACTCTTGTTGTTTGATCTGTTGGGAAGGTTCCGGATAGATAAAAGGTTTGAGCTTCTGCTGATCTGTTTTGTAAAATTCTCACCGTGACAACTTAGGTGGTGTGAGCTTGAGGTCAATAATGTTGATCCCTAGCATCAGCCGATCAATTCTGTAAAAATCTCACCGTGAAAAGATGGGTGGACTGAGCTTAAAGTGAGCTGTCAATTGTGTCAATAGTGTCATCAGCAGTGCGATTTTGTAACCATCTCACCATGAAAGCTTAGGTGAAGTGAGCGTGAAGTGAGCTGTCATTCCAACTAATGCTAGGGATTGACACCATAGACAGCTCACTCTAAGCTCACTTCACCTAACTTTTCACGGTGAGATTTTTACAGAATCGATCGGCAGGTGGTATGACAGTTCACTTCACCTAAGTTTTTACGGGGAGCTTTTTACATAATACATCGGATGGTGTTTCCTAGAGGCACTATAGTATTAAGTAGGCTAAAAATGACAACTTCTTCATGCCCAAATGAACTGAGAAGAAATTAACTTTATACAAAGTACATTAAAAGGGTTTGCGTTTGTTTTGTTTTCACCAGATAGCAAAACCTTTTAGCTTCTGTCGTGAATAGATTAGCAGGTCAGAAGGTTAGCAGCCAAAATTCAGAGAACCGCCGGAGATGCTTTAAAACGTTACTCGGGGGTTTTACCGGTTGAACGCCGTAATTACAGAAACAATTAAAATATCATTGTATCTCACGTGGATATACGTGGAACGGCATACACAATACAACCTACATATAATGTTCCCTTATTCCTAACGCTGGGACACAGGCCTCCTTTCGATGAGATGGAGTGGGCCGTAATCCACCACGCCAGCCCAGTGCGGATTAGTAGATGTCACATGTCGTTGCACGGCATACGAAGGGTTAATCTATCAACATTAGCTGTTCTACTTTAGGCAGCAAAATTTGCTCATTTTATTGAAAGCATTGATTGTGTAATGAAACAAATCTCATGTACAATTATTGTAAGTAAGCATTTCATCGTCTGAAGCATCAAAATGCCAAAATAACTATAAACAGTCAAAACTAATGATATCCTTAATAGCCGCCCAGGTGACTACTAAATTCGACCCACATTCAAAATCCCGGAATCCCGTGAAATCCCAGCACTGGCCGCACGACCAACACTAACTCACCCGCTTCAATCCCGCACAAATCTCCGGACTAATGCAGGCGGGTAACGTCTGTGATTCCCACATTGTCCTAACTTCGGGGAGCGGAGCTGAGCGAGAAATGAACTACCTTTGTGGTAGGTGAAGAATTGAAAATTCTGTAAAGGCATTTTCAAGAGGTCTCTTTTAGATTCACAGGCAAGTGACTGACGTGTGGCCAAAAGCAGAGAGAATTTGAGTGAGGATTTGCGTCACTCTTCAACTGTGTTGGGTTACATTTTTGCCAAGCGTCATGTTCTGATACGAGGTAGCAAGGTAGTTAGACACCTTTACAAAAGACCAAATCTTAGAAAATCAGAAATATTAAAATTCGCGTGTATCTAAATATTTGTAGTGGTTTTTTAATCTAGTGGACAAATACATACATCTTTATCACAAATAAATAAAATTTAAGTGTCTGTTTATAATGTCAAAATTACAGCTTTTTACTCAAAGCATATGAAAGTATAATAAATGGTACAGTCACCAAAGGAGGTAAGTAACCAGGGACATCGCATGTAGTTGTTAAGTAAGAAAGTTTAGTAAGAAACCGATGGATGTTTTTGAATAAAATTTCATTTAATTAACAGAAAACAAACAGTTAATTCATCAAATTTAATTTAATTAAAAAACATCCATAGGTTTCTTACTAAACTTCAACTATATTCGACGACACTGGTTACTTATCTCTTTTGGTGACTGTACATAAACAAAACAATTTTTAAAATTTTTGTCTGTTTGTTGTTCCAGCTAGTCTCCGAAACGACTGGACCGATCTTGACAAGGATGTTATAAGGAGTAACTTAGGCTACTTTTTGTCCCGGTAGCACCTTCCTGTCGGCGAAACCGCGAGCAGAAGTTCATCTCTATTTGGATTTGCAATGTCGTCTTACCTTTTAGCAGCCTATCATGTGTGTTAACAGAGAAGAAGTAGCACAGAACCCTTAAAATATAGGTATCCTAAAGCAAACATTAAATTATCCATCCCAAATTCGCGTTCAGACCTAAATCGCCCCACAACGACCCAGGACAATTTAAAACCCGTTAAGGGTCAGTAGATCCCTTTAATGCAGTGGAGTCCAGATAAATGGCAGCGGTATATTGGCCTACTATTAAAACTATAAATCTCGTGGTCAGCTCTATAAGGTGGGGGAAATTAAAGGGATTGGGTAAGCCAGTTTGTTTTGGTTGATTTGCTGGTTTTTGGGTGAAGCGGGAGTGAATCTGCGGTGAGGGGTTGCGGACTGAGTTTTGATAGTGAATTTTGGTTTATTGAAGTTACATTTAACAAAGGAGAGAATGCTCTTAATAACATGGATGATCGTTGTATATTTAGACGTAGTGAAGGCTTTGATTGGTTGACTAGTGAACGGTGAAAAGTTATTTATGACCAAATATGTTGTTGATGTTGCATCTTAGGGTAGCTGAGAAAGAAAGAAAATAAAGTTATTTGACCCAGGTTTTCGACTGGATCCTATGTTACGAGGACGTCTCACTCGAACTTAGCATAGCTAAACAGACCATACACTAAATCTAGTTCAGCAGCTGATAGCAAACCATTCGGATGAATTAATGAATATCAGCATTCATGCAGTCAACATAGCTTGGTAAAGGTACTGCGACTCAAAACGCGTCCTTTAAAAACACCTTCTTCAGCAAAGAAAATTAACGTCCCAGAAATCAACACACATCTTAATTCCCAGCATCGTAAACTAAGCAGACAATATTAGTAGGTAATACAGAGGTCTCAAATGAACATGGCGCCCACAACTGTTACACACAGAATTTAATACGGGCCACATTAAGGGTCGACCGCATAGTCTTCCGCACGGTAGGAGCCCCAGACGTTGTGGGGAGACCGGCTGTGGCTTTAGTTTTGAGAAGTTTAATATCGTTTATCTATAGATAAAGTCTAGAGCATTGATTTACTGTTTTGAGGAGTTGTCATGTGTTTTAACGTCTAACGTTTATCATTGCACACCTAACTCTAACCAACAATGTAATTAGGTATATAGCTGCAGGCTTCCTTCACCCGCTACAAAATAGCTATTAACTGGTTTGTTTTTTAAGAGCAACCCTAACCATTTTCACAATTTTTTTCAGTAGTCGAACTTTTGAGAAGCGAACGATTGCTGAGCGAATTGAAGATTAAAGACGGACCAAATACTGAATCTAGCTCTGCCGCTAGTAGTAAACCATTGGGAAGCAGTAGCGAAGATCAGCATTCATCATTTATCCAGTCAGCATTCATCAATAACAAGGTAAAAAAAAGATGCTTAAACGTCACAATGTAAAAAAACCAAGCCAACAGACCCGAACATGCAACAACGTGCTAACTATCCTCAAATCTTTACCAACAGCCCACGTTCCGTCACCAATTTCTCGCTAGCCTAAACAAGACTTATCCGCACGAACCCTAACCGATTCTCACCCCAACCACGACAAATGTACTAATCCTACAAGTTTATCCTTGTGGCCCACTGAAATCTCCGAAACAATGGCCAGCATGTTAACTGCCTCGGGTGACCACAAGGCTGTGTGCAGATTACTGTGGGACAGAGACGGAGGTAGAGCTCAGTCGTGGGTTAGAACGGGACGGTGTGCGGTTGCGTGTTAATTAAATTAAACGGGGCTAGCTATGGGTTAATAGCGAGTAATCGCGGTGCGACGCTTGTCTTGTAGACTTTGTGTGCTGTACATGCGGCGTGGTAATTGTTTGGCAGTTGTGATGTGTAGGGATGTTTTGATGGCTGTCGTTTGTTGGTGTTTTAGCACTGGGTTGTGGTTTATAGTATCATGATTCTTGTCAAGCAAAGCAAGGTTTTCCTCTCTCAAAATCGAAAGGATTTTGTTGTTTGTAGTTTTCAATGAAGGCTGTCAGTCAAGCCATCGTTGTAATTTCTTACACTAGAGCTTCTCCGAATTGACACCATAACTTTTGATTCTCTATATCTATTGTCAGAAGATATAGGTAATAATAATATAATATAATATAATATTCCTGGACATTTCACACAGCACCATTTTGTCCCAAGCTAAGCAACCTTATGCTTGTGTTATGGTAACAAGATGGCTGATAAACTACTTATATACAATTTTTTTTTTGTAAATACATACATATTATAGATAGAAAAACACCCAGACTCGGAACAAATACATGTAGGTCATACAAATATTTGTTCCGTGCGGGAATCGAACCCGCGACACGCAGCGCAGCAGTCAATCGCTTAACCACTGCGCCAACCGTGCCGTCAAGGTATATACTGTATTGTATATTAGACAGATAAGTAAAACCCTTTAAAGCTTAACTATTTGTCATATAACAAATGAACTTATGTTTTATAAAAAAAGCCTATTGTCACTCCCCTATGAATAAAATAAACTTGAAACGAGTTCAAAGCAACTTTATTATGCCAACATAAAACACCAAATGTTAGCTAACACGTCAAAAGCAGTATTCTTATTAAAACATTACCCTAAAAACAAGGTCCCGTCCAAAATGATATTAAAATTTAATCATATTCACCACTTTTTACTAGCCCCAGCACTATAAATATCGTGGCGCATAAATATTCTACATCTACCCTCCAAATATGAATTAATCACCGACCTGTCAACAAAGTGAAGTGTCATCGAGCTCGAAAGAGGGCGCTGAGATGTGTTCAAACTTGGATATTCAAATTGAAGAAGCCATAGAAGAAGAATAACAGTTAGACCATGGATATTTTTTTCCGTTAACCCATATTCTCCCATTGGGCAATGGTCTCTCCCATATTTTTCCACGTTTGTTGGGCAAAACATAACAAAAATCTTTTATAGCTCTTGGATATACACACTAATTTTATTCGGGAAGGGCGTGAAGGGCGGGCGTTTTGGGGAACTGTCTTATGTAATTAATTTTGACGTTCGAAAAGTGCTGATTCTCAGTCTAATTTGAATAAATGACTTTGGACTTTGATTCACGAGTCAAAGACGGCTAAAAATGTGCCCTAAAAATCTTGTCCTACTGAATTCCCTACCCTGTGTCCCAACCTCACAATATGAACGACCCAAGAAGGGAGTGCTACCAGGGTAATTACCAGCATACATAATATACGCGATGAGTACAATTTTAAGCCAATAAATAACACGTAATACAACCTAAAATATGGTAACGCATTCATTATAGCCACGAGTTAATGGTTCAAGTGTCATACGGAGTTGTTATTACCTGTCAATGACACGTAATGAGGTAGGTGTAATGTCAGTTTTTTTTTTTTAAAGTCTCTTTTATCAGTGTCACGTCGGACAAAACTCGCACGTATGACACTGGCAGAATAGTCGACATCGGCTCGGTTGCCAAAAAGGGGAAAAAAACACGCACGTAAGTTTTGGGTAAATGGGCAGGGTACAGAACGTGAAGATGCCACAGGTTCATGTGAGAAGGCTGTATAATCAAAATGATCACTCGTTTTCTGTGAATTAGTGACGATAGGTACCTATTATTTTAAATGGAAATCTGGGAATTGTTACTTAAATTATAATGCCATTATAATTATTACTGTCGCGCAATGGGTAGGTACCGCCGAGAGTGAAGATGCCAAGTGAAGGTTTATGTGAAAAGGCTGTGTAATTGAAATGATTATTTTCAGTGAAATGCCTGGTAATTGTTAGTTAAATTATAATGTCATCAACATTACTTTCACTGTAGCTCATAAATGTACTTACGTAGGTATCGCAGAACTATAAATCGTGTAAAAAGTATTTGATTTATTGTGTTGGCTGTTTTATTAAAATCCGTGCAATCAGAAGAAAACCTGAATCGGTTTGTAAATCAAACGCCTCGATACTTTCCCCTAAAAACTTTCTTGTTTACAAACAGAGTATAAACAGCTCTATACAGATCCTCGGTCGCCTTCCCTAAAATATGATCGCCCCCACCCTAAGGCTTGTTTGTGAAATAATGGATTCATTCTATATTCATTTACATGGCTAATAAGATTGGCCTGACACTGCCTGTGTCGCTGAATTACCCTGTCAAATATAATAATCTTATTGCCCGTATAAGGGTGGGTTCGTACTGATGGAAAGTCGAAGTATTAAATTAATGAGTTTAAATCTTGTAGATGTCAGTATGTTGTTTGATTATCGGCAATGAGATTTGGGATGAAAAATGTGATGGAGAAAGGTGCAATAACTTTCATTCAGGTTTAATTCTGTAAAAACTTATTCTCGAGATTGATTTTATCAATAAGGAATATAATTTTGGCGACTAATAAAAGATATTCACAAGGCAGATGTGAGTGGAAACACTAGGAGGGCAGATATATAGTGACCTTGTTGGTGAAGTTCTTCAGAAAGGTCAGGTGTGTAGTACTCGCAACTCGGTGCGTGTATGACCTGAGGGGCAATTCTCGTAATTTTAAGAACGTTCACAGTCTGATCTCAGTCTCAATCTGTCAAAAAAACCTCTAATTTCCCTACATTTTGACAAGTTTTTGACATTTGTTTGTCGCCGAAATGAGACTGCGACTAGATTTTGAACGTTTTAAATTACGAGAATAGGCCTTCAGATGTATGAATGTAAACGAGGCAAAAGGAGTATGTAAGGATCGCAGCGGAGACGGCGGCGGAGGGGCATTCTACAGTTTGTGCCTACTCTCACGGGAAAAGGGCGTGAGGTTATGTATTTGTAATAATTTTCATAATAACACACTTGACAGTAACTTACAGAATTGAGTTCAAAAGTCAGCTTAACAGAATAGTCAATGACATTTAAGCCCTTACTGATGCTATTTTCTGGCTAAAACCATAGGAGACAAACCCAACCCAGCTGCTGAATCTGTTCAAAAATTTCCCTCACGCCATAATTTAAAAAGGCCAAGCGATAAAAAACCCAATTCCACTTAAACAATAATTTAACTTTCATGAGGCAAGCGTGTTAATGACCATCCTTTCGCCAAGCGCCAAGATTTCGCCAAAAAAACGTCGCAGCTGAACCCGACTTTAGTCATTAATTCTGCGAGAGGGAGACCGCTATATTCTCACTGTTACGTCTTCGAGTAAGTGACGTGATCCAATTTGAATTTTCTCCTTTCAGATTTTGTTATGTCAAACAGTCGTTCAAATTAGCTTTTTGTCGGGCCGTTTGATGCGAACGAATTGGATACGAAAATAAGGGGTTCCTAATGTTGTTACGATTTGACAGACGAGACGTAATGAGGTTATTGACTGTACATTGATTTTTAAGATTTAGGTTGTGTGTGGGAGGACGATGTATTGTTAGATGTTCGTTGTTTCAGATGTTAATGATAGATGAAGATTACTTTTGGTCTCTTTAATAGCTTTTGTCTGATCATTTATAGGGTGCTGATTGTTGATTTACAATGAGACTGACCTTTTAGTTCAAAATATTAGATACCTTAGACCACTCCATGAAACATTAAAATTGTAAGAACTTTTACGGAAGCACAATCGCCATCATAGGACAAGGGTTTTTGTTGAAAATTGAACTAAAAGTTTATAGAAAGCTGGATACTGAGTTCCGTATTGAATTAATTTAACCCCAAATTTATGTACCTACTATAATATAAACTCTCATTCTTGCCGCGGTTGGTCCATGGATGGGTGACCATATTTACATACCAAGACCCCTCTGTGCCTCGGAAAGCACGTTAGGCTGTTGGTCCTGACTGTCATTCGTGGATCTTTGACAGTCATGACGGGTCGTCAGAAGCCTGAAAGTCTGACAACCAGTCTATCCATTCGTATACCAAGGGCTATCGTATTACCCAGTAACTGGGTTGTGGAGGTCAGATAGGCAGTCGATCCATGTAAAATACTGGTATTCAGCTGCATCCGGTAAGACTGGAAGCCGACCCCAATATAGTTGGGAAAAGGGGCTAGGCAGATGATGAATATAAACTCTCATTCAATTAATTTTATATGGAATTCAATACTACTGTTAATCTAAATAATGTTCTATTTCTACACAAGCTACATTCTCGTATGTACAAATAAAAACATTACCATAAATACTAATAACCACACCCTTCACAGTCACGACAGATGCGCTTTCACATTTTATAATCGATTCAAAATTCGATAAAATTAATCGAGCATCATTTAACACAAAGCGCCGACAAACATCGATATATAAATTAACATTATCCCGGGGCGTATCGATAAAATTGTCGAAAGCTTAACAGAATTGTATGAATTATGTATTCGATTGTAAAGTATTGTTCGATTCAATCGTTTTGTAGTCCGGCTCTATGAGGTGTGTTTATTAACTTTATGTGGGAAGTTATTATATTGAAATGGATGTTTCTATAATATTTTTTGATAACATAACATATCGCCTGTATTGTAAGGGAATATGGGTGTACTATGATAGTACACTCATAGTTTGCCTGTTATTTTTAAGTCCTATGTAAAAGGGGGCCAGTATATTGCCATCAATCACATCACATAAGCACAACTCCGGATTCCGGGCTGCTACTGAGAAATTTCTGTCGTAAAAGCTCATTAACACTTTTCGGAGGAAATCCCAATCGAATCGAAATCCAAAGAAACCGAACCCAGCACCTCATACTCAGCAGTAGCGACCACTGGACCAACGAGGCAGTCTTGAAGAGTTTTTATGAAAATAACTTACCTTACTTATACAACTTGGTGCTACAATGGCGACATTAATTAAAATATATTTATAAAACTAAAACGCGAAACCGAACACGTGTGTTAGATTAATGTCGCCATTAAAGCGCCACGCTGTATAAGTTATTTTCCTTGTGTGTTCTGAAAGCTGGGGTAATAGTTTTTGATTCTCCAAATTTGTTTTAACTTTCTTCCTTCTTTGGAGAATGGAAATATGCGGGTTTTGTGCTTGTTCTGTGGGCAGGCAGTTCCGCTACCAACCTTAGTGATCAGCTTATGTTGAAACTACTGCATGAGCCATTAGTTATCCTCGTATGACACAAAAAAAAGGATGGACCCTTCAATACCAACATGACTCAAGTGAAAACTATTCAGTAAGTCCTCTGTCTATTTCAGCATAATGTTGTCCACTATCCAACTTAAAGACTTATGCCCACAAAGCGTTGTAATAAATACGTCCCCAGTACCCATAACTCAAATTGTGCTCACCACTATGTTTGAATGGTGGTATAAATGGGCATTATACATAAAAGCAATTTTTATTGCCAAATTTGACAGTAGCCCATTTGGGCCAAGTTACAAGCGCAAGCGAGATGGTAAGGTAACAGCTATTTATTACATTTTTCGCCGTAGGCCAAAATTTTCTTCAAGGTGCTTACTTTATACTTTTGAAATTTACTTCTAAACTTTTCCTTAGGCCTCACTAGGGTTAAATATGAATTCAAACATGAACCAAACTCCACACTTTCGGGTATCAAACATACATGCTTATTTAGTTAGGGACACTGCAATAGGCAGACGCACTGAATCCACATTTTCAGTTTTTAAAGCATACAGGAGCGATCTCAAGTTACTTTGAGTTTTCTAGCTAAGCACTGTTGGATTTTTTCAAATTGAACCGAACTTCTTCCACCTAAACACACAAGGGTTTATTCAGAAACGTTGCTTAAAATTAAGTAACGATTAAACATCCAAAATATATGGTTAAAAAGTCGCTAATCAGTACTTAACGTTTATAAATTTAAAGAGGTACAACTATTTATTGTACCTGTGTTAACAAATGAATAAATGACTTATGAATACGGGATCAATTTTACGTACGACTGGTAATTTTTTACCCTCTTGCAAACCCTGACTTAGCGCCACCGCTATAATCTTCTCACTTACACCCCACCTAATATAAGAGGCGTAAAATGCGCCAGCACGTAAAAATATCAGGGGATCCCTCGTTATGGTGGCACTTTGTCATCATACGCTTTATGGGGCCATGGTCATCGCTATCTGGACTACCATGCAAAATATACGACTAGTTTTAATATTACTACAATATTTATGGGGTTTGCAAATCGTGCGTTAACTTTTAACGGTTCCTCGCGAAGGGAGATTATAATTGAGTTTAATTTTATAGGACTGGTTTATAATTTACTGTCGTATAGTGTTATTAAATTATTGAATATAGTACATGTTGTTAGTGATAAGACTTTCCTGATGTTTCTAATTTCCTATCTGTCAGAAATATTACCGGTTTTTAAATCATCGTAAATTATAAATGCGAAAGTAAGTTAGTTTGTTACACTATCACGCTAAAACGGTTGAACGGATTTGGATGAATTTTAGCACATGGATAGAACATGACCTGGAAATGGAATAAGACATTGGCTACTTTTCATTCTGGATCACAGACGAATACGCGGGCAACAGTTAGTGTTTTATAATGTTTTATAACGATGAAGAAACCGGCATGTCCTAGAACCAAAAATTTGAAGACATGTGACATCTACCAACCCGCACTGGCCCCGCATGTTAGATTATAGCTCACTCCCTTTCGATGAGAGGAGGCCTGTGTCCCAGCAGTGGGAATAATATAGGCTGATTATGAATGTGTAGGGCTGTTGATATTACAGTTCAAATATAAATATCTAGTTCAATAGAAACTGCCTTGTAGAAAATTTGTAAATCGAAATATATTATAATTATTTATTTAAAACGATAGCCTCTGCACACAAATGTACAGAGGCGGTCTTAATATCATAGGAGACAAACCGTGGTAGGTAATTATTCTATTTCTGTCGTTGCTTTTGGGACTGTTAAAAATCTACCACATCATGAAAAGCTTATCATTGGCTCAGAATAGGACATCTGCGTCCACTTAAATATTCTTCAACCCATCATTCACAACCCTTCCCCTCTGCCACTACTACCAAAAACACTTCAAACAGCGCCATTTGTAACTCGATTCGTTACACGAACTAGTGTGACCATACATCACAGTACGACCGGACATGTCCCGACATGGTTGCACAATCATTTTTCATTACGCACGATTCATTAACATGTAGGGGACGGCCAATTATGTCCGCACCATCCATCACGACACCCTAGCATTTGATATTTTTATGTCGCAGTAAAATTTTATTGATGGACGTTTGAATAAATGTCTGGTCGTTACACGTGGGTTTGGGAGGGAACCGGATATGCTATTTGTTTTAACTTGATACTGCTTATGTGCTAACGATTATGTGAATCTATTATCTTTGGGTCATACTCGTATATTTTCAGTTTCGACACCATCATCATCTGACTAGCCTTTTCCCAACTATGTCGGGTCGATTTCCAGTCGTTCAGTTTAACTAGATGAAGCTGAGTTCCAATATTTTACATGGAGCGACTGCACTGAGCTCCATAACCTAATTACTGGGTAATACGAAACCTCTGGGTAAGACTGGTTGTAAAAATTTCGGGTGGGACGACACATAAGGACTGTCAAAGATCCACGAATTACAGCCGGGACCAGCGGCTTAACGTGCTTTCCGAGGCACGGAGGGGTATGTAAAGATGGTCACCCATCCACGAACTAACCGTGGCAAGCGTAGCTTAACCTGATCGATGGGCCCGTGCGGCTGTTATTATAGAGCCATAAGCCCCTCATGTTCAGTTTCGATACCATGGTCAAAAAAATGGACCTGCCATGGAAAAATAACAATAAAGAAATTATCTTAAGTGGACATCAGATATGGGTTGCAGGGAGAGTTTACGAAACTTATGAACGTTACTAACAATGTATGTTAATAGCGGGCATAGCTGAATTAGGTGCACACACAATATAGATTACAATCGACACTATAAGAAGAAGTGGAACATTTCGAAAGAAAAACAATAATAAAATCAAACACATCCAATATTCATGAGCGTCATTAATGGTTGGTGTACTGACACTTGGTATAATGACGTCAACTAACTTGAGAGCAACTGCGCAAGGTCCCAGGTTCAGTTCTAAGGTCAAACGATTTATGTTTTCTGAGGTCGACGCGTAATTACGTCAATTACTTTCTTGTTTTGCTGACAGTTCGGATCGTTCGAATAGAGATTGAGTGATTTATTATTGTTTATTGCACCGACAATGTCATTTACTGTCGAGCTGTTATCAGTCTCGTAATCAATGTTTTGTATTATGATTGTTGCAGGGTGAATTATTTCAATTGCGATTGTCATTTGTGTTGCTTCGTTGTGACTGTTTTGTTTGGTTTGACGTTCGACATGCGATTGTTTTTGTTTGTTAGCTACTCTTTACTTCGTTCTTGTATAACTGTGGATTTAATAGAACATAATTATGTCTTGCATGGTTCCACCAATAGGTAATTTTGTAATAATAAATGGAATGGACAAAGAACACAACTTTAATATATAAATAAAAAAGATGATTTAAAAACAATATTAATTTACCTTCATTTTTGTTTACCAAAATAACATAAGGGTTTTAAACTTAAACTTCATTAAAAAAAATCACTACTTAAGCTAGAACTTTTCCAAAAAACTAGCCGCTACAAATCACAGCAACATCTAAAATGTTTTCCATTGCGTTACAAACGCATGTTATTTTATTCTTTCATCCGTTATTATCATTATTTATATCGCTCTCGGATTGTGCGACTAATAAATCGTTGCGATTTATTTGCGTTTGCACATGTCCCTACCGTTACGGCCCCGTTGCGATTTGTATGAATTAAATTTGAGTTGTGCCTTAGATTTGCGTTATAGCCGATAGCTACCTACATAGTTAAGTGTTGAAATATTTATTTTTGAATATGTATTTTCTTTGCTACATTCTTTTCTTCTTGTATTCCTATGAACATTAATAGGTAGAGCGTTATCGATCATTGTGTATTTTTAATTACTAAAACAGCTATCGACTATTTTGTTTTGTACTCGTGATTAATAGAACGGTTTTCTTTTTGTTCATTTTTGTTTTTTTTTATTAACGTATACTGACTCACTGCTGGGCAAAGGCCTCCCCCAAATCCTTCGAATAACTCTTTTCCCGCGCCACATCGAACCAGACCTCGCGTCCAGATCATCTCGCCATCCCTTTCTGGGCCGGCCTCAGCGGCGCCATCCGTTTTCAGGCCCCCATTGTGTGGAGGCTTTTGCCCAGCGGTCATCGTGCATACGGCTGATGTGAGCCGCCCAATCCCATTTGAGCCTGGTAGCCTTCTTTCCAACATCCATTATGCCCGTTTTGAAACGCAGCGTGGTGTTACGAATTCTGTCCTGTTTTTTTTTTTCCAGAATGCTGCGTTCTATCGCTCTTTGGTAAACTCCAAGGCGGAACTTTTGTGACTCGGTGAGCGACCAGGTCTGAGCACCGTAGGTTAGGACGGGCAGGATACACATGTCGATGAGTTTGCGCTTCAGGGAGATCGGCTGATCACCCTTCATTAGCATCTTCATGAACCAGTAGCTTTTCCAGGCGTTCTCAATTCGGCGATCGATTTCCCTCACCTGCCTGTTTTCGAAAGAAACTAACTGACCCAAGCAGATATACTGATCGACATAAATTATTTCCTGCCTATCTACCTCGACCCTACGCTTAGTGCTGTTGGTCATTACTTGGGTTTTAGACCGATTCATCGCAAGTCCCACCCTGAAGCTAGCCGTGCTCAGGTCTTGGAGCATGGTCTGGAGTTCTAGAGCTGTGGGGGCAAAAAAGACGATATTAGAGTTAATTGTCTTTTTGTATGCACGTGTTTCTATGTCAAATAAACAGATTTTTTTTTTCGGAAAAATTTACAGCATCGTACACACGGCGACATATCAAGCTATACATTTCCAGTTTTAACTGGCCTCGCATTGGCTTTTCGTACAATGTGAAGTCTCACATTATACGTTATGTCTCGCATTTTTTAAAGAGATATTGTATCGACTAATATAGACAATGAATAATTATTGAGTAAAATTAGCAAGTTAATACAACACAAGCTTACGAAGAAGATGCAACCAACGCTGCAATCACATATTCTTTGAAATCTCCACAAAAATCCGCACAAACCAATCCACAAGCCAGCCCCCATCGACGCAAAACTTTTAAGTTCATGCATTACACCAGTGTCCCAATGAAAAATCACTCTCGTCCCCTCACAGTTGCCAGTAGATGGATAGCGGCCATTACAGTGGCACGCCACACATATCACCCTGTCTCGACGCCCGTACTCCGCATCATTTCAATTTATTTACGTATCGGCGGAACTTTGAGGGTATCGTTATAAATGTAAGTGGGAATATTTATATTAATTCTGCTTATGGCAATGGTGATAAGGATGTCGCGTTTAGTTTGTGGGGTAATGAGGTGGACGTTGATGTCGTTTGGTGAGGAGGTGCTACTGGACTAATAGATGGTCATGAGGCCATATAGATGGTATGGTGTATATACAAACGGTGTCTTTAGTTTTTTGTAATTGGTTTTAAACCGTCTTAATTACAGAAATAAACAAAAGATGCTAATTAACAGTATCACCCAACATGAATTTAGTTTATCAAAAAATACCCCCTTTTAATAATCCTGTAGATATTTAAAATAAAAAGATTATAATTCGAATAAACTGATTTCAAAGTGGGTCCCATTATCATCCAAGACATTAGCTCTGAATATCCCAGTACATACACAATAGTAAAAGGCTTCGTATGTAGCTGAAACTACCCTCATAAAGATACTAAAAGAATAGCCAAGTTTTATTCACGAAAGAACTCTCTTCTATATTTATATGCCCCAATACAATAAAAGCTATTACCGTAATACTAAATTTTCACTACATTTTAAAACGTACGAACTCTTTTCACCGACCATCGCAATAACAGTATTTTTCGTTTCTCTAGTGATGTGCGGATATGTTGTTTTATCGATATCCTACGAGCATTTTATCAACACTTTTTTCTTTATTAGCTAATCCATATGGTCATCCCTATGCCTGTTTTGTTTTCATTAAGATGGATGCGCTAGGTAGCCCGCGAAATTCAAATTTTCTTGCATTTTTGCAATTTTTAGGTCAGTGTTAGCGTACCTAGTATGTATTTACAGAATTATAATCATTAAAATCATCAATATAACCCTCTAAGTTCATATTATTATCATATTGAATAACTATTTCGAAATGTCAATCATAAACATACATCCTGACCCTGACCTGCAAATTTCAAAAAACGTAAGGAAATTTGAACAACCCAGCGCAGGTGCGCTGGGTTGTTCTGACTTAAAGGAGGTCCCTTCAGTCATTTTGTTTTTTATTTAGTCGTTAATGCATGCTTTTTCAGGCAGATATCTAATTTCTATTTTATTCACGAAATATTGCTCATTTTTGTAAAAACTTTATTAGTTTTGATGTTCGGAAAGCCTTTTATACATTAACCTCATAAAACATTGTCCCAAAAATTAAACTTTGACGACTAACATTAAAAAATGATGTATTTTAACGGGACCGTTACAAGTATGATTAATGAACGCACTCATAATATTATGATTAATGTACTTATATACAACAATTACGACACGATTAATGTTCACGTTTAATGTATCGTGAATCTGAAAAAAATATTTTGACGCAATGGTGATTATAATAAAATTGTGGATGAAGATCATTTGTCATATTTTTTTAGCGCAATTATGAGATACAACATGTTTACTGAAGGACAGCGTAAGTACATAGTGTACAATTTATTAAACTAATGTGCTGAACATACAAATGATGCCGTGATGTAAATTAATAATCAAAATGTGATGTAACATTGGTGTTCAGAAAATTTTTATTACAAAGCCAGTCTTTGTGATAGTCAAATGGAGAAATTTTATAAAGAAATGATATTTCAAATATTATAAAGTAGTTTAGTAATTAGTTTGTCTCAAAATTCTATACACAATACGCAGGAAAGATAGAGAAGAGAACACAAAAATCATTATTTTCACTTCTCTCTTCCTACTCTATGGTCTCTATGACTATGTATCCCATCACCACTAGCAACAATGCGTGGCTCATGGGTACCTAACAAAAGCAACATTCATTATCGATAATCGAAGAACAGTAACTACAACACTACGCAGTATTTGAATTTGTCGAAGTTTTACGAGCGGCCGCGAACATAATGCGGATGCGAGCGAGACGTATTGAACAACAAAGATCATGCCTTCGAGGATAGAACCTTGGCAACACCACATGGGTATGTGCAGAAGATCCGAACAGTGCAATAGTAAGCTAGTTATTGTAAGTGTAACACCAAGAAAAAATAAAATGTCCATGCATATAATCAGCCCATAATGTTCCCACTACTGGTATACAGGCCTTCTATCTGTGACAGGGAGTGGGCAATAATCACGCAGGCCCAGTGCGGGTTGGCAGATGTCACATGGCTTCAAATTTTTGGTTGTAGGACACTCCGGTTTCCTCACGATGTTCCCGTCACCATTTTGAGAGTAGTGATGATGAAATAATTTACAAAAAGTCTTACACAAAGTGAAATGTCAATGCAGAGACCATGTCAAGAGTTAAAAGTCTCATATTGTGTCTTTATCTTTAATGATGCACGCCATCACTCCTTAAAATCAAGCTTAAATTGGATATCATTATCCAATTCGATCTCGGTCGAATACCCCGGCAAATACTCTCACAAGGCGCTTACTAACACGGCTACAACTTAATATGATACGAAGGCTACACGTTAAGAAATTTTTCATGAGGTTGTGAATTTGTACTTTAATAAATAAATAATATAAACACATTGATGTATGGCAAAAGAACAATTGGATTGTCAAACTCAAAGTCAAGATTGATCGTTCGTTGTTACCAATAGTGAGTTAGATGATAGAAGTAGTGATAGTTACTAGGAAATTCGTATGAAAGAGAAGAGTCATTGGACCTTTGAAGTTACTTCTACTATAAATACGGGGTGGCAGGGACATTTACGCGCCAATTGTAACCATGAATTCAGCTCATGATTCTAAACCGTAGAGCAGAAATTTTACGTCGGTAATAAAAAAAATATAAATTGAAAAAAAACAGGGCTGTCTTATAGAAAAGTGCAACCTACGTGGTTAAAATTTATGGAACAACATTTTTTTTTTTAAATAACCCACCTAAAACTGCAATGCCGGTCCAGAATCATTATACTGAAACCATGGTACAGATACCAGTAAATCAAGCTACTACAATCTGTCAAATTTCTTTAATAAACTTTCAACTTTATCGCTAAAGCATTAGGTTCAAGGTTGATTAGGAAAATTTGACAGTTTCGGGTAGCTGCTGGCGTCTGTGCCTCACAGGTGGGGCGTCGATGTCTCTGCCACCCTGTATAGGCTTTATGAAGCTTCTGTTTGTTGTAAAGAGTGAAACTTCTGTCTTCTTTTACTAGATCTTGGAACAGTTCGAACATAGGGGTGGTGGATTATGGGATTCTTAGTTTAAAGTTTATTACTGTTTTTATGTTTATTTGTTTAAGCTTTCGTATAGGCATTTCGCTCGTTCCCTTTATTGCGTATTATACTTTTGTAGACATCTTTATGTCTATTTTACCGTTGGGGAAAATAGGTGCATCTTCCCAAACAAAATAAGAGGAAACAGCGCTTGGGAACATGAAGATGGAAATGTAAAATGCAATATTAGTGAAGGACTATCTCCTACAGTCAAATGGATAATTTTGTAAGTGGTTCGCAATAGAGCACAAAACAATGGCATATATATGGTTTTAGCACAACGTATGAGATAATAAAAATAATGATTTTTACGTGCAGATAATAATCACGAATTGGAATATTATTACTGAAAATCGACTGTCGCAACAAACACTATCGAAACTGCAAAAAATCGATTTTTGCTTTTTTACATAATTAAAAAGAGAGTTTAAAACTATATCGGATACATCAAAAATAATAATTAAAAAGTCATTATTAAAGAAGTTTTTAATTGAACAAAATCGATACAGGACATGTTGCGCGACGAACATCTTTGGAAGTGGTACTTACAATGATGTTCCGTGCGAGCGTGTTGCGCGAGCGTCCCGAATCTACCAGAATCGTCAGTGTTCGCCGCGATGTGACGGAGTGAGGTCGCGTTAGTTTTGTTTAGTTAGGTTTTGTTTTTTTATATTCTTAAGATTGTCAAAATGGCTAGTCGGGGTAGACAAATAGTTAATTTGATTAACAAACATGAAAAACTCATTGAAATTGGAAAAATTAAACAACCTACGATAACATTAAGTTGTGTAAATTTTCTAAATAATGGTAGTTCAAATAATAAAACTGTCTCTTGCTTATTTAAATGTGCTTGTTATAACAATACTGTTTTGTTTTACTTGAAATATAGTGCTTTTACTGCATTATTAGAACACGTGGTCGTAATTCGAAGGTAACAAGTAACATAATTGAAAGTGGTAGTTTCGATATTGTTCGATCATTGTCATGATAAATACATCTGCATATTTTATCGAAAGTGGTAGTTTCGATAATATTCATATAATTTTGATAATATTTACAGTTTTGTAACTATCGAAACTGTCACTTTCGATGTTTTTTTGGTTAGTTAATATATTGAATCTACCACATTCGATATTGTTTTACGTTTATAGATGAATTTGGTTGGTAGATTCGATTAGTAAAGTGTTTTTTAAATTTACATTTTACAAATGTTATTGCTTTTTATAATGTTTTTTATTCGTTTTTACTTTACAATCACCTGTGCCTCCTAACGAAATTAATGATGAGGAATGGAGGGTTCTAAATAATTTGTTCGATGGTGACAAAGATACTGACTCGCTTATCAAAGTAAGTGAATCCACCATAATAATTGAAATGTCAGAGGAGGAAAAAGAGAATGACTGTCTACCAAATGACCGGAGCACAGTTATACTAGGTAGGCCTGTCCCATCGCCTTCCTCTCAGAATGATTTTTGCACTGAAACAGGACAGTCTGAAGAACTTGGCAACATTTTGAGTGTGAATTCGTTGATAACTGAATCTGAAAATGAAAGTCCTCTTTCTCCGAATGTGTCTTCGATACGTAAGCGTAAATGTACTTACAAAACTGATCCTGGTAGAAAACGAAAGCGACATATTGAGGAATGGACAAATGATCGAAGAAAGTTAGTAATTCCGGTAAACGTTATGTTTCTAAAAGTGGAAAGAATATTGCAGCTAACAGCTTAAAATAAGCGCGTTCCTGTGAGCTCAAATGTTCAGACAATTTACAGATGATATCGGAACAACAATTTTAAACAGTAACTACTGGTAACTAGCAGAGTACACAAAACAATGGGAGTACATAGAGAAATAAAAGAGTAGAAAAACAGGAAAACCACAGAAGGACCGTCTAGGCGTAATTACACACCCTGTCCGTTAGGTAAACTGATTTTTGACAAATGGAACTACATAGTTAGTGCAGCAACATACCTATATACTATTGGTTGATACAGGTACGGTATTATAATGTCTGGAAGAAGCCATAAAATAAGATAAGGCAGTTTATATATTTATTCAATTACGCATTTTAAAATTAACTTTTACGTAATGTCGGAATATGTACATTCTAAGACAGCTGTCAAAAAACGGTTAACCTAATGGACAGGGTATATTAAATACTACCTAACTTTGCTATGATAATTCCAAATACTCAATCACCAAGTTTGTTTAAAAATGTTTATTTTTTTCCATAACAGACCTTTGTGTGAAGCAGGGCTTATACCAAAACAGTATCATAATGTTTGTAAGAACCTTGGCACAGGAAATGAGAGTTTGCCAGAAAGTGATGGTGATGATTAGATAAGTCCTTAGTTATCTAATCATCATCAAAAAAAAAACAGACTTCAATCTGTGTGGTTCTTTCCTCAAAAGACCATTTCAGACATTGATCTACATGAAATGATCTGACAAAGATTATGTCTGGACTTTAAAACAGTCTGTGACCTGTGAGTTTGCTTCGGCCTTTCTTCTTGGGGTAGTCAGATGGAAAACGCCGAACTCGTCTAGTTTTTTTAAATATGATTGACTTATCACTTTATCTGTAGGTAGCTAAGCTAAGACTGATTTTTTTTCTGTTATTTTAGGTGCTCAGTTCGAAATTTCCCTTAGATTTTGTTGTTATTATAGTCCAGAATGACTTTGTATTTTATCTAACTAGTATGTTTTCACTAAAACTGTTATAAGTTAAGCATTTATATTATTTTTACTGATCTCATTGATTTTAATAGATCCAAAGGGCTGTAATTAGTTTTTAATGGTCATTATAGGTACGTTTGGTCTTATTCCAATTAAGTGAAATGAACTTCTTCATTGCACTTAATTGGAAAAAGACCAAACGTGTCTCAAATAATGCAATTTTAAGTTTTTTGTTACATAATAATTTGTTTTGAATATTTTTTTTTAATTTATGAAAAATGCATTTTTATTTATTAAATCGGATGAACACAGACCTAAGTGAGTGCCAAGCAAGATATCGAAAGTGCACATTTTTTTTCTAGTATAAGTAAAAACTTTCTTAGAACAGTAGCGAAAGTACCATATTCGATAATCATATGTGTAAGAACACTATCGAATTTGGCACTTTCGATGAAATTCTGACTATTATACGCGTAAAACATTATTGAAAGTGAAATATTCAGAAAAGTATATGAAATATGAAATTTGTTGTCAAGGAAAAAAAAACTGTATCAAATTTACTATTTATATCATACATCATTTTACTGAAGTTCATAATACTAAATCTTTAGCATCGAATTACAACTTTGAATTGCTCTCCTTTAAAGTACGTGATTTGAAGTTTCGATAGTGTTTGTTGCGGCAGTCGAAATATTGGTCTCACGTTATTCATAAAAATAATCTGAACGCCAATTCCCGTAAATAAAACTTTCAAAATCCAGTCTCAATCTCATCTCAGCGACAATCAATGTCAAAAACTTTTCAAAAGTGTAGGGAAAAAAAAAAGTTAGATGTATTTTTTATAGATCTGAGAGAGATCAGACTGTGAACGTTCTTAAAATTACGAGAAACGTGCCACTTCTGACTACTTTTCTCCGATTGCTTTTCGTTGACCACAACATGACCGAGCAAGGCGCGCTGGGAAAGTTAAAATTGGAAAAAAAAGTATCCACTTAAAAAAAAAAAAAACAAATCAAATAATTTCAAAACTCTAACCGTCAATCAAACAAAGGAGGGAGAAAGCAATAAAAAGGAGAAATAAATAACATAAAAAATATCGCTACGCAGCATTACACGCGAATTGAGAGAGTACATTAGTTATTATAACACGACAAAATATGTGTAATAAAAAGTAATTTATCGCGCAAATAAAATATAACAGTGGTTAGGGCGGCAGATGGGGCGAGGCGGGCAGGGGTGCCAGTGATAGCGGGGAGTGGGTTAGCTAACTTCGATTTCATGGCCACACATCAGAAGGTTAAATTCTTGTACCTGTCTATTTAAAAATATTTCGAAATCTGTATAGTTTGGATCTTATCTAAAATAGAGAGCTGGGTCATTCTATGACTAAAGAGTTAGTATTGCCATTCAACGTGGCAATGATCCCAGTCTTTTGGGTACGTTTCCGGATAACAGCGATGAGGAAGAGTCTTCGACGGCTAAGCTTTTTTTTTTGTACTTATTTGTATACTTAGTTAGTCATTTTAGTAGGTAGTAGTTAGTTACATTTACAATATCTAACACAACTAACTAGTTAATTAAATATTGTAAAAGTTATGTAAGTAAATGGATAAATGAATTATGATCTAAATATGTGCAAATTGAATAAATAAATAAAAATCTGTAGTTTTTATTTGCCTTTTTTTATCAAATTTTGTAACAAGAAGCTCCTTCAATTCATTACTGTAAATGAAATGTTGACAGACTGATGTCTTCCGTCATTTATTTTTAGGTTTATTATAATGGCATCTTGTGTACAAACTCTGCCAGACATGACTGATAAAAATCCAGAAATAAAGCACTTTTGTCGTTCGTAATGACCGACAATAACATTTTTCAAGCTGACAATGATACATTCTGACGACTGCACATATTGTTCACCATTTGCCAAATAATCATTCAAGACTCAACTCTTCATAAATAACGATCATTATTTACAATTTATTATGCGAAATAAAAGTGTACTGCAATAAAAATAATTATTGTTTTAAATAATCGCTGCTTCAAATTACAAGGACATAATGAGCTTTTGGTGCATAGAGTTGAGATTGCAGATGCTTATTTTCTTATTCGTAGAAGAAGGAAGTGGCGAAGTTAAATAAAAGACAAAAGTAAAATAGAGTTCAGGCTACATTTTTAAACCCAGGGGTTAATTAGCCTGTCAGTTTAAAAATGTAGCGTTAAAAGACAGCGTGTTTACGACATACCGTCTTTTATTTACAGCCTTTAACATTCACCGCTTTTTTCTCGTTCTGTTTGTCAGTAAAAAAAACCAGACCTTTTGTTTAAGTCGCTTTAAGTCAGCACCAAATCAGCGCCAAAGTCAAACCGACACGATCATCCATAGGGTGAAAACTCTAGTTACCGTACGCTCTTCGCCGTAACTCGACCCCACCTCACGGATATATTGACAGAGTCCTCCGCCACGGCTGCTGGGGAAAAATGGCAGTCATTTGTTGGCGTCACCGTTTTGTACTGTTGCCTTCGAGAGGCGAGATAATGGCTGATTTATATGTGCGATTACACGTGACGAGCGCAGTCGGGCGCTTATTGCTCGTGATATTGGACGCTGAATATCCTCACGCTGTGTGGGGGTGGGGTATTATGACGTGGTATTTCGGAAGTTGTGTGGTGAGTGGGTTAAATGAGGATGGGTTTATGGGTAATAGTGATAAATTGGTTTTGTTGTAATGGTGATCTTGGTGTACTTTAGAATAATTATTATGAAGAATGGTCTACAATTTGTAACTAGGTAATAAAGTTAAAATTATTTTGCAAAACCATTTTAACTTTAAGAGACGCAGAGTCGTTAATAAAATACCAAATGTGGCTTTCTAGATTCTCTTATGAGAAAAGAAATAAACAATGCGAGAAAGCAATATGTGAAATCTTACTTTTTACTTTTACATATTTCATCTCCTCAAAATATCTTAACGCAACAGAAATTATGACCACCATTAAATAAATAATTTAGAGCTCTCAGAAGACATTAACATGAGAAATGTGTGCCGCGACACAAAAGGTAAAAACATCACTCACGCCACCTCGACGGCACTTTGTGCAACAAAGCCGATCTTTCTGCTCTTTACAAAATAGCTTATGACATATCGCATAACAGGCGTTTATACCTTACACTCTGTCACAGCTTAAAAAGATACCCTACATCCTAAATTCAAAATTCACAGTATAACAAAAGTTTTCACATAAATACTTTAGGCTGTGACAAAGTGAGCGTCCCAGTTGTCGGTACACGTATAGGGGAATTCACAGCTGTTATAATAATGAGTATTAATAGGTTCGCCACATAAATAACGCGGTACAAAGAGCTTAGGGCCGCGGGACACAAAGCCGATACTTCAAAACCATTAGCAAGAACGTGAGTGCTTTGAATAGGGTGAAATGTGGGTATGTAGGAAAGCGTGGAGAAATCAGCGGGTTGGGGTACATGTCTGTTTATATTAGATAGTTTATGCTCTGTCATATCGCAAATCAAAAAAAAAATAAGTGTACTTTTATCTGGGAATCCCTTGGCTTAGAGATTGTTTTGTTTATCTTTTTTAAAGTTTTCCCCTCACTTAGAATGTCTCCTGTATCGTGGGATTATCAAGAATGATTACATGGATCATAATATAAAACGAATTTGATGTACTGAAGGCTTAAAATATGAGGGGAGAGCTTAGCTTAGCTAAGAAGAGGATGGTAAAAGTCTGCTGCTTGATGACGAAAAAATGTGTATCTGTAATAGACGAGGAAAAATATGTAGATACATACAAACAGTTAGGCTACGAGTGTGTCGGCAGACTTTAGTAATTTAATGTGGCAAAAGCATAATCAGCTTATACTGTTCCCACTGTTAAGCCACAGGCCTCCTCTTGGTGAGAGCGACTGGGCCATAATCCACCACGCGGGCCCAGTGCGGGTTGGTAGACGTCACATGTCTTCAAATGTTTGGTTCTAGGACATGGCGGTTTCCTCACGATGGTTTCCTTCACCGTTTTGAGGGCAGTGGTGATGAAATAATTTACACAAAATAAAGCGCCTGTCTGGGTTCGAACCTACGACCTCGACTCGTAAGTCGCGGCCGTTACCACTGCTCCCGTCATCATCATCATCTGCCTAGCCTTTTCCCAACTATGTTGGGGTCGGCTTCCAGTCTAACCGGATGCAGCTGAATACCAGTATTTTACATGAAGCGACTGCCTATCTGACCTCCACAACCCAGTTACTGGGTAATACGATACCCCTTGGTAAGACTGGTTGTCAGACTTTCGGGCTACTGACGACCCGTAACGACTGTCAAAGATCCACGAATGACAGCCGGGACCAACGGCTTAACGTGCTTTCCGAGGCACGGAGGAGTCTTGGTATGTGAAAATGGTCACCCATCCACGGACCAACCGCGGCAAGCGTAGCTTAACCTGATCGATCGACCCGTGCGGCTGTTATTACTTAGCCACAAGCCCCGTTACCACTGCTCCCATTTAATGTATTTCGTATAAAAACCTGAAGTGGTACGTTTTCCAATAATAGAGATAGGACTTACAACCTCATGCAGATTAATATTAAAATATGAAAATAGCACTCACACTTTATAATCCACTTCAACAATTTAATAGAACTCATGAACATACCTTCAAACTACTTTAGCATTCAATTGGCCCTGTTAAGGTAAAATACCGTGAACATAGCCACATACATGAATAATAAAACGGCTAATGTCTTACTAACACCTTGTAATATTCCTATTTATGCATTATTCTGAGAAAAATTGGTTTACTTCACGCATCAGGTCTTTATAAAATAGTATGTAGGTAATTGTATAAGTGGATGATTCTGAGAGTCGATGATTACAACTTATGACTACGGTTTTTAAATTGCTTCACTTAATCAGAACATAATAAAATAAAAGACGTTTTTTAATCTTTTATTTTATTGTACCTATTACTAGCAGCGCCCCGTGGTTTCACCCGCATAAGTTTCGATGCCTTAGGAATATCGGGATAAAAAGTATCTTGTGTGTTAATCCTGGGTATCTGTGTGCCAAATTTCATCCAAATTCGTTCAGTATACATATTTTGCGTGAAAGAGTAACAAACATCCATCCATCCATCCATCCTCACAAACTTTCGCGTTATAATATTAGTAGAATTACTAGGTCGTGATAAAAAGTATGCGTATGTCCTTCCCCAGAGTTCAAAGTATACTCATACCAAATTTCATCAAAATCGGTCCAGCCATTTTGGAGATTACCCAGAACAAACAGACAGACAAAAAAAATAGATTTTTGTTATAAGTACCGTATATACTTTCATTTAGTAAAAAGCTGTTATTTTGACATTACTAACAGACGCTTCAGTTTTATTTATTTGTAAAGGTGTATAGATATATAGATATCGTAATTGAATATTGGGAAATTTAAAAGGGAAAGGAAAGACGGGCAAGAACATGTAACAACATAATGTTAAGTTACACTCTGAAGCAATGTGGTTAGACAACAATTTAAGTAGACAAATACCCAATTTTTATAAACTTGGCAAATCTGAGTCGGTATATTTCTGTCTAAAGCTAGATATGGATAAAAAAAAGTTTGTTGAAAACATTGAAAAACTAAATTAAAATGCCATAATTGTAAAAACTATAAAACAAGGGAATTAATTTAGCGCAAAAATGCTACAAATAAAGTAAATTAAAGTCCTTCATTCACATTCAATAGACATCTTTATAAAACAATTGGGTATCGAGTATAAAGCAATTAAGTTCAAGTTAATTGTCCATAAAGGTACCACCATAGAGTAATGAGGTTCAGTAACTCCACTTCAAACAAAGTGCGACAACCACCCTAAAAGAAAGCGTTGCCAACTGAACAGCCTGTCTGACTTGCGAAGATCTAACACCGCCTGCGGCTTTTTTGGGACAGACCGTGGTTTAATACATTATTTACTTACGCCAATACGGAACATTAAGCAGACTGTCCAGCATGAGCAGTACTCTCACACTAGAGTGCACACAGCTTGTCAGTGCCTTGAGGACCTAGACGAAGTGACTTTGGATCAGCGATAATGATGATGGAAAACTCAAAAATGCATTGACGTAAGCTATCAAAAAGATAAATATATAACCTGTATACGTCCATAGGCGTATACATGCACTCATCAGGTACTTCAATAGCCTTGTGCTTGCTAAAATCTTGCTGAATTAAAAATATATCTTGCATAATCACATAATATTACGCCATTAATCCTTAAAGGGTTAGGGTGCGATGTACCTTTTGCACAAACAAAAGTATAAAGTATAGTTGTATTCGCCAGATAAGTCTAAGTCTCATATAATATGAGGTGAGCAGGATGGCTGGTAGCAGTTGGATGAGAGTTGCCGAAAATCGAGTTGAATGGCGTGCTATAGGAGAGGCCTTTGTCCAGCAGTGGACTACTATAAGCTGATGATGATGAATATAGGGCAAGCCTATTGCCATGAACCGGGCACAGATCCAGACTCCGGGCTACTACTAAGAAATTTCTGATATACAAACCCAATAACACTTTGCTCAACCTGGGAATCGAACCAACAAGGGCCTTATGCTCATTAGTGGAGATTGCGACAACAAGACCAACAATGCAGTTTCTAATTAAAACTAAGCAATTTATTGCGCTTATGTTGAATGATTTAAATAGTACAGAGAGATATTCACACATTGTATAAACTGAAACTTCTGCAGCCATTCATTCCGTGGTACTCGTGAATTCAGTTTAGCAATTCAAATTGGAAGCAATGAGCAGGTGGCACTTAACGATTTACGAGAATTTAAAAACAATGTTGTGTAAAAAATACCTTTTAACTGTTCTACGCAAACTGAGGTCTTGGAGATGTTTATTAGTACTACAGTGAAGTAGGTAGGTGGTAGGTAGTGGGGTACTGTAGTGAAGATAAGACCCCGTTGAATACCTACTTCTTTTTAATCGAATTTTCATTTTCAATTCACACCGTGTTCTTGAAGAAATTTTGTATTCCTGCATAGATCCAATTTTATGTGGTGTCATCTCAGCGGCAATTTCTGTATTTTCATAAATGGTAGCATTCTAATCACACTGTTTCAAGCTGTCAAAAATTACCTCTAATTTACACACATTTTTAAAGAGTTTTTAATATTGATTTTTGCTGATAATATAAGATTGTGACTAGATTTTGAACGTTTATAAATACTCATTGGACGCGTGAGGGAGGAAATCACCCTGGACACGTGAGGAAGGAAATCGCCGTCGTAGACCACGGCGAAGGTGATGTGACGATCTGATAAGGTTTGCAGGGTCAACATGGCCAGAGATCGCAAAAGATAGGGCAGGTTTGGATGAATAAACGGGAGTCCTTTGTCAGGCAGTGGGACACAATATTAGCTAACCAAAAAAAAAAAAAACAAGAACTTGCCCTCAGTTCCTTTGCTTCACTATCCTAATTTATAGGGAGGTATTCCAAATTGAAGAGCTTTTGGTTATACTATAGACTAGAAATCTCGTCTTCAACTATTCAGGTTAGACACCAGTATTAACTCATAAATATAAAACACAAGCAAATATTAGGCAACAGGATCTAACAAAACCCAGCTAACACATAAATTTAATTTCCCATCTGTGATTTATTAATCCCAAACATAAGAGAACGCCTACACCAACTATTTAGTTAATAAATCAATATTAGCTACCGTCCATTTAACCTCAATGACATAACTATTTGTCAGCCCAACTGAGTCAACATTAAACGTATCAAGCTTAATCTGACACACGTGACAATGAACCTTATTCCAATATACAAAAGTCTCAATAAACTGCATTGTATTATTTGTAGAGCAGCCGGAAATTTCAGACTCCGAGATTTGCAAACACTTTAGGGCTTTTACCAATCTTTTGTGCAGTTTAATCAATGGAAATTAAACTTTAATGTTTAAACATAAAAGCTATCGTAACTTTGATAAAAGGTTGGTTTTGAAAAGCAATATGGGCAAGGATTAGTAGAAACAAAAAGCAGAGACAGCAACAATAGAATTTCTAAAGAGTAACATGGGCTCGCGGCACGCGAATACCTGAATTAGGCAACTGATGTGGCAAGAATGTTGAAATTCACAGATAGGGTTCCGTAGCCATGATTACTGTTAACACATGGTGGTAAACCAAATTAGCAGACAAATTGTATGAGATTTGTGTTTTTTTGCACACATAACAAACGAGCATGGTGAATTACTAAATAATCCAATATTGCCTACGAGTGTTGCCTAAGAGTTACTTGAATTTTCTTTTGTATACAAAATGAGATTTCATTTTTATACACTTGCTCACTATTCAACTTAGTCACAGCTTTTCTTTCTACCAAAATATTATGAAAAACAATGTTAAAATGCTGATACATCAAAACAGAATTACAGCTTTTATAGTAAACATGAACAAAACAATATCTGAGAATAGCCCCCAAACTTGGCAAGTATGGCGTGCCATACATTCATTCATGCCAAACATAATATAACAAACAGTGACATGATATCAATATTGACTTATTTGACGCAAAAGATTGATGTAATTAGCTGTAATCAAAACCTTAGATAGATCACTGACTTTAGTACAGACTCCCGCACATCAAGCTACCACAGTCGGTCAAATTTCTTTAATAGATTTTCAACTTTATCGCTAAAGCATTAAGGTTCAAGGTTGATTGGGAAAATTTGACAGTTTCGGGATCGATGGAGTTGATAGACAGAACACACAAGAGCCAATAATCATTAAAGCTTCTAGAGAGAACGTGTACCTGGAATGAATGTAAAAAAAAAATTGTGAAGGTGGCGGAAAAGAACATTAAAGCGATTAAAAACAAGAAAAAAATAATTAAAAATTAACAGAAAGTAGATTTACTTGAGCAAATAAAAATACAAAATACACAAAAATGTTGCTAAAATTCATTTTTAGTTTTCACCAGACCCTTCAGCACTGAACTCCAAAAGTACAATGGCTTTACACTTTAAACATATAAATTGTGTGCAAATCCGTAAATTTATAACACTAGCAACACTGTATCGGTGCCAAATATCGTTATTTATGAGGATTTATGATGCAATATGTTTGTATTGAATCCGTACGAGTATTCCAAAGTTTTTTTGGCTTAGACGACGAAATATTTGATGCAAACTTGTGTCGAAAGGTTAAATTAAAGATGGATGCCAAATTGCTGGTTTAGTTTTATTTATGTGACTGTAGCTGCCAAATGTCCACATAATTTAGAACTGGAAATAATTTTAAGAGGTCAACTTTGTCATACAATCTTAACTTTTATAAAGCATACTAACATTGATAACTGTTGAAAGTCCATTGATAGCAATATTGGTTTCTTTTTAACCCCACATTTTATCGTACTTTTTATTATATCTACATATTTCCCTCTTTTACTCCGTACATCTTCAACATCAGAATTAATTGCTTGTCAGACTTTCTATTACACACTGAACGTTATTTCATTTCCAATGAGAAACAAAGCCATTCATCATCATCTGCCTAGCCTTTCCCAACTATGTTGGGGTCGGCTTCCAGTCTAACCGGATGCAGCTGAATACCAGTATTTTACATGAAGTGACTGCCTATCTGACCTCCACAGCCCACTTACTGGGTAATACGATACTCCTTAGTAAGACTGGTTGCCAGACTTTAAGGGCTTCTGACGACCCGTAACGACTGCCAAAGATCCACAAATGACAGCCGAGACCAACGGCTTAACGTACTTTCCGAGACACGGAGGGGTCTTGGTGTGTAAAGATGGTCACCCATCTACAGGCCAACTGCGGCAAGCGTAGCTTAACATGATCGATCGACTCGTGTTGCTTTTATAACTTAGCCACAAGAAAGAAAGGCATTATGAAATTCATTAATATTAAAAACAAATTTGAGAACAATCTGTTGACACGAAAATCCATGCCCAATGTATGTGGCTATAAAATTAATATATTCTTCTTCGTACGTGATGCCGGTGACTCACTGAACGCTATATCTTTGTCACGGCGACTAATATCACTCACACTGCTAATGTTGATGCTCTTGCCAGATCCCCTTTTGAGTTAATAGTGACATAAGATTAAGCAGTGAGAGGATGAAATACTTGGGAGCGATATTTTGCTACGTCTTATGTGTTGTGGTAAAGATTGGTGTGATAATAAACGTTTAGTAACGTACTTACTGATGTTGTCTTATTAATTCTAAGGATACCTATATGACTATGGTTCCAGGTGGACCATGTTCTAGCTTGTGACTGCCTGACATGACGTGACCTTGATCCATGTATGAGTAAAGCAACATGAGGTGAGCAGTTTATATGAGTCATGATGAACAGCGCCGCCGAGGCCGGCCCAAAAGGAGATGGTGAGATTACCTGGATGCGTACCGGGAGGGCTGGTTCGACGTGGTGCGGGAAAAAAGTCTTGGATGGATTCGGGGGACGCTTTTGCCCAGCTGTGGGACAATACAGGCTAACAAAAAAAAGATAACCTCTAAATAGAAAATATTTTGAAAAATTTATCACAATTTAGTATAATATACAATCTGAATTGGCACTCAACGCAAGAAACCATAAAATGTTGGTTCACGATAAAAATGTACAGAATTTAATTGCCAATGCAGACAAAACTGCACATACTCAACCAACTCGCTCAGTCAGATGAGATGCCAATAATCTGTACAAATCCTTATCAAGACATTGACGTGTAGACTGATGTAGACGAGATGCAAGTCACCACAAACGTTTGAGAGACGACGTTAATCTTTATCTGTCTGATGAAAGACTAATAAGGGCAGCTATTAATGCACGTATTGAAAGTAATTGTGTCGCAGACAGGATTTGGATGTCTATTGTAGAAGATAGATGTCTCTAAAAGGTTATAAGATCTAGTGTACACATGTCATGTAGTTCTAAGTCTGTTATTGTTGTCATTAATATAAATACTCATATACACGTGCGGCTGGTTGCCAACGGTGGCAGCCGTTGACGCGTCAAAGTACAGCTCGTGTATTTGAGCACTAAGTATGTAGACAAAACTAGGCAAATGGCTTACCTAACATTGCACCCTCGTTTTGAGAGACGATTATAATTCTTTTTGGGAACCACAGCTTGTGTAAACAACTGCATTCTCTGAAGGAGTAGGCAATGGTAGCTGTAGGGAGCAGGTTATTATTATTGATTACGTTTATAAACCTGCCATAATTAAAACGCTCACAATAATCACTCTTAAAACTAGTATCAGATTCAAAAACACTTTTTCTCTCAAACTTATTTCGACGATACTTATCAACAAAGACAATACAGAGACTCAGCTACAGTTCTTAGCACAAACAACTTGAGCTCAGAAGGTATCATCTGCTTATCTGCTTGAACGACTCGTTAGACGTACCTGTACCGAGGAAGTGGGTCAGCTTTGTGCGCTAAAGTTAAAAGGGTTACGACTACTGTATTATTCGCAGGGAAGCTAAGGTCTTGCTGCTTTAAAGCAACTTAAGTGTGAATAGATGTAAGGACGACTATTGTAATCTAAACTTTAGTACCCAAATATTAAAGTTTAGATTTCAACAATAGACGATTGATGTCAGAATTAGTGCTGATACAGGTTTACCCAAACTTCAAACAATAATTAAAGACAAAAATTAAATCAATTGAAATGAGGATTATCTTTTAGTGTGTACCAATTTTATACAGGGTGGCAAGGTCATCGTCGCGCCAACTCTAACCATGAATTCAGCACTTGATCCTAGACCCTTAGCGTAGAAATAGTCCATCAGTTAACAAAAAAAAATCTCCTACAAACGTGAACAGGGTGAAACGTGTCCAGAATGATTTACTGAATCCATGATGGTTGCGCGCCGATGTCCCTGCCACCCTGTATCCTTTTCAGTTAGTAAAATTATTAGGTACTAGCTGTGCCCCGCGGTTTCACCCGCATAAGTTTCGATCCCGTGGGAATGTCGGGATAAAAAGTATCCTATATGTTAATCCTGGTTATAAACTATCTGTGTGCTAAATTTCGTCAAAATCTGTTCAGTAGTTTTTGCGTGAAAGAGTAACAAACATCCATACATCCATACAAACTTTCGCATTTATAATATTAGTAGGATTAAAAATATTATTCACCATTCATTAGGCACATCTTTTATGATCAATTTGCTGAGACTGATCTCATCAACTTTGTCGTGATTAATCAGCGGCAATTTCTTCAGCAGAGCCTTCTACAAGTGATCTCTATTGAAACTAGAAAAATACTCGTAATTAGTAATTTCCATAATCTAAGCTAAACCGACTATCTTAACGACACTCAATCACCCCTCATTAAGCAGAATCAAACGCAACACGACACCAACAAGATTTCTTTATTACAAACATTAATAGACTCTTAAATCTTAACGACTTTGCGAATAATCGTAAATAACAGATCATCGGATCCCCTCCGCCTACATTGTCAACTGCCATCAACATACTATAATTTAACGTCATAAAACAACGTTGAACGTTCATAAATCGTACACCCACGAAAATGTCTAGTTAAAATACATTATAAAAGAATAATTGTGCGCGCCTTCAAGGTTAGCTCGATCAATCTTTCACACGTCATTAGGGACGTCGCGTTATGCTCCGGAGTTTGCGTGAAAAGGAACGTATAAAGGTCTTTTTACATTTTGTTCGTGTTAATGGTCAGTTTTGAGCGTGTAAGTTTGAATGGTGACACGTGTTCGCAGACGGTTTGTGCTATTTGATAGAACGTTATTGGGGCTATTGATAGTTTTTTTTTTGTTGTTTTCGTGGAATAGAGATAGTTGATGTTTGTTGTATTTTCTTGATAGTAGCAAGGAATTGGCAACAGGTTACACTATCGTCAACAGAATCCATTAGTCTTACTTTATCTCGGACGATAAATCACAACTTGTATGGCGCGTTGTAATGTACAATTTAATCACTTTTACGACTCAAAGCTTACAGAAATGAGACTTAAATTATTGTTTTAATTCCCTATTCATCATACAAACAAATAAACTGCCATATTTATTAGATTTATTGTTGTTTATGTAATCGAGCACATTTTTCACCATTAAAAGCGTACCTGCCGCCATTTTGTGCTCGGTAAAAACATATTCAGCGTACAAAGCGTCGAGGACAATATTTCATAAGAGATGGCCGAAAAATACACGGTGGTGCAATAAATTAAAAACATTTTCAACAACCACCAGTTTGTATGACCTCCCCGACCTCCCCACTCTTCTGTATAAAGGAACGTAAAGGGAATTTTGAAAGAATGAGCAGGGGTCAAGTGTACTGGTCGCCTCATTACCGTGCTTAGTGAAAACTCGAGAAGAACCATTTTATAATTTTCGCTTTTCCCAACTTAAAGTTTTGAAGTTAACTTAAACTAGCCTTTACGGACTGTGAGAAAATTATTTATACCTTAAATGAAAGTTGCTGTGTTCGGGTACTTTATACAAATTATATTCGTAATAATTTTTCATTTTAGTGACATTGTGTTGAATAACTTGAAGCGTGCCGACTGTTTATCATTTTGTGAAGGTTTTTGAAAGTAATTGGGTTATCGCTTTTAATAACAACCATTTATAACGAGTACTTTTAAATTTACTACTGTGGGGTAATTGCGTAACACACTAATTACAGTAGTACCGTTGTAGCTGTACAACGGCCTTCATTATGGCAGTTCAACAAACATTCATTGCGTTATTTACGTTTTTGAGCAGAAAATTTTTTCGAACATATGAAGCAATGGATTAGCAATATCCTTTAAATGATACAGATTGTGATTGATAGTGTGTTTGGCAATTAAGTTGCTGACTTTCATGCAAGAAATTGTAACCTTGTTCACAGTCATGCTAAATGAGGCTAACTTACTTTTAATGGGCAAGTCACAAACTATGTTAGTATGACTTGACAAACTAATTTAAGAACAAAAATAATAATAAAATGGATTTCAGAATACTCTAACATCACAAGAAAACCCAGACCTATCACAGTACCATTTAAAACACATAACTCCCACACATTCACCCTAATATTAAATGTAGCACCAGTTGAAGCACGATCAAAACTTACAACGATAAATCTGGAACGAGCCTTATCGGGGCATTCAATAATCATTTCGGTAGCAATCACGTACAACCGAGCACAAAAGCTCCTACGAAATACGCCACTATGCCAGTGTCGACTGTAAAGCCCGAATCTTACGAGCAATTACCGCGCGAGATAAAACCCATGAAACGCTGCCGTCTGATACGCGAGTTAATCTCGTAGTCTATTGGCGGGAGCAAATTTTTCTCGACACAGACAATTTGGGGGTGCTGGGGTAAAATATTGTGTTTTAACATTGGTTAGAGTTTTTTTTTTGGCTATAATTTTTCTGGAGTCACGGAGTAAGAAGTTTCTGAAGTAATTAGTATTTAAACTACTATATAAGCCACGTACTCGTATCATGTATACGTGGTTTACATAGTTTGCAAATAAATTGATATCTGGTGGTAACAGCTAGACCTGTCATTTACAATATTGCTATTAATACATTGAATGATGGTGAAACACATATTGGTATTTCCTTCATTTCAAATCCTAGTTTTATTGAGTTTGTAAGTGAGCTTCACACAAAACTCGTTTACCAAAGAAGATTCAGATTGACACTGGCCGACAAATACCGATCGACAAATACCGTTGTTTTTGGATCAAGTTCACCAATTCACCCACTTATAAAGTGGGTGAATTGGTGAACTTGATCCATTTTTTGACACACAGGGCACTGATTTTTATTTCTGTTTCATAAAAACAAGAAGTAAACGCGGCGCTGTGCCGATACGACTCGTCAATACCAGGAGATCCATAAATAATATAAATGACAGTAGTTCAAGTGGTAACGACTGAACCCGAAAAACGTATCAGTGTGCCATCCAAGTGCACTCTCCTCTCTCACGGCTCGTAACCTTACAATTTTACGATCACTTTTATTACTAGACGCTTTCGTGCGCGATTACCCTCCAGAGTGGGTTCTGCTGTTAGGCGCCCTGCAATGTGAACATTCACCCCACACGCTACACAACCACATCGATGTACGACAGTACCATTGCCCGTGATACACAGTGACGCTGCGTGTAATGTTGACAAAACTAGCAATGAACGTGCAATGTAGGGGTAGAATCGATTAGGGTGGGATGGTTGTCAGCAATTACATTTTAATGCGTGTTTTATTATCACGGGCGTCTAATGTACTAGTGCATTAATTTATCACCTCCCCTGTTTACGAGTTACGGCTTGACAATTGAAATGATGGTGTATTCTGTATTCAAAGGAGGCTGACGTTTGACCGACGTACGTTGAGCTCCCGTGCTGGTTGTAACCCTTTGGTTGTAGGTGCGCGGGGGGCGCGCGGTTATGAAACGAGGTTTCTAGCTAGTTTGGACATGTCGCACAATCGTTTGGACAGACAAGCGATGGACGTATCAAAGGACTGCCAACTGGAAATGCAGTTGCAGTTTCGATTGAATCGAGAGACGTCTGCGGCATGCCTCTGTGAAGTAAAGGTTGATTGGATCGTGTCTATACGGCTGATACGCTGGCAATGTTTGGTTTCGGCGAATGGCAGCAAACGTCAGGCTCCCTTAGTTAAAATGTATTGTTTCTTAACGATAGTCGCTTTGTTTGTGCAGTTTATTTGTTCAAATAGAACATTGTTCGTGCTGATGGTAAAACCAGATAGGTAGAGAGTTGGCTTTAATGCCTCCGCAAATTGTGAAAATAACTTCAAAGACATAATGGGCTTTTAGAAGTGCATAGCGTTTCATTATTCATAGTCCAGTAAGCAAACGGTTTCACTGCTTATTATTAAAATGGATTAAATTACAGCCCGTCGTTTTTTGAAAAGTGTCATTACCGTCACTCATTCGTCATTCCCATTTCGTAATAATCACGTTGATACATTTCAATTATGACGTTTAACGTCAGCGTGGAGTATCGTTGGTATCATTACTGTGGGCGTTGTGACATCGCCTAGTGACACAGTAATGATCGGCTCATGACACACAGTTGACATGCACGCGATGTCCAACGAACAAAATTTATGTTTTTGTACAAATAATTGATATTTATACGATTGGTAATTTCAATAAATTGCGATGGTATATTTATGGGGTTCGGAATTGTAGTGTTAGTTTGAAAGGAAGGCATAAACTGTGTCGCCTGCCTGCCGCGTGGGTGACATGAGAATGAAATAAAAATTACGTTTGCTGTCAACTCGTTCGCTACGTGGAAGTGGTGTCGTAACTACAAAGTGTCGGGAATGAGGTTAGGTTGAATTTTATTAAATGTTTTAGATTCGCAGTAATCGTTGCAGTTGTTTTTAGGATTAATATGATTTTCTACCTCAAACTATTTTTAAACAGTAACGTTCTAATAAGACAGCTAGAAATAAAATACTCGAAATCAAATAGGTTAGCCTAACGTTTGAACATGACACAAGTACAAAAATAGAGTAAGGCATAATTGATGAAGCAATTCACAAGATAAGTAATTCAATATCGACCACTCTACCGTGCAATAATTATCATATAAATGGCTATCGTTCAGCTATTAAAGCAGATATTGCATAAAGTATAAAGTTATTGATCGTAAAGCATCTTAATGAACTTATGTACACAATAGTAACGATCCTTGTCTGCCCTTTATAGCTAGAACAAAAGAATGATATACTATTTATGAACAGTTGTACATAAACACAATAATTAACTGATGTAAGTATACATAGGTAAGTTTCATTGCAGGGTTAAGTAGGAGGAGTTGGATGGATTGGATGTGAAAGGCTGAGAAACAAATGAAGGCACTTTGAAGACCTTATCATCAAACAGCGTCCTGGAAAAGATGCTATAACTGGATATAAAGTTTCTTCCAGTGAGTTGTTCACCAATTTTCCGACAAATAAAAATGATTAAGCTAATGATTATAACTTCACGGTTAGCCACACTCCAAGTTGTCAAGCTAACCGTGAAAAGTCAGCCCAGCTATTAAGCTATGGTAAGAGCGGTGGCCGCCACATAACGGCCGGAGTGACGGCTGTCATGAAAATGATGGCACCGGGGTTTGACTTTACGGTGTCAAAAAATTACGTTTCAGTGACGTCATTCGACGGTAAATTGCGGACGCTATGTGGCTGCCAGTGCAGTCTTAGGAAACCATAGCTTTAGTGTCAATATACTCAAGTCAAGATGATCACAAAATTTCAATCTCCATCAAATTCAATACACCTGAAAGAATAAGAACGAGTACAAAATATTCTGCCCCAGCAACAAGTAAAGCCACGTTTCGAACTATGTAGTTTCTCTAACAGAACAAACACTTTTATGATACGCCAAGCGTGCCCACATAACATAAATCATCGTCTGCTCTAATGGATAACCTGATATAAATCTATTTATGCAAAGTTTTCAATGCACATTTCGCATGCTAGATGACTATTTGCGTCCTATACGGGGTTATACTTTACATCAACTGTTGGCTCGTTATTATGTTCGTTAATTTGATTGAATGAGCATATAGAATGATATTTTCGGTTTTTACAAGGATGAATATTGCAGCCTTGAGTATCTTTTGTGATAAACTGCTGTAGTGATCGATCTATAGAGTGTCTATAAATTAAAAGTTGGTACAGTATCTTATCATGAAGATGAAAATATTGTTTCTTAGTCTAAAGTAGACGTCATTTTATGTAATGGCTCAACTAATAATAGTCAGCGAAAAATTTATATCATCACACACCGCGCAAGTTTATTAAAGACATAATGAATTTATTGGCAGATCAACTTTGAACTATCAATTTTAATATCTCCTCTAACAAGTGGCTCCACAACTCTCCGTATTTATTATCTTATACCTTCTTTCTTCGGTTTTTACAGGCTTATTACGGGCATTGAAGCTAACATAAACGAAATAACCTTCTGTCCCAAAAGTTTAAATTTGAACAGTAATAAACACATTACTAACTTCCACAGAATTAACAAAGGCAAAGTCAAAACCAACAAATTATTCATCAAAATGATCGTGTTTCGAACCAATAGCAGGCAGTAACATTGTATCAATGCAGTACCCAATGATTACCGTCCCTATAATTCAATGGAAATTATTGTCTGCACCATGTAATTTAACTTTTATGAAATAATTTTTCCTACATTGCGGTGGCTGTCATTGAAACTAATTGAGATTTTATGTTAATGTTCTTTTTTATGTTGTTTTAGACTTCTAGTTGGAATCCTATTAGGTTTTTCTGTAGTGTTTTAGATTGGCTTGTATTCAAATGTTGCTGGCTGGATGTATAAGTCTGGCATTAGCATAGTTTTCTTGTTATTCTTCTAGCGTTTTATCTCCTTTAGTTTTGTTAAGAACTTTGTCTTGCACGATCAGATGTTTTGGCTATGTTATTCTAATTTCTATAGTTTCAAGCGAAAACGGTGAAATGAAACATTGTGAGGTAACTGGTATGTCCTAGACCCAAAAATTCGAAGACATGTGACTTCTACCAACCCGCTCTGGGCCCACGTTGTAGATTACAGCCCACTCCCTCGGCTCGGGTCCTAGTAGAGGGAATAAAAGGCTGATTATATGTTATGTGAACGGTTATAATCCGGGCTTTATGGTATTACTTTTCACATAGTGAACATAATACAATTGCTTGTAGATCTACCGCTTCTGCCAGTAATATTCTTACGTAAATAAATTCATCAGAATTCTTTTCGAAATCGTTGAAAAATTTAGGTCAATGTATTTGCAAGACTTGATTCTTATTAATTTGTACTACCTCCTTTATATTTAAGAGGCTTACAGGAGCTAAGCCACATAATTAATAGACCTCTTTAATTAGCGGCAGGCGCCAAAGATGTTAATAGTTCAAATTAATGTAATCTAGTAAGTAATCGTAATAAATTACCTTAATTACTATTGACTTATCTTATAAGTGCGAAAGAGGATGAGACTCAGATTAAGAGTAATCTATCTTCATCTACGTAACAGGACACACTTGGAAAAGAATTTCTAGTGATCGTATCTCAGAAGTTTAAGCGGTGATCATTCACAATATATCTCTCTTCTACAAATAAATTGATAATACTCCATCTATATTGACAGAAAATATATTGCCCGAATAAAAATATAGGTTGTACTTGAAAAAGACAGGTGAGAAAGAAAGAAAGAAAATACATTTATTTAGCACAGACTAAAAGACATACAATACACCAGATACATACCTACATCATATAAAAACAAACAAAAAAGATCAAATAAAAAGTGTAAAGTCCGATGTAAGAAATTAGCAGGAAAGTGGAAACCACAGCTGCGCCAAAAAAGCCCAGTTCAGCAAAAATGCCAGACAACTAGTGCCTGAGAAACTAGCTGCTGTAGTTCCTAACACAAAAGAAGAAGTTAATGAGAAAGAGAGGTTACAAAAAGGGCAGGTATTTACGTTATCCTTCATGAAAAACATGAAAAATCGACGTTTGTTGAGTTAAAAAAACTAGCTCACGACCTAAGTAATAAAGTAGCTACGAAATGATTGATTGACATAATACGACAGGTCTCTTGTAGTCCAGTGCCCACAATACCCAGCACCCCATTATTCAGTCAGTCAACTTTTCCTTTATCCCTCAAATCACCCATTTCAAGTGAAATGATCCCACTCACTGGACCGTCCTCAGCGGAGTACAGTCCACTGAATTACCGTAGCTTTGTGAGTTATTCGACTAAATATGTCATCGCGCTTTGATACAGATGCATTAATAAGGGGCAGGCCTGAGTTATGGCATGTGGAAATAGTGGTTAGGGATGTGCGATGGCGGGAAAGTTTCGATAATTTAATTTTGTTGGCAGTGAAGAGGGACTCGAATTTTATTTAGATTGAATTTGCTAGGATCGAGCAACGTGTGATCAGAATCCGAATTTGTTTATTTGTATGAATCTGGTTATACATAGTAGGTATGTACTTACATTCTAATATCACATCATGGTGATGACATTAAAATTGATAGTGCAAAAATGACATCTTGGATTTTTATACGCATAACTATTAGTATGTAAGTTCATGATTTAGTAGAAAACTGAATATTGTATTATTTTATTGATATTATATATATTTTAGTAGACGATGTTAATTTCGAATTGGTTGTTCCTTTCAGGTTTTCAAATGTTTTTTTACATTAGAATAAAGTTATTATAGATACTATTAATACAATGAGGACATTAAGAGAATATTATAATAGAGTTTTTTTACTGAATAAAAGTACATATATGAAAAGATCAATTCTTTTTCAATCAATTTTTAAATCCATCGACAATTTCCTCCACTAACCGACACTTCCACATCACTGCCCCGCACCTGTCGCTCATAAACCATCAGCATATAAATACAAAACAAATCTGCTGCCCCTTTTATCTCTAAACGCAACGATAAATTATGGCAAAGCCCTTATCCAGCAGTTTGGAGCTCGAGATAGGCTCGCTAACAAGTTTCACGGTATTTATGGCAAGTTTCAACTTTAATTGAGTCGGATGTAATGTATGGATTTTATTGGGTACCTACAATTTCAGTGGAGAATCTTGTGAAGTGTTGAAGGAATAATTATTTTATTAATAATATTGAGAGCTTAATTATTATGTTACATTAAACGAGGAGTGAAAGGGAAATTTAATAACTAACACTGTACATTTGATGCTGAATGTTTTGTTTTAAAAGGTTTAAGTAAAGCACTCTTGTACATGCACATAATCAGCCTATAATGTTCCCACTGCTGGGACACAGGCCTCCTGTCAGTGAGAGGGAGTGGGCTATAATCTACCACGTGGGCCCAGTGCGGGTTGGTAGATGTCACATGTCTTCAAATTTTTGGTTCTAGGACATGCCGGTTTTGTCACGATGTTTTCTTTCACCGTTTTGAGAGCAGTGGTGATGAAATAAATTACACGAAGTAAAGTGCCTGTCTGATTTGAAACCTATGCCACCACTCCTCTACGGTAATCAGCTATGGTTTGCAATCACGAACTTACTCTATGTCAGAAGTACAGAATAATTTATGAAAGTATTGTTAACTTTTTACCTAAACTTGATTTTATATTTTCTCTTCTATACAAACTGTCTTTATTTTTTTTTTATTGGTTTTAAACCGTCAATTAATGAAATAATTAAACAACTAAATTACTTTTATTTACATTTCATTGAACTAACACTAATATATACTATATACAATTATATACAAGTATATAATACGAAAAAATATAGAAAAAGGCATTGGCATTGGCATTGGCAAGGCTCATTGGGCATCAAAAAATTCGTCCGCATCACTGTCAATGGGATAGGTGCCCAAAAGGCTGGCAGCATTACCACGTTGGATGGCAATGCTGATTCTTTGGGCTAAAAATAGGCCAGCCTTCTGGTCACGTGAAGAGTCAACCAACCGCTTGGCGATGTCCCGAAAAATTCGATGAGCACTCGGACCCCAAGGCCCTAGAGTTTCAACCCCAAACGGCTCAAACATATAGCTCCCAATAAGGTATATTATATTTGCGCCGTTTGAGGTTTTCTGCTCCTGCAGCAGCCGCCCCAGCACAGCCCACCGTGCTAGGAAGATGGGATGGCGCGAGGGTGTCGACACAGGTTGCATCCCACACCAAAGGCCTACCCAACTTCCAAGGCATTATGGTCATTCCATCGGGCCTCTTTCCATCGTCGCGTGCCAAGCCATTGGGTTCTAAAACAGCTGGCACTCCGGCGGAGACAAGAGCCCGACGGATGATTTCGTTAATGCTGGCGTGCCTTGCCATCCGTCCAGCGCTCTTGCTGCAGGATAGGCCATGGTGTCCGAGGCAGTCGACTGCTTCACCGCATTGACAGCGATGTGGAGCTCCGCATGGAGCGCCCAGACGCAAACATGTAGCAAAATTACTTGTTATTGGGATTTATTCAATATCCTTTTTAGTTCTGAATCCTAATACTAGCTACAGCTAGATCTACAAGTAACGAAACTTTTTTGCCATGTTAGTTCCACATTTCCAAACGTAAAAGGATTTCCAAAGATTATTCCATAACAGTAAGTCATATACAAATCTAAGTGCCTCTATATTTAGGCAGTAGTCGCTGAAGCAACGCGACCGCTTGACTAACCATCTACAAAACGATTTGTATCCGCGCGATCGCTTCCACAAAGCTTTGATCACGGACCCGCCCGCTTCATACTAATTAAACCGACTGAGCCGAACAAACGTTACTCGTAATTAAATAACGGCAATAATGAGCTATTATGAAAAGTTTAACCGCTCGGAAATAATCAGTGAACACAACACTAGCCAATAACCAACCGAGCACAGACAAACGTCTCGTAAATACACGTTTATACGAAAAGCAATCTCATTCAACGATAGCCTTAACACTAAAATATCATTTTTTAAATCCGACGTCGTAATGCGCACCGCGGGTCGGAGAGACCACCTTGTCAGCTAGCGCGTAAATTAACATGAAAACGTCATACAAAGAGTAACCCTTCGCCGCCGCATAATAAACTACTCGGTCGGACTCTCCCGCGGCGCGCCCGCGGTGCCGCCTATTCAAACGGCCGGACATTATCGTAAATATTGTGGTATTTATTCAGATTTCGGGCACAAACAATTCAATTCACGCACCGGCTGCTAATTGGGCATAAATCGTCGTAAAAATATTCAATAAGGTTCTCGCGTCGATTAATATTTTAAACACTGAATGCCTTCATTTGAATTCGAATTAAGCGGCGCGTAGATAATGCTGTTCGTCGATTTGTCGACGGGCGACCTATTGGAAGGGCTTTTATTTTTTGTTTTGTTTTCATTCGACAACAGAAAATAAGCACATAGGTATACTGCTTCGCGGCATGGTACGAATTAATCGACGATTATTCTTGATTATTTGGTTTGTTCTTAATGCTCGAATATCGTTATACTCACTCGCACGGATTAATTATACGGGGTTATTTCAACTATACGAGTTGGTATAATAGAAAAAGTAGGCACGTTATGAATTTCATGCAAAACAGCGATCATTATTCAAGCTAGCGAGATAGCGAAACTGGACTTTAATGGCGAGCCGTTAACATATAAACGAAAAACATTTACAGTGAAAAAAGGTAACACGCCAGACGGCAACACGAAAAACGTCAAGTTGAACACTTTATAATAGAAATAATAACGCAACAGCCGCCATGAATTATTGCCCACATTTCATGTTAAATTGTATGTAAATGGCGGACCGGTGCGACACGGCTCCCACAATAACATAATAATGGTGGATTTGTGACTCACGTCAGGTTGTTAGTGTGTACTTAACCCTTTATCGGGACACGCACGCGGGACGTGAGATCATTACTCGGGTCGCGGCGACCGCTCACAATGGGAATGTACGCGTAGACCCCGCGTCTTACGAGGGTTAACGTTGAATTTCGTGAACAAGTTACATGTATGTTTTTGGTCTCGGTACCGGTTCCCGATAACACTCATTTGGGTTACAATAGATATATTTTTTATTCAAATTGGACGTGTACGTACACAATGGTAAGTTTAAACGCTACTGAAGCGATTAAATGTACGATTTATGAATGCGTTACTCAAATAAACAAGTATTGGACTGGTTTTTTAATTGAACTGGTTCAGTTGTGTTGTAGGTATGTTTGTTGTTGTTCGAAGATAAATAATGTAAATAAATTGAGGACTAAATGACTTTCTTGTTAACGCATTGACTGTTACTAAGGTAGTGTGGGAATTAAAATAAAAACGTGAGTAAATAAAGTGAGAAAAACTTTTGTACTGAAAAATGCGAACCGGAATTTGAAACTTTCAACAAAAAGAAAAAAATAGCAATTACCACTATAGCATTTTTGTTTTCAGGCAATTGGACTTGGTGATGGCTTGCCAATCCGTATAAATTGAACAAGGTAAAGATTAATACTCTCTCTTTTTCTGTAAAAGTAAAAGCTCACTTTACGTAAAAAAAAATATATTACAAAAAAAACAACCGACTTCCAAAAATAAAAAACACAACAAAGAGAAATTAAAACTATTTCGGACGGTGGCGTCTTTGGTTTTGTATTTTCGTTTTAGGCCACCGTCTATACTCTTTACTATTATGTATATTCGTTTGTTCTCACTTTGTAGTGTTTTTTTTTTTTTGTAATAAAGTTTTTATTTTTCACTTTTTTGGTCTTTTAATTCGTACAAGTACTTTCACTTGCTGAGTAAATAACAGTGACAGGAACTAATTATAACATCATCAACTACTAAGTGGAAAAAATACATATTATTGAAGCTAATTCTAAAACCTCTCATCATAACTTGACCAACTTTATATGGGACCACCCTATCAGTATACCCTTTCAAACAAAAGAAGAACTTTTCAAATCGGTTTATTAATGAGAGTTCAGATGGCCAATTCTCATAATTTAAAACGTCGCAGTTTCATCTCGGCGACAAACAAATGTCAAAAACTTGCCAAAAATGTAGGGAAATTAGAGGTATTTTTGACAGATTGAGAGTGATATCAGACTGCGAAAGTTCTTAAAATTACGAGAATTGCCCCTCGGGTTCTCCTCCAAACAGGTTAATTCTGGGCTGAATCCATTTAGATTCTCATCGACACGCTAAGAAGAGGAATACATGCTTGTCTTACTACATTATTACGCTTAGATATAAACCTACCTTAATTAAAATGTGGTCTTCCATTGAGAATCAGAAACAACCAAAGTCAACAAATAGAGACTATAACATCACCAGACCAGACAAGTCAACACAGACTCTTGCACCTACCCACATGTACGCACAGTCAATGCAATATCCCGAAATCGTATTACCTACGATCAAAGTGGCAGACGATCCTCCTAGTCGTTACATCAGTGATTTTGTAACAATCGCCCGGGGCTCGGAAATTGCTTCCCGATCCCCGAAAACCGCCCCTATCCTCTCAGGATACAGGCTTTAGACGATGGAGGATAAATAAATAATTAAGTTTTATATTCCAGAGGATTATGTTGAGGTTATTTCATTTGTTTGTGTGTTATTGGGAATAGGTGGATCACTAAAAATATCTTATATAAAATATATATTCATCATCATTTTCCTGCCATTATCCCAAAATTCTTAACTAGTTCAGGTTTTTGATCAACAATCTGGATTGTTACAGGTTTATGACGAAATTGAGTTTAAAATGTGTTATGTTCCGGTTTTTCATCAAAAACCTAATTTTATGAAAAACCTGCGACAGATACGTACCTAGATCCAGATCCTTTAATAAAGTGCTGAAGTAAAAATAATAATAATATTTTATTCAGGTACCAATAATTGGAAGCTTGTCAGTCAGGAGTATGCAAAACATTAAAAAGAGCGGCCAAGTTGAGTTGGGTCCGCAACAGAAAGGGTTCCGTACCACAGGGCAAAAAATGCCGAAAAAAACACGTTTCTTGTATGAAGACACCTTTATTTTTAATTTTATTTTAGGTTTATGATTTTTTGTCATAGTGGCAATAGAAATACACAGCCCTGATATAGAGATACAGCCCGCTGACAGACAGACAGACAGACGGTCGGATGAACGAACGGACAGCGGAGGCTTAGTAACAGGGTAGGTACGGAATCCTAAAAATCGTATTTATCCAAGCAAACTGACAAACAGTTGAAGATCGCTCCGTGGAAATAACTTTCACAGCATGTGCGGTCCCACGGCAATCAGTTCACTTCATATAAACTGCATTAATCATTTGCTTATTATGTGAGGGAAAACCAGCTGTTTTGCATATTGAACGATTGCAAGAATCAATAGGAAATATCTGTTGAATGTGAAGTTTTTCTCGTTTTCTCTGGCAACGCTGGCTTTGTTGTGTTTCAAGTGACACGCTGGAAAATTGTCTTTGTTGGGATGTAAAAATATGTTGGAAATATTGTGGTAGGTTTTTTATTGGGGATGTGGCTGTTCTTGATCTCGATCTGGTTATGCTTAACTGCTGAATTTAACATTTTTATTTGCTGCATAACTTCATTATATTTGTACCTAAATACATAGCATAGTGACTCATGTGCACTAAGAAATATAATTGTATAATCTTAATACCCAGTTGGACTAAGTGATTTTTTTAATTTATTGATATGGCACTTCAAGCACTTAGTAAAACATACACAAACTAGTTATAAAATCACATAGGTACAGTTGTTGTGTATTGTGAATTCGTCACTTACGCCGTAGTACACAGCACTAGCAGAGAACGTCATGAATAAAAGATATAAGGTACCATTAGTTGAACTGGTGGCAAGTTAGAAAATAAAGCGAGAATTAGCTATGTTCACAAATACATACGATGGGAAGTACTCCTTTACACTGTGACTAAATTGTACCTAAAATACATGACATAATGGATACACTTCACCCTCACACACTCTTCTTATTCTCTCTGCTTTCCCAGTTTTCTTGGGGACTTCTTCATTGATTGCAGAAAACGATAAAAATGTGGTTAATATTGTTATTACACTGTTCTATTTCTATCAGACAAAAAGCTGTTTACTTTTTTACAAAGTATACTACAACTATTTGTCACTAAAATAATTATCACCTGCCATTCGAACTAATTCTATTCCCACAGGTTCTAGTAAACTGACACCTGACCAGTCAAGCAGTCACGTCCCATTTTGATAGCAGTCGCAATGATACCACCAATAAAACGTGCCGTTTTCATTGGTCACCTGATGGCTTTTAAAAATATACTACCTTAGGTGGGCAGTTAATTTTAGCCATAAAAGTGTACATCCTAACGTTAAAACTTACGAAGCGCAGAAAGAAAATACTGGTATTTTTATGTGAAAATTGTACAGACAAATAAAATAAAATCAGCAGTGTCCATCTATTTGCATATTGAAATTATTCTTCAACAAAGCAATTCATATAAACTGCACTTCCATGAACGACATACCCACTTGTATCATCAGCCTTCATCTCAGTGTTCTCTTCTTTTCTCGCCTCTCTTATTATCTTTCACACGATGTGTTCATAATTTTCTTGGCCTTCGTCTATAGCTATATTACTCACCTATTTTCCTCGCAACATTTTCTTTAATTATTTACAAGAATCTGCAATACTGTTTGGTTTGTTCTCTATTTAACTTCCACACCAGCTCTAAAAGCTTTTCCAAATCCAACCTGCCTTTATCACAAAGTAATTCTCTTGATTATATTAATTTAATTGAAATCAATATTATTTGAATAATGTAATATGACTATATTTATTATCCATGTTACTTATTTGAACGACTGAAAACTCGAATATTGTGAAACCATCCGCTGTTAATGTCATGTCATATGCACGTACACTCTGGCAAATAAATAATTAATTAATTAATCTTTCAAGACATCACCAAACGCCTGGTCAACACTTCACGTGACCAAAGGGCTGGCCTATTTTTTGCCAAAGAATCAGCATCGCCATACAACGTGACCATGGTGCCCGCGTTTTTCCGCTGACAGCGATGCGGACGAAGTTTTTGATACCCTATGATTATTTTCCTTTTTTTTATATACAATTACATAATTTATCTATACTTATAATAAATCTGTAGAGAGGTCAATTCTGTACATGAAATATATTTCCAAAATAACTATCAGGGGGTGATTAGGGATCGATACTGATGCCAAAAATGCAATCAGTAAAATTTTTGTCTGTCTGTCTGTCTGTCTGTCTGTCTGTATAACCGTTATGGAAACAAAAACTACTCGACGGATTTTAATGAAACTTGGTACAATTATTTTTCATACTCCTGAGCTGGTTATAGTATACTTTTCATCACGCTACAATCAATAGGAGCAGAGCGGTGAAGCTAAATGTTGGGAAAACGGGAGAAGTTACTCCATTTTTTACGCTTCCGTCGCGTGTGCAACCTTAATGGTTAAAGCTACACAGAAATCATGTATGACGGAAATATTCTCCTTAAAATTATATAAAAAATATCCCACGACAGCATATGTCTATCTTTTATGGTTGACTCACAATAACACGTGTAACTCCCGATAGCTTAGCAGTTCGAAGCTTTCTGATTATATTTGTCTACTCTTACATTTATAACACTCTCAGTCATTCTTAATTAAAAAAGTTAACATTATTAACTATTCCATAAAAAAGAATCATAGAAATCGGTATAGAAACACCAAAGTTATACATGAAATACGCTAATAATAAGCCATCGCGCGTGAATACTGAATCACGCTGTCCCAATGATGACTGCAGAACAACGTTCAGTCTATGATCGCGTGTGCGAGATTCGAGTGTTCAGAATAATTTGGGAACAATATGGTTTTTAGATGCACCTGGAGGAACTGGGAAAACCTTTTTGACTAAATTCATATTAGCTTATGTTCGAAATCAGCGTAAAATTGCTCTTGCCGTAGCTTCACCAGGTATAGCTGCAACATTGCTACCAGGAGGTAAAACTGCTCACACTATGTTTAAAATACCAATTGATTTAGATCGCACGGAAAGTCCAACCTGTAGTATTTCAAGAAATAGCGACAAAGCTAAGGTATTACGTGAGTGTAATTTAATCATATGGGATGAATGTACGATGACCCATCGAAAAGGAGTAGAAGCGGTAGACAGAACTTTAAGGGATATAAGACAAAATGATCGACCAATGGGCGGCATCACGGTTTTATTTTGTGGTGATTTCCGACAGACCTTACCGGTAATACCACGGGGAACCCGAGCTGATGAGGTTAGGGCTTGCCTGAAAAGCTCTTATTTGTGGCGTGATATACAGTCGGTGCATTTGACTATAAACATGCGAGTGAGAACTGGAGATAACCCGGATGATCGTCAATTTTCTGATACATTATTAAAGATTGGTGAAGGTACCTATCCACAACTACACCAAGGAAAACTTATTCTGACGCCTGAGTTATGTTGTATAGTGCAATCCCAACCACATCTTATATCGTCGGTTTACGGTGACGTAACAAATAATTATATTAAATAGGGACAATTCTTGGCTATGCGAAAGATCCATTTTAACTCCTCGCAATGACCAGGCATTTGAGATTAATAACAAAATACTGTCGAATATACAGGGGGAAAGCAAAGTTTATAGTTCAATAAATAGAATGGTCGATGAACAAGAAGCCACTAATTACCCGATAGAATTTTTAAATTCTTTCAATATGCCCGGACTTCCTTCTCATGAAATTTGTTTAAAAATTGGCATTCCGATTATTCTGCTCCGAAATTTAAGACCACCACAACTTTGCAATGGAACTCGGCTAAAAGTAACCCAGTTGCAACAAAATATAATCGAGGCTCAAATTTTAACAGGTTGCGGTGCAGCAGAAACCGTCTTTATTCCCAGAATTCCCATAATACCAAATAATTTTCCATTCCAATTTAAAAGAACGCAATTCCCAGTATCGGTGTGTTATGCAATGACAGTTAATAAGGCTCAAGGGCAAACTTTTCGTGTTGCTGGAGTAGATCTCGGTGTCAGTTGTTTCTCGCATGGTTAATTGTACGTCGCTCTTTCCCGGGTTAGCAGTTCTAGAAATCTTTATGTTCACGTGCCGGACGGGTCAACTTTCAACATAGTTTACCCGGAAGCTTTGCGCTGAAGTATTTTCGTTCTATAGGTACATTTTTTTTTTTTTTCTGGATGGGAAATCATCAAATGACAGGGGTCATTTGATGATTTGGCCAGCTCTGGGTGGAGCGGAATGGAGTGTCAGCATCTTACTGACTAAAACCCACCCGTGTTCCTTCCTTAGCCCTTTATGTTCCAGGGCAGCGGTAACCCTTTCGGACGATCCCGCTACCCCTTCTATAGGTACTTAAGCCTCATGTGAACGTGATCTAAACAATATTACCAATACATTAACTTAATAACACACAAGGAGTTACACGCTGACGGAGTTGCGGGCACAGCTATTAACAATAATATTGTGCGGTTCCGTATTGCGATATTTTTCAACAGTATTGTAGATTGACATATTATATTTCCCTAATAAAATACGAAAGTTAATCTGTCTGTTACATCAAAACCACTGAACCGTGAGGAAGGACATAGGCTACTTTTTTTTTACGAAAAACGGCGGATACGTGGACGAAGTCGCGGGCAACAGCTATAGGTACTATATAAAATTATATATTCTGTCTGTAGGTATGTTACATTTTCACGCCTAAAACACTGAACGGATTTCGATAAAATTGCCTGCCAGCAGATGCCAAAGAGATAGATGGCATCCTGGGGAAGGACATACTTCTTATCCTTTCCGACATTCACGCGGGCGAAGCCGCGGGCAGAAGCTAGTTAATAATATAATTTAAGCTTTTATATTAAGTTACTCAATTAATTCATTTTTATTTCCCAAGTCCATAACTATTTTGATCTTTTCAAAATCTTTGTCTCAAGAAAGTTCTTCAACCACAACCTTCATTCCCCTATCCGTGCCTACGATCAGACGTGGAGGATTAACGCTATCATACGTAAGCACGAGTGAGGGGCAAGTATAATGTGTGTTTGTTTTACTGTTTAATTCTTTGTTACGACCCTTAACACCGCTAAGATGTTGAGATATTAAACGTTGGGGTGGGGTGTCTGGGAGGATATTGTGTTTGTTGGATGACTTGTGTGCATCGTTCTGAATCTCTACAAGTCTGCTGGTTTTTATCATGATTGCGTTCTAAATACCTATGATGTTCCCACTGCTGAGACACAGGCCTCCTCTTTTTGAAAGAGGATTGGCTGTAATCTACCACGCGGGCCCAGTGCGGGTTGGTATATAGATATCACACATAATTATAAACATACATAGCTCCTGCTCGGGTTCGAATCCACGACCTATGACTCTTAAGCTGCTACCACTGGTCCACCACTGCATCCACTAGAGGAAATGTAAATTTTATTCAAATAATAAAATAAAGCTTAAAACGGTGAAAACTGGCAATATCTGTGAGCGGATCATTTTGTTTAGGCGTAGTACAGACGCCAGCACATCAAGCTACTACAGTCTGTCAAATGTATTTAATAAATTTTCAACTTTATCGCTAAAGCATTAAGATTCAAGGTTGATTAGGGCAATTTGACAGTTTCGGGTCATCACGTCACATCACTTTAAATACTCAGTAGTCATCTAAGAACTGTCTGGGGTCATGTTTTTAAACATTTTGTAAGAAAAGCTGTTAATCGAACTGGTAAAGCAGTCGTGAACTCGTGACGTAAGATTAGATCTTTAAGCCCAAATCTCGTCAAACCTGATGTCAAAAACGCTCTGGCAGTAATTGTACGTGCGTTCATACCCCTGAATTAACAAGAGCATACAAAAAAGCTTTATCAGAATTCACACATGCATATAATCATTGTTCTGTCATCGTTAACCCGATCAATCACACGCTCGTCGCTAAATTCAGTTTAACACAATAGCACTTAATAACTTAACGCTTCGGTGAGCTTTCATGAATCACACTGTGCTATTCTTATACAAATTAGTTGAAGAAAACATTAAAACCATCAAGCAAATATAGTCTCTGTTTTCAGAGAGGTAAAGTTTAAGGATGATCATAAGGGACGGTACTGTTTTGAAAGCAAAAAAACTGGATCATTTCCTTTTGACAATTGACGCGTTGAAGGGATCCCATCCATCTATGTCGTTCACTACTCGAGGAAGCCTGCAATGGCGTCGGTAATTGAGTGATTTAATTCATGTTTTATTTATAAGACGGTGTGAATTCTGAATTTTAATTCGATTTAAATTGATAAACGTTTTCTTGGAATTGGAGGATAGTGTGTTTCTGACACCTGTCATATTGGGTAAGTTGTTAGGGAAATGGGTCCTATTGCCGACGCCAAGAGCGCTTTGTAAGAAAAATATAAGGACCGCTGTGGTAGGTTTTCTTATTTCTAAAAGATTCTATTGTTTTTGCTTCATTAAGTGCTTCTTAACTATCAGCGTCTATAGCTCTGGCTATGAAAGCAAGTATAAATACACGAGTAATGATAACAACGGCTATTCATACTTTTGGCTAGATAATGTATATATATTTACATCTCGGTTCCTCTTGTATACCTGAATAATCCCATACGTCGTTCTAACTATGGGATTTTTTATACTTAGTTCATTAGGTTTTCGTTCTTCTTCTTAATCATTAGGTAAATACTTTTGTCAATCAACATCAAAAACTATTACATTTCTTACATTACAAAACACAATTTTAATTCAAGTACCATATACACTAACGACTCAACAAGACAGGACAGGACTCATATCATTAACATTGTAATCATGTACTCACCGAGCCATGAAATTCTATGTTTGCGTAAAACATATTTCGCGCATTCAATTCTTCTGATGGATTATACCTCGTTATTTGTGTAGTGACAAAACTGTCAGTTTGTATGTTGAAATATGTAATTTAGCGTGTCAAAAATAATGCTGGTATTTTATTATACCTATTTGTGGAAACCTACAATTGCCAACAAATCTGAACAATGAGAGGAGACAAGCTTATTCACTCAAGCACTTATAATATTGTTACTACAAAATACATATTTCATTCAGGGCTGAAAATTCATGGTATAAACGTAGATATTCTCTTGTCTGACGAAATTTAACTACCACAACTTTGCTACCTTTAACACTTACTTTGCCAAACCTAACATACCTAAAAATTTTAACATAATTATGCACATACACGCTCAAAAACTTTCGAAACGCCAAAGAGACACTTGAAAATTACTCTCACCGAAAAAGTACCCCGCGGGCATCGCCGGGCGTATTCATACCATTGCAAAACGAACCAAAGGGGTCATTTCACGTCACGTCATGAACCAAAGGTATTAATTTACGTTATTTCATTGAACGCACCATGTTTTCTTCTGTCGACTTCCTTTGTTGTGACTGACAGTGTAATAACGCATTATACCCTTTTAAATTCATTGTTGTTAAGTTTTTGTATACCGTATTATCGGTTGCTACTGTTTAAATTCTGGATCGTCATTCCCTTTTCTTTGGTATGCTCGTTTGAGTAAGTGTTGTGGTTGGTTGATTTGTTTTCACCGGAAAGTAATGCGGTTTGGGCGGTCATGTACTGTGCAACAATGTTACTAGCCGTTTGGTTCACGATTCATATAGCCACTCCTTCTCTTCCTGTGGGTGTTGATGTTCTAGTTGACTAAGTTCTAATTTCATAAACTTGAAGGCGTCAGCATTTGCCTGTTATAATCATTTCTTCATAATCAGCGTATAATGTTCCTACTGCTGGGACACAGGCCTCCTCTCTGTGAAAATGAATGGGGCATAATCCACCACGCGGGCCCAGTCCGGGTTGGTGGATGTCACATGTCTTCGAATGTTTTTTTATTTGTTTCTAGGACATGCCGGTTTCCTCACGATATTTCCTTCACCGTTTTGAGAGCAGTGGTGATGAAATTAAATACACAAAGTAAATTGCCTGTCTGGGCCCCACTACTCACTAATATTCTTAGCTCTTTCTTAGCTTCTGTTAAATATTATATCTTTTTAAGTAAACAAGGTTTGCAATTTCAATGCTAACAGAAATTGACGTTCATTTTAAAATTCAGCACCCAGGCTTGTCATCTTTGTAAAACATAAAGCTTTGTTATCTGAGACAAATAGCGAGTAAGACCTTCGGTAACCTTCATAAAAACAATTTATTTACAGAGAATAAGTTATAATAACATCGAGCTACAAATGAGACAATATGACAAACATGGCAATTTGCTACAGAATACTGCTTTCATTTCACTCGCTCATATGTCCCGATGTTGGAATATCGTGGGCTAACATTCTGTCCACTTGCTGGGGAAGGATTACGTGTTTCATAGACTATTGCTTTGTCTTTTTTATTTGATGTTACTGCTTTTGTCTGCTTAGCATACTGAGTAATTTTTTTTTTAGATAAAGTAGAACGCCCTTTTACACTTGTCATAAATTGTGCTTACAGAAACCCTTTTTCAGCGTTATCATCAAAGTTTCTGAATTTTCTTAAAGGGTGTCTGATTTTTGGAATGTCAGAAGAAACTAAACTTGGTTCTATAGCTAACTCATATGAGATTCCTACCAGATGATAACGACGGATCGTCGTCGTCATCGGACGACCTCATATCAATATTAAAACACTGAAACAAGATACCTTTGAAGAAGCGAACGAAAATTCCATCACAAAGAAATCCTCTTCTATCGTTCATCTCGACACCTAACAACATCCAAACACGGCAATTTGACGCACGAGTTAGTCGCAAGATCCACAATTTCTGCGCAAATATAACGCCATTGTTTCTTTCATTACAAAGTGGGGTCGCGTTTAATATCGCGTGTCGGCCGTGTGTGGCCGGCCTAATTGCTCATTACATGTTCCGACGTGTTAATATGGATTGAGATTGTCTTATTAATATGTTGTGGGGCTTAGTGAATATATAAAAATGGTTTGAGAAGATATTGGTTCCATAAATTCTGACCAAACACTTAAAAAAGAATTAGAACCTAATTGATAAGATACATTAATGTCAACAGGGTCCCTGGTTTATGATAGGGTTTAGAATGAACGATGAATAAGCGAGAGAGACTCCCGCCAACTGACCAAGGGTAGTTGGAGGATCACAGTGCTGATTTATTCTGTAAGTGCGATTGCAGAGGACATCTATGAGGCTCGAAAGATATTTGCGTAATCACCAGTGTGAGTCATCTAGAAAATCTAAAGATTACCTCTATTACACTTTATCACCAATTTTCCGCTGACGTCACAAACTTACATCACGCTACTTACGTAACTAGGGGCGGCAAACGTCGGTGTCGGCAGTGACGGGCGATCGGCAGCCGTGGCGGCAGCCGGTAATTCTTTATGATTGATTATCTCCTGGCTAATGAGCTTCGCCAGTCTTGTTGGGTTGGTGCAAGCAAGTAGGTAGAAGCGATATGGAAAAAATACTTAAAAACAGCTTTTGTCGCAGTAAAAAAATCGTGATGGGAGAACACTGGAAGATCAGATACCAAACTGGTAGCTGTTAGAAAAATAGCAGCATAATTATGTGCTATATCTCCTCATTATTGTAAATGTTTGAAGAAGCAGCTAAGGTGTCAATTTAGAGTCATTGCAGGCAAATGTTGCATGCCATGATAACATTTTTGGGAGCACCAGAAACATTAAAAGAAAACATGAAAAATAAAGATGAACAATAAGAGCGTACCAAGACTTTTAAAGAAATCGAAAAACTAAAAAGCAATACGAATCAGAAGAAGACAATGGAGAGAAGACGAGATGATTCTCTGAACACTGATTCAAAATACATATGTACAATTCTCTAAAAACGCCGTCACTTGTAATTCGTGCCTGCCCCATTATGAATTATGATCGCTTTCCTCCACAATAAGTGCATAAATAGGGGCCGGCTGATGGCCCGGTATAAATCACGCCCATCCATCATCCATGCGGTGCCAATGCAAATATTGTACATCTTTTTGTATCGGCAGAAATCTCACTGGAACTGAGGTTTAGTTACTAGGCTCATAGGAATATTATCCTTGTGTAATTAATAGTCGTGTTTTTCTTGCAACACTCGTGCCTGTTACCGTCATCCTGTTACTAGTCGTTTGCTGATACTCATCTAAATCTTTTAAGTTGTCTTAAAAAGTGGGTTGTTTACCTAAAACTTTCAAAACACTCTTCAATACCTTCCTTTTTTTCAACAAACACACGTTCTGTGCCTGTATGATTTTTTTACTTGCCTTGTTTAATATCCCTGTCATTCGGAGCTCTATCATTAACTTAATCATTTTCAGGAGCTTTCTGTCAGCAGCCATCCTTAGACGTCATATTACTTACAACTTGCTGATAAATATCACTGAAACAGGAACGATATCAACTATTCTCCTTTTTACACTACATTTATATTGCACACAAGACGTGACTTCAACAAATAAATACAACACACTACATACACACAGATAGTATAAAGCCAAACATCTTGTTCGTGCACTTGCGTCGACGGAAGTCACACGGTCGCTTTCAGATCTGTTACTGAAATAGACGACGGAATTGGACAGAATTGGCGAAAACAATATGTCATTGTTTACTGTACAGTTTGTTTAATTTTTCTTTATCCGTTTCCTGAGAGATCCGTGAGATCATATTTCCTGTGTACACAGGAAATATATCCATCCTACTATATAAAATTTCCACCAATGTCAGGCCTCTTTTCAGCCAAGACACGTCAAACAGGAAATACAAAATCAGATTTTCCAGAAACAAATGACATTTCACTGTTCGCCTTCAGAAAAGCATATTCAGATTTTGTAAAATAACCACGGGTAAGGAAGTAATTATTGTAACTACGAAATAGTTACAGTCAATATTGAATCCCCGAACACAAAGACAAACTCAAAAATAAAGCGGTTCATGCAAGACCACAAGACCACAGCGCTACCCACAAAGCTAAAGCTTAAACATTTTACACAAATAAAACTATTTCCATTTTGAATCGGTCTTCTCTCGACCCTTCTAAGTCTACCTTCCAGCGCTTCAAGCAACTCGGCCACTAAGTGCTTGTCGGACGCGGCGACATATACAGCGCTGTATTTGCTTGGCGATCAGATACTACGTGTACAATATTTGTTAGTTTGAAATCTGTCAGCGGCGACTTTCGTTTGTTTATTGGACTGCAATAGTTCGTTGGTGTTTATATGACAGGTTATTGGTTGACAAGTTGTCAATTTATGGTGTTGTTAGTTGGCGAATTGAGTCTGCTATGTATTTTAGTGGCACAGTTCTTAGTCAAGGGTAAGAAGAAGACCAGGCCCGTGCCGGACGGCGCGTTGTGTTCCACGCGCGCCTCAAAGAGATGTCAGCAGAGGACGGGGCCCGATGGGGCCGAAGCCTGCCAGGGCGGCGGGATTATCCGAAAGGGTTACCGCTGCCCTGGAACAGAAAAGGCTAAGGAAAGAACACGGGTGGGTTTTAGTCAGTAAGAGTCTGACACTCCCTTCCGCTCCACCCAGAGCGGGAGGTGTCATTTGATGATTTCCCATCCACAAAAAAAAAAGGGTAAGAAGAAGGAAATACATTACAATTTTGTTCTCGTTCTTGAAACGCTGACTATCAAAGCACACTGATGACTTTTAGATGATGGAATTGTTTAAACTACTAATAAATATGAATGAGAGCTAGAAGTAGCACTACATTTATTTTCTATCTACTAAGCAATCATGTTTCTAAACCCATAGAAGAATACAATAACAAAATGTTCAAATAACTCATTCGTGCTAAGCCGAAATTGAAAGTACACCATAAATTCAATTTAAAACTATTAAAATCTCACATACCGCCATGCTATTAACATGCTCACTAGTCGTTAAGGGGTAGACAAAGTCATTGGTCTCGGATTGAATTTAAATATCTCCTTTATTTGTGAATAGAAGTTGGAATAATTTATACAGACCATGTCCAATATTTGTAAAAGCTGTTCTGATTTCAGTTAGCACTATCAGATTTCCTGGCGTCACTCTCACTGATCGATTCAATTATGTCCAATTAAACCTGCATGAATGCTTAAGCATTTTGAAAGTGAAGGGGTTTAGTTGTTTTTAAGCATCAGCGCTTTGAACAGCACCCTTTCACTTTCGTGATCGAAGTCTCCTTCAAGTCTGATGCCCAGGTAGTTCTGTCAACAAACAACAGAAAGAAACCCCACTTTTCCACACTCCAAATTCAGCTGCTCTACATACCAAAACCCTCAGAAACATCGTTAAAACAAACGTATGCAAATTCTAGTTATGTTATCGTTCTTATCTGGCTCGAGTCCTGGGGATTAGCTGGGCTCGAGTCTCGGGCTGGCTCAAGTCTGCTCAAACGCAGCGATGCCAAAACTAATCTCCAGCTGAGATTAACGTACAGATTGTGTAATGCATTCAAAGTGTTATGTTAACGTTTTAATGCAAGCGGTTTGATGTTTCTGGGCTGCAACTATGCAAGTGCAAGTATAGCTTTTAGACTGAAGACACCGCGGGTCTTACACTAATTTTCTGAACTGTTTCTTGGTAATCCTTGTGTCTTGGAGCGAATTTAGAGTTTAGCGCAATGCACCTGCTGTCTAGACTTCGAAATTGACTATGTCTTTCGTTAACCAGATTACAGTAAAGATGATTGGAAATGAAAAAGATACTTTTCTTTTTTTACACCGTACTGAAAAAGCTGGTATGTACACGAGAACTCCGAAGAACCCCGGGTCTACTCCGAAGTGCAAAGTGCGAATGTAAGGATCGGACCGACACATGGCCGAACCGAATGTTATTGAAAATTGCGTAAAAAGTTCGGATCGGCCCAGTTGGGTCGCGAAAGAGTGTAGGAGTGTAGAAACGGCCGAACATTCGGCCGATACTACTTCGGAGTAGACCCCCTGATTGGATGTGATAGGTTGTGTTGAAAAATATTCTGATGCTATGCGGCCCAACGCCGTTGCAAATTGATTAAATCCACGGTATGATACACAGATGAATTCCATTCTTTTCTGTACAGAGATTGTCACGTGTTTTGGTTTTCGAGTATTGCGGAGTTAAAAAGAAAAGCAAATAACACAGGGGGTTGCATCAACTTAATTTTTGTATGATGAACTTTTGTTTTAGGAGCATAGTTAGGTAGCTACCTATACTTATCAACTTACTTGTCCGTAAAAATCTTGAAGAAGTAATAGACATTGTCAGTCAGTAGTTTTACAATTGTGGGGTTTTTAACCATACATTTGTGATGTTTAAACGTCTTACGTCGCCGTGCTTTAAACAACATTTATAAATAAACCTTGTTATATTATAAGACCCAATAATTTCTGGTGTATCTAATAAGAGCAATTAGGTAGCTCAATCGTGACACATCAAGTCATGACATACATAATGTGGTCCGTCTCGTCACGGTCGGGCACGGTCGGGCTCTGTCGTTTGTCGGCACGATTGATCCTGTCATGGCCGCCATGAGGAGAAACGTACGGTGATGACATGGTGTTTTTGACGGGAGGGCTGATTTACTTGTGGTTGTGTTATTATGTGACAAATCTTGTCACATAAACTGTAAATCAAGTTGTGAAATTAAAAATACAATAGTAGGTATAAGATGTGGAAAGTTTATGCAGAGTTTTCGTGATTTGGTTTTGAACTTAATCATTAATCTGCATCTGATAAAAACCCGGAATAAAGTCTTAAATTAGAAGACCTTTAAATTTTTGGTATCTAATATAGACGTCAATATTTTAGTTGCATTTAATTATACAAGTCTGCTTTGTTAAAGAGACATAAAGATGATTAATATTAATAAAAATTCAAATACATAATCAACAAATCTATTGTTTAGAGGTGTAATTTTATTTTATAATGTTTTAATTTGACACATAAATATTTATTACTTTATAATTATGATCCTTCTAAAGATTAAGCAGAAACTCTAATTACCATTCTAAATTGTTACGAAGAATATAACAATATAATGTGAAACTGCTAGCAACTACATACTTGCTTACTTTTATTCATTCATTCCTAATTGTCTTCTTTACAACAGTAATCTCCTTTTCTAAAAAAAACACAAAGAAGTGCTTAAAGCATAAAACTTTTGCTCATAATATTAAAGATAAGCAAGAGCATTAACACGCTATTGTCAGATACTAGCAAAAGTATCGTTTTAGTACCCACAGTAAAACTACAAAAGATTTGGAAAGATTATAGAAATTGCGATGACTAAGCCATTTGTTTATGAAAACTAAACAATGAGAATGCGTTTTCACAATCGTAAAACCAGTGGGTGGTCCCCCACCCATACATACAAGTTTGGGGTTAAAAAGTAAACTCACGCTTTACCTGAGATTATGCAACGGCATTAGGAATTTTAAATATCACTCCAACAGAGCTATAAAATTAACATGATGATGATGTTTCTACAAAACAAAGTGATGACAAATGCGATACATTTTCTTAAACACACATAAATTCACAGATATAATATAATACGCCGAATAATAATACGAAAACAGCCCATAAAACAGTCATAATACAAAGCGAATAACAAAACGCAACAACAAATCGTTCAGAAAAATCTCTTGACCCACATTAAGCTACAAAGGTCCGCCCACGTCGAGATGACACTAAAACTAAATTATTACTAAGCCGCCGTTTACCAGCTTCGCAGCTATTCAATTTCCCATGCTATGCATCTCAGTCGTCGCATCCACTCCTTTGACTACGCGATGCATATTTTATATAATGCTTTCATCAAAACGTCGAGTTCGCGGAAAGCGCTTTTAGTAATTCTCGCGAGCGAGCGAGAAGGAAGCCGCTGACAAACGGGGTGTCAAACAGCGGTGGGGATAAGACGCCAAAGCTCCCGCAGAGCACACAGAATGCAAAAATGGCGAGGCGACTAGTGACAAGGTGTCAGGAGGGGGGCACGTCACACCGCGAACCTCAGTTCAGAGCCGTCCGTCGCGGCAACCGCACGTCTCGTTCCGCTCCGTACACACGCCGCGACTAGTGACTTGTGTATCATGTGCTGACACCAAGCCTTGGATTTTGTGAAGTGATATTGTTCTGTGTTGTGGATTGATTATATTTTTTTAAGCTGGAAAAGGATATCGGACTGTGGAGCAACATGCTCACGTCAAGCAATCAGTATTTGCGACCGGATTACCTGTCACCGCTTCCGACAACGGTAAGTTTGATTGATGATGACAAACTCGTGTTTTCTTATCCTTGCGCTTGCGTTAGGTGGAATTTACTTTACATTAGCGGTGCTGGAAAGTTTCTTGGTTGTATCCAAAGGGAATTTATATTGTATTACTGTTTCATTTGAAATACTGTCATTGTGTGACTGATAGTTTCAGCAAATAACTTCTTAACTGACGATATAATCCTTCAAATTATTGCAACAGCTTTCAACGAACTATTCTTCAAGGATATAAGGGCAAACTACTCACAAAAGAGAAAATTCTAGGTAGGTTCTCTCTGTAAATAAAAGATAACAAAAAAAAATAGAGAACAACAAACAGAAAATCCGGGAACACTATAAAAGAAAGAAGGAAACTAAAATGAGATAATGTAATGAACTTCAAAAACGTACCCTTAAGATATTCAACAAAAACAAAAAAACCTTCATCGGGCTACAACTTCAGTAAATGACGGATACATTTTCCGCGAACCTTCTACTTAAAATGGAACAATCGCTCCGTGAAAAGTCTTTACGAGGATTTCAACAAATATGTTGAATGTCACTTCATGACAATGAACAATCAGATGATACTGAAACAATTTTATTGCAAATACTGTTGACGTAGGTTAGGTAGAAATTCGGGAAAACGAAAGTAAATTACTTATACTTAAATAATTTTGCATAAAAGTTAAAGGAACTGAAGTAGTTCATTTAAATTCAGGCAATAGAAAAAGCTCTCTTACGCTTTTTTATGCTATTGCCTGAACTTTAATGAACTTGTTCAGTTCTGCAAATTGAGAAAATATAGAGACCGGTTACGATTTCAAATTTATTTATTCATTACAATTTGTACAAGAATAGAATAGACCCCCAAACTAGGCATTTGAGTGTATCTTGGGAGTCGGGCATTAAGAAAATCATAAATAAAATTAAAAAAAACGTACCGATTATTCTCATAATCCTTTGTAATGCAACGCTAGTGAAATTCATATTTTAGTATTATCACGTATGTGTAAATATTAATATGGCGGCGAAATTTCATCAAGTTTGTTAGTTTCGAAATTGTCGAAATTGATTCAGTGGTAGGTTATAAAATTCGGCAAACTAGAGAGAGGTTTCAGTACCATTTCAGTAACATTTCAGTAGCATTTTACTAAATTCTTACAAACATTGTCCATATTACTTTACAAACTGCAAAATCTTTAAAGCTTCGCTTTCGTTCGCAGACGAAAGCCATTAGCTTTTCATTGTATTTAAAATTACTTGTAACATAAAATATTTTAACTACCACCCATCTATTTGAAAGACGTCTCGTAATTACTACATTAAAACAACAATCGTCTCTGAAGCGCTAACAAACAAGCAATTAGTATTTCGAACTAGACTCTAATAAGATTCGTATCGTCGCTAAAATAAACTTTGACAAAACAGCGTGAGTAAAACAGAAAACATATTCCCGACACATAGCGACGGTTGAGCGGCGGCAATAGACGTGACAACACGCCACAAGTTCAGGCGTGCCGCAAATTCAGCGGCACAAATTGCCCTTTTCACTGCGAGATTACATCATGCGGGAGCCGAGTGAAATGTCAAGCGGAGCCGACGGCTGCCAGACGCGCGGATAATGGCGCGTCGGCCGCGTGATTGGACGCCCGCCTCCCCCGTCCCGCACCCCCGCGGTCCCTTTGTACGCCCGTCACTCGCAACCTCGACCCGACGTTTCATTTCATAAACTGCCTCTCTTTGTTGCAGCTCGACGCGAAAAAGAGCCCGCTGGCGCTACTAGCGCAGACCTGCAGCGCTATCGGCGCGGACTCGCCCAACCCCAAGCTGATCTCCGCCGCCGAAAAAGCGAGTAAGAAGTACGATGAGAAATCGCACGTACCCGACAACAAGCCTAGCTTTAAGCCTTACGAATCGTGCCTAACAGCGAGAGAAAAGACTAGAACACCTGACGACCGAGGGTCTGTCAACGCGTCGTCTAAGACTCCGCTCTCGTCGAAAGGCAGCGCGTCCACCACACCAGTACAAGCACGCTGCGCCAGTAACCAGAGCTCCTCGTCACAGAGGACTCCACCTCCCGCTCACCGGAAAACACCGTCAGAGAAGTCGGACGAGAGGTCCAGCCCACTGCACGGCTCACCCGTGCCAGCTAAATCTAACTCAGAGTCGATCAGTATCTCATCTGCATCCAAGTTACCGTTCACTCCCACCTCTTTATCGTCCAGCGCAGACACCAAAGAACATTCGAGCTTCAAGCCCAGCATACCTGTTTCTACATCCGCCTTCCTTGGTGGATTACACCATAGCGGATTTCCTTTACAAATGGACCTAATGACCAGTAGCTTGATGGCTGCACAGCACCACGCTTTAAAGAATGGATTAAATCCGTACCTCGCGTATGCTAGAATGAAAGCGCCTGGAAGTGATCTAGGAATCTGCAGAGATCCTTACTGTACGGGTTGCTCACTAAGCTCACATTTGCTCAAATCCGCCGTGTGTCCGGCGGGGTGTGCTCAATGCGATCACGCCAAGACTCCGTTTCCGTTACCTACTAATCACCCCGCGGCAGCGGCGTATGCTCACGCACAGTTAGCTGCTTTAGCAGCCGCTTCACAGCTGCCCTACGTATGCAGTTGGATGGCAGGAGACTCTGCGTACTGTGGCAAGCGGTTTGCCTCATCAGACGAACTGCTGCAACACTTGAGATCACACACTGCGAGCGGCGAATCGAGCCCGAGCCTGTCGATGCTGAGCGCGACGCACCCGCTGCTGCAGCGTACGTATCCGACGCCGCCGCTGTCGCCGCTGACTCCTCGCTTCCACCCGTACAGCAAGCCGTCGCACCTGGTGTCGTCGCCGCCGCTGCCGTTCCCGATGCCCCCGCACCCCTCGCTGGCCGCGTACTTCCCGCCGTACCCGCTGTTCGGCCCGCGGCCTCTGCACCCTTGAGGACCGTCGGCGCTCCACGGAAACAAGAAGGGGGGCGCCGACCGCTAACGCCCATGCCAAAAGGACAATCGGAACCGAAGTCTGTGTACATATAAATTAGTGTTCTTCGGGTTTCTAGTCGGCTCATATCATCGACGGAAGTGTTTGCCCCTGTGGGGGTCGCGACAGCTGTGATCTCTAACTCGTAATCATTATAATTAGTGCACTGAACGCTTGGTCGTAACCGCGTGCGCGGATTTTAATTTTCTAGTTAGACTAACGAAATTTTTATGTACCAAATCTATAGATTGTAATTTAAATTGATTTTTGTAATTTAAGTTGTTGCAATTAATTAGTGAGGGTTGTTAATTGTGTTTGTATTTTTTTAAGTGAATGTTTAATGATTTGGCGATACATTGATCTATCACATATCTTTGTAATTATGTGCGTTGTGACTGAAGGTTTCTCGTAGACGCATGGTAGTCCCAGTACATTAGTGTTACAGATAACATGTTACCGCAACTATTTCTCGTTTATATTTATATAATTGCTACTTTCAGTTTTCAAATTGATAAGATCTTAGATGAATCTCACGAATACACTTTACTTTAAAATTTACATTCTAATGCTTGCAAAACTGGCACGTTATATTTTTATGTGTAACTATAAATTAATGTTTACATAGTACACTGTCAGAATGTTAAGTAATGACACAAGTTATAATAGTGTGAAAGCGGAATGCGTGTACAACATTCATAATAAAGTAATGGACACTGTAATACTTGCAACTGATAACTGTTGAAATAAAAATTTGTTGTTATAAAGGGCATAAAGCGAAAAAAAATATACGTAAATATTTAATTTGAAACTGCAGACTTTGATTACTTAAACCCTTTACAAAATACACAATGGTCGAAAGCACTGATTGAATATTGAAGAGTAAATAATGAATGCAAGAAGCGTACGCATCAAAGTGCATACATCTTTAATTTTTCAGTTTACGTTCAACTATTTCATAATGTCTATAAAATTTTCTTGGCAATGCAGCCACGTGAAAATTAACCACAAGTTTTCTTACCAACAAGGATACATTACGACAATATATGTATTCATTTTTTTTAACTTTTCACTGCAGTTCTGTACCATGTAATTATTATTCACAAAGTTGCAAACAGTAAGAACTTATGAATATTTAAACACCGCTGTGTGAGAAAAATTGTACTCTCGCAGTTTTAATTTATCTATTTATTATACCTCATTGGTAGTCAGTAAACTCGAGAAATAAAATCTAGATTAAGATTATTGGGTCAGACAAAAGTACCATTGGTTTTTCGATAAAAAAAATAAACAAATGACAGTCTGGGATCCAAAAAAAGTTTATACAGGTACTCATTTACGGAAAGCAGAGGATGGCTCCAATTTACAGAAGCTCTTTATTGGTCATCCTTATATACAATTAATACATACAATCATTATTAAGACATAATCCTATCTACAATACAGCACCCTAATTGCGTAACACACGATCAATCGGAATCGATTTCAAATTGACAGTTCAACAACATTCATTGCGTTATTTACGTGTTGAGCAGACAAATTTTTCGAACTTATGAAGCAATGGTTTAACAATTTGCTTCAAAATAATTCAAATTCCGATTGATTGTGTGTTACGCAATTGGGGTGCTGATATAAAAGAATAATTAGACCAACACTGAATAAAAATCCAAGTAGGTAAGTCCTGCATCTTTTGTAAATTAGGAACATAGAATAAAAATATATGTGGGAACACTTGACCCAATTGTCTAACAGCAACATACTTTCAATTACAATCAAAACCCAAATCCACTGCTCCATAGGTTTAAAAAATTCGTCTGCTCAGCGACGTAAACGATGAATGTTGTTGAATTGTCAAGATGAAACTCATAGCCTATTGTGTATTCCAATTACCTCGCTGTATCTCCGAGCCAAGAAGATTAATAACGGCACGGATAAGAAAAAGAAGAACAACTACTAGCTCCAACCCACACACATGATGCAACAGAACTAATAAACGATATTTTTCAGAAGGCATGACTCAAACGTCGTACGTAATTAGGACTGTTGCGGCTTCCACTACAATAAATTATAAGCAATTTATCTGGATGTCTGTCGCCATACATCACGAACTGTGCAGCATTTACTAGCGTTGAAATATTATGACCAATGTGCACGGTGGACGCACCATTTGTTAGCCGAGCGGGCCAAGCATTATCTTTAAATGCTACATTATGAACGTGTGAAATGATTTTTAGGTTTCAATTTATTATGTGGGTGTTTCAGTTGTTTCTTTTACAAATATATATTTGATTTATTTGTTAGGAATAGGTTTTTTCGAGTACCTACTTAATATACCCACATTCGATTTTCATTAATTAAAATACAGTGACATAGTTTTAACAAGCCACTGAATAAACATACAATGACCAGCTTATTAGAATAATTAAAGAAGTTTCTAACACTAAATGAAATTAACATCCTATTTAGCAATTAAATTATAAATTAAAATATACTAAACACCGTTACAGACGGTAACCATAATAAACATAAAATAAATTATAAAAACGCATTTTATTATAACTAATGGCAGTTACAAAAACAATGTTAGTATGTATTTATGTATACTTATGTATAATAAAACTTTATAGTTTCCTGCTGATTTCGAAATATATATGCCAAGAAGCATATTGAAATTACAAAACATATATTTAAAGTATAATTCTCGCATTATTATATTCATTAAAGTCGTAAACGAGTATAATATGTTTGTCTTTGTTTCATTCATTTTATTATGTTTAACAGTCTCTTTTCGATTGTTCTTGAAGAAAAACTCAGTTTTAAATACTTAAAAAGCAGGTCATGACTTTGTGTACCTACTCGGGAAAACAATTTAGTTTTACGTTAGCAATTTATTTAGTGTCAGCTGTAATAGTTTATTATTTTCTAAGAATTTCAACGCTATTAATTCACTGGCTTCCAATTTGTCGATCGGTGAAACTTGGAATTCTTTTTCTTATTATTCACTATACTAAAAGCTATTTGTCCACGTAACGTGTGGTTTAAAAAGTGTTTTAAAGGCGAGAATGGTTAATATGAATTGTTTTATTGCAACCATAATTCTCAAGAGCGGCCAGGGGGGTTAGTTTGTATGCGATTATTAGTAAAAAAAGCTTACATAGGACATAACATAACCGATGAAAAGTGTGGGTATAAGTCATCATCATCATCTGCCTAGCCTTTTTCCCAACTATGTTGGGGTCGGCTTCCAGTCTAACCGGATGCAGCTGAATACCAGTATTTTACATGAAGCGACTGCCTATCTGACCTCCACAACCCAGTTACTGGGTAATACGATACCCCTTGGTAAGACTGGTTGTCAGACTTTCGGGCTACTGACGACCCGTAACGACTGTCAAAGATCCACGAATGACAGCCGGGACCAACGGCTTAACGTGCTTTCCGAGGCACGGAGGGGTCTTGGTATGTGAAAATGGTCACCCATCCACGGACCAACCGCGGCAAGCGTAGCTTAACCTGATCGATCGACCCGTGCGGCTATTATTACTTAGCCACAAGCCCCTCTTAGTGTGGGTATAAGTATAAAATCAAAATCAAAATCAAAATCAAAAGTCATTTATTCAAATTAGGCTGAGAATCAGCACTTTTTGAACGTCAAAATTACAAAAGACAGTCCCCCAAAAACGCCCGCCCTTCACCACTTCCTAGTGCTATTGCTGGGAAGAAGAAGTGGCGCAACAAACTCCCCAGCAGCACAGCTGTCTGTTCAATTTAAAAAAAAAAATACTTGAATTTATACAATACTAGGTACTTATGTTCGGTAATTAACATTACAAAACCAGAACATAAAATTTAATTATTTGCCATAATATGTCAGCTAGCCACGCCAATATACCAACAAATATAATAAAAACTATACGTACTCAAGCTAAAACATAATTAATTAAAATGTAAATAAAAAAACTTACTACCCAAATAAAAGCCTCCAGGCATAAAGGGCGTGACAGCTTACACATTTATGCATTGCTGGGTTCTGCAGTAAGCTAATTCTGGAGAAGGAACACAAACATTGTCTTAACACAAACATTGTCTTATAATACGCCTTTCCCACCAGGGAACATTAATCATTTATTTTAAGCATTGATAACTTCTAGAAATAGCTATAGAAGCTTTCGCGCATTTTGCCGAAGCAATCTTTCCTTGCCTGAAAACTAGTACCTAACTACACCACTGGTATTAGGTATAAACCACGCCAAAGAAAACCCACATAAATACTGATACATAAATCTGCTCAACTTCCGTCCGACAATGGCATCATTCACCCTAGAGTTACGAGCGCAGACTTATGATACATCTCGCCAGATATTGAATTAATAAGATGTTGAGACTGCGTGCACTGAAGTTCATTATACATGGATTATTTATGTTTTCATGTAACGTAGTAGCTGCAGTGGGTTTTGGAAGCGTTTCTTTAAAAGCAAATCAAAATCAATATATGTATGTTATTTCACACAACCTACCTGAGCTCTTGTTAAACGTCAGAAGGTAGGTGAACGGATCCAATTGGTCATTTAATATGGAGAGCCTGGACGAAACTCCACGGTTACTCTTTTAAAAATAATTGGCTTTTACAATAGTTTCAAATTACAGTCTTAACAGGTATGGGAGGACAGGGTAGGCCTGTCAATAAGAACCAGGTACTTAAAAGATATTAACTTAAGAACCAGGTAACCAGGTACTTAAAATAGAAAATGGTCTACAAATGTACTTTTTAAAGCTATAAAAGGAAAGGCGTGAACTTACTTAGAAGATTTTCAACACAAGACTTAATGTGGGTTCATTGGTGCATGATTTTACGGGGTAAAATTAGGTGGGGTTGTCCCCTAACCATAGTTTCCAGTTGTCTACTTTCTAACTACGGCAACGAAGGTATGGGCCGGTCCGAAAGAAGTTGATTCGAATCAGGCTTTTTTTATCCTTAATTAAAACGAAACAGGTTCTTAATTACAATCTAGCCTAAAAGAAAAATAAGCAATTTAAATCTTTCTCAGTTTTTTAGAGATAATTGTAAAAAATCTAACTATTATATTTTAAACTTCAAATAGTGTTGATTGTATGTATCTACTTTATTATTTATTATTTTATTTTAAAACCAATACACTATCACCACAGGCTTACCTAATACAATAGTGTAGTTATAATAGCTTACAATTAGACTTAAAATTATTATTATTAACCTAGACTAATTTTACAAAATGCGGCCCGTGTGAATTCACTCAGAGTACAGTTTACACAAGTCCGTTCCACTTTCTTAGTCTGATATGATGATATACAACTATCAAATCGTGTTGTCATTCATACAACCATTCCAATGGTGTCTGTCTCTTTAAGGTGTATTGTAGCTACAGGAACACTTAGAAAACCTGTGCAAAAAGTCTCGTCGACGTTTTTAGAGTATTCGGAGTAACAGACTTTTCAATGAAGTTTAAGATTGGCTTGAACAAAAACACAGTTGCAGTTGTATTAAAAAAAAAGGGCTTGAAATCAGAAATCATCCTGAAAACAAAAGTTCCGTCACCTACTGAATTAAAAAAACACTGGTTCGCTGAACATCACATGGAGTGGCGGCGGAGTTTCAGTTGCCCGTTACATGCATGAAAGATTTTTCAGGTGATTAGGTTTTCAATAACTCATTTAACAACTATCAACTTACAACATGCAGTTTATCAGGCAGTAGGCATACATGACATGGTATTTTCATTTAACCAATGGCCAAGGTAAAAAAATAGGTGTTATGTTTACTACATAATTTTCAAGAACCTCTTGTTAGGTGAATTGATGAAGAAAGAAAAATAGATAAACTTGATGTGACTCTTTTTTACGTAACACCATCATCAGCCAAATATGGGAAACTACAATTCTGCTGACGGTCGACGGCCATCCAGGAAAAACAGGCAGCAATAAAACCACATAATTATACATAACATAACATCACGCCTGTTTTTCCGAAGGGTTAGACAGAGATGAACCTAATAGTACACCCATATTTAGCCAGTTATATTTAAGTTAGCCTAGTAATAAAGGGTGAGCCTATTGCCCTCAACCGGGCACGGATCCAGGCTCCAGGCTGCTACTGAGAAATTCCAGATGAAAAACCCCAATACCACTTTGCCCGACCCGGGAGTCGAACCTAGGACCTCATGCTCAGCAGTAGCGATTGCGACCACTATACCAACAAGGCAGTCTAATTAAAATCCTCTCAACCTACTAAACTGTTCAATTCTAATAACTAAAACTACACTACGAATCACTAATGCCATGACATCGAAATCGGATTATTCGCTTTCAAATCAAAAGCTATAAAGCGAGGCGGAAACCAACACGCATTAGCATAACCATCAATTTGTCATACAATTTAATATTAAAATGAATATACACGTTTCATTTTAATAAATTAATTAGATTTCTAGCGACGGTCTGGCTCGACAACGGATGGCTTTGGTCATTTATTTAATATTTTCGTACCTAGCCTTCTCCCCAACTACGCTGGGGTCGGCTCCCAGTCTAACCAGATGCAGCTGAGTACCAGTGTTTTACATGGAGCGACTGCCTATCTGACCTCCACAACCCGTCACTGGGTAATACAAAACCCATTGGTAAGACTGGTTGTCAGAATTTCGGGTTTCTGATGACCCGTAACGACTGCCAAAGATCCACAAATGACAGCCGTGACCAACGGCTGTGAATCTCTTTTCGTGTGCGAATCCCCACGTTCCAATACCAGTTTCATCCAGATTCTACCCGCGATGCTAACAATGCCGTCCACCCACCTCGCCGCCGGACAACCGACACTTCGTCTCCGTTTTTGGACGCCACTCGCTCACTGCCTGACATCACTGTGCCTTGCCAGGTGTCCTGCCCAACTCGATTTGAATTCCATAACTCGTTTCCCATTTTCCAGGGTGGCAGGGACGTTGACGCGCAACCTGTTAGCATGGATTCATTCATATGATTCGTTGAAATATTTAATCGGTTATTTAAAAAAACACTGTTTCATACGTTTTGATCGCGTAGGTACACTTTTCTATGTAACAGCAGATTTTTTTTTAGATAAAATTCGAAAATTTTCTACGCTAGGGGATCCAGAATCACGTGCTCGGTGTCTCTGTCACCCTGTATTGTACAGTAAACATTATATTGTAACAGTTCTGTGTCCGATGGTACCTGACGTGTCGGTTTGTCGTAATGTCAGTAATGTCTTTGTTGATTGTTCCGCCGACTGCCGGTCGCTGCGTTTGTAGTGCTTGTACATTGCTTCATTACAACTAACTGCACACTTTGTAATTCTCCACATGAGGTCGAAATGGAGGTAGGTTTTGTCAAAAAGAAATACGTAGAAAAGCCGTTGAGTTCAGCGAAAGAGGTCTTGAATTATACCCGCTAAAGTATACACTTCAATCTACAGCAAACTTGCTGTTTACAGAAAAGAAGAGGGTTTCATGATCTTTGAGTGCAACTTTGACCAGCACCCTAACTGCGTAACACATCTGCCTAGGCAGATGATGAGTGTGTCCGATTCCGGGGTCGGATTCCAGTCTAACCGGATGCAGCTAAACACCAGTGTTTTACATGGAATGACTGTATAACTTACCTCCACCACCCAGTTACTGGGTAATACGATATCCTGGGTAAAACTAGTTGTCAGACTTTCGGGCTTCTGACCCTTAACGATTGTCAAAGATCCACGAACGGCAGCCGGGACCAACGGATTAACGTGTTTAGTGAGGAACGGAAGGGTCTTGGTAAGTATGTGAAGATGGTCTCATCTGAGGGCCGCCTCACCTAGCGGGCTGACAGCGTCCCCGCCGTGCCTCTCTCTCCTGCTGCCGTGCTGCGTCCTGTCCTACTGCGTGGGCCCTCCTACGGGTGCTATCCGTGCCGCACACGCACCGGCACCTGCCCTCACCTGCACCTGCACCTGCACCTGCACCTGTACCTGCACCTGCACCTGTACCTGCACCCGCACCTGCATCTGCACCTGCAGCTGTTGCCACCAACTGCCTCGCGTCTACCTCCTCAGCTCCAACTAGATCTCCACCTCAGCCTCCACACATCGTCATCCATACACCCCGCCTCCACATACTACACACCACTCTTCAGTCCATCTCCATCTTTTGATTGTTTGTAAATATATCTTTATAGTTTTCTACATGCCTTTCTTTAATTTCATTCTACCCTTGGCTTTATTAGCTAAGCTTTTCTTGTCGCTACACGACAAAGATTTTGTTTCACGGGCGAATTTCTCCAAACTTTCATACCTAGAATAAGTCTTATCTTGAGCATAAATTTTGAATTTTTGACAGTTTTTCCTTACTAGAACTGTCGGACGTCAATTTTAATCCACTGATAAAAGATATCTGACATTGGTAAAATCGATCAGCCCTAAGTGTAAAGATTGTTCAGTCAAAGTCAGTCTATATAAAAGATATAAACGAGTAATAGAGTATTTTTTTTAACCTTCCTTAAGTATTGACATTGCAATAAACACCCTGTATAATCATTTACACAAATTGACCCTTAAATTATACCTTAATTACTATTTCATTTTAATTAAAAGAATATAATTAACAGTTGTTCTCCTTATCGAGCATTTAATATGTCAACTTTTTTATGAGTTACTGGGTTAATATTTTATGATAAGGAAATTTACTAATGTACCGACACCGGATCAAACCCGGAACCTTGGCAAGCAGGTGTAGCACGCAGTCAATGGGGTCAACCTGTCCTATAGACTTATTTACATACTACATATAATTTAAACTACGCCCCGTCGGTTTTGATAGATCGCAGGTAAGGGAGGAGGGACGGCAAATTAATTTTCTTTAATTAATATTTGTTGGTTGTTGTTTTTTTGTTAACGGTACTGGTAAGGTGTGAATGTTAAATGCAGTTTTTCGTAGCGTTGTTTTACTTAACATCATCAACTTTACATCATTTTATAATAAATGGAAGACGAAAGTGCAACTAAAGACAATAATGACTTGCATATTCAGGATGTTAATAAATACTTTAATTTACTGAAACTACCAAAATATTAAATGTAGCATTTGGCTAAAATACACATCTTATTAAATAGTTTTGTTCTTCCCGTAGTTATTTTTTTACAAATAAGTACTTACCTACATACTTCACCACTGTTAATAAAACTTATTCACAAAATCTCATAGAACGTTTCAAATGATCTAATTTAACTGCCATGTAAATACGTCTCATTTATTCCACCCACTGCTAATAGCAAGTAATTTGTATTAAAAAAATGGCGTTGAACAGACGCTCAGCTAATTTCCGCTGCAGACCGTACCACTCATTCCTCTACGTGTCGTTTACGGCACGGCAGTGTTGATACACGCGGCGGTTCAAAGGCGCCGACCGCTTTGATCTCGCCGCTCACCCGACGCCATGACACTTTGTACACTCGAGTAAAAAAGTGCAAAAGCCTTTTTAAATGTTAATTTTTATTGACGCGAAAATTATTGGCAATAATGTCAGAGTAATTAGCGTTTATGTAGTACGAGTTTGGTGACGGTAATTACTTTAGTTGATGACGAAATATTTAAATGTCGGAAGTTTTATAAAAATAATTTACGGTAGTTTTGAAAATTAATGTAGGGCAATAATTTACTGAGTGCCATGAAGCTTCCTAATTGAAATGAAAATAAAGTGGTCTCATTTCATGCTAGTTCCGTCATTAAGAATAAATGCTTTTTAACGATAATGTAAAGAAAACTTTCTGTACTATTGCTTAGAAGCTATATTTCATTTTTAATTAAAAAATACAAAAGTTTTACATAATTGCCTTGCAATGACGTGGTTTAATTTAATTACCTTTACTTTACTTTTTCTCTTCCGTCTGAAATAAAATAAATAACTTACCTCTCCACGTAATTCCATGTTCTTATATGGTTAGCTGTTACTTGTCCTGTCAGTCATACCAACATGATGCAAGAAACAAAATGTAGAGGAAACGACCTGGTGTTACATTCACAAGAGGTCGGATAGCAACACGTTACCCAGCATTTTCAAAATATTGCCGATACTGTGGAGTGGTTGGAGTGATAGGTGAGGTGATTTTCTACCTTGTAGATAACATGACAAATGTTTGACCACCAGAATAAACTGAAGCAGTCGAGGCTAGCCTTCCAGGCTCGCTTAACTTTCTAGGAGAAGCCTATGTCCAATTGCTGCAGCAGATTGCATAAGGTTATGTAGAGGGTCCTCCGCCTTCCGCATCCAGTCTGCCCCAGCCACCTTTTTGAGATCGTCTGTCCATCTAGTTGGGGAGCGTCCCACTCTAAGCTTGCCGATACGCAGTCTCTACCAGGACTCGTCTGTTCCACCGGCCTTCGGTCGTTCGTCAAATATAAACAGAATGGGAGAGGCCTATGTCCAGTGGTGAACTGCGATAGGCTGAGATGATTCAAGTAGAGGGTAACAAAGAATGAGAAAGGAAGTGCAATGGTTCTTTATTTGAACCCTAAAATTAACATTTATAATCGACTTGACAGAAACCTCCTTGAATGAAGACTTTCCAACAACACAAAAACCGACAAATCTAGTCTAAATGTAACCCACATTAACCTTTTACCATTAGCAAGTCTGGCCAATAAAATAAAACAGTAACTCTTCAACAAAATGCAGGAGGAGCGGTCATCGCACCTACCGCGTCGCTGATTACATCCGCGCGGCGAAGTAATCACGACAACATCAAGATATAGATACACATCCAGTATAAGCTGACCTCGCATTGTAATAATAATCTTCCGACCGAGTTTCGGTGTCAGCGTCCAATCTCAAAGGAGACTAGTCAATATCTATTCTAGTACACAGGCGTGTTAACAAACACAGGTCCACTCCTTCTCACACTCTCATAGTCCAACGGGACGTCAATCCGACCGGGGAGAAATCAGGCATAGGACCTGTGTTTTCCGAGGCATGAAAAAGGGTCACCTATCCATGGACTGACCGCGACTCTATCGCGTAGCCACGAGCCCCATATTGTATAGGTTTTTCGTATAATGAAAGGTCAGCGTATACTGGAAAGTTTAAGCTTGAAATGTCGTCGTGTGTATCAACTGTGACGGCGAATTGAGGCTGTCTAGCTCATGCCCCACTGGTTTCAAGGTAAAAAACTGACGACCTGTCGTCTTAGGTGTTAATGATTTTGATGAATTGTGAAGTAAGTATTTTGTCGCGGCTTTTTGCGGTTCAGAACGTGGATGTGTGATGGTGAAAGATAAGGTGACTTTATCGAAAGGCGAGCTTTGTTCTGGTGTGAATGTCTTTTTATTTATTTCTTTTTAGTTTAAGACATAGCTGTGAATGTCATTTTATGTGGTATGAGCAGTGATGGCCCAGTGAGCAATGGAGGCCCAGTGGTCGGCTTTACCCTTTTTTTTTTTTTTTTGTGGATGGGAAATCAAAAAAACCCACCCGTGTTCCGTCCTTAGCCCTTTTAGGTTCAAACCCAGACAGGCACTTTAATTTGTGTAAATTACTTCATCACTACTGCTCTCAAAACGGTGAATGAAAACATCGTGAGGAAACCGGCATGTCCTAGTACCAAAAATTCGAAGATATGTCACATCGGTCAACCCGCACTGGTCCCGCGTGGTGGATTATGGCCCACTCCCTCGCACCGAGAGGAGGCCTGTGACCCAGCAGTGGGAACATTATAGGCTGATTATGCTATATGACATCTACGATTATTTTTGTAGTGTCTTATGCTCAAGAAAAGAAGCAAGTGTGGAGTGATTTCTTTTTTTTCCTTTTGTTCTTTCTATGATTAAAGACTTTTAGCTACTTAGCTACGAGAGGCTCGCGTTAATAAGCTATTCTCAAATATCAATATTTTAACTTCATTATAACCGACCTCGATTTTAAGAAGACTTTTTTTTTATATCTATATTTTGTGACATTAATGTTAAAACTTGCGCAACGACAATTTAGGTAGCCTAAGGCCTACACACAATTTCTAAAAATAACATCGCTCTCCTCGCCAGTACTCACCCGATTTACATTACATAAAGATATCCATATTTTTTCCATGAAACGTGAGTAGTATGGTGGTACAGTCAAAGTCAATAATCTGAAGTGGTAAAGCAATGGGCAGATAAGCATCGTACAGTCGAGTGGAAGAGTGATTAACGTAGCCCCGCCACTTTGAAGCCGCTGCGCGTTGTCAGCTCAGATTAACGTCCGCTACTGAACTCGTGTCTAGTTTTTCATTTTTTTTTTGTTTAACCTTTTTGTGTGCGATGTTACTTCGGTGGAACAAATTGTTATTTACTTAGTTTCGCTTTGTTCTTGTTTTCGGAAGCGATTGGGATGAAAAATGTTCCTGAAATGAATCTGTGCGATTTCTTATTGTGCTGGCAGATAAGTTAGTGAATGGTTTGGTGGAACAGGTGGTAAATATTAGTTAGTGAAGTTTTCTGGCGAAGGGAGGTATGACTGTACTGTTATTTTAATTACATAGTTCCAGTTAATCATGAGGTGGTTGAGTGGTATCGACGCCGATTTACAAGTTGTACGCCATGAGTTCGAACCTAAGCAGGTGCTTTACTTTGTGTATTTAATTTCATCACCACTGCTCTCAAAACGGTGAAGAAAAACATCGTAAGGAAACCGGCATGTCCTAGAACCTAAAATTCTAAGACTCACCAATCCGCTCTGGGCTCGCGTGATGGATTATGGTCTGTGTCCCAGCAGTGGGAACATTATAGGCTGATTACGTTATGACGTGGGTGATTAATAGCAGTATTTCACAGTAAGTACCGTACATGCAATAACAGCAGACATCTTGCCTTCTCAAAAACTCTCAGCAACCTCCGAAATGCCAATTAGTGTAGCCTCACGCTACACTAATTGGCACTTTCAGTCTTTTGGGCTTCCTGTAATGACTGCCATAGGCTTTCAGATTAGGCAGTTGAGCATACTCTCTCAGACACAATTTCTGACAGTCACCCATCTATAAACTGACCGCGACAACAGCCACTTAACCTGTAATATCTTGTGGTCCGCATTTCTCATACGTTGAGCCAGGTACCAAAATACGATGCTTATATATTCTATCTACAGATTTACATCTCAACAATGCTAAGAGAAAACGATTCTCATTTTGAATAATTATTCAATCAATCTTATACTGATGCAAAAACGACTACTTACTAGTCTTGTTATGATTAATTAAACAAGATGTTTCTTCAGAGCAAAGTAGGTAGGTACGTATTAATATAAAATAATTAGAAATTACCTATTATGTCCGGCACCATTTTGCGTAAAACATAATCAATCTCAATCTGAATAATTTTGAAGAATATTGCTAATCCATTACCTACTTCATATGTCCGACAACTTTGTCTGCTCAACAACGTAAAGAACGCAATGAAAGTTGAGGAACTAAAAATGAAAACCATTGCTTATGATAGTGTGTTACGCAATTCCCCCAAAACCCCCCCACCCCCCGCAGGTAAAGCATTGTGAGCGTTTCTTTCCGTAGATCACCTGAACCTGCAGCGATCTGTACCGGAAAACCCGCTGCTTTATGGTATATATTTCAAAAGCTGGCCCACATCATAGCTATATACAAACATATCCCTGTACAAACCGTGAGCGTCGGTCTAAAGTACTCATCACAAGTACTTAACCAAAAAATTATAAAAACAGAAACCCTTCACGGCACTCTGTTTTCTCACCGAAAATAAACATATCAATTTATACCGAGGAAAGTCAAACAGTTTTAATTTAATGTGTTAAAGAAAAAATAATGTTCCCTCGAGTTTGATATGTAAACATTCTGGACGTTAAAATCCATTAGACGAAGACTGGCTTTAATGTTCAGAGACGGATTGACAAACAAGTGATGGCAATTGGGGGCGAGGGGGGGCGGAGGTGGAACACGGCACGCTTTTTAAGTTTCGGAATGAGAAATGCGAATAAATAATGACTTCGTTTTTTGTGGTGGGTTTGAATTTAACCTGCAACAATTTTAAAGGATAGTATGCAACAATGTATGTTATCAGTTTTTTTGCCATAGAATCGATCATAGTTGGGGTAAACGAATTCTTGAGTAGAGACCATGAATTGGCAAACGTAAAGTAGGACGCCCTCAGGCTAGGTGGAGCGACAAAATTATTTTGGCTACTAACGCTTACAAAATTTTCACGTTTGACGTAAGTACATTAATGTAAGAGATTTAAATGAAAGTCTTGGCCACATTTTCATCATAACGTCACGGATTATAATAAAACGAAATCACGATTGTGCATGCATTTTCGCATGCACAATGCATTTTCGCATAAAGAAAACTAAAAGTAGTTTTCATAATAAAGTGTGTTTCTCACTCTATAATTACCAGCGGCACATAAAAGGACGGCTACTGATTGACACTAACAGCCAGTTTCTTTGACAGTCAGTCTCTTTGACAGCGATGCTCTTTGACAGCCAGCTCTTTAATGTCACTGTCTTTAATTGTGTATTCATGTGCTTTGACATAATTGTTTTAGATAAAAGCAATTTGGAACTCTTTTTCTGGTTCAATATTTTACGGTCTACCAGTTAATTATTTTATTTTACTTTATTGGGACATTTAACCGTTACACATTACAAGATGTATGGCAGAATAAGTTATGAACTAAGTAAATGTGTAACCCACACCCACACCAATATCCGCGAAATAATGATGAAAGAAAATAGTAAAGATAAAAAAAAGCGTGCGTTAAAATTACAAAAAATTAAGTAACTACTCATAGGGATAATGGGTATAGGATATCTACTTTAAGGATTGTATAGCCATCCTTTTGAACTTAAAGTGTGTAAGCGCGAAAATATCAAGTTCGATAAAATGTGTGTTAGACGTATCTACAATGCGTCGAAGAGGCGCCCGTGCGCCCGCGTGAGTTCTACACCTTGCAGTGTGGAAAAGCCGGGGCACGCGCACCTCTCGGCGCATTACAGTTCTAGGTACAATGTAACATATGTTATTAGTAATATCAGGACAATCGAATTTGTTATTACACAGACCATGCAGCATCATGGCCATCAGTAAGCTGCGTCTAGACTCCAAGCCTTGAATGTTATAACGCTTTAATAATAGAGTGTATGGTAATTTTGACTTAGTGCATCTGTAGTGCATAACACGTAAAAAATTATTTTGAACCATTTCAATTAAGTTAACATTGCCAATCCACTACTGCATAGCTATTCACAACCACTCGATACGCTTCCGTACCATGTCAAAAATCAATCAATGTTATCGTAGGAGTCTAAACGCTGTTCACAAGTCCAAAACCCGAAAATTTTGTCAGTTTATATGAAATAAACGACCGCTATTCTTCTGATAGCTGTTTGCTGTCAGGGGTAAGGAAAATCAGGTTATTGGATAGTTGTGAATAGCGATGCTAGTCGCAAGCAAACCTCTGTATGAGGACCTATACAAAGTGACATTTTTTCAGCTTCAACGATCATGGAAAAGTCAAAATGGTTTTACTGACAAAAGCTACAGCGCTTTACTTGTAGTAACCAAGTGTACAAACAAACTGTGATTGTGTGCGTGAAGACACGTAGCGTCAGCATATAACACACACACACACTTCCGACCTCACCATTGTCTTGGACGGTACCGTTAGCTCCTGCGCTTACAGATACATTCACAAGCTGTTTGTACACTTGGTAATCACATGTAAAGCGCGTGTCACTTAGTGAAATAAAAATACTATGCCAAAAAGCTTCTAACGTTTTAGAAACGATTGTCAATTGTCTAAGCCCTCAGGTTGTCAGGTAGCATAATTTCTTTCTACCTTCAAGAAACAGTGAACACCAGCTGCCATCTTTCAGCCTATCGGACTTAAGTGATTCCTGTTTAATTTTTGGACCATTACTAAGGTATTTTGTTTCAGTAAAGATTACTCTGTCTGACTCTGTTCATTTCGTAATTATGTACTCAATACAGAAAAGATGGCCCAGTGGTAACGTTCCCGACTTAGGGGTAGGTCGTGGACTCGAAACCTGGCCGACACTTTGAGTAATTTACACATTTCATCACCACTGCTCTCAAAACTGTGAAAGAAAACATCGTAGGGCAAAAAATGTTTCGGAACCAAAACATTCGAATACAAGTGGTGTATTATGGCCAAGTCTCCCTCAAAGAGAGGAGGCCTGTGGCCGAGCAGTGGAAAACGTTGCAAGCTGATTATGCTATTAAACACAGCCTTTTTTTTTACACCTCGTAAAGGTCAATAGTATGTCATTTATTTCCTTTGTACGAAACCAAAAGGTGCCACGGGACCCTTTTCATATTCTCAAAATGTTTTCTTCAAACACCAATATATTTCTTTCGGCTTCTTTCATTTAAGACCACCAACAAATTCTTTACACAGATAACTACTAACTACACTATTACTTTCACAAAAAAGCCGTGTGACGTCACCGGAAGTCGGCGCCGCCATAAACATCCCCTGTTTACGAGTTCACCCCTTCTGATAACGGCATTGTGTCTGATAGTCTATGGCAGGATCGTGACGTACTTCCGGTGCAGTCGGAAGAGGTAATATGTCAAGGTAGACAGAGTGTTGGGGAAAAGATGTTGGTTTTTCTATAGAGGGGGTTCATTTTTCAATCAGAAGCGAAAGTGGTATATTATACATGTGGTTTATAAATAGCATTTATAAACAAAATGCTAATTAAAAACAAAATGTCGGTACTGTAACAAACACCCAAACAACACAAAAAATCTCTTTATAAAGAGAAAAGGTTTTTGTATGTTTGCTTGTAGTGGATAAAACCAAAAATCTTAAATCTATTCTATAGAAAGCTACATTTTCAGCGAGTAACATGGGCTGTATGTTTTTTTTTAATAGAGATGCCTACGAAAATTGTACTAATGTAACCCAAGGTATCAAAACTAGGACAACGGGTTTGAGGCCAATTTCTCCCATACTTATGAGGGGAATCAATATAAAAGAACGTTATTAGCACGAACGTCATAGAGTTCGATTCGTTATTACAGAACAGACCGGCTGAAGACTCTCAGGTTACCTACTGCTGTTCTATAGTGAAACACAAACTTCGGAATATTCTCACTGAAAAGATTACAGTGAGTTCAATGAGCCCTTTTCAATGCATATCATTTATTAAATTACTTGGCATGAAGGCACTTAGACAGGTGTAAAAATCAGGCCAGTCTACATTGTTACGAAGAGTAAAATGGAATCAAATTAAATAAATTGCACTCCATTAAATCTGTTTTCACCTGTGACACTTACACGACTTGATATTCCATGTAAAACGATTGTTACTATGTCAGTTATCATACACAAGCTTTTGTACTAGAATAATAAATCAAATTGGATTGATTTTTTTAATTCTCCGTAGCACCCGCACCTTGCGTGACACACTATCCATCTCAATATGAATCATTTTGAAAGATACTGCTAATCCATTGCTTCATATGTCCGAAAAATTTGTCTGCTCAACAATGTAAATAACGCAATGAATGTTGTTGAACTGTCAAAATGAAACCCTAACAGTGGCAATGGCTTACATACGCAATTACCCCGCCGGAGTCTCGATTTGTGCCCGGTTGATAACAATAGGCTCCTTCACTGTTACATGGGGCTTTAACATATTATCTGGCTATGTATAGGGGTATACCTGTGCTTAATCCTTCGGGGAATTAGGCGTGATGTTATGTTCTATTAATAAGTTAAAAGTTGATATCATAAAGTGAAATCCTCAATATTTTAACAATAAATTATCAAAGATAATACTTACCTAAAAATATGTACAGACACGATAATCGTGTATAAGTTTCAAACACATATAATTAACACCTTCAAAATTTAAAACAGATGCGGCCTACTCTTTGTTAAATCTGTTAAATATAGCAAGTCGTCACAGTGTAGCTAAGAAAACAAACAGTACGTTGGTTAACCGTTATTTTGAAGCATAAATTCGTCTTGTAGTTAATAAGCTAGGCTCTTAATTGGTGTCGTAAATATTGTATGTAAAACAAACAAGGTGTCCGTCTGTGGATCATTGGCGCAGATTATGTTCGAAGAAATGTGTAGAGGTGCCACATTTTTATGCCAACACTGTTGTTATAAACAAATAAAACAGGTGCAATTTATGTTTGTTGTACAGGAATGCAAGTATTTCTTTTATGGTTATGTTTGAGGAGAAAATGTAAAGAGTTACATTTTCTCCTCAAACATAACCCCACCCACCTCTGTGGGTAAGTAGAAAATATTGCAGTTCATGTGAATACAACGCCACCATGTATGTAGGCTGACGTAGTATCTAGGCTGCCTCTACCTTCATAATCAGCCTTTATTGTTCCCACTGCTGGGACACAGGCTTCCTCTCTTTAAGAGGGAATGGGCTGTACACACTACGAATGCACTACGCGGGCCCAGTGCGTGTTGGTAGATCTCACATCTCTTCAAGTTTTTGGTTCTAGGATATGCCAGTTTCCTCACGATGTTTTCTTTCACCATCGTAAAGCGCCTGCCTGGGTTCGAACCCATGATCTACAACTCGAAAGTCGGGGCCGTTACAACTTGGCCACCACGGCTCACTGGGCCACTAGCTTAGTGAAATGTTATTTGAAAGAAAAAATGTATGTATATTTTAGAGTGCTATTTTTTTATTCTTACATCAAATCAACATAATTATTAATATCGATTTAATCATTGAAAACTGTGCTTATTTAAACTAACTCCTCTCACTTTACGCAAGATGTTATTACTTAGTAGGCACCACTTCTCCATTATTTTTAATGGAAATGATGCATCTCCTCAATTTTCTACTCTATGTATGTCGTCGAGAAAACAAGAGACGTATATTTTCGTCAATATACCCCGTAGTGACCAAAAACAAGGTGTAGTTTTGCAACCTCGTCAAATTCAAGGAGGTAACTATGAAATCAAAATCAAAATCAAAATCAAAAGTCATTTATTCAAATTAGGCTGAGAATCAGCACTTTTTGAACGTCAAAATTACAAAAGACAGTCCCCCAAAAACGCCCGCCCTTCACCACTTCCTAGTGCTATTGCTGGGAAGAAGAAGTGGCGCAACAAACTCCCCAGCAGCACAGCTGTCTGTTCAATTTAAAAAAAATACTTGAATGAATACAATACTAGGTACCTACTTATGTTCGGTAATTAACATTACAAAACCAGAACATAAAATTTAATTATTTGCCATAATATGTCAGCTAGCCACGCCAATATACCAACAAATATAATAAAAACTATACGTACTCAAGCTAAAAAATAATTAATTAAAATATAAATAAAAAAACTTACTACCCAAATAAAAGCCTCCAGGCATAAAGGGCGTGACAGCTTACACATTTATGCATTGCTGGGTTCTGCAGTAAGCTAATTCTGGAGAAGGAACATAAACATGGAAGGAACATATGCTACTGAGTGTCAACACGAATCAATAATAAAATAAGTAGGTTTTTTTTTATAATTTTCGGAAATCGGCATGTTTGGGACACGCAAGTTAAAACGCGGCCTGTGTGAGACCGCACTGTAACTACTTTTTTACACACACGAACGCGGCCGCTTATACGATTACATAACGCGATTCTGTTCTTTGAAAGTGGTGTAGGTATTCTGAAATACTGGCAAACATAAATAACTAAAAAACAAGTATGTATTCATTACTAGGGATCGTAATTTTATTTGATAATTTATGTCTTTCATAACAGCCTCCTGAAATTTGACGAGCATGCAAAACAACAGCTTGTATAGTATTTTTTCCCAAAATATACTCAGACGAAACTCTATTCGATATCTTAGCACTTTTTGCTCTACTTTCTCATAAATGATAAATGAAATATTTTCTGTAAGTAGGTTTGTACAAACACTTTTACACGTCTATTATATTTTTTTTAACTAGATGAGGTCGGCGTTTCCTATCGGACTACTCTGAGAAGAAAGGCCGAAACCAACTCAGAGGAGAGAGACACAGTCTCTTCTAAAGTCCAGACATAATCAAGATTATATCTCAGATTATATAATTGTATAACTTACTAGCTGACCCGGCAAACGTTGTTTTGCCATATATAATTATTTCTAGCTGCCCGGCGCTACTTCGTTCGCGTGGTGTCCTACCCCCTACCCTACTCCTACCCTACTCCTACACTACTCCTACCCTACTCCTACCCTACTCCTACACTACTCCTACCCTACTCCTACCCTACTCCTACACTACTCCTACCCTACTCCTACCCTACTCCTACACTACTCCTACCCTACTCCTGCCCTACTCCTACACTACTCCTACCCCTAGTCCTACCCTACTTCTACCCTACTCCTACACTACTCCTACCCTAGGGTGGACATCCCTTATCAATTAAGGGTTCGAAAAAAAAAAAAAAAAAATAGATAGTAGCCGATTCTCAGACTTACTGAATATGCATAAAAAATTTCATAAGAATCGGTCAAGCCGTTTCGGAGGAGTATGGCAACGAAAACTGTGACACGAGAATTTTATATAAGAACTAGCTGACCCGGCAAACGTTGTTTTGCCATATATAAATTATTTCTAGCTGCCCGGCGCTACTTCGTTCGCGTGGTGTCCTACCCCCTACCCTACTCCTACCCTACTCCTACCCTACTCTTACACTACTCCTACCCTACTCCTACCCTACTCCTACACTACTCCTACCCTACTCCTACCCTACTCCTACACTACTCCTACCCTACTCCTACCCTACTCCTACACTACTCCTACCCTAGGGTAAAAAAGTAGATAGTAGCCGATTCTCAGACTTGCTGAATATGCACAAAAAATTTCATCAAAATCGGTCAAGCCGTTTCGGAGGAGTATGGCAACGAAAACTGTGACACGAGAATTTTATATATTAGAGATTAACTTTTCTCATAGCGCAAAAGTATTGTTTATTTTACGTCAGAATCAGCTTTTGTAACACTATTGTTTACTGGAATAAACAATGGGCCTCAAGTTGTAATATTTTTTCTAATTATAATGCCATACGTATATAATATGTACTTTCACTGGTGGCGCCAAGATTCCTAATATTGGCGCCACCAGTGAAAGTATAAATCTAGTTGTCATAACAGAAATAATTGATTCGAAATAATATTGTTTTAAATTAATTTGATTGACAGCTATTGCTTCTCAAAGTTATGTCAAACTGACAGACATTCACATATACAGTAGAAACGTATTCTAATGGAGTTTTCATAGCTGAAACTTTGTTTAAAAAGTAACGTAAAATCAGTAACATAGGTACATAAAATATAAACACAGTAAATTACTTTCAATGTCAAATTATGCATTGTGTTGATGTTTCTTTAAATGCTCGTATTTGGGGTTCTTTTGGGAAATGTAAGAAATTATCAGGCGGTCCTTTTGGCATTTGTTTAGAAATGCAAAAGACCAATGCATGGGATGACCTATATAATAATAGGAGCCTATTAATGTGCTACTACAAGGGCCAAGGCGTCATCTCATACAGAGAAAGCATGAGCATTTATCACCACGCTCGCTCAAGATGGGTTGGCGATTTCAGACTTACAATAAAAACTTTATTGTTCAGGAAAAACATTACAATATTTAAATAGTACTAGCCTCCACACTGGGACTTCAGGATTGGACTTAAGACGATGAAGACTAGTTTCCACGACACTTCGTGGAGACTAGTCTCCATCGTCTTACAAGATTATGAAGCATCGGTCGGCCAAATAAATAAATTCATCTAAACATAATATGTATATTACCTATAAGTCCAGGTTTCCTCTTGTTGTTTTCCTTCCTGGTTGTCAGTACTGTCTAAGATGAACTCGGAAAGTACATATGGATTGAAAAAGTCACATTGGTTCTGGCCCGGATTTGAAAAAGTTTACAGAAGTTAAAGTTAATACAAATACTCTAGTACCAAAACATTCTCAAATAATATTGTAAGTGATCATCTAGCCTCTTCCCAACTATGTTGGGGTTGGCTTCCAGTCTAACCGGATGCAGCTGGATGCCAGTATTTTACATGGAGCGACTGCCTATCTGACCCCCATAACCCAGTTACTGTGTAATACGATACTCCTTGGTAAAACTGGTTGTCAGACTTTGGGCTACTGACGACGCGAAACGACTGTCAAAGATCCACGAATGACAACCAGGACCAACGGCAAAACGTGCTTTCCAAGGCACGGAGGGGTCTTGGTATGTGAAGATGGTCACCCATCCACGGACCAACCACGGCAAAAATAAAAACACAGACGGGGAAATCCAAACACATCTTCAAACCCATCAGAACCCTCTCAACGAAGCGCACCACACCGACCCAACACTAACACACAACATAAATTATTATAAAGAAACCGTAAACCATTATTTTTACTCGCGTTCACATTTCCGCTGAAACATATTTCGTTATAACACCACTATAAAACTAATATTTTACGAGAGTCAGTAACTCTTCGCCGATGGTTTATTACAATTTACAACGTTTCCATTGACTCCTATATCTAGTGGTTATTCATAAATCTGGAGGAGAATTGTGTTTACGTACATCAGCTGATCGTATATCAAATGTCTATTTTCATTCGGCTATCAACATACGGATTTTTCAACTGGTTATTGTGGCAAAGATTAAGGTTAGGCACACAGATGTACCATTAACGTTTCATTAGTTCAGTTGGTTTATAAATGAGTGAGGAATTTAGTGCTTGCTGTTTTGGCTGCTCGTTTCCCACACATAATTAAACTGGTATTTATTAGATTGGTGTTTTTTTTGGGAATTTAGATGCGCGATGTGCATAATACGTAGTTTTTTTATTACAGAAACTATGCAGAGTAGGTAAAGTCAGATTAGTCCTGATAATAAAAAAAATCTGAGGAGATTTTGTCAAAACTGGATTGCATCCTTGAGCCTTGTATAGATCCTATGGAACGTTTTCTTTTCTGTGGTTCATAACAGTTGGCAAAGCTAAAATCTATCTGCAGTTTATTATACTTATATACCGAAACAAAACCTCCATGAAAGCTCTTTTTTATCATCATTATCATGATTATTTCTTTATTATCATGATCTGGCTAGCCATGACCTCTATAATAACTAAGGATTTTATCTATCAAGGAGTAGGTACTGGAAAACAGACACATTGCATACGGTCATGGTACGCTACAAGTCTAAAAGTCTTCACGCGACTCTTACAATTTTTTTTTCCACTTTCCCAACAATTTTTGGGGTCGACTTCCAGTCTAAATGGATGCAGCTAAATACCAGTATTTTACTTTAGACTATCTGACCTCCACAACTCAGTTACTGGGTAATACGATACCCCTTGGTAAGACTGGACTTTCGAGCTTCTCACGAACCGTAATGACTGTAAAAGATCCACGAATGACAGCCGGGACCAACAGCTTAATAGGCTTTCCGAGGCAGGAGGGGTGTCGGTACGTAAATATGGTCACCCAACTTCGGAACGACCGCGGCAAGCGTAGCTTAACCTAATCAATCGACCAGTGCGGCTGTAATGACTTGAGCCACGAGCCCCTTTCTTTTTTCTAGAGTATTTAAATAACGAGATATTTGTCGCTTTTTCCCAAAGCAAGGACCGTCGCATCTCCAGCACGCACATATAATCACGTAAAACATCTCAAGTAGCTGTCCCGTACGTATAAATCGTACTATTATCTCGATCACAACTCGTACATAAAACGGACGGTAGCCGCACGTTATCGCGCGGATCGCGACGATATTTACACTCACAACCGGCGATTACTATCGACACTATTTGTTATGTGTCGTCTTGAGGGACACACTGAGAGGAACTTTGGTTAGTTAAGTTTTAATTATTATGTTTATTTCTGTATTTCCGTGTTTTGTAATGATTTTGGAAATGATGCCATTATAATATGTTAGGATTTACCTTATTTAGTAACCGATTTCAGCAAATTAAAATAAAATAAATAAAATTATTTAACCACGAAAGATAAAGCGTGACGATTTGGATGACTTCCTTGGGAGTTGGCAAAAAGTAGTGCAGGCCGTGACCGATGAAATGAATGGCGGACTCGAAGGCCTTAGTCAGTAATGGAGCAGCAGAAGCTAACTATTTAACGTTACTTCGAAACGATAGAAAGGTACGAGTAAAAAAAAAACTGTTTTTTCTTTATAAAAAATCAATTTTTTCCAAGACGTTTCTCCACTATTGACTAAAAAGCTAATCTTCGAAGCAACATGCGTAGTACTTTCTTGTAAAGTATTTTACTATTGAACTTATTAATAAGTCTACATCCTCTAAAACAGCAGCAACAGTAAACGCACGCAAAAGTGATCGATTACACTCATCAGAACATAATTTATTTCCAGCAGTAACCTACAAGCAGCCTGGAATGACAATAAGTCCATTAATCTTATCGTATGCATCATCAAGATTAGCATTGAACCAGCAGGGAATTTTACATCGGTTTTCCTTGGCTTACATTTTATACAAATAAAGTGGATTGTTTTAATATATTGTTGGACTTGTAAATTAGATTTTATCAGTACTAACTTAACTTGCGGCATGCCTCTGACGTACTTAAATGTACAGACGCCAGCACATCAAGCTACTACAATCTGTCAAATTTCTTTAATAGATTTTCAACTTTATTGCTAAAGCATTAGGTTCAATATTGATTGGGAAAATTTGAGAGTTTCGGGTAGCTTGATGTGCAGCCTGGCGTCTGTACGTATAATGCAATCACGATCATGGTCACGGTCTGTACGGACAATTTTAACCAAACTCATATTCGCCTTCAACCTTGCATTATGCACTTAAGGAAAATTATGTCTTATTGCTTCAGTAACATGGTTGTTTCAGTTATTTCATAATCAGAAAGGAAGACCAATGAAGGCCAATTCTCGTAATTTAAATCGTTCAAAATCTAGTCGCAGTCTCATCTCGGCGACAAACAACTGTCAAAAACTTGTCAAAATGTAGAGAATTTAGAGGTAATTTTGACAGATTGAGACAGATCAGACTGTGAACGTTCTTAAAATTACGAAAATTGCCACTCTGTTCGTTCTTACGTTCTTAAAATTACGAAAATTGCCCCTCTGTTCGTTCTTACGTTCTTAAAATTTCGCAAGAAAATGTAATCAATAATAATAAGATTTTTTAAATGTGGGTATTTTATACTATAGCTAGTTACACACATCTGCTTAACCCTTCGGGGATTACTCATTACAGGCGTGATGTTTAGTGAGAATCTTGAAAAAATACGCATGATTTTTAAACTCTCGGACGAAAATGTAAGACTCAGTGTGTCTCCAACCTTTTTTAAAACACCTGAGGTGTCGAGTTACACGACAAAACTTGTATAGTTTTCGAGTTTTTAATGGTGAGAGAATGATCCCGATACGATCACATACATCGAATAATTTGATCGATAAAAGGAGCCAGCCGCGTTGACACACTCATTTTCACTTTGAATAAGTATAAAATTTAAATAAGTATTTTTATTACGAATAAAACGTTATCTAAGAATATTCTGAATGTAATAAATTGTTGGTTTCGCAATAAAAAAATAATCTGATATGAAAGCGTGTGAAGTGGTATGAATTGGTGCGTATACCCTACGTAGGGCAGTTAAATGTAAGTACTTTATACACATAACATTAAGCCGAAAGCCAAACTGATCTAAGTAAGACAAAATGGTAATTTTTTATTGATATAAGATGATGAGAATAAACGACGTAAACGTGAGGAAAAAACTTAACATAACATCAAGCCACCCGGGGATTACACCCCGTAGGGTTAGGCAAAGGTGCACCTAGTACTAGGGAGCGAGCCTATTGCCATCCATTGGGCACAATTCCAGGTTTCAGGCTGCTACTGAGAAATTGGTAATGGAAAAACACAATAACACTGCTGGACCTGGGAATCGAATCCAGGACCTCATGCTCTGCTGACAAGCCCTCCAGCCTCATGCTCTGGTCGCACGCTACAGTAGTATCGCTTGCGACCACTAAACCAAACCGGCAGAGAGGCAGAAACAGAAACCTTAAAGAAGAAGTTGAAAATTGGTCCTTAGAGACGAAAAGCAAAATCACAAATGGTGTATTCAGATAGCGATGTTATCTGAAGGTTAGGTTTCCTAAGATTGAATGTGCATCACGAAAGTAACATTACGTATTCTTGACTCGTCGAATCTAAAGACGTATACCGCTATAACAACTGTCTCCAAAGTCAAACAAACGCAGCATGATACAGTTTTTATTTCAACAATCAACAATAAAAATAAATTGACGCTCAACTAGAACTTAATCGTCCCCATCATAATACCAAACAAATTAATAAAAATAAAAATGTCAACGCTCACCACACAAAAACTGGCTTCAAATCAAATGGAAATTATATAGAATGTCATCTATGAGCACAGTATCGCGCTTTTTATGAGCAAAACATTGACTACACTTCTTATCATTACCACAATGTAATGACTAATAAAATAACCGCTTAGGCAATTTTCGACTTTAACACAATGCACTAAGTTTCCATTGTTGGGTATTCATCAAGCAACCTATTTTAGTTTTTCTGTTTGTTTCAGCAAACATACTTTTTTCTATCAAATATAAAAAGCCATTGTATAACCAGCCTTATAAGTCGGGCCATAAAGTCCGCTGATAGAAAGCGGGGTGTAAATGTAACATGGCGTACATATAAAGGGGATCTGACACGATCATATAAAACGGTGGATATGAGCGTATAAAAATTCTTGAAGCGACGGTCTATCGTCATTACATTTGTCAAGTGTCGAGCGGTAGCGCGGTGGGCACAATTTAAATGATAATTATAACGTGACGGGCGCAGGCGGCCGCATTCTGGAGGCGTGGTCCCACCGCCGGCGGGCAGCGGGTTAAGTATAGTGTTAGAGAAAGGAAAATAATTTAATTGGCTGCAAATGACAAGGGGTTGTAACACGGAAGTCGTAATGGGGGATAATTATAAAGTATCGGTGATGCTACCTTGTATTTATAACCTTTAATTGTGTTTTAATTAAATGCTGAGTGTCGATGAAATAAAAAAGTATTTGACTTAGTCTGAAGGCCAATTCCCGTAATTAAAAACGTTCAAAATCTAGTCGCAATCTCATCTCGGCGACAATCAATGACAAAAACTTGACAAAAATGTAGGGAAATTAGAGGTATTTTTGCAGATTGAGACTGAGATCAGACTGAGAACGTTCTTAAAGATACGAGAATTGCCCTTCAGTTCTTGGTACACAAACCGTACTTCACTAGGAATTAAATAAAACAATAATACTGTCGCAGTTTTTACAATGTAAATAAACAAATAATTTACTAAATTTAATTTAATAATTTTCTCCTTACTTAACTTATTTTAGCAAGCTGAAATAAGTTAGGAGAAAAACGGCCGTCAAACCCGGGTAGATACGTCACAATGCAATAGTATAATAATACAGCAAACTATTTACCCGTGGAAAATATTATCAATATTCAGCAAGGTTTACAACAAATCATCACAAGATTTTTATGACGATTGAAAAATCAGTTGACGACTCTTCAAGCTAGAAAACTACACTTTCAACCCAACCCAGTGTCGTATAGAAATAAAAACAGAATAGACCAAAGAGTCTATTGAAATACTAAACTTCTTCATAAAGTTTTGGCATGCAGTACAGTGACAACCAGCGGGGTAATTGCGTAACACACTATCAGTAGCAATGGGTTTCATTTTGACAGTTCAACAACATTCATTGCGTTATTTACGTTGTTGAGCAAATATATTTTTCGAACTTATGCAGCAATGTATTAGCAATATCCTTCAAATTGAGATCAATAGTGTGTTACGCAATTAGGGTGCAGGGCAAACTTGCTTGAATCCAACAGCTAAACACAATTGCCTATTCGTATAAAAACGAAAACAAAACAGACAGGACAGTCACCACTCCTTCAAAAAGTTTTGACACGAACTTACGCTCACCGAATTATGCCAAAATTAAACCGAATGAAGCCAAGAGATCTTCTCGTGGCTCGCTGTCACTCACACCCCACCTCACTGACGGATAAGGACATATTTATGTGCAACATATTTTTTTCAAAAATATTTATGTTGGTTCGTGTATAGACGTTTGTGCGTGTCACGACATACATACATACACCGCAGTTTGTTTTTATATCAAACGCATGTTATGTCAGCGTAATACTGCATTTTTCATGGCGCGTTGCTCGAATTGTTTCACTGTGTTCGCACTCTTGTATAAGTATTTTATTGAATTCATAAATTATTATTGAGCTATGGTTATCAGAAATTCTTTTGATATAAAATTCCTATAAGCATAAGTTATGTTTCCTCTAGATCGAGGCAATACAGTAGAGTATATTTATTATTATTAGGTATGAAAAAGAGGTGTCATCCAATAAATGTTTGGTCAATACGACCTATGACATCTCTGAAGTAAGTAGATACTTAGCATTTCACCTACCTTGCTAATCTGATTACGTGCAAAAAATTTGTGTTAACTATGGGGATGAGTAATTTTATTTCACCCAGTGCGATTTTAAATCACTCCAGCATAGCTATTCTCAACCACTCGATGCGCTTTCGTAATCAAAGTTATCAAAAGAGTCCTCTAAACGCTACTCCCAAATCAAAAACCCAGTTTAAATCAAATAGACGACCCGCATTCTTCCGATGGCTATTTGCTTTCGGGGTGAAGGCAAATTAGTAATTAAAATGTGCCATTTTCGATTCGACAACCTGTCATATGATTGTGAATAGCAACAGAAAGTATTGAGGTAAATCTCATAAGATTTTACGACACAGAGAATCATTGGAATGATTCCTAGGTTTCCCCTCGTGCATTTACCATAATCACTGTCGAAGGTAGTGAGAAAAACCTCATACGATTTTACGCTACAGAGATCATTACGATAATTTGAATGATTCCTATGATCACAGCACACTAACCAAAATACTGGCAGTCACAATCTCACACAAAGTTCAACAAAAAAAAAGTAAAATACCCACACATAAATGGAAAGCTACTCTTGAATCTTTCCAATCCATTTTTCATCGTAGAGAAGCAAGTATAACTAGATCAAGTGTATCATGCACCTTTCAATATAACTTCAACGGGTGACAGCTCAGAATGGATGGCAGGAAAAAGCCTGACGATCTAAATTGCATACAGATAGTCCCAAATGTCGTTAGCGACGAGTATGTGCACGTGCACGAAAGCAATTTCTCTGACGATTTCGAAACCTTTTACTGTGACGATAGGCCAGAAAAAGTGTGAGGTCACTGCGTAAATAATGGATGAATACCTAATGCTTTCCTGGCCAAAAATATATCGTATGTTTTTCACAATTCCAATCTACTCTTTACAAATACTAATACATAGTCTTTCATTGTAGTTTCTCAATCTGATGCTTTACAAAGAACATGTTGTTTTTCATAGTGGCATTTTTAATAGATATTAGCAATTTGAAGCTGCTGAAGCATTCAATTTCTATAGTTAGTTAGCTTAGTACCTAAAGTAAACAGAAAGTTGTATAATAATTTACTATTAAAGGTATATAACCTTCTGTCTTTATTTGTAATCTATGAGACTCGACAATGGATGGACTACAGGTTTTGACTATAACCTGTCCATAAGGTAAACTGTTTTTTGACAGATACATTGATTGCTACACGTACGGTATTATAATGTCTGTCATCATCATCTTAAATCAGCCTATAATGTTCCCACTGCTGGGATACAGGCCTCCTCTCGTCGAGAGGGAGTGGGCAGTAATCCACCACGCGCGCCCAGTGCGGGTTGATAGATGTCACATGTCTTCGAATATTTGGTTCTAGGACATTCCGGTTTCCTCTCGATTCCTTCACCAATCTTCATAATGTCTGTAAAAAGCCATAAATAAGATAATTCAATAAGATAAGGCAGTTTATATATTTATTTTATTGCGCATTTTAAAGTTAACTTTTACGTAATCAGGAACAGCACCCTAATTGCGTAACACACAATCAATCTCAATCTGAATCATTTTGAAGGATATTGCTAATCCATTGCTTCATATGTTTTTGAAGGATATTGCTAATCCATTATTGCTTCGTATGTTTAAAAAATGTGTCATGTTTCAACAACGTAAATAACGCAATGAATGTTGTTGAACTGTCAAAATGAAACCGATTCCGATTGATCGTGTGTTACGCAATTAGGGTGCTGTGCCTTCTAAGACAGCTGTCAAACGGTTAACCTAATGGACAGGGTATAAGATCTACAATTAGATATTTACAAATGTAGTAAGTCTAGGAATCCTTGCTTGATTTCTATTTTTCAGTTTTAAGTACATTACCAATAAAATACATTCGATCATCAATCCTCATAACTATATTATACCCATATCTCCAACAGTAGTTTCTTACACAGTATGATCACCTACAGCATCTAGAGCTAACTCATCTGGTCAAGCAACCTGAAGATATCACTGCTCACAATTAATCATAGCCCACGTATATCTCGACGCACAGCCCTACGTGTAATTGGTATTGGCTGCGAACAGGCGGAGACATATCAATTAAAATAGCGCGGCGCTCAAACATGTCGGCCACCGCATGTCGAGCTGTGCTGTCAAGAACTCGTGGATGCGGCAGTTTAATTTAAAATTGGAGTTGTCAGTTGTACCTACAGATTATGTCATGCACCATAAACCCAAGTTCACACGAACATAAAAATTATGCGGCAGGGTTTTACGGCACACTGGATTTTTAACTCTCGGTGTTGAGCCGAGCGAATAGATTGTACCAGTTTACAAGTGACTGCCAAAAACTATCGCTATCTCATTAGGTATACGCTGATAGCTAATACATACACAGGGTTGCAGGGACATCGACACACACCCTGTTACCATAGATTCAGTACACGATTCTGAACCGACGTAAAATTTCTACGCTATGTTTAGAATCATGTGTTGAATTCTTGGTTACAGTTTGTGCGTCAATGACCCTGCCACCCTTAATACAATTCACTATCTGCGGTCGTCTTCGTGTAATTTTACACAATGCTCAAAAATGCTGACAAAAGGCGTAGTGAGGCGATAGGCTGGTTAGATGCCATATATTCATGAAACGATTCAATTCATAAAAATATGTTTATTTTTTATTAATTAAACAACAACGAATTATTCGCCAATCTCAAGTATTCTGAAAAACAGTAGCGTGATTGCACTTGCCAGAGGCTGGAAGACAGATAGCAGCATATAAAAAGTCTCTAAAGTTCGTTCCCCAATAATGTTACCACATCCAAAAACTTCAAAGAATCAAACGTCTGTACCCCAACACCGCGATATATGAGCGCTATTCTCCATTTAAGGAAGGTTTTACATTTATACATATTCTGGCAATAAAGCCTTTGGGGACCTAATGGCATGTACTGACTGTTTATATGATAATATCGCCGGCTACACACGACTGGATAAGTGGACAGATACGAGTATAATATATAGGACCTATTTTGTTAAGTGTTCTTTTTTATTATTGTTTCTTTGGTTAGGTAGGCTTTAGAACCGGGAAAAACACATAATACTCTATTTATTACATATTATTATAAGCCTGTGTTGTTCCACATTCCACTTTTCCAGGTCTACTGCGATTGTGAGCCAATCCTTTAAGAAGGAGTCCAGCTCATCCCGCCATCTCTTTCTGGGCCTGCCGCGCGGTCGTTTCCTGGCATTTGGGATCCACTGAGTGGTGCCTTTTGCATATTGCAGCTTCCCACCAACCCTCACTAGACAAGCGTGGTGGGTTAATTGTCTAAACCCCTTCCCATAATACTCGGTGGTTTGGAAAATAGTGCAAATGGGTACCTCGTTGTATTTAAAAACAAAACCTCCTTCTGGAAAAGTCGAGTTAAAATGGTTCCACACTATTTTTGGGAGGATATACCAAAAGCAGATCAGCGAAAGACCTTGTTAAGGTAATACAAAAATCTATGTATAATCTGTGTTCTTGAAAACATACAGATTGATTGGACCAGTCAGGGCACACATTTGTCAGTAATCGTGCAGCTTAATTCAGAACTTTAAGAGTTCAACGATTCGACGAACAATTCCAAAAAAAAGACACGTGCGTAGGCCGCATAAATTACTCAAAGTGCCAGACGATGATTTTAAAACTAACTGAGTACAGTCACGAGCACCAATATGTCAACACTTGGCCACTTTCAATTGCGATTTTTTCGTGAAATAACGAATGCAACGTTGAAATATGACACATTAAATAAACCTATGGGTTCGAAAATGCTATGTTCGTAACAACATAAAATTTCTTTCAAAAATAAAGGAGTAAATCGCTTTTGAATAAAGCCGAGTGTATACATACTTTTGCTCGTGACTGTACCTAACTAAAAGACTGGTCTCCAAGAATCCTTCAAGAATGTTTTAATAGCTCAGCACTATTAAAAAAAAACAAATTCCTATAATACAATTAAATACATAGTTATGTAATTAAATACACAGATAAAACTTAGTTAAGTACATTTAAAGTACACAGCGATCGTTAAAGAACTCCGTGATAAATAACTGACATAATTCTTGTAATTATTTCTAGTAGTTACTGTTAATACTTAATTGTTTACAAATATTTCTTACTGAGAAATAATCACGTTTTTATTATATTGATTGCGCAATTTTTTAATTAGACTTGCCTGCGTACCGCAATGTTGTACCTAGATATTATGACTTATTTATTTGCCAGAATATAGGTTTACTGTTTACTGTAAGCCTACATCATCCCACCGCTGGGCAAAAGCCTCTCTCCATGAATTCCAGCTCTTTCGATCCAGGGCTAAAGTAGTTGTAGTAGGTTCCACGTGGTGGTTATTTTGGCCCACAGCTTATTAGGCAAACGGCAGACGAGGCCAGCCCAGTCCCACTTCAGCTTTGCGGCTTTTTGAGCGTCAGTAATCTGTGTTTTGGAGCGCAGTGTGGTGCAGAATATAGGTGCAACATGGTATTTTCGATTGTTCAATCATCACTGCTTGTTGAAATTTGTGGAGGGGCGTGCAATTTTAAGTTAGACGATCTCTATCATATCTTCATACTACCCTACTCCTACTCCTTCTACGGTCTACTTCTTAGACAAAGGCAAAGGTGTAGTAGGTTTTTTTCAGGTACACACTTCTCTCTCATTCCAGAAGGTTAATTGGACACAGCGTGAGGAGACCTACAGTTCGTGTTTTAACTGACGACGAAGTGGTGGCGACCGATTTGCCATATGTTATGAAAAAAGCCGTTATTTTTTAAAGTCTTAAAAAGCATAAAAAATATCTGTCAGGAAAAAGAGATCAAGATTTTTTTGTTAAAGAAAAACTTTGAAAAACTATTAAAAATAACCTATTCAGAACGCACCTATTGACAGTTCATTTCGCATAACCAATCAATGTACTTTATCAGCGCCCGTTCAATTGCCTACAATGGAACGTCATCTTATTATGTAAACGACGCCTGCCTTTGATTGACAAACGGCGATTTATGTTATTTTAATTTTGTCAATCCTATTTTATGAAATTCTCTGAAAGAAATCTATGCAATTTACTTTTTGATTCTAACCTCTAAAGCATTTTTAACGATATTAAAATATGTTGGTTATTCACATATTATTTTCGAACAGGAGGTAGGTAGTTTACTACATGAAAACAAACCAATCTCACTATAATCTGTTTTTGTGCATTGAAAACCAAAGTCAGGTCCAGCTTCTATAGGAATTTGCCCATTGTTCTTTGAATTGCCATCATGCAGTGAATGAGTCCATTTTGTCTAAGATTGTAGGTATTTCAGCGTCAATTATCTTAACTATTATACACACATAAATCAATAAAAAAAATACTGAAACAACACATACCAATCAATAACAAAACATCGGACGTTTCGTAATAAAAGTGTGTCATTGAAAATAGGTTTATTAGCCCAACATTTTTATGATAGTAGTTAGCGTTGAATATTTTTATGGACTCGTAACAATTGAACTTTATTATCGTCGTGAATTAATAGAATATTACGATCGTAGAGTATTGTAATATTTTGTTTTGTTTGTTGTAACTCTGACCTTTAGACTGTTTAAATACATGACTCGCTGTTACCGCCGCGGTCCCCACAGTAGTCATCACTTTTACTCGCAGGGGATGCTCTAACTCTAAACTCTCTGAAAAGACGTGAATCAAACTAAAACTCAAAGCATTTGTATAAATTAAACCACTTACAAGCAATTTTGGATTGTCAAAGAGTCGGTTGGTTATATAGCCAGAAAGTTAAAGCTAGTTGCCCATTCCAAAGCGTACATCTCTATGGAGATCGAGTCGGGTGTGCTTTTCTACTTACTGTATTATATTTTGGAATAATATACCTACCTAGTTAAAGTTATGAATGTTTCAACACATTCATACCCATTTTTTTTCCCACTCGGTCTCTATAGCTCTGAAATGTCAGCTGAAAAGCTTCGTTTGCAGCGTTAAGTGCCTTTCCTGTTGCACCTTCAAGCAGCTACTAAAAGAAGTCGGAGGAAGTTCAGCTGACTTATGTAAATATAAAAATGCGTCAAGGCTAAGGGACCGTCTCCACGAGCGAGAGAATCGCGCCGATATTATCGTCATGCCACGTATTTCTATACACTCTCTTAGAAAGTGTCTCCACACGACGACATCATCGCGGCGAGAATTTGATGGCACGGCGAGACTATCGCCGCGATTCTCTCGCCCGTGGAGATGGCGCCTAAGGTATACATTTTTATGGGACCTGCGAACAGTTGCTGAAAGGTATAAAGAGTTCAGACTAAGTACACACAAGTTAAAGCGAGCAGTGGTGGCCTAGTAATAACGACTGCAACTTACGAGTCGTAGGTCGTAAGTTTGAACCCCGACAAGAGCCTTACTTTGTGTAAATTATTTCATCACTACTGCTCTCCAAACGGTGAACGAATACATCGTGAGGAAACCGTCATGGACATGGCGGTTTCCTCGTAGAACTAAAAATTCGCAGACACCACCAAGTGGGCCTCACCGAGAGGAGGCCTGTGTCCCAGCAGTGGGAACAATATAGGCTGATCATGTTAACACAACTTACAGGAATACTCAGGTTCGGGATATCTTATATGACTTGAGGATTTAAAAAGAGATATTATGCATCAATATATTAAGTCTGCTCTAAGTTTAAAAATAAAACAGCCAGTGACGCCGATGCCCTTGTTCACAAACTAAAGTTTTAAGTTCGGTGCATCTTTTTCTTTATATTTCATTAAGAAAAGGACAGAAGATAAATATTAGTTTAGTCCTGTCAAATTAAGATACTCCATAGACAGTTTAGACATGATTAAAAACATGGCGACTAAAAATACGTCATTTTACGTCAGGTGCTGACTAATTTGACAGGACTAAACTAATATTTATCTTCTGTCCTTTTCTTAATGAAATATAAAGAAAAAGATGCTCTGAACTTAAATTCAGTTTAGTTTGTGAACAAGGGTGGCGTCAGTATGTTTCTAAATATTTTAAACCCACATCCCACATACCCGATGAAGCAATGGAATTGTAAATTAACGATGTCACCCTTTGATGTGGTCGTAAAAATTGCTCGCGATGTGTTACTACACTGGGTAGGCAGTAAGCCAACTAACGCTGCTATGCAACCTTTAGATTCCCTAATTAATGACGCTTGTCAATTAACACGTCATTTTAATCATTATATCTGTCAACACTTCTGATTTGGTTTAATTGTGACGTGACAATTTTATGAAATGTAACCTTTTTGAAGACCAGTAGATGTATTCAGTAGAAATCTCACCGTGAAAACATGAGCTGTGAAACGTGAAAACGTGAAAAATTACCGCTCACTTTAACCGAAGTGAGGTTAAAGTGAGCGGTCATTTTACTTAATGGCGTAGGCCATTAAGTGAACAACTTAGGTGAAGTGAGCTGTCAATCCATAGATTTACCGCTCACTTCACCTAAGTTTTGGTGAGATGTTTACAGAATAGCACTAATATGCAAGCACTAGATAATAATGCTCATGCCATGAACCCTTCAAGATAAACAAGAACTAAAGGACATTAAAGACATGCCGTAGCAGTAGTAATGATTTAACATTCTTGCCTACATCTTTTGAGGACAAATTTTAAAACCCTCGATAGAACTCTTATTTGACACGTTTTCAAGAAACATGGGGCTGCGGCATGCAACCTTGCGGTTTCCTCGAGGCTGTGTTGGTAAGAAATCACTCCTTCTTTGATTTCAACAATTATCACATAGAAGGAGTGTTACTATGCTTTCCTCATGAAATAATCTTGTGATTCGAGATTAAAACTTGCCCTTGTACAACCAATAAAGCCTTTGCCAGTTCTATACAGCCACATGCACACAGCAACTCATCCTTTTAATCCGTCAAACAACTCATTCATCCTTCCTCTACGGTAACTCATAAAAACTCGTAAAACGTATCGCCGGCGCAGCATTCACATAAATCAACGGTTGTAAATTTCAATTTTATTCGACAATTAAACAGGCGGGCTTTCTCGCCGGCAGTAAATACGCGTAAATACGCATAAATACGCGTAAATACTCGTAAATACGCATTATCGTTAAAACGTCACTGTTGTTGTAAATCTAACTGAATGGCAACGCCGCTGTCTTGACACAGAGTATGGGAATGGGGGAGGTTTGTGCCTATACGGTTGTTGTATCTGGGAGGGTGGACTGATATTTAGTACCCATACCTAACTACCTACATCCCTATAATGACGCATTTTAGATCTGTAAGTATATACCTGTCTGTTTTTTCGGGACAAGAATGGATTTCCTTTGTCACCGTTTTTGGGTGAAATCAGCCATTTTATGTAAGTATCTTGGAAAATAAGAAAATAAATAAGGTTTAATGATAAGTATTATTATAATAATTAATAAAATTAATTTAAAAAGTGGTACTTTTGGACACGGCTAGGTTAGGATGCCTTAGTCCTCTCTCTGGAACCCTGACCGCTTGGACCCTGTTCCCGATACCGGTGAGCTAGTATTTGTATACTTATTTTTATATAAAAATAATCAAAAAATTTAATTAATAAGTATTTAAATTAAATTAAGAAAATTCAGCATTTGTTTTTCAGTTGAAATGATCGCTAAATAAATGCTTGCAGACGAGAAATACTCAACATGTTTTCTCTTTCAAATACTCGTATATTTTTTACGTCTTAGTAATTACCACCATAACATAAAGTACAGTTTATTCTAAGAAAAACACACAACACATTACATGCTCTAACGCCATTCTGGAAATTCAAGAAAAACAGTAAAATGTATCAGCTGCTAGCACGTCAGTCGTAAAACTAGTCCCGACTGATAGTAAGGAGTTATTGTTTAAACAGTTTATTTACTAGTTACTAGCAGACAGACAAGGAAATGGTTGGTTGTTAAGTTGTTACTTACTGAAGAACAACGTGAATGTACCTAAATGGCATTGTCAATATGAAAATTCTTATTTTATGGACCAAAAGCATGTAGGTCATCATTTAAATACGTAAGCAAGAAGTGAACCGAGCCTATCGTAGTCCACTGGTGGACATAGTGGACATAAGCCTCTTCCAGGATGCGACAAAACACCCTGTCCTCAGCCTTCCGCATCCTGTCTGTCCCAGCCACCTAGGTCGTCGGTCCATCTAGCTGGGGGGCGTCCCACACTACGCTTGCCGATACACGGTGTCCAATCTAGGGAAGAAGTAATGCTATGTATAAAAACCTTTTGAGAAACCAGAAGTGTAACCAAAAAAACATCGGATTTTCGTACCTAGCTACTTCAGAGAGGTATGAAAATGTCAATATACCTACCTACCTACATATTGCGTGATCGGATCAGCTACCCAAATCTTCAACTCAATGCTTCTCTTTCTTCCCAACATTACCTGTGACCTCCCATTAACAGTCTCTAGAATTATAGCTAACAATTCTACGTAATATTCAGTTTAAAATTGGGATGAGATTGTTATTTCCGCTTCAGTTTGAGATAAAAATTGAAACTACGGATAAAACCAGGGTTAACGGTTTTCCAACATGCTTTAAAGAATAATAAGGAATTGATACAAATAACAGAAACTGAGCGTTGTCTATTATTTATCTCATCTAATAAACATCCAAAAATATTATCATTCCGGACCCCACTAATCTATGTTTCTGTTTCACAGTAGCAATACACTCCATAGTTTGTAGACAGCATAAATTGCTCTATCGAGCTCTATGCACCGATACGTTACCGACAAATATCAAATACTTCAGGCATTGCATTCATTTCGTACGCCAGAACCGATAGTACTCTGATATCGATACCATTCGAGTTTAGTTTCAAATAAATTGTGTCGGAAATAGTCGGAATGAGAACGATTCGAAACCAGAGGGGTATCAATTTCAGTATTATTATATGCAACGATTTCTAGGCAAATTTCGACAAATATACTACAGTACCTATATTTCTTAAGTCGATTTTCTTTGGATTTTTCTTGAATTAAACACATAAAAATATTAACACTCATGAAACAAAAAACCGCGAGGGAATAAAAACTCCATTATTATCTTCTTTATGTATAATTCTTTGAGTATACGGCATTGTTATATTATACAGTATGCTCCCAACAAGTGAGCAATCAAAAACAAAGTCTCTATCTCTTCATAGTCTTTGCAACATCAAATCATACAATACCATCACCCTTTACATTGACTTTCATGGGCTGCGTAGCACAGGATAGTAGCTCTATCTTTTTGTCTTTCAACAAGAATCTAGTTACAATGTTTTTATCATAAATTATAGATGTGCAAGCGCATAAAATCGGCTATGTAATGGTCAGACTCATGCTCAGAACTACGGTAAACCCGTTTCACGTTATTTATTGGACATAACTTGACATACTGATTTATGTTCTTAGTTTAATTTGTGATATTATTTTGTGTCGTGAATGCGAAATTATAATGTCTCGTAAATGTTGTGTCTTACATTTTGTTCGCTGATTTACATTGTAATATTATAATTTGTAAGGAAAATGGGTTAGTTCGCTCTTGTATAGGGACATAAAGTTTAATGCTAGCATCTGAAATAATGTGCATTCTAATGTAGGACATAAAATACTCGTATGGTACCAAGTTGTCACCTTCTGAATGCAGCAAGAAATCATTTTATATACGGAATATTAATACCTTATTTTACACAATAAATGGTTATTTATTGGTTGCTGTTGGTAAATATTTTAAAACTAGAGTTTTAAAATATTTACCAACATAATATTAACGCGAAAAGTGTTTTAAAAGATCTACTTACAGAAATAAACATTTCATTTCAGACATAGGCGTTTGCAAAGTTGCCACTCAAGACATCTTTCATCTTGCATCCAGTACGCTATGGAAGCAACCTTTTCGCCCCATCTCCTTCCATGGACTCGTCTACTTGACTCCGATCCCCAGCCCCCAGCCTAGTCCCAGACCAGACCAGACCAGACTGTCATCCACAGTTACTTCTAGTGGCTACTAAAAAAACTAAGAAAGCTAACTCTGAATAATTAATTATTGTTCTTTTACGAAAGCTTTAATTGCTTTTTTTAAACAAACATAGAGCATAGTAACCAACATGATTCTATTTGCTGCTGAACCGAAACGCAGTTCTAAAGATAAGAATTACAATAAGCAAAATAAAAAGGAACGCACTTACCATATAAAATACGTTTCCTAATCCCATCGCTCGTTTGTCGTATCTCAACGTGTTAATTTAAGTTTAAGTACGGGAAATGAGCGATTACTAAGTTACCATTAACTTACAATGTCTCAATTAAAAGAACATTTTTGCAGGATAATGTAAACAAGTGACAACGCTGAGAAATAAATGGAGACAACTGTTATACTCGTACAAGGTTTATCAATAAGAAGTTATCTTGTAACTTTTTGAGTTGACTGTATCGTAAAGAATTGTTTCTCCATACTTATACTTATTTCCCAGATTCATCATTGAGAATTTAAATGTTTCTGGGGTAGGCAGAGACGCAAAGTGTATTTTGGTCGTTTAAACTCACCATGTTTTAAGATGTTGTTCCTACGTTTGCTAGAAAGTAGGTAAGTCATAATTATCATCATGGATGTAAGAAGACACAAACCGTAATAAATTATTTGCGAAATGAGGCTGAATGTATGGAGATCAAAATAGTTACGAGACGACACTTTGTATGTGTGGTGCTAACTGTAAATATATATTACTAGCTTCTGCCCGCGACTTCGTACGCGGATCCAGTCCCTTTCTCGTTCCGATAGGAATTTCGGCAAGAGTTTGAACTGTGCGTCGATATGTCAGACAATAAATCAATCAAAACCGATGAAGGATTTCGATTAAGTTTTGTATAACTTAGATTGAGTGTTGTAGACTGGGTAGGTTATAACTTCATTAAAATACAAAGGTAGAATTATTTTCATTTCGAAATTATGAAGCGAAATTAATATCAATTAGTTAACATTACTATTGTAAAAAAAATCTTTATAAACTATACTTTTGGTTTTTCCGTCGGGTGCCAGAATATAAAGCCCGGAAGCGTTGCTAACCCTTGAGAAAGCAACATAAAGTTGGCCATCAGAAAAACAGCCGGTTCTCAAAATATCAGCCCCAGCAGCTTTCAGTTTCTGTCCCTGTGACTTGTTTATTGTCATGGCAAAGCATGTAGTCACAGGAAACTGTGTGGGTTTAAATTGAAAGGGGAGATTCTTGGCGATGAGTGGTATGCGTGGTAAGAACACAGTCTCACCGGCACCACTCCCAGTGAGGATTACAGCTACAATAATATTGCGTTGTAAAATCTCAACTATAAGTCGGGTTCCATTACACAGTTTCGGCGGTGTCAAATTTCGCATCAGCATTATCGGAACACCAACTTTGAGTTTTATTTTATGAGCAGGGAGACCACTCGCTGTGAGTGAATTGAGGAACTCAACTGGGTAATTGGTGGCGTCGTCCTGATTGACTACGTTATCAAAAGAAGTGTAAACGACTTCATCTCCAATAATTTCCCCCAATTTTTTTTCATTTATTGATGCAGCTTGTTCGTTTTTTGGGGTCGATATAACGCGTTCACATAACCACGAATTTTCATGGTTTCTTATGCTCTGAATCTCCCCAAATACTAATTGTATAAGTTCCTCTTCGGAGGCAACAACTTTTCCAAGTATATCAGGAACAGTCACCAGACCTGAGCAGGAAGGAGACCTTCTCCAACTTTTAATAATATTTCTGAAAACTCTTGGGCATGTGAATTACCACCAAGCTGGGCTTATTCTCATTTTTATTGTTAATCTTAGCTTTTGTATGTGAGGCCATAGATACGAATGTTTTAATGAGGCGTTAATCTCATCTGTATAAAGTGATTTTCACATCAAATGTTCCTGATCCTTGATTTTTATTATCTCGGCGGAAAATACTCATCAGACCAAACAAACTTTGTTAAAATTTAATGTCTGTATATGCCATAGTTTAGCTGTGCTCTCCAAGTTCCACATCAGATGTTTCAATCTTCGAATTTTATTCTCCCAGCAGAAAATACTCATCAGACTGAACAACTTTTGCAAAATGTCATTCCTATATATGTTATGCTGTTCCTATATATTAGCTGTCCTCTTAGAGTTCCACATCAGATGTTCCAATCTTCGAGATTTATTCTCGCAGTAGAAAATGCTCATCAGACTGAATAACTTTTGCTAAGATGTCAAACCTATATATATTATAGTTTAGCTGTGCTCTAAGAGTTCCACATCAGGTGTTCCGGATCTTCAATTTTATTCTCGCAGCAGAAAATGCTCATCAGACGCAATTTTTTTTTAAGGCGCCATTTTTCTAACTCTTATAGTTTAGCTGGTCTGTTGCGGTTCTGCATCAGGTGTTCCAGATTCCAAAATCAAATATAGCCTATATGTTGCCCAGGTTTAGTAGCTAGATAACAAAAAAAGTTTCATTCAAATCCGTCCAGTAGTTCCGGAGATTAGCGTGTATAAACAGACAAACAGACAAACAGATAAACAGACAAACAGACAAACAGACAAACAGACAGACTTTTTTTATTAGATTCGTGTTCTATTACTGTTTCTTAACCCCCCTCAATTATTCTTTTTTAAATATATTCAATGTACAGACACAACTTTTTTACATTCTTATTATAAGTATAGATAAGTCGGTTATTAATAAAATAACATCTATAAAAATAAAAACTTTGGTTTAGGTATTTTATTATAGTAACGAAACGGGAGGTATCCATTGTGAGGAAACGGTAAGAATATTGCATTGCATAAAATCGGTGCTGAAGAGAGAGATGGAGAAAATTTAAATATTTAATTCACTGTTTATTTAACACAAGAATTGCATTCAAAACAGTTTCCGCAAACAACGATACTCAAACGTACTAATACTTAATTAATGCTACAATAGTTTGACATTCGTCTAGACATATTATGTATAAATCTATTACAAATTTAAAGTATTTCGCACCTGTTTAGTGTTACCCCAAATGTATGTCATGGCTCTGAAATTTTAAGAAGCCGCGGTCAGTTACCACAGCTCCTGTGGTTTGGGATAGGTGTCAGAAATGTAATATCGACGTGGTGTAAATTATTGTAGAACGTATATTTGCAGAAAATCATGAAGTAATTGAAAATCAAATTTTCCTCGACGGAACGGCAGCAGGGTGTGGATGTGGAAGTAAGTCGCAAACTATCCTTCATCTCCTATCCTGCCCTCTGTGTCCCAAAACATGCGGCCAAAGTGACGTTTGCACTGCCAGTCTGCCACCGACGACGCCGTGGAAGTGGCGAAGTTTTGGGCCAACAAGATCTGATAGGTGCTAGCGACACCAAGAAGAAGAATTCTAATTTTGAAACGCAGAATACACAACTTCCTCTTTATACGACGATCAACTAGGACATCTACCATACACCGTTAAATTTTGATCGTTTTAATCCTTAATAAAAATCAGTTGATCCATAGATTTATGTTCGCATTACTCTGTATGGATGAACTGATTTTTTTTTCAGGATTTCAGGGTTGGTCCCGTAGTAAAAGTTGTTCAAAATGATGAGTACAATAACCCCTTTTAAGGATTAAAACGATCAAAATTGAACGGTGTATAAAGAAAAAAATCAACAGAATTGGGATGAAACTATCCATTAGACGTCTGATGAGAAAACCGTAACTTTTCCAGAGGTGGACAAACGGGCTTTTTTTTCACAAAAAGCAGAACTCGAAAATACATGGTCTTCCTACACACCCTTTTCAAAACGTAATAAGACACTCAATAATCAAATTACTGCCACTGGCAACATGTCACGATAAGATGTTCATAAATTACTAGGTAGTTGGTTCAATTACAGGTCTATTTAAAATGGCTAGGTGATAACATTGTTACATACTTCAGTATGTTAGCTGGTAAATGTTAAATGCTTGTTTTAAGTTGTAAAAGAAACTGTATTTAACCGTTGCATAGAATTTTAAGCCTTCTTTAAATAGGTAGTTAATTTAAATTTCCGACCAAAAAGCGTCCCCTTTATTTATTTATCCATTTACGTACTCACATATATACAGAGAAGAAAAAAGAAACAGAAAAATACGTACAAATTGTGATGCTTATTTCTAAAGAAATCTCTTCCAGCATATCTGCGATAAGAGAGTAGGCAAAAACAGATGCAATGCCTTTTCTAATTACATATCAGCCTGAAGGTTTGCCTCACTATATTACAAAGGAACACAAAACTTACAAGAGGTACACCATGCATGCTCAGTGGGGCTTGGCGATTTCGGATCGTTAAGTCTAATGTTTTTCTTTATTGAATTAATATGACAAACTGTGGTTTTTATTTACTTGTCCAGGTACTGACAGCTCGTAAAGCTCTCACAGTACTTACATGTAAACAAACAAGAAGACAGAACTAGAACAGAAAATTACGTACAAAGGGATGCTTATTTCTAAAGAAAACTTATCCAGCATATAAACGAATATTTCCACCAAGACAACTTGTGGGATTTTATTTAAAAAATATATAAGGTAGGTACAGCCTGCAGCCATCCAGACAAAAGATACAATGTCAACAACTCACCATACATTTGCCTCGTAACGATGACGACAGCTACAGGTTTTTCCCCACAAATCTCCTCTCGTCAAAGTCCGAGGCGCTGATCTGTAAAGGTGATTGACACCGAGCCCTCGTTATGGCACATTTTTTGCAAAGCGCGACACGTGTTGTTTATCTTATTAGTTTGAGCACATGTGGCACGTGTAAACATTGTTAGAGAACGCTTTGGTACAGGACTTGCGATAGTTTTGGAAAGAATTATAGCTTAAGTATCTTTATTCCAATTCCAAACATCAGTCACCTTTCTGGCTAAGAGAATAACGTTGTTTAAAAAAAATACGAACTGATGCTTACAGTGTTTAAGGCCTTTCTCCATACTTATTTACATTATTGTTCCTTAGATTTCTAAGAAACATTGGTGCATTATGGTCGTTTAAATTCACTATGTTTGAAGTATTGTTGTCGTTCTCTTGGTCTTGATGTGTAAATTATTTATCACCACTTCTCTCAAAACGGTGAAGGAAAACATCGTGAGGAAACCGGCATGTCCTAGAACCAAAAACTCGAAGATACGTGACATCTACCAACCCGCATTGGGCCCGCGTGCTGGATTACAGCCACTCCCTCTCGAAGAGAGGAGGCCTCTGTCCCAGCAGTGGGAACATTAAAGGCTTATTATGTATGTATGTATGAAGATCTTGGTCATACGTTTCCTAGAAAGTAAGTCATGTCATGATGTAAGAAAACACACAACAAACAATTATGTATGTTTTTCCACATTTGCAGCACCTGTTAACATAATGACAGTAGTTCTCATTAATTTATTTGTTTTAGCACTTCCTCGTTTACACTGGCGGCTATTATTCATTACAGTGCAGAGCCGCCTGTCCAATATACATATTTCCTAGGACGCTTCTATACAGTATACACTATGTATATTGTTGGCAGTGTATACAAGGCCAGCCCTTGTAACTGGGTTGTGGAGGTCTGATAGACAGTCGCGCTCCATGTGAAATACTAGTATTCAGCTGCATCTGGTTAGACTGGAAGCCAACCCCAACATAGTTAGGAAAAGGCTAGGCAGATGATGATGATTTAAACGTAATGTTATACTTTTTCAGTTTGCTTTTATAGTGTTACGGTTGGTGTTAATTTATGGAATGCACACGTCTCAAAGCGATGTTTATAAAGTATTAGTAAATATGCATTGTTCTAAGTTATTAAGCACACTTACTTACTTGCTACATAAGCATGTTATGAATAAGTGTTTTCAATGCATTACGTTTCTGAGAAACTGCGACGTTGTATGTTGTGTTGAATTGACTATTTTTCTATTTATATTTATCCATTTATTTCAGGCAACAAGGCTCTCTCTGTTACGACCGCCCTGACAGAAGCTAAGAACCGATCGAAGTGGAAGAACATCGTACACTAAGCCATGAAGGCCTTTCAGGGAAACGACATTCAGTAATGAAAAAAACTCCTTTTCTTATCAACACTTTAACAAATAGAATCTTGGTCAACATCGTTTGAGACAGACACCACCAATTTACAAACTCAATAGAAATCTAAAACCAAAATTCCAGTAGGTACAACGTTGTTCCAAGTTCCAACCCTACAATGCTACACAGATCTGCATCATCCACATCCGCACATCCGCGTCACACATCTGGCCCCGTCATATCCTCCATACAAACGCTATCCCATTACGCAGGTGTCACCCGACGAATCACCCACATTGTCCATTGATCCCCTGGGGGGTGAGCCGCGTGGTTCAATGCAAACTTGGAGTAACAAGCGTCTTAGCTTCGAGACGGGGTCGCATAGTGTGGAGAGGGACACAGTGGAATATTATTCATTATATATTTTAACAGTAGTAAGAGTCGCCTGAGGGCTTGTAGACCTGTAGCGTAGCATGACCGTACGCTATGTGTCTGTTTTCCAGTACCTACTCCTTAATAGTTAAAATCCTTAATTACTATAGAGGTCACCATCATCTGCTCCTTTTCCAAACCATGGTGGGGTCGGCTTTCAGTCTAATCGGATGCACCTTTACTTGTAGTGCCTGCCTATCTGACCTATACAACCCAGCTGCTGGGTAACACAATAGGTACCTTTTGGTAAGACTGGTTATCAGACTTTCAAGTTTCTGACATCTCGTAACGACTGTTAGTAGGAGATCTAACTAGATCTGTAAGTATTATTGTGGTGACGAAATTGCAATAGGTAAATTCAGTGAATTCTCAGGTAACTGATCGGGCTGTACCTACTCGTAGAAGAGAGTTTCTCATTCCTCGAATCGATAAAAGCTATTCAAGATTGCCTAAAATGACTTGTCGAATAATATTTACTAGCTAGTCAAATAATTAAGCTGGTCACTTTCTGTACTTAAGAACGATCATTCGTGGAAGATATTTCAATATTTTGAACCCAACAGTAGTAAAACATACAATGATTTACCAACTAATCAAACTAAGGCTGTATCCACACTATGCAACGTGCGGCGGCTTGTTAGAGGTGCAGTAACAAGTGACGGGTGTCGCCGGCAGCGCAGTCGCGCTGACGTCTGTAGCTCGCGTCGATAGCCTGATTGAATTCTGTTGTTACAAGTGTTTAGCTTTACTGTTGTTTACCTACATTTCATTTACAGGAGATTTGTTTTTGGAGATAGACGGTAGGAACTGGATAGTTCCTTGTGTGCTTTTTTTGCTTACGATACAATACAATCTTTGGTCTTCCTTCTTATTTGCGTTTTATCTTTTCTGCAAGTAGCGTTGCATCTAATCTATTTGAAAGCCAGTTTGGGGCTCACTAGCAAATAATATATTACAACCTAGCTGCAGATAGTATTTTAAGCTACTCATGTCTTCTCAGCTTGCTGTTAACATGTGAACCTGCTTACTGTATTATTTGGACAATAAATATTTCCTATTTCTAAATAATACTTTGATAATGCTTTGCTTTAAGTAGGGTAGGGAAGTTTCATCATCAGTTTCATCTTATGTACGTAAAGATTATAAAAATGAACACTCAACTCACTACAATAATACGTTTTATGATGACACTGAATCAATCTTGCTACAACAGAACATTAAGAATACTAAAACACACTTTTCCGCTCTACTGCCAAGTACCAAATAATTCCACTTCTATTGTTAAATCATAGTCATTCTACGAAACATAAATTGCTTCAGTAATCACTTCACCGCATAAAACTATCAACAACATTTCTCTTAACAAGATTATCATTTAATCCACCCACGAAATCTGTAATAAAGGCCAAAAACAAACCCGACAATTTTATTTAAGTTTCAAAGACATGAAACTCACACACTTTCGGTTAACAAGTCGATAAATTAGCCGGGAACAGGGCCCGCAGTAACTCAATCGACGGACAATCGCTGCTTGCGATATTTTTGTCGTCGCAATCGTAAACATGTCGGGACTCGGAGCGCGTTCGCCGCGACATCGCGCGTTTTTGTGACGCGTCGCGACAGTCGACAGATGTGACAGCCAACTAATGGTGCCGGCTGAAGCTGGTATTTAGTTTGTGAGTGCTAAATGTAAGGAATTCTTCTTGGTTGTTCATTTAGAATAGGGAGGGTTGTTTAAAGTTCTGTGGTTAAGTGACAGGTATTAAACGAGGCGAGAATTAGAAATATTACTTAGCATTGGATAAGTAATGAAGGATAAAAGCAACACGTGTTTTAATGATCGATAGAACCTCTATAACTACTCTAATTCCATAATGTAACATAATTGTAGCTGGGCAAACAAATGATTATGGCTTTTAGAGCAGCAATATACATATATAATAATTCAAGCAGGTTACAGTTTCATCTCCAAAAATAACATTTATTCATTTACGTCTTCCATTCAATGCATCTAAGATTATTTTCCATTATTACATCTACAGAGCAGTGGTGGCCCCGGCTTACGAGTTGTAAGTGAGTCCGAAGCCAGTCAGGCACTTTGTGTATTTAATTTCATCAGCACTACTCTCAAAACGGTGAAGGAAAACTTCGTGAGGAAACCGACATGTCCTAGAACCAAAAATTCGAAGAGATGCATCATCTACCGCACTGGGCCCGCGTGGCGGATTATGGCCCATTGCCTCTCACCGAGAGTAGGCCTCAGTCCCAGCAGTGGGGACATTATAGGCCAATTATGATTATTACATCTACAGCTTGCAAACTTCCAAAATATTCTAGCAACTTCAGCAAAATTGTTGTACTGTACTGTTTAAATGTGAGATGGGACGGCTATATTATGGTATAGCCAGTCGCATCTCACATTTAAACAGTAGTCATAAAACTAAGTAATGCGTCTTTAAAACATATTAATGGTGCCAAATGCACCATTCACCACGTCAGACGCTACATTCACATTACCTATACTTATTCCTTCCAACATTCATACATCAAAAACTTCTTCCCTGACGCCCCAAAATATGAACCAACACCACATTGTATGCCCTCCACCATTTAGTACCAACCCCACCCAACTAAATCTAAAAGTGGGGCCATAAAAAACGCGAACTACCAAAAGTGGCGTCGTTTGCCGCTAAATTACGTTATTTTGTCTACTAAAAAAAGAATTGTAGCGGTAAGTTCGTCACAAATCGTCGCCGCTGCCTTAACGTTTGGTTCTTAGTAATCGTTGTGCTACACGCTTTAGCGAATGACTCCCATAAATATCATTGATGTATGTTTATAGCTATCGTGTGTAAGCTGGGACGGGGTTAAGGGGTGAGCGGGAGCGGAGCGATTAATGAACGCAAAAGATTTAAGGGATGCTGACGCATTTCAGGTATTTAATAATGAGTCAGCATTGAAGAATACGCCAAGAGCTTACCGGATAATAATCGGAAGAAATTTTATCCAATGAACGAAATCAGCCAGGCAAATGCAAATTATGACTGATGCATGGGAATGTTCGTGAAACTCTTCTCACTTGTCCCGAAATATTAAGCAGAGGCGACTATTATAATAATATCCCTGGACATTCCACACAGCACCATTTGTCCCAAGCTAAGCAACCTAATGCTTGTGTTATGGTAACAAGATGGCTGATAAACTACTTATATACATTTTTTTTTTTGTAAATACATACATATTATAGATAGAAAAACACCCAGACTCGGAACAAATACATGTAGGTCATACAAATATTTGTTCCGTGCGGGAATCGAACCCGCGACACGCAGCGCAGCAGTCAATCGCTTAACCACTGCGCCAACCGTGCCGTCATTGCGTCAATATCTTCTTACAATCAACTGCTGTTACACAATAACAGGCTGGTATGATCATGATGGTTCGTCGTCGTTATTATGTCAGTGAGATCAAGAATCATGTACTTAAGTATGCGCGCAGTATTTTTTTAAGGCCTTTAATTTACGGACCGTTATTCGTTAAAATTAAGACTTGTATTTTTACCAATAATGAAGCAAATAACTCATACCTTTGCATCGTAGACTCTCCTTCCCATATGGAAGTAGCTGTCACAGGTAAGATTACCTTACGAATCTATTTATATGCTACCAATGGTAAGCAAAACGATTAGTTTTTGTTTTTAAGAACCGAACATAAATCCTTGTTAGACGCTTTCCTCTGTACCTTGCACCTACCTCCCAGTACAGTTGTAGCATACATTCGCGCCGACTTACAAAATAAATACTAATATATTTTGTAGGTAATTGTATTAAATGTGTCTTTATTGTTCCGTTGGCTCCACTGTATATTTGATGTAGCATTTTGTTATACTGTGTTGCTTTTGGTGGATGGGTGGTTTAAATTAGGATTAGGATAATATACTGAAAGCTTTTTTGTGAAGTTCATTCAAGGTTTAGAATAAACTAAGGGGGCTTAGGGATGATACAAATTATTAAAAATATAGAAATAGAAAAATGTTTTTTGGCCAGGTAACACAGTTAGCAGGTTCACTGGTTAACAGCAAGTTAAGACGACACGAGTACGTTAAAATACTACCTACAACTAGGTTGCAATATATTAATTGCCAATGAGGCCCAAACTAGAACTGCTAAAAATAAAATCATATGTGAAATAGTTTATCCAAAGAAATAAGAACTGTTTTCATACATAATTATTTTAACAGGAAAACCATTGGAAAATGCGTTTGCGTTATCAATAACGTGCTAGATGTAACCTAGTTATACTCGTATCGAAAACATAATATCCCCGACACTTTTCCTACACAATCATCAAATAACGTAAAAAAAGTTTTAAACTAGTTTCATACTTAGGCAACACCACACACTCGTCTGCCTACCCTTTCCCCAACTATGTCCGGGTTGGCCTACAATCTCACGGGATGCAGCTGAGTACCAATATTTTACATGAAGCGACTACCTATCTGTTACCCCCACAACCCAGTTACTGGGTAATAACGATAACCCTTGGTAAGACTGCTTGTCAGACTTTCGGGCTTCTAACGACCCGTAACGACTGCTAAAGGTCCACGAATGACAGCGGGGACTAACAGCTTAACGTGCTTTCCGAGGGGCGGACGGGACTTGGTATGTAAAGATGGTAACCCATCCACGGACCAACCGCGGCAAGCGAAGCTTAACTGATCGATCGACCCGTGCGGCTGTTATTACTTAGCCACAAGCCCCTCATAACACAACACATACTCTTTACTTTAAATAACTACCTAAGTATACATACTCACACCAGTCACCTACAGGTAATCATAGATAAGAGCCCATCTATTACCATACATAGAGATTTTACCACCGAAGCAAAACCGCGTGACCACTTACTATAACATTACAATTTTACAAACACGGTAACCGTATCAACATAGTTGCAAATTAACTACATGAAGACAGTTATTATGTTACGGCTAATAGCTATGCATACTTTTTGCTCTTACACCGAATAATTTTACTTTTTATAGGCATATTTATCATGAAGTTTATCAGCAATTTCCATATTGCGAAAACAAGGTAGAGCCATAATGTTGTCTATCTATGATCGCATTCTTTGCATACGTCACGCTCATGGCCCATAATGGGTGAAAAGTGTTTTGGTATAAATATGGTAATGGTAGCTTATTGCACTATAAAAGGTGAGTTTTTTGTTATTAGATCACCTGCAAGGGAGTTTTTAAACGCAAAAAGCCTCTTAACTAGGAATTATTACAAATAACCCGTTCAGTTCTTATTGTCTTCTATGTTCATATTAAGTGAATAAAAAAGTCTTAAATTAATTAAATACGAAGTAAACGTGCGCTGCTTATGATATACTGTGCAGTACAATAAGAATAAGATGTCAGTAATATTCAAGATATTTAAGCTCAGAAAGTACAGACGCCAGCACATCAAGCTAGTCCAATCTGTCAAATTTCTTTAATAGATTTTCAACTTTATCGCTAACGCATTAAGGTTCATAGTGGATTGGGAAAATTTGACAGTTTCGGGTAGCTTAATGTGCTGGCATCTGTACATAATTATGTGGTATAGTAAAATGGAAAAAAACTTTTATTCCTGCAAATGAAGCTGTTTGTTTCAGGTGACCTCTCATCTCTTTGCTTCATGTAAAATACTGGTATTCAGCTGCATCCGGTTAGACTGGAAGCCGACCCCAACATAGTTGGGAAAAGGCTAGGCAGATGATAATGATGATGATGTTTCAGGTGACCTCTAAAATGAATACAATCAAAATGAACTGTACGTTAGCTCTTTAAATACTAAAGCCAGGCTCCAGACCAATCAAAATTGTTTACCGAAGTAACAAAAACATAGACATATGTACGATATTTCTATCTCCATTTCATATGTATCTTGCTGCCAGTAAGCCACGCACCCGCGTCATACATCAAGCGTTTCAAGCAAATATCATTAGCCGTTCCCTGGCTGACAGCCGAGCTGCCGAGGCCCATTGATCAAAGTCGTGAACATTATGAATGTCCTGTCAAATGCTAATGAAAAATTTAATAGAAAAACTTTGACGAAGACAGCGCGCGGTGACAGTTTAAAATTTAATATTCTGAAAGTGAGCGAACTTCAGAGGGTTAAGTCTGCTTTATAGATTATTATTCTATCTGTGAAGTCTGGCCTCAGCTTTGTATGGGCTATTTTTGAGTAAAAAATGTTGAAAGAAAGCCTGAAACGGTCACGTCTGATGGATGGATTTCCAGTACGATAATTTGTTACCTATTGAAGCCATTACATCAATGACTTGCTATTTCGTTGGTTTTCTTACTTAATTATGTAGTTGCTGAACCAGTGCTAAAGGACCTCACCTTTTTTTTTTTTGGATGGGAAATCATCAAATGACCTCGCCCGCTCTGGGCTGAGCGGGAGGGCGTGTCAGACTTTTACTGACTAAAACCCACCCGTGTTCCTTCAGTTGCCTGTGGTGCCAGGGGCCACGGTATCTCTTTCGAACAACCCGCGGCCCTGGCAGAAAGGACCTGACCTACAATACAAATATTTAAAAAAAAGATAGTGTGTTTATTATGTAAACTCCTGCGCATTAAAAAACAGTGTAAAGAATATTATACTCTACTAGCTTTTGCCAGCGGCTTCGCCAAAGTTTATGCCGGAAATTATCCCACGGGAACGTACTACCGGAATAAAAACCTGTGTGTTAATATAGGTTATAAACTATATGTGTGCCAAATTTCGTCCAAATCCGTGCAGCCGTTTTTGCGTCATTGAGTAACAAACTATCACATTTATAATATTAGTAGGATTTACCGTATAATTCTCAAAAACAATAACCTCTCAGAAAAACACAAAAAATTGCCTATTACTTGGTCAACGATATACAAACAACATCCCTTTCTCAACCAATTTAATATCCGAACCACACAAAGCAAACAACACAGATTCAGATACATTCACTCCGTTCATTCTGAATGAGTTACGATCAACTTGAACGAAGGCATCAATCAGGGTGCTGCGCAATTATATGACTGGGAGAAGCAACATCAATAAATTGTAGCGTATCGGGGAACGAAGGATTTATACGCGATACAGCTCGTTACCACTTGTTCTAGAGGTGAAGGAACATCGTCATAATAAATGGAGATATGACTGATTTAGAGGAAACTTTGTGTGGAAACATTATGAGCGGTAAAGGTTGATTTACACGATTCTAGTGGCCGGAATACATAGTTATTATCTATTTATGGTTGTTATTTGCAGTTCAGTTATTTTAGTCGATTGGCTGTTCATGTGAACAGTCGAGGCATAACTAGGTACTTAGTATCTTACATCATGTTAGGTCACAAAACTATCGAACTCACCTCAAAATGCAGACCCTCAGTTAAGGAATACACTGAGGGTCTGCATTTTTGGGATTCATACCAGTATCCTAATTGCGTAACACACGCTCAAACGTACATCGCTTCATATGTTCGAAAAAAAAATCATTTTAACAACGTAAATAACGCAATAATTGTTGTTGAACTGTTAAAATGAAAGCCATTCCCACTGATAATGTGTTACGCAACTACCCCGCCGATCCTTTTTTTTTTTGTGGATGGGAAATCATCAAATGACCCCTCCCGCTCTGGGTGGAGCGGAAGGGAGTTTCAGACTCTTACTGACTAAAACCCACCCGTGTTTCTACCTTAGCCCTTTCTGTTCCAGGGCAGCGGTAACCATTTCGGACGATCCCGCTACCCTGGCACCCCGCCGATCCTTATTTCGTTCTGATGTTTCTTATTTATATTACGGAACACTACATTTCATACAACATTTCCGTAACAACGAACCAACAATTTAATATTTAAATAAAATCATTTCTGCAATATAAACACTGATAAATTAATAATTATTACACAACGACAAAGTAATGGAATATGAAATAAATATTTCAATATTAATATTAAAAACCGCCGATAAATTAATAACTTTATTGCTGTTAATTTATTGTAATGACTAATGATACATCGCGGCCTCGCCACCTCATTATTTTATTAAAGTTCATCGGAACTGATATTATTGTAATATTCTACAAATAGGTATTTATAAATTAAAATGAGCGACAATATTCAAGCAACATTTTATTTTCAGAAATTATTAACAAAACTATTCATTTTCAATTTTATTATCATTGTTTTCTGTTGTATACCTGTAGTTTTAAGGAGTATTTTTTTTTTGTTGTTATGCCGATAATCCTTTCTTTCAGAAAATATTAACACAACTTTCCCTATTTTACTTTTCCCGTTTTCTTATCTTCCAGTACCTAACTAAGTAGTAAGTAATTTGCAGTATTGATGTTCTGGACATTGGATTTGAACTTGGTAAGTACCTAAGCCTCTTTCCGATTCATGATTGTTCTTTCCAACTTAATCAATTGAGAGTGGCAGAAGATGATGGAAAACCTCGTAGGCATAGGCAGCGCTATGTAAAATACTAGTATTCAGCTGCATCTGGTTAGACTGGAAGCCAACCCCAACATAGTTAGGAAAAGGCTAAGATAATGATTCCCACTGCAGGGACACAAGCCTCCTCTCTTCGACAGAAATAATTGAAAACAAACAAAGAAATCTCTTCATCTAAGACCAAAGAAACTTGGAACTGCTACCCAATAGGTCGTGAACCCACTTGACACTACAATTGGAGCAACGCATTGACCTAATAACACACAAAGGTAATCTTCATCAACCGTTTGAAACTCAACAGATTGTTCATAGAAAATCTATTGTCTCAATTGGTATTCACTGCCATATGTCTCTAGCTAGTTATTCATGTGTTGCGCAATTACTCATAGGAACATGGATCTATGAAGGAGAAGATGGCTAGGCGCGTTGCAGGTTAAAGGATCAGCTTCTATGGAGATTAAATCTAAAATCTTGCAAGAACATTGTAATATTGCTATTTCTTACCATCTCAATGGGGATACTATGAGGCCGTACGCAAGGAAGGACTGCTACAGCCCGATTCAAACTTTATGGCGGCTCCAAACACGAGGCAAGTTGTTGCGCAGCAGCAAATTCACGTGTCAGTGAGGGTTAGGGGTGAGATACTGCTCAGCAAGAAGCGCACTTCAGAGCCGCCATAAAGTCGTGTTGTTATAAAAGTTTGCTTTAGGTCCGAGTCATGTCCTGGATCTAAAAAAACTATCACCGCTCTTCCTTTCAATTAATTAACTCAGTCTACTGTTGGACAGAGGCCTCTCCCAGGCTGCACCACGATGCCGTAGCTGCTTTTGATTTGGTTGTATGCAATAATCTATACTAATAATAAAGCTGAAAAGTTTGTTTGTTTGAACGCGCTAATCTCTGGACCTCGCTGTCGGATTTGAACAATCCTTTTTTCATTTGATACTTCAATTCTTGAGGAAGGCTATAAGTTATTTAATATCACGCTTGGTGTCCTAGGAGCCGAGCAAAATGATAAAAAAATCAGAAAGAACAGGGGAACAAGAAATTTCACGCGGACGAAGTCGCGGGTTGAAGCTAGTAGAAACAAGAGTCACCTATAAGAAACCAGATCCCCGTTTTCCAAACGAAATGACGATGACAACATATTAAATAGTGGTGAATCGAAGTTTGCATGCTCATATTCTCTATTATAACATCAATTAAACTTCAGGCAGTCTCATAAATTGCCCATTTCTTGTTTGGCCCTTTTCCTCCAATGCTTAGCATTAGCATCTTCAAAGAAACCACCGATTAGACATTGGACACAATTTCCCCATATTCCTATGCAAATGACCACGCCAGTGACTAGGAATTAAACACCAATGATATTTACACAATACTTGTAAGACGACATTTCAACACAAGTTAAGGAGTTAAAGGTAAACAGCGGATGACTTGACGGCTTGTCACTTGTGTATGTATAACTAATGTGATCTTTGATCTAACACGTTTTTGCTGTCATTGGCTCCGAAGGGAACATCGGACGGAATTAATTAGTAATTCTAAACAGGTAATTTTTTTTTTCAGTTGGAAATTAAATGGATAGACGGGGGTTCTACCAGTTATTCCTATTGGCGAAAATGGATGTTTAGTATAGCAACAAAAAAATATTAATATAATAATGAAAACATCAATTACCTAGTTAAAGACAAATGCACGTCAACATTCGGGCTTGAGCATCATCTCTGACTCTCTGACGCAAGTCGCTCCCATTTGAAAATATTCTACTTGTGGCCACAATCAAGTTCAACAATGAATAACAATGATAAGAATTATTTTCTATTTACACCCGAAATCCAAGTCTATTCATCAAACCAAAAACAATTAGCTCCTTTCATAGCTCCGCGCTATCTATTGACAGTTCACAATAAAATGTCATAAATCAAGATGGCGGACAACATGGCGGCTGACAGTTATCGCGTGTACGCCCGAACATTAAACTCATTGATATTTATTACTCAATCGTTGCGTTCTAGCGAACAATATGATTTATTGTTAATAGATTCTACGTTTATTGTTAGTTTTATTTGTTTTGTTATGTTTATTTTATGTGTTGATTTGTTAATTTTGTATGTTTGTTATCGGTTCCGTGTTGGCCGTTCTAGTTTTGTTTTCGTATTCCGGTTTAATCATAATAAAGTTAGTTCCTTGTGGTCTCTGGTTACAAATAGGGTAACTACTTTAGTGTCAGTGTCTTTCCACGAGTGCGAGTAGTAGATACGACTTGGTTTTTATTTTTTTTCCTGAGGTCACGCTTGATCACTTTCGCAACATACGATTTGACTACGACACTATTCATGAAAAGCTCATACTGGCCTTAGTGAAAGATTATCCACTTATCTAGTCACCACCATGATTAGCCCTAACTGCCCAGCATGCGCTAGATCCAATAGAATATTGCTCCAATAACTATTCCACAAAGCTTCCTATATTATCGACAATATCAGCACAATAATAAGAAAACAGCAACACTCACTTATTCCCTCCTAAATCAATAACACAGAACTACATCCACACAAAGAGAGCTCCTCCAGCGAGTCATAACATAATGCAATTCAAACAGCAGTCGTCACGAAGCGTAAAGGGCGTTTATTTAACTTATTGTTATGGCGACATGTAAACACGTGTGGGGTGCGGGCTCAGTGGAGGCGGGGAGCGGGGAAAATGAAAGACTTTATTTATATTTATAGTAGAGGAACTGAAATGGAACTGAATTTGGATGAGACTGACACTGGAGCATGTAGCTTGGCAGAAGTAAAAAGAGGAATATTTAAAACAACTGGTGGAGTCAGGCTGTCTATGATGATGATGAGAAGAACTGCTCGTGAAGTCTGAAGATGTTCTACTTCTACTACTACTGCCGCAACTATACCATGAGCTTAAATTGCTCGCACGTCCCTGGAGGTCAGAATTTGTTTAACATGCTCTTTACACTGAACAGACAAAGCCAACCCAACCTAGCCCACATTACATAATAGGTTATTCCCCAAATTCAAATTCACAAACGAGCAATCATTAAGCCGCCCCGTGGCCCAAATTCGCCGCAACCAAAAAGCATTAACAGAAAAAGGATAACAGTAAAAAAATGAAAATTATTTCGCAAATAACAGAAACACCGCTCCCACAAAATGCGAATTGCTACCCCTCTTAAAATATACCGTGTAATGGCGCCGCTGTAAAAGTCAATACACAAGAGTTGAGTGGTCATAAGATTTTATGCGACCCATTACCCCCGAGTAAGCGTCGCGTAAATTCTTATAACTCGAGTAAGTATTCAAAATATGAAAGACGCCGCGCAAGACGGCCGTTCCGACGTAGCCGTTTGAGATACCGGAATGCGCCAGTGTGAAAGGCCCGTATTGTGTGTTAGTTTAGATAGGGAATGTTTAGTGCTTAATGGGTTGTACAGAAGGATGTTTTCTTGAGAATTTCTTTGGATAAATGTTGTGGAAATGGTTGTAAAATGTTGAGATGTAAGGCATGTAGATTTGGAATAGGAATGAGCAGAACTGAGTGGTACTGCGCTAAATTGGTCTGTCACAAATAGATACCAAGTAGTTTATTAGTGCATGCATAGACATTCTTCTAGAATTCGCAGATAACTACATTTATTTAGGTTTTTGAGGTTCCAATCCCATTAGACCCTACAACAAATAAAGAGCTGGTGAATGTCGTCAGGAATTCGGCCAAGGCCTTTCCAGATGCTACCAAAATTAGGTCACCTGTCATTTACGACTTCACAAAGACAATTTGTCAACACTCTTTTAACCCAGAATCCTCAAATTACTCACAACAGTTTTCCTGCAACCTTCACGAACCACCAGCCTCACAAAAAACAAAAAATAGTCCAATCCCTAATGAAATTAACACCATCCAACTGACAGGACGCACGCTGTTCCGCGGAAAAAAAGCAAGTAAAATAATATTGCTCCCGCTGCAGCCGCTTGGTCGCAAATTGCCCGGTGAACGGCGACCTGTCGGTTGTCAGTTGTCAGCGCTGTCAGCTGTCAGAGCTGTCAGACGGCCGACAGTGCCGACACCCAGTGGGAGCCGTCACCGCGGATTTACATAAAAGTGGTAAGTGACAATTAAAAAAGCTTGTCGTGTCGTGTGTCGGTAATTTTAATTTGAATTCTGTTGTGTCATTTCCCGTTAGTGTGAGTGTTGATTTACATGTAGCGGAGTGGGTTAATGATGACTTGAAGAGTGGATTGAAGAAAAAGTGTGTGTTGATAGGTAAGTACGGAAGGACACAGACAGACGAACTTTATTGCCAACTTTAATTAATGAAAAAAAATAAAAACCCTTTCATTCAGATCTTGATCCATATGAGCCGGCTCAGAACTTTTTTTACAAGTCAGGCCAGAACAATACTTCGATCCTATAAAAAAAATATCGATTACCAAAATAGATCAATAACATTTTATTATAGAGACTGATCATGGCTGCATCGGTCAGATGGCAGTCTCACTGTTTTTATTTTTTTTTACTTTTATGTCACACTATTTATTAGTTTATGATCTGATCTGTGCGAGTCCCAATACCTTAATACTTTTTCTTTCTGTTACGATTTTAAAAGGATTATACCACAAAGAAAACAGTAACACCATATACCATAGTCAGTCTAGACGATAGCCTTAAAAGGCACATAATTCAAAACAGAAAACCTCATAACAACCACTCACCAATGAATAACGATAGCATAAAAAGAATTAACCCCCCACTCACCATAAAAAAGCGTATATTGAATATTACACTGTACATAAAATTTATCAGGCTGCCTCCATTTCTTAGTCAGAAACGCGGCGCGGTATCCTATCTCGATGATAGTCTATTAATACCGCTGATACCGCGACGTTAATGTAACCCGGTATTAACCCCAGCGTGCCAACCCTCTAAGGGTTAACACACACGTACCACTTTCTCAGAAGCAAACTAGTATGGATATGTCTCATTGCAATGGATAATAGGTTTATAAATTAAATTAAATGTAATTGTTTATTTTGTAAATAGGATTTCGGACATATTGTTGTTGTGCTATCGTGACGACTTGGGCTCGTTCCTAACCGATTGGCCGTAGAAGGCACAAGATAAGGAAAATTGGAAAAGTATTGAGGAGACCTTTGCCCAGCAGGGAGACAAATAAGGTTATGAATGAATGAATGAAATGCACCGATCCCAGCGTGGTTAAAACCGACTCGATTAATCGAATGAACCCCAAGATTCGCACTAGCTTCTCTAGCCTCGTGTACAGTCACGAGCAAAAGTATGTATACACTCGGCTTTATTCAAAAGCGATTTACTCCTTTATTTTTAATCGAAATTGTATGTTGTTACGAACATAGCATTTTCAAACCCATAGGTTTATGTAATGTGTCGTATTTCAACGTTCCATTCGTTATTTCACGAAAAAATTGCAGTTGAAAGTCGCCAAGTGTTGACATATTGGTGTTCGTGACTGTACATGGTGCTACAGCGACGATTGCATATCAAGGAGTAGACCCCGGGGCGCGGTAATTGTAAGGAAGACGTGCCCGTAGGAAAGGGTAGGATTTAAGAGCCTACCGGATAATATATGCATCCTAGAGTAAGCATTGGACTAGTGGAGAAATAGGTGATATTTGTCTATGGATGGGCATCTTTTAACGACAATAAGGAGACAAATAAGGTTAACAAAAAAATAAGGACATCGGAAAAACTTGAGTTGTATGACGTCACATTTAAAATTATAATGACGACATTTCCTATCTGAGTATCACTGAGAAGAAATAGGGTGACTACCGATATGACGACTAATAGAGACACTGACTACCTCAAATAAATTGGTTTAAGGGTAAGAGAGTGATGATGCGAAAAAGTTGCATACACATGTACGATTATTGCCGCTGATTTTGACGATCATCAGTTAATGCATGGTGGGTATCACCTACAAAATTGTCACAGTTGTTGTGACCAGACCAGTAAGTGCAGGCATTTGTCAGTAATCGTGTAGCTCAACTCAGAACTTGAGGAGCTCAACAACTCGACGAACTATACCAAAGAAAGGACATTTCGGTAGGCCGCATGAAGTACTCAAACTGCCAGACATTTAAACTAAAAAAGAAAGAAAAAAAATGACTCGCTGACAAAATCTATTGTTGAACTGACCGTCGTTATTTTGTGTGTTCATCGTCTCTTACTTACGATTGCACTTCAATAAACTTATGTGGACTTATGACAAGTGTCAAATAAACTTATTATCTTTCTTTTTTTTGAGGGAAGGGCTCGTGGCTAACTAATAATAGCGGCACAGGTCGATCGAACAGGCTAAGTTACGGTTGCCGCGGTTGGTCTGTGGATGGGTGACCATCTTTACATGCCCCTCCGTGTCTCGGAAAGCACGTTAAGCCGTTGGTCCCGTCTGTCATTCGTGGATCTTTGACAGTCATCGTTACGGGTAGTCACAAACTCGAAAGTCTGACAGCCAGTCTTACCAAGGGGTATCGTATTACCTAGTAACTGGGTTGTGGAGGTAGGTAGTCGCTCCATGTAAAATACTGGTATTCAGCTGCATCCGGTTAGACTGGAAGCCGACCCCAACATAGTTGGGAAAACACTAGGCAGATGATGATGATGGTCTTTCTTTTTTTTTCTTATAAAATGTGATTGTAGTGTTGCTGCAACAGCACAGAGATCGTAACGTCATAATGACATTGAAAAGTGTCTCGTGTGTGTCAACCCTAACACCCACCATTTACGACTTTACGCCGCGAACGGGTGCACTGTAATTGTTTAGGGTTACTTTATGATATGACCGTAATAAGTTTGGTCGATTTAATAATATGGGGTTATGAAGTGGGTTGTTTCTGGCTATGGGGGCTGTTTAGAATTGTGATTAGGATGTCTTGTTAAAAGATAGCTTGATCTGATTCTGATTCCAGTGTAAAGGCTGAATAGGTATTGTTGTTTCTTGAATTTGTAGCATTATTGTGTGTTTTGTGGGCTAAACGACTTATATTTATGTGGTTCTAGCTATTGCCCGCGTCTTTCCCAGCGCGTATGGTAGAAATTATCCTACTGGAATGTACTTACTACCGGAATAATTGTGCTAAATTCTATCGAAATATGTTCAGCCGCTTAGGCGTGAAAAGGTGACAGACGTCTATCTGTCTAGACAGAGTTAATTTATATTATATATTTATAATACAAAAAATTAGGATTTATATGTTTATTATAATACAACGTGTTCTGAACGATATACATAAACTTCGACCAGATGTTCAGACCATGGAAATAAGCATTTTTCATTATGGACACATTAATGAATTCTTATTTTTTGAGAATTTTTAATATAAACTAAATACCTTGACGTAAATCACCCGATATGCATGCCTCTTTATCTCTTTATCCGAAGCATTCGATACATTTATCATTTTAATTACAATAAGCGGCATCGTAGGCCAAATTAAAAGCCTTTCTTACTGCATAGCTCAATTAAATATTAAATGAAGTTACAAAATAATATCTTTGTAACGTAGCCTTTTTAAGTACTACTTCCTTTGTTAGATTTGATTTGTAAAAGCTATAGAAGCGTTTGCCAAAGTTTATGGATAACGTGAAGAACACGGTGTATAGTGTGTATTATTATCACAAAACACCATCGTATGATTCCATAACTAAGCAGTTTGCGACCAGAGAATAGGTTCACTTCTTGTAACTTATCTAGGAACCTATAATCTACGGATAAAATTGGCATGTAATTCAGTTTCCATAAAAAATATAAACCGATCGGTCTACCTAACTGTGCATGCTAGTCGATTTTGTTACTTGTATTCGCGCTTTTCAGCAGATTTACTCACAAAGGTCTCTCAAAAATGCAGTCAAAGGATTACGAGCTTTCAAGAGGCAAGCCGAGCCTTCCACTCGTTTCCGCGAAACGCACTGGAAAAATAGCAGTGTCCCTTTTTGTAAATGTAAAATAAAAAAATTGTGGCGCACGGTGACCAGAGAAGCTAACTTATTGAGCAACGCTCTGCCGGGAGCTTGGAGACTTTTATTTTGGTCATCGTTTGTAATAACGTTTTATGATCGCATATGAGTAAACCTTCCAGGAAGTCTATTGCCGTACCACATCGAACTAGTCCTCGCCATAAGCGGTCATCTCACCACCGCTTCCTTGGACTTGGGGCTTTGCCCAGAAGTGGACAGTAAACTAAACAGTATTATCAAGTATTAAAAAAAAAACAGATTAAAACAGTGTTGGTTGGTAAGAGAGCTGAGAGTACAAAACTAGTTACCAACCGGCCAAATCGACTACAAGTGTAGAGGAGAATCGGGTCCAGCACATGAGCGTGGTTGGTCCTACAGATAGGTACAGCAGCATGATGACGCGGCAAGCATTTTTCTTCTCTAACCGAGATAGCCATCGCTCCATCTACAGACTAGACTATATAATATACATATAACATGGTTACCAAGCACATTAAGAACGCCGATTTACCTCACATCTACCTATATACAGACTAACCGTAATCTGGATGCAGACTAATCGTCTAGTTTGGGGCTCACTGGCAAATAATATAATATAGGTACTGTAATCTAGCAGGCTGTAGGTAATATTTTAAACTACTCATGTCGTCTCAACTTGCTGTTAACCTGTGCACCTGCTTACTGTATTACCTCGACAATAAAATAATTTATATTTTTCCAGCTTTCCACCCCAAATAAATAAGCCTTTACAAAAACAAATTAAATTCTTTACCTCAGTCCATATAAACCTACAATTTCCCAGCCCCAAAGAAAGAGTTCTTCATAAAATAGTTTTAAGAAAACTACCCCACATTACTGCAACCCGGAAAATTGAGCGAACCCCGCGAGAATAACCAAACATTTTATTTCCTTCCCGACAGATAGCATTGCCGTGCATTTTAATATTTAATTTCTAATTTCAGGCAAGTAAAGTCGCGGATAACAGCTAGTTTTACATAAATTATAAGAACAAATCTTCGTCAAGGGTATGAAAAAGGGAAAGGTAGAAAACAATGGAGTTTGTTTTTGACCCATATTAAATCTGACTAGAAATGTGTTTTAACTTGCCCTGTATACTTACATACAAAAACCAGCCCAGGTCCTGATGCCTTAGACTTTGGACCAGTAGCAGCACAGTTTTTTTTTTTTTATTGACAATGGGCTCACTCTTGACCTCAATCCAGCCCAGAGGCAGGGATGAGATCTACGGTGGAACGAGCTTGCCCAGAAGAAGCCTATTCACTCTCGCCCTGAAGAGATTAGGGTTGTATGAACTCGGGAATGCAGACGCACACTTATTTAATGACAACCATCACAGCTCCTCATTATGAGAAAATTATCTAAAGTAATAACAATCGCACGGGTCGATCAGTTGGTCCGTGGATGGATGACCATCTTTATTCATACCAAGACCCCTCCGTGTCTCGTCCAGCTGTCATTCGTGGATCTTTGACAGTCGTTACGTGTCGTCAGAAGCCTGAAAGTCTGACAACCACTCTTACCCAGTTACAGGGTTGTGGAGGTCAGATAGGCAGTTGCTCCATGTAAAAGTATTCAGCTGCATCTGGTTAGACTGAAAGCGACCCCGATAAAGTTGGGAAAAGGCAGATGACGAGATAGTTTATTTCCTGATCATTGCGCTAGCACGAACGGTGATCATTGTGATCAATGCTCTTGATCTTATTTGGTTGCTTAGCTTGGGACAAATGGTGCTGTGTGAAATGTCCAGGGATATTATTATTATTATTATTTTTATTTATATATGCTTTAGTGTGGAGCAGAAAATACATTGCAAAAAATACGATTATAACTACAATATACATACAATGGGCGGCCTTGTTGCTTTCTGCGATCACTTCCAGGCTTCTTCTTATCTTCTCTGTTGAGTCAGTATAGTTAGATAATTTTATAATATTTGTGTAAACTATCTCACAACACAATCAGCCTATAAAGTTCCCACTGTTGGGACGCAGGCCATCTCTCTGCGAGAGGGAGTGCGCAATAATCCACCATGCAGGCCCAGTGCGGGTTGGTAGATGTTACATGTCTTAAAATTTTCAGTTCTAGGAGATGCCGGTTTTCTCACGTTGTTTTCCTTCACCGTTTTGAGAGCAGTGGTATGTACTATCGCCAAAACCTACATCAGAAGGCCAATTCTCGAAATTTAAAACGTTCAAAGTCTAGTCGCAGTGTCATCTCGGCGACAAACATGTCACGGCGAGAAATTTGAGGTATTTTTGACAGATTGAGACTGAGACCCCTCTGACCATTCTGAAAACAAAATCCTGTGCTCATGATGACTACAGCTGCGTCCGTAAGTAAAACAAAAGAGGATCCTTTTTAGGTCGACTAGTGATAATGCGCTGCAAGCAGGATTTTTGGCGATAGTACACACTACGCCGAAACAATATTTCTGTGAACCCTAACGCTTTACCATTCATAACAATCATAACCATAAAACTTGTCGCTTTATTATAACGTATCGTAGCCAAATAAAGCAATAAAGGAAAATAACGTGTGGGCAAGTAAGTAATTTCTATGTTGTTAATAAATAAGTTTTCTAACCGAGCTGGCAATAAAATTATACATGAATGTATTAGATGTTTATCAACGTGCACTGAGGGAATAAGGTCAATATGACGTTCTCAGGCGATGGGACACAACTTATGGCTGTTTACGTACTGCTATAATTTTCTAGTCAAATGCTGAGCCTTTATCGTGTACGTCACGATAGATTGATAATGTAGTTCCTGGTAATGATTGGTGTGTTTTGATATCAGCCTATAAATGTTGGCTGTTGAATATGGACCAAATTACCATGATCTTGGCTAACGGATTGTTGTTGCAGAACTAATTTTCGTTTTAAATAACTGCAGGATAATATTTTATCACACATCGATATTAGCTTCGAGGATTCCTTATGGGTAGGTTTCGAGGTACCTTGCTTATTAATAGTCAATGTGAACCCACCGTGAAAATGGTTGGTTGGTTTGTGGGGCATAGTTTATAAGCAAGATTTTTGTAAACTTACCTTAAATAAAGAAATAATAATAATAATGTGACTGAAGGAGGCGAGGTCGAGGTGGATAGGAGTGGGGGGAAAGACTAAACATATGGGTGTCCAGAGCCCATCATTAAACTATAAGATCATAAGACGCTGCTACTTAGTATTTTAATGGGCCTCATCTATTCTTTACCACTTTTACCATCTTCCATAATTATTATGATCTTCTTTAACTCCTATTGATCTCACGCAGTGGACAAATCCCATCAAAGATGAAATTTTTTTGTCCCTTCACCATGCAACACTACAAACCCATTGCGCCAAAACTCAAAAATCTCTGGACAAAAAGACCGCATCGATACAGAAAAACATTTCGTAAATTGTACATGCAGAGCGTCACTTGTTTCTGTGACAGCGTAGTGGGTCTGATTGGCAGCGCTGACCGCTGGCTGATTAATGTACGCACATTCATTGCATACGAAAACGCAGTTTTTTATTGACATTTGTTTGTAAGGGAATTATGGGTGTGCAAATTGTGGTGGGGATTGGCCAGCTGTGTGTCAGAAGAAGTTAAATTAGTGGAAAGTTTGGGTGACGATTTCGGTCGTAAATAGAAAAAACGCATTAAGCTATCTGTAGACCATTATTTCGCGGTCATTAGTGTGGGTTACACGTTCAAGGGAAGCAGTGGTGGCCCAGTGGTAATGGACCTGACTTATGAGTTGTAGGTCGTGAGTTCGATCCTAGGCAGGCACTTTGCTTTGTGGAAATTATTTCATCACCACTGCTCCCGTTTTTAAGGAAAACATCTTGAGGAAACCGGCATGTCCTAGAACCACAAATTCGTAGACATGTGACATCCACCAACCCGCACTGGACCCGCTTGGTGGATTATGGCCCACTCTCTCTCACAGAGAGGAGGCCTGTGTCCCAGCAGTGGGAACAGTATAAGCTGATTATGTACACGTTTACCTAGTTTTTAATTTATTCTGTCATACTGCAATAACTGTTTTACGTATGAAGAAAATAAAATAAAATTGCAATAAAAAGACAAAGGGATAGTGTTATCTGAAGTTTTGATTCTTCATAGATTTCATGATTTTACTCGTAATAAGTAGATGTGTGTGTGTTTATTACTGCTATGCTAATACAGCAAGATATATCCACCAAGATTAATGTTGAATCTTTGTTTTTATAGGAGTCATTACTACATCATGCAGAATATCAGCTTATTTTTGACATTATCTACCCGACACCCAAAACAATAAGGTGGCCTATTGATCACCATCATCATCATCAGCCTACAGCGGTCCACTGCTGGTGTTCGGCAACTCTCATCCAGCTGCTACCAGTCATCCTGCGAAGATCGTCGTTCCACCTAACCTGAGGGCGTCCCACCTTACGCTTACCTGTAAGGTGTTACCTAGGTGGCCTATTCCTCAACTACAAACCTCCAAACACCTGCTTACCTATAACAAACAGATGCATATCAAAACCCAAAATGAATTTACAAAATATACTCCAAACAAACTTAAGCCGCATGTAATCCCACTCACGTCTAACTTCAAAGAAGGCATCATGACTTAGCTACTTGCCCACAAAAATAACACTTTGGACAGTCATTCAACAGTGGGACATTATCCAAGCCCACTAATCCTTCGTGGCTCTGACGGTCTATAGTAGTCTCTGGCAGGCGTCATTTTTCATTCTTTGTGTAAACGTCGCCTGGCACGCCCTTTCACAGATGGGCACATAAATTATTTATTATTTGCAGCCTGATTTGTATGAGCCTTTGTCATTGATGTGTTCTTGTTGTTGGTTTTTAGAATTGAGGTGGTGTTACAGAAACTGTGGGTTTCTGTTTTCTCGGCGTCCGCCATTGTAGGACTATTTTTCTTTTCTTTTTCATCTGTTGTTTATCTGGTTTCAAACTTATTCATATAACGCATGCCGCCGTAATATAATAACAATTATTAAAGTATAATAAACTCGAGGTGCTCGTGGCTAATAACAGCCATATGGTTAACTTCGATCGAAGTTTAAGTTATGCTTGCCGCGGTCGCTTCCTGGAAAACTTTGCATTTTCTTTTACAACCAGGAAAAAGCAGTTAAATAAAAACAATACGTCTACAAACCGCTTTATGGCTCATTCAAAAGCACTACTAAAATATTCTCCGAACCAACAAAACCTCGCACATATCTTTGTAAAACTGACAACGTATATAAACTTTTACAACGTAGTTTCCTATAAAAATCACATGTCTACTACATATTAAAAACACAATTTTTTGCTTGATAAAATTTTATGGTCAGTGGGACCTTGGCGCCGGCGTTATGTCAAGCATCAGGTTACAGACAAATTGCCAGATTTTTTTTTGGTAAAAACGAACAGCTGTTATGGCCAAGAGCACTCGTCACCTGCACACTAGGGTGTCCAAAGGGCAACAAGAAAGTGTTTGTCAAAGTAAAGATTTATTCAGTCCAGTTTTTTGCCTTGCAATTTTCGCCAGCTGCCCAATGTGTATCCTGGAGAAGATAAGTGTTTCAGATGAAAAAAAAACTTCACAACGATTGAAAGGAAGTAATAAATATCTTATTCTGATCGGCTTGCGCTTAACTAAATTATTGCACAAGTGCCTGACAGAAATGAATGTTTCTTTTACTGGCTGATAGTACCGGATAGGGACAATTCAAAAAAGTAGTCAATTCAATATTTGTTTCAAGTGCTTTTGCTGAAAAGCTTGAATGTCTTTTAAAGAGTGCCGCAGGGAACAGCTTTGGGTCCAGTGGTCATTTGAAAGATCTGCTTATAAAAGTGACAAAATTCGAGAGAAGCAATAAGGATGCTAAGTAAACATGTCCCTATCACACTAAACACCATCCTTCTTGCACCCTGCCATTGCCATTCTGCATCCACGTTGAAAACATTAAAAGATTACGCCATATTTACGACCAACAGCTTTGAAAGGTTGATACAAGACAAACATGAGTGATGCGTGATGAATCTGAACTTCCTCTGGATTACCAACATTTGAAGACATCTTACCACACTTCTGCAGACTAATGAAACTTTTAGTGGAAGTAGTAAGGGTGAAATTGGCATGGCCAGGGGAATTGTATGTTGGTGCTGCGGTGTTAGTTTAGCGTACAAAGGCGCAATTTGTGCGGTAGTTAGAGGGACCGATGCGATATTTCAGTTGGGTGTTTGTTCAGGCCGTTTGTTGCTTGTTAGCGGGTTCAGGATGCGACGGTTTTGGGTGTTAACTCGTTGTTTTGACAAGCCCAAGTTTGACTTTGAATTTTATGTAGGATTTTGGGGGATTGTGGTCGGTAAATACGGTGTTAAACGTCGTTCAACAAATAAAAGCTAACCATGATAACTTGAACACATCATTTATAAAGAACTTGATCATTTATTTGTGAGTATTTTAATTAATGTTTTATGAATTGCGTGATAATCTAGGAATATCTAAACAATAACTGATTAGCAACTTGACAAATAAAAACGTACACCATAAAAGCTTTTCGCCATTTACCTATCTCGAATCTTAGATTTAATCATCAGGGTATTTAAAAGCTTAACTTTAAATTGCAATGCAAATTAAACACATGGCTATAAACTGGTTTAAAAGCCAAGTGCCTTCAAAACTTAAGTGGTGTCTTCCTTTGCTTGAGGAAGTAATAAATTTCATGCTGCGATGCTCTTGCGCACGCAAAGTCAATGTTTGTCCAATGTGTCATTTTATGGGCATTTTATGGAGGAAACGTGCAAAAAATGCCATAGATACACACATTACGGTGTCGTGTTTTCGTGTACTTTTTTGCGTGTAAATGTGGTAATTCTTCCCTTATCGTGGGTCGTTTTATGAGGACTTGGAAAGTGTTTTTGTGTTATAATTTTATTATGCATATTAATTATTGTGTTGTTGGTCGGTAAGTAGATACAGTATGTAAGTTAGGCTGATTAAATAAAACAAGCGTTACTTGAGCTTCTATCGCCAGTTATGAATTTGTTATTAACTTTTTTATCGAGCACTTGAAGTTACTTAGGCATGGATTTTTCTTTCCATTATAAATATAAAACTCATTTCATCATAAAGCAAAATCGTTTTCTTTGGCTTGAATGGTAAATTCAACTTAAATTAGTTCATCACTTCGCTTCAGCTAGTTAGTTTCGCCATCCTTCCATTTTTGAAGAATAATCAGTCATCATTGGCGCCGATTCCCTTGTTCACAAACTAAACTAAATTTAAGTTCAGTGCATCTTTTTCTTTCTATTTCATTAAGAAAAAGACAGAAAATTAATATTAGTTTAGTCCTGTCAAATTACTTCATAGACAGTTTAGACGTGATTAAAAACATGGCTACTAAAAATACGTCAATTTAAAAATACACAAAAATTGTAGTATGTTTTTGTTCAAATAAAATATTTGTATTTGTATTTACATCAGGCGCTGACTAATTTAACAGGACTAAACTAATATTCATCTTCTGTCCATTTCTTAATGAAATAGAAACAAAAGATGCACTGAACTTAAATTTAGTTTAATTTATGAACAAGGGAATCTGCGCCAATACCTACCTACTATAATTTGAAAACATTGTAAAAGTCTATCATGTATTTTTAAAAGTGTAACCGTGGAGTTTCTCGCCGGCTCTTCTACATAGGAAACGACCAACTCGAACTGTGCACCTAGCTACTGACGTTTCATTAGTGCCCGTTTAGGTTTATATGAAGTAAAATATTTTGATTTTGAATAAATATTCTACTGCTGCTGCACAGGCCTCCTCTCTGAATCCACTACGCGGTGCGCGCTACGCCATACCATCTTGACAGACCAACAATACTTTCTCCAAGTAAAATTTGTAATTTTCTTCTTTCTTATCTTTCTGAATACATAATTTCCTATCCGTTATCCAGTTACAATCCAGTCATCTGTGATAGTGTAGCGCGTGAACCGTTTAATTCCGCCGTCGATCCACAGCCGCAAGGAACGGAAACCGCCGCGAATAAATCAGGGTTAACTCCACCCGCGGGATGATTAGTCGCCGCTAAAACATTTAGCACTTGTCTTTAGTTTTTGTTATACTTTTTTATTCTATTTTGGAGCAGTATAGTGGCCCAGTGGTATATAGTGGCCCCGGCTTACGAGTTGTAGGTGATGAATTAGTACCGAGGCAGGCACTTTACTTTGTGTATTTAATTTCATCACCACTGCTCTCAAAACGGTGAAGGAAAATCATCGTGAGTCCTAGAACCAGAAGATCCAAGACATGTGACATGTACCAACCCGCACCGGGCCTGCGTGCTGGATTGTGTGGCCCACTTCTTCTCAGAGACAGGTAGCCAGTCCCAGCAGTGGGAACATTATAGGCTGATTCTGGTATCTTTTGATGCCCTGCAGTACTTTCGGAGGTCCTGGATTGCTTGGTCATCTATTATGTACTGAGGTTAGATCGAGTCTCCACGTTACCCTGTAGGTATTTTCTTTAGGAGTAGGATAACCACGGGTTTGGGAAGAGCTCTATTATTATTAAATTTTTCTACTATTATATATCTTTTTCATGATGATACTACTAGCTTCATCTTTCTGACCGGCCCTTTGACCGTTCAAAAGTGTAATTGGTTTATTTGAAATAAATGCCTTGGGTTTTGAGTAGTTATAAATTATTCGCGAGTATTGCAATCAACCAGGAAAAAGACATCACGGACGGTCACTCAAAATTGACTGACCGTTTTTGCGAAACTTTTAGCAATCTTTAATGGCATAGATCTGCACATGGAAACTACATCAGTCTGCACTATGTAGACTTTTCAACAAAAAAAAACTAACAGGACCAACTACCGTGGGAAAAGTTATTAAAAATAACCTCACAAATGCTTAAACAAATTGTTGATCTAAAAACTTTACATCGAAAAATCCTTCAGCACTACCCACACCGTCATTTTCAGAACAAATTCAGTTGTCAATAAACAGGCACATTATCATATGAACATTTGTAAGGTCATATGAATCGTCGGTTAATTCGCCCGGGCGACTAACAACCACAAGGAGCGGAAATGAGGTGAATAAATCAAGTTTAACTCCACCCGGGGGAGTGCGGTACGGTTCGCAGACACATTTAGATCTGTTTACTTTGTTTTAATTTCAGTTTTATAATGTTATTTTCTTTCAAGAAGGTATTTATTACCTATTTCTTTCGAGCAAGTATAATTAATTTGAATTTAGTTTTTATAGGATTATTTTAGAGTCAAAGTAAGGTGAATTTAATAATTTGACCTAACGTGAATTTGGTCCTTGTGGTATTATTTTATGTAATCGGAAGGTGATTACACGACAATTTCAATTTTTATCGCCTGATAAATCTATAGTATATCTATATCTTTTTATACGTTTAGGTAGGTATATTTCAGAAAAAAAAACGTTTCAAAGACAATGTATTCAATGATCTGCTTCTTACTACTCTACGCGTCTTTACAGATCAGTGTATCAGTAAAACTTCCTAAAAAAAACTCTATTTTAAATAAGGACATCAAAATACTACCAAAAAACATTTACCCTAACCACATAACCCCACAAAACTTGCGCTGCTAACCGTACTCATATTCATTAGTCGGGCCATTAATTATTTTTTGTTGAGCCCTCGACTGTCGGCTGTCAGCGTTTACAGTTTCATTTAAATTGACAGCGATGACTGTCAGCCATGATGTGGACTGCGCAGTGTCATTCCTACGAAGCGCGACGCATGTGGACCAACCAGTAAATCTTGACACTTTGGGGTGGCGCTGCATGCTAAGACAACTGTCAAAATTTTGTACGTTTTTGGCGTTAGTTCCAAATTTGGCCGCGTGTCTAAATGTATTGGGCTTTATGTTGATCATTTCTGTTTAATGTGTCAGTGACGTAAGTGGGGCATGCGAATTAGTGAAATGGAAATGTGCTGTGGATATTTTTGATGTGTATCAGCGTGGTGTTATTTGTATTACCTTATAAAGTGTGGCAACAAATAGGTACCTACTTACCTGCCTAGGCATCAATGCATGAACATACTGAGGAATACTCTGACTGCAAAAACACTTTTTTATCAACAAAAGTTGACGGCTGTACAGACAAAAACTGTGGTACAGTCAGCACATATTACTGGCAACAACTTATGTAGGTACCTAGGTGCAATTGAAAGGAACAAAGGCAAACGTCACGTGCTGTAGGATTGAACAGGTTGAATATCCAAAAAGATAAAACTTCAAACTATGCGTCCAATATTTCAGTACAAATAAAAACAAAAATCAACTACAACAATAAAAAAATTCACTGACGACATCAAATATCAAAAGCATGAGCGACTGCACATTTTTCACAAACCGGCGAAATATCGATCGAGTAGGGCGACCATGGCTGGGCACCGTCCCCTGGGATATCGCGGGACGTGCCCGGACGTACTGGGATCCCGGGACCGGAACGAGCCCGGGATAATTGTTACCTCATTGCTGACAAGCCGTTTGTCTTGTCTTCCACATTGTTAATGGATTGGTGATTTGTTGTTAGCTAATTGTGGAACGGTTTTCGTTTATTTTGGGCGGAGGGGCTTTGATAGTGTTGTGGGTTACAGTATCGATCACTTGTTACCTATCAGAGTTTCAATTCGAGATATGAATGATTGAAAATTATTTATAAGATGCCAAAGTAAGAAAAGTTCGTTATTGACTTTTGAACAATTCATACATTCAATTAGCTATAAATATTAAAGGTTTACCCAAGACCTCCCAAATGAATATCTAAAGAACATTATCTCTCGCTGACAGTCAGACAATACGGCCACCACACTTCTGCCCATAAAACAAGACATCAACCCACTACACGCTCCATTTGACGCCAACATGCAATAAAAACATAATTTACGACTCCTTACATTCAAAATAAACAATCCGAAACTCTAAAATATGTAACAAATTGTTAATAAGAGTATTAATACACCATTTCTTAAATAACTTGACAATAACACATTGCGCCACACGTGTGTGCTATTAGATGTGGCCAACACTTTTATTTATAGTTGAACACGTAGTAAATTAACAGCTTTACGGCCGTAAGACAATTTTTCAAGATGTCCATTATCCGTTGCTTCTGTTCTGTTAAGAATATTGGGATTAGAGCAGTGGTTCTCAATTGTTTTTTTTTTTTTCTGTATTTGAATATCTGTTTGAACCAATATAATTTGCTCAAATTTACTATTTTTCATTCAATTATTTCATCACAGAAGCTTGAAAAGCGGTGAATTCTAAATGCCGAAAAAAGAAAAAAAAATACAGTCTTATTCTTTTTGAAGTCGATTATTAAGCCCGTCCAGAACAGCTAGCATCGCGTAGAAGTAGAAGCCTGTCTAGCATGCCTTAATTAGATAAATTATCATAAATTGCAATAGTTTAATTTCATGCGCACAATATCATGTCTTGCGGTAGCCCAAACCGATGCTACCCAAAACCCACACTTTGAGAATATCTGAACAACATAAGATCTCTTACACACTTACGACAATCTTGGCAAACCAGCTAATGTGAGCGCAGTAAAATACCACTTATCGATTCACAACCATTTTATAACTGCGCAAATGCGAGATGAAAATACACTAAACTATTCATCCGATGAATTTAAGTGATCCAAATATACTTCTGATGTATATAACAGATGATGGCAATTAGTAAATGTGTGTATACGTCGATCTGTAATTCTTTCGACGTGCGAATATAATCAATTTTAATTTGTGTCATCCTCAATTAGTACCTTATTCGTGAAAAGCGTTAAATAACAGTTTTTGTCAATTGCTGTTATTTTGGGTTGATGTCTCACACGCCATTTTGAATCTTCGTTTATTGACGTGGTGCTTATTTATTTATGTTGAACCATCAGATTAAGTGCCTATAGTAAATGAATGCATCTGTAATTTAAGTGCTGGTTATTACCGACATACCGATCATAATCGATTGCCATTCTATTTTGATACAACCTGTAGGTAATTGTCTCAGGTCTTCTCCTCATCATCATCATCCACAACCAGAGTTCACCCACCAATGAGCATAGACTTTTCTTGTGAAAATCTCCACGCTCCTGTGTCCTGTCTTCTCCTACAGTACTAGATTTCATCATCACGTATGCTTACTGCTTGTTAGTGATTTCAGGTCATTAAATTAAGGATTATTTTTGAGGCTATCTTAATCCTTTAGATCCCTTATCAAGCTAACCATGTTCAGGAATCTATAGTACGAAAATCTCGTTGTAAAATATTTTGTGAGAAATTGCTACTTGCATCGTCCATAACGAAACCCTCCTCTTCAGCTATACCGTTTTAATCCTTATCAGATATCTCAACCACATTATTCACACCATTTCCATTACATTTTTCACTTTCCCGTCCCATAATTATTTCCTCTCAAGTTATTATCTTATCCGAACCATCAACATGACATCTAACCTCGCCCTCGCCGACGTTAAAATGTGTACAGCAATTAAGAAACTGAAAAAACGAAAGCGAATGTCGCCGACCATCATCGCATGGGGCCCCGAGATCAGAAATAATACTTACTTATGGGATTAGGATAGAGCTGTTATCGTATAGAGCTGTTTGCGCGATATTTTCGTTTTTAATTTACTGTGCCAACCAGATAAATATTTATAAAAATATTTATCTTGAGATTTTTATATGGTGAACTGTTGTTGTAATTCTCTTTAATTAATTGGTGAACGAATTCGATGGATTTTCTAAATAGCCTCTCTATATTATCTCATTTACTGTGGTTGTATAAATGTTTTTTTTAAATAAAAATACTTCTAAAAATATGTATGTCCAAAGGGTGCCAACGAAGTATGATTAAAAAAAACATTTTCTATATTATACATAAATATGTTATAAACTATTATATTAAACGACGGAGCGTTTAATATAGACAGAGTTTATACACAAATTTTAATAAGCTTAATATACATAGATAGCGCTACAATTCATTAATCAAACTTCTCATAAGCTCTCACTTCTATGAAATCTAATTTAATTCAAGTCATAATTCAAACAAATTTATTACTCATGAAGAATTAAAAGACGCACTCCCAACATCCCATTACCTACTTCTGGATAAAATATGGAGTTACGTTAAAAATTTCAGCAACAATATTTTAAATTCACCGACAACAACAGGTGCATGTTGTACAAAAAACGAAAAATCATAAAAAATATACGTCACATTATTCTGCGTTGTGAAATAAACATCTCTATACATATAAATGCGTAGTGCTGTGCCGTGACATATCGACAAACAGATGGCCGGCCGTCGCGGCCGTCACAACATCAGCTAATTTATGCGCTCCTTAACGCCCGTCCCACCTATTAGTTGCACGCAGTATATTTCATGCGGCCGTGTAGGGCGACAATTATTGCTGTCGTTTATACAATGCGTTTTATAACAGTTGTAGGCATATTTCGTTTGTGATAGACAGTTTGGGAGTTCTCTTTTTTATTGCTTGTCGTAAATTTAGACGAGTGGTTTTTGGTTAATTAAAAATTGCCCAGTTTATGTTTATTACAGAAGGATTAGGTATTCAAGTTTTATTGTAGAGTCGGATATAAACGCTCGAAAAAGTTAACTTTCACGTCCAAAAATGTTTCATGCTTAAATATGATGTTCAATAATGTATTGTAGCATTTTTATATAACAAATAGCATATATATTATGTAAAAGTGTGTGTGTGTATTCTTGTAAAATATCTACACTTATATCCGTATAATTTATGGTTTAGATAATAAAGAATATTCTATTCTATTCTGTAACAAAAACAAAACTTTTGCACATTTTGTAAAATATAGAACAAACACACTTTTAAAGAATGCGCAAGGCAATCTTCAGACGTTCACATTGACTTTGTCCTTCCATTAAAACGTGGCAACACTACACGATGTAAGTATCCCCAGCCGAGTTTAAAGCAGCTTTTTATTTCTGGAACGCATCGCGACTAACAGCTCAACGGCTTTCATCTTGTAAACTTTATTAATCGACATGACTCCCGGACACATGCGCCCAATCACTACGGCATTTTACGAACTAAAAACGCGCGACTTTATCCATATGTTAACGTTACATTGACGCATATGTGTGGCGTTTTATTTAAGTAGGTGATGCGGAAGCAGTAATGAATACGGGTGGTGGAACTAGCAGCGTCATTCATTTGACAACGCAGACAAATTATCGTGTAGAATGTTTACTTTAGCGGCTTTTGTTCGAAGCAGCGGGCAATCAGTCATGTTCATTCAAAAATGAGGTTGAAAAGCCATTGTTGCGGCTTCGCGAACGTCTCTGTGTATAATGATCCATATAATACGTTCTGTAAGGATGAAAGTGTGTTATTATTCATGGAAATAAGTCACTGTCGTGTGTAATAAGGCGGTTGCAACGGATATTTTAATGTGTGTCGAGGGAATTAGAAGCTGCGTTAGTGGTGCTATAAATTTTGGGGATGGGCTCATATTTTTCACGTGTTGTATGGTGTGGTGGGAACGTGTGATGTTTGGTTTGAAAAGATTGGGTTAATGAGCTAACATAAATTAGAAATTATCATAATATTTATATATTTTTTTAAACTATTAGTTTTTGTGGCATACTGAAAATAGAAGACAGGCAAAATCTATCGTCAACATTGACAAGACATTTATGTTGAATTTCAGCAGTCGTAGTCACTTCAAAAGTAACTCTTATAGAGTCGAACTCTAAATCCATCCAAAGGTTGTGTTTAAAAGATTCATTCATTCATTTATTTATTCATAAACAATTTACATTGTGTTGAACATTACATATTAAATAAAATGATCATATGCAGAAACAATACCAAATTAAATGTTAAATAAAATTATCACATTCACAAACAATACATATAAAACGAACAATACTTAAAAAAGCCTAATTAGAGTTGATGTGAAATGTCTAGTTCAAGGGTTAATTCGTATAAAATATATCTCCCAATAAATATACAATGTCAAATTAATTGCAGGTATAATGTCAAAATAGTGTCAAAAATGTTAGGAGTACAAAATTTCATCAAGGTCAAGGTCAAGGTGTGATGAGCACAGTTTCAAAACCAAAAATAATTTTATTTAACAAAATAATAATTTAATCTAAAAAAAACCAGTTTAATTTAAAACTCACTGCTATTATTATAACTGACTACCTTTATCATTTGTCATAAATTCTGACACCGAGTATAAACATTTTTCCAACAAGAAGTCTTTCAATTTAGTTTTGAAAGAGTGAGAGCTATAAATTAATAATTATAAATCAGTGGCCTAAAATAGATCGCTATGACCGCCATTGTATCACCCCTTGTAAAATTTCTACAATTATATTCTGTAATATTTATGTGTATACAGGGTGGCATGGACATCGACGCGCAAACTGTAACCATGACTTCAGCACATGAGTTTAGACACCATAGCGTAGAAATTTTTCGTCGGTTATCGAAAAAAAAATCTTCTGTTTGATAGAAAAGGGCAAACCTACGCGGTCAAAATGTATGGAACAGCAATTTTTTTTTTTTAATAACCGATGAAAACTTTCGTCGCTATGGGGTCTAAACTCATGTGCTGAATCCATGGTTACAGTTTGCGCGTCGATGTCCCTGCCACCGTGTATAATAAAGGATAATATTCTATTCTATTGTATTCAAAATCTACAAGAATACTTTTATCCTGACCCACTGTCGATAGAACCCTAACCGCTCACAACATGTCCATTGAACAAGAACGGTAAACAAAACAAGATCAAAGAAACACTCCTAATGGAATCAGGTCAACATCTGGCGGAGATACCGATGGTAATTGACATTCGTCAAGGATAAACTTGGTGACTACGGACAAGACAGAGCGTTATAGAGCAACATGTTCTTTTGGGACAAAGACGTAATCAAATCTTTAACTATTAGTATGCGGGGGTTCAAGTACGGCTCAGATCTCAAGTGCGTATGCGGCACCGCCCCACAGACAATGGCTCACCTTCATCTTGCGCGGCATCATCCTGTGCACTTGATGATCTTATGACTGCGACAGTGAGCGAAGTTAGCGCAGCTGAACTTTTTGCCACTTATACGCTATGGAGAAGAAACATTACTATACAAGATACGCGTTAAACGACAGATATAAACAAATACTGCTCGAAGGTAAGCTTTTAACAATTTCTGGAAAAGGCTTTTGACTATAATTAGGTATCACCAAAGTTTGGAGCTCTTGTCCAACCTCGAATATACCTAAAGTAGCAGCACTGTATGCTGACGCCTATGACAGCTAATAAATTATAAAAATCTAGGTTATCCATTCGATAAATTACAGTGCCAACAGTACGTTATTATTGTGTACAACAATGTAGCAATGTCATGTTCCCTTTGCAGTCAATATTAATGGAAATTCAAATAAACATGCAAACATCAGAAGTCATCATACAGTGCATCCATTATAGAAGATAGACACAGCTATCACAAACAAACACCCAATGTCTTTGCGATACTTGTCTCAATGTCTTGATTCTAGACAGTTTTGCGAGCAACTTTCCTGTCTTTGTCCGTGCTCAGCCACGAACAAAAAACATCAAAATTAAATCACCACAACTTCAACCATCACCAAATTCATCCAACAAAAGAGGTGTACAGCCACAGATATGCAAAGCTTAATTCAATTCCGAGCGTCGCTATTCTAACTAAGATGATTATTGAGAGCTAACTCCTGACTCAAACTACGCTTAGCCACGAAATCACAATGAAATCTCCAGCAACAACTCAACTATCACAACACGCATTGAACAACAGGGTAAACAAACAGCGATCAAAGCAGCTCCTAATAGAATCGAGTTAGCATCTGGCGCAGACACCGACGTGTCCCTAATTGACAGTAATCAATTTCGCGTGGACCGCTTTCAATATTCTCTCATCTAAGATTTTTCTCGTTTCTCGTTCGTTTTTATATCGGCCTCTCGTCTCGTGAATTTATCGCTCAATTAGTCTTGTTTAATAGCCGCCTGCTCCGCTGATGTCTGCTTCTAGCGCCTTTCAGGGCTGGCCCGGGTCGAAGGAACTTATTTTATGAGCTTTTGTTGGCTGTATTTTTAGATTTCTGAAGTCATTCACAAAGGCGCGTCACTATAACACACCTTTGAGAAGGTCTTCAAATTAAATATACAAAAGTATAATGAAACACTAATGAGAAGCTTTTTAATATGCTCCTTGAATTAATACGGAACAGGTGAAATGCATTGGTAAACTAATTATAAATGCAAATAAATTAAAAGGTCGCTCTACCTGCAAATGACAACCTTGTCAACACAATTGACGCAAGACAAAAGTTCATATTAATATTGAGTACAAAGGCTTAATTAAGAAGTTACCAGAACACGCAGCCTTCAGACTTCAAGCAGAAATAAACTCCATTAATATGCGCGTCACTTGGCGACTGCAAAAGCTGTCAATCCAACTTCAACTATCCTTGACAAGTAAACATAAAAACAATAACGTTCCCGCTTCGCAAACCAAATACAGAGTATTTACAATTTCACTTAAGAAGTTAATAAAAGAAACAGTCTGTCGCGACGTCTGACCTCTTAACTGTCAGACAGACGGACAGACTGACAGGTGACAGATAGACAAAAGTGCTGAACAGACGAGCTCGCAGTTGCACAAGTTATGCACTTGCTATTGTGGTTTTTGCTTTAGAATGTCAATTGAAATGAATGAAATATGGCGCGGCATTTGGTTTTGGAGTGCTGTTTGCTTCGACGTAGATCTGAATAAGCTTTTATCAGATTCATTTGAACAGCACTGCTTAGTGATTATTTTATCTACAAAAGCAGATTTTATAAAATTAGATCCTTGGGTACAACAGCCGATCGATTCTGTAAAAATGTCACCGTGAAAAGTTAGGTGATGTGAGCTTAGAGTGAGCGGTCAATAGTGAATGACGGCTCACTCCACGCTCACTTCAACTTAGTTTTCACGGTGAGATGGTTACAGAATCGCACTGCCATGGACCTTAAGTTTTGTTTCAGGTTAAATAGTAACATTGAACAAACAATTCAGCCAGTGAGAGGAAGTGGGATGCGAAAGTCATAGATAATCAAAACCTTTTCATTGGGCTAGCAGAAGGAGTTCAGAAAGTGGCTAAACTGCTAATTAACCTAAAACCTAAACTGTTAAAAACTACCAATTTACAAGAAGCATCACGATTGAAACTGCTCTAAAAACTTCCTCCAGAAGTAAAAGAAATACCAAATGTTTAAACCAGAACCAGCCCTGACGGCTTGAAAGACGCAGAGAAATGGGATTAAATTAATTGTCGCATCAGTCACGAGGGCGTCGGGGTGTTTTTTATTAGTCGAGTGCGCCCCGGGCCCCGCTCCCCCGCGCCCCCCGCGCCCGCGCGCACAGAGTAAATCACGCGGAACCATGGACGTGGGAATCTGTGGAAGTGCTGAATTATTTTGTGGAAGTCAATTGGTGTTATGTTTTTGTGGAGTGTTATTTTGCGAGGTTAGTTATGCTTGATTAGTGTTTAGGTGGTTCGATAATGGTTTTTTTGTGGTTTGTGGCGGCAGCCGTTGTCTCTGTGCTAATTCCGTAAAATTGTAAATGTTTGCAATATCGCAACTTAGATGGTATATATTATTGTTACATTTATCTGATATGTATTATAATATGTTCCCACTGCTGGGACACAGGCCTTCTCTGAAGAAGAAGGAGGGGGCAGTAATCTACCACGCGGGCCCAGTGCTGATTGGTAGAGGTCACATGTCTTCGAATTTTTGATTCTAGAACATGCCGGTTTCCTCACGATGTTTTCCTTCACCGTTTTGAGAGCAGAGGTGATGAAATTATTTAGATAAAACAAAGCACCTGCCTGGGTTCGAACTCACGACCTCCTAAGTCGCGACTGATACCACTGTTGCTGTTTCCTATCCTGCTGCTGCTGATATATATATATTTTTTTTATTGGCTTTAAATGAAAGAGTTCTATTTAATTTTGTTGACCGTTACTAAAAACTGAGTATTCATAATTTGCTTTAATTCACATGTTATTACTAAAAATATAAAACCTTTTATGGTTTAGGAAATGTATTTTATTTTATATCTTCGAAACCTCTTCAAAGATATACATTAAACATAATCCAAAAAACCAACAAAACGTTATGATGCGAATACCTCGAAATAGTCAACAAAACAATAATAATGTTTTTCTGTTATATGTTTGGTTTGGTTTGTTTCGTAAACCTATGATTTACTGCTACAAAATATCAACAAACACAAATAAACCGCATCCACGCAACCTCATTCGCTCCTCCCCACTGGCGCGCCCAACCGATTTGTTCGTGCTTTGATCTTCGGCGCGATTTATCGACATTATTTTTAACGCCGATGCCCATCACTACGGCTTGAATGATAGACTCGGCACGGAACTTATTGCCGACGTATTATTTACAAGTAAATTGGGTTTTGTATAAAGCTTTCCTATTTTTTTGTGTGTGTTATTATGGAGATGTATGTTTGTTTTGTATGAGAATGAGTCGACTAGGTAGGTTTAGTGATTGAAATCTGACATATTTTCCAAAATATTAAGTTCACTTTTATATTTTTTTAAATTATTTTATCTGATTCTCCCAAGAACTGATGTCATTTTGGCTAGGAAGGGAGGAAGCTTTGGTGTTTGAAGCCATCACCTACCCGCCTTTTTTCTCTACCTTGGTTTATCATATTGATCATCAGATGTATTTACTAAACTTTATGATTTTAATAAGTGGGGTTCAGGACAAAGTACCTATGTATTTTTGATCAGTCAGCCCGGAAATTCCGGCGCCATCTAGTTTTAAAATATTGACCAACAAAATATTGACGCGTAAAAGAGTCAAGAGATCTACTTACAGAAATAATAATTTGATTTAATTTTGAAGGCTTCAAAAATACACGCAGTCCAACGGGTAACACCGAGATTTTGTGTATTAGATCCTCATTGCACTACTAGACTATAATATTGAATGTAAACGCAGCCTGAGTCACAGCCGGAACCAAAAACTACCAGAAATTCATTCTGACCGGAAGCAAAAACTTCCAGACCAATACTTATGCAAATTAACAAATAAATGCGTCGATCAATTCACAACTCAACAATGCCATAAACCCACCACATATTCTCACAACGACATCAAGGTACATACAAATTACAAAGCACTGAGCGATAACTCTATACGTCTGCTCATGCCCGGAATAATAAGAGAGGTTATAGTATCATAAATATCGTTTACATTTGTTGTGATTGTCATCGATGACTGTAATGTTCACAGGTAATGTTCCATCACTATAGGTTGAAGGATTGATGTTTCTTTGTTTTTGTTTACCTTAATACGCAGTCACTGTTTTTATGTGCGAGAATATTGTTTGTGGTTCGTGTCAAAATTTGAGTCATCTCAATGTTAAAACATAAACACAAGTATGTTTCATTATACAGACTACTCTGTTCTCAAAATGGTCGCCCAAAATCATGGCCATGTAATGTTATCATGCTTGGCTTAATTGCTTGGGGCAGGTTAATTATATTACTTTTTGTTTTATACACGTTCCAGAACAACACCACACCAATACGTCAATGCCGGCTATCGCTGAAAATCAGCGCTACATGGGGCTCTGTCTCACATAGGTTTGTAACACAATGCTGAGCGATGGCCGTCACTTGTTCTTTTTTGTGTTTGTGTTCTTTCTGTGCGTCATGTTTACCGCAAAACATAAACGTATTTACTTTGTTGGTTTTTTTACCCTTCTCTCTTCAGCTAAGAAAAGCAATTCTTCAAGCTCTTCAATTCAGCAAGCTTTCGGTGTCGTAATAAATCTTCCGGATGATAATTATATCTACCCATTCAACAAGCTAACTCAACAGCAGGAACGCAGCAGTCTCACTAGCACAAGGACAGTTCATGGCCTTCATCATCCTACTACTGGGCAAAGGCCTCTCCCCATGACTTCTAGCTATTTCGATCCAGGGCTAAAGTATACCCCTGATCGTTTGTGTTCTGCAGCCCGACCCTAAGACAGTACATTTTCAATGATAGATCGACTGTCAAAATGCCAAACTTTCAGACTATCGTCTACCCTAACAACCATCTAAAACCTTTTACATATGTACCAATAAAACCATCTCTTCACCTCAACCTACTTGCTGACCCGATCAGCTGACACATCCAATAAATCCCTTCTTAAAGACCTTCACAACTAAACAGGCGTCAATATTCACAGCACAATGATCACAGCATGTATTACATGATTACAACACAAGTACCAATCTCGAAGGACCGGCCATCTTGTGGCAACGTGCTATCATTTTCCGTTCCCATTGCAAGCAGTCGTATATAACCACCTCACGCAGTGATTTGCAGCTTAACTAGTGGGACATACGGGCTGAAGGGATGAGCGAAATGTTTTTACTACCCTTTTCTTCTTTCCAGATGGCAATCCCACATTTCTTCTTTCCAGATTTAAAGGAATCAACTCGATTGGTCCGAGCGAAAATGACAAATGAAGAAAGGTATCTAAGAGAAATGGCTTCTTGAACTCGTAGCCAGTTCGATTTAAACCCTGGCAAGCACCAATTGAACTAAATATTATGTTATGTGCTCTTTCACTTGACTTCACCCTCATTCATAGCCCAAGTTCATCAATTGCTGGGTACCTACTCGAAAACGCCTCTTTTTGCTTGTGCCAATTCCCAGCGCACCAGTGCAAGTTTCTTCCAGGTTCTAGCCACAAGCTTCAAGCAAGAGTTGTAAATTGTTTAAGATAATGCTCGTGTACAGACGACTCCAAAAAGGTGGTTGAGACCGACTGAATGCGGAAGGCGGAGGACAGGGTATTGTTGCGCAGACCGTTGGGGACTGCGATAGGTTGAGTTGATTGAATGCTCGTTTCTTTACTTACACAAGGTAAATTTAACGTTGACATTCAATTCACCTAGTCTCAAAACCACTCCATTGTTATCAGGTATTTAAAATTCAGATTCTGATTTCTGGCGCCATACAGGCTTTAGAGCTTAAATGTAATACAATACATTAGCACAAAATAACAATAACTTAAAAACTTTCTACATCAATCTCAATGATAGATAGCGCAACACAATTCCTACAACATGTTTACAAGATATTTAGTATTTTTCCAATGCCTACCAATTTTAAGTTCACCCATTTACATTCATCGTACTCGTCACACTGTCCATCCGTATGTCCCGTCCGTTTTCATCAACAGCCAGTCAAATAAACCAAAGAAACGGGCTTCGCATATAAAGGGCTGGATATGTCACAGCTATGCCTAATGAACTATTTGAATGTAGGCCTTATTGGCCGCGGATAAATAAAGAAATAAATGTGAAGTACGCGTCGTGCGCTCGCGCAAGCTAATCTGCTGTTTAAGACCGTATTCATAGTGTGGGGTGGGATTGTTGGGTAACTTTTTTCAAGGTAATTTTGGTGTAAATTATTAAATACTGAATTAAGACCAACTTCATTAAACGCTGTTATAAGCTATCTATAAATTGCCAATTATATTGTAGTATTGTTTATTAATTATAAGGATAACAGATCATCTCTAGCAAACCCATTTTAAAAACAGCTGCTAAAATTCAATAGACAGAAAATTGTAGTGCAACGATTTCGCTATCGATTAAAAAAGTGCCTAAAAAAGCAATCACTTCGAATCATCAATTATTATTTTTTTGTAAACATGGACCAAACAATACGTTCATAATACTCCGAAAGATTCTCACAACACATAAAATATACAAAACAACGTTCGACAGACATATCCCAATAATAACATATTATATTTACAACTTATCATCGCTTGGAGGTCCATTTTGACAAGTTTGACGTCACAAAATGGTACGACTCAGTCAACAGGTCGACCCAGGATTGAACTCCGATGACAGATGCGGGTCACCGGGACATGTTTAAATGGAGAACCAGTTTCGTGTTTATTTTTAATTTTATATGGTTTAGTCTGACCTTTTGGCATGTGACGATGTGGTGTTTATTTTCAAGTTTTGTGACTTACACTTAAAAAATCACACTGTCACTGTATTTTAATAACAACTGGCTGACTTGGTACCGCCTCAGAATCAATAATTGTTGTGTTAACTTATTCATCAAAAAATCCGTTCCATATAAAATGTATGAGACAACGAATTAACTTCATGATATCTTTATAATTTTAATTAAGAAAAAAATCGTGATTTTTCCCATGTTTCAATAGTTATTCTGCTGTTCGGGGAGGAGACAAATCCAACAAATTGAGCTATAAATGGTGTAACTAACCCGACTTTGTTTTATTTATACACACATAGCTAATTGAATACCTACTCTTACTTGATTTATGTTGCTTTTATACAGTTTTTGCAGTCTTACAGTTTTTAATAGCCTCGCGGCGCTAAGGACCACTTAAAGTCACGTATACGGTCCTAACACCTCCGTTAATACTAAGGTACTCAGTACCGGCATTACCTGGAGCACTTAGAACTACTATTCATCTCATAAAACAAAGAGTCGTAAAACACACAACTCCTTGAAAAATAAAAATAAAGCAACCGCCAGACTTTTCAGGCGACAGAAATTGCAACAGACAGGCAGCACTATGAATAGACCGCGTTGCGAGAAGTGGGCTTCACGTTTGATTGAATGTGAAAATTATACGGCCGGTCGCGGCGACGACGCGCCAGTGTGGAGTGCTCTTTATATTACCAAGTTTTCCCATAGGAATAGTCGGGAGCCGCACTATGTTTGAATTTCAAATTAACATGTTTAAGAATATGTTAAAATATTTCATATTAATGTTGTTAGATAGGTAAATACTGGGAATGTAAATTGCAAAACAATTGTGAAAGTTAAACGCTTTGTATTGTGAAAAAGACAAATGGTCGTCTGGGCTGGCAAAACTAACTTTATTTATTCGTGTAACGCAATCATATTGGCAATAGGTATAATATAAAGTTAAAATAAGAGGCAGTAATTCTGTAAATAGGCAGTATAATTTGTCAATGAATTTGCCAAGGACTTGCAGCGGTAAATTGGTAAATTATAAGGCAGGAAACACACGTGAGTCGTTGGTTTCGCACATGTCTAGCTAATAAAATAAAACCCTGTTATACGACTTCACCTATAAAACTAGACACAGTCAGTCTAAAAACTCAAAATGGCTGGAGTAGTAGTTTTCTAGGGAGTAAAACAAAACCAGGAAATTGTTGTAGAATACAGGAAAACCTGCCCTTTTCAGACCAGGTACCAAAAACCTCAATGTCGGGGAGTATTCGTCCTTTGAGGCCTGACAAGTACTAGATTAAGACTCTTGATAAATCACCATAATATCGTCTTCAGTCCAACCGGTCTATTCACAAATCTCACCGTGAACACGTAGGTGAAATAAGCTTGAAGTGAGCTATCAATAGTGTCAATCCCTAGTGACAGGTGGGATGACAGCTCACTTCAAGCTCACTCCACATTAGTTTTCGCGGCGAGACTTTTCAGAATAGATCTCCAGTTTTTGGGCACGTTAACAACACTGAGTTTTGAAAAACCCCATATTTAAATACTCTATACTTATCAAGAGTCTTCTTATTTAGACTTTGATACCACGCCAATTCCGAGTAACCACAACACCGAAAATTAACCACCTAATCCCACCACAACTCCTACAGCAGCCGAACCTGTAACTGGAAACTAACGAATAAATACAACACGGCTGTTACAATAAACGGCCGATGTCTCGGTTTATGTCCGATGTTAAATCCGTTGATTTTAACTGCAGTTTTATGGACTACTCGTGTTGATTCGGCGTCAAGTTACACGGGGTTGAGCACACTGGGTGATTATTGAGCTTCATGATTTTTGAGGACGATGTTTTCTGTTGCAGTGGTATTTTCATTTTAATTTAGACGATTTCTTGGTAAATAGGAACTACCTTAATGGATATTGGCTGTGTCGATGATTTTTCTCGTGTCACTCGAATTAGAAGCAAAATCGTTCTTGTGTAACAAGCTACCAATGTGCAACAGCGACTGACGAGCTCTCGAGCTAAATACTAAGCGATGGAGAGAGTGAAAAGTCAACGTGCTTCGAAGTCAACTAGAACAAGCCTAGGGTTCGAAGTTAAAGGTATGGAAGTACGAGGATGGCCCGTCCTCGTTATTATTCACGTAACTGCAATTGTTAGTCAACATTGGTCATTATGAACCCCGCTGGCTAATTCTCTGACCAACACGTGATTTTCTCTCAATAATTAGGAAACAGCTGAAACAATCGCTCCGTGTGTACAATCAAATCGGTCGCTAACAATAAAATCCCCGCGATCGGCGCGGGCGCAGGCGCGTTTTATCGCACACATAAACACGTCAGTGCGGACGCAACACGTTAATTTATTTTATTGTCATTTAAAACTTTAATTTACGGATGTTTACTAATGTGTTGGAGACGATGAGTGTCCGTCTGTCCTTGTGCGCTTTAGTGTTCGTTCAGCTCGAGGAAGTCTAGGAATTTCAGATAGTTATTGTTAAATGTTATGTGATGTCACTGTAGCAAAGTGTTGCGGACTGAAGCTTTGTATTCGGCGCTAGATTTTAAACGCAATTCATTTTCAACACCAGTCTATTGATTTTTGAAGACGGGCTTGACAAGCGCACAATTTTAGCATAATTATTGTGCTAAATGCAAATATTTCACCACGATTTTTCTTGTAGTAGAGTTACTTTAAGCAACAGACATACATCGACACTTGGAAATATATATTTCCCAATTCACATCAACGAAAACCCGAAAACTATCTTCAAGCCCGCACAAGCCTTATCAAAAGTACTCAAATCGAGTATAAAACCCAGACCACCATCACACATCACAAACTCCACACATAAAAACACGAGCATATCTCACGGATTAATCCGAACCATAATTCAAAGACGTAAAATTTCGCTTCAAACTGCACATTTAAAAGTAATAAAATCAAAGAGATCTGAGAAGTAATAAAGCGTTCAAGTACAGAAGATTGTGGACATAACATACATATCTTTATCGCCGACGTCGCTCGTTCATTACACGCTGTAAAATATATTGGAGCCGAGCTCTTAACACAAATTGACGCGACATCTAGTTCTGGTGTGAGGAAATAAAAGTGTTGGCTGAGTGATCTGTTTGTTTTAATTATTGATTGGTTTAGAGATAACGGTTGAAACTTAAGATCTTATTATTTATCGAACTAGTTAGACCATTTAAAAATAATAAAAATGTTAGCGAAAATAACAATTAAGTAACTAAATTATATCCTATTATAGGATCAGACATATGTATTAACTAGCATAATTAGGAAAGCAACACAAGTTCTCGCAGTTTTAAAATGTTATAGAGTGATCTTTCTTTTCTGTTAATAATCCCAAAAACAAGAAGAAAAATAATATCAAAAGACCAAACTGGAAAATGAAAACTTTGCATTTGAATAGGTACCTATACCTAAGAATTGAACTTCCCCTAATACCGAAGCTACCAAATTATCAGACACACCTCCCTCAACTATCTCCAAACTCAGCTCAAACAGAAACTCGTCGATCCAATCCGATTAAAACTGCAAGATAACAATCGTTATTACCAACTGTTACAAGATCAGAGTCCTATCTCCTACCGGGCCTATTACACAACGTTCCTCAACGGGCCGGATAATCAGCCCGTTTCCATTCGGGCCGGGTCTTCGGGGCCCAATAATCGAGTGGGCAACTCGTCTGGCCTACGTTTTGTGAATTTTTACTGACAGACCTCCGTGACCAGCCGGTGGGCTGTCGATAGAGATTTGGTGCGCTGTTTACCGTGGTACAATGAATATTGATTGCTTGCATCCTTGTTAGGATTGGGAAATTCCGCTGGAGTTTAGTCAGGTTGGTAGTCGTCGAATATCGTGTTCAAGACCTCATGTAAGGATATCTTTGTTTCGAAAAACGGCTTCAACGACAGCTCCTGATAGTTTTCTGTTATTCCTCAAGTTTACACACAAATAGTGCAATTCATAAAAACATGTTAAAGAGCAGATTGATGCTTTAAGTCTCTCGCAAACAGGTGCGACACGACGGTGCAACACGGTTCTGGTAGAACAATTTCCATGAAGTTTTCATAGTAACTATTCTATAACTAGAGTGTCGTCGCGCTGTCGCGTCACACCTGTGTGCTAGCCTTTAATAATATTGTTGTGGACGATGATTAATTTAGGTAAAGTTCATGACTACAATAATGATGTACGGATTACCCTTAAAATCATATTATTATTATAGATAGTTACAACGTCACCGATACTGGTGCTAAGAAACAATAAACTTTTCGTGATTTAACTTGCAATTATATACAACCAGTCAATATATTGATTTATATCCACTAACAGGATAGCACGACTTCAATCAATGATATATAGCGGTTGTTTCCGATGTCCCAAATAGCACAACTACCTGCCTAAAATAAGAATCAAAACAACATTAGCTAATTAACAATCGTAGTTTTAAAACTGCTCATATAATTTATAATTGCGGTCCTACGATCCCTTACCCGTCGTGAATATGAATCGTCGACCACCGGCCGTGGGTTAACACTGTGAATGCTAAGTACATGTTTTTTGCGTCACCTACAGCGATGTCGGTCCGTGATTGCAATTTATTTTCGTTTGCAACAGGGTTAGGTGGTCGCTGCATTTTTACAACTCAATTATCTGTTGAAGAGGATAAAGTTAAGACAAAGAAATCTTGTCGTTAAGGCTGAATTTGGAAACTGGTGTGATTTGATTGATTTCTGATTTTCATTAAAAACATTTTTAATAAGTACTCATGGGACGAGCTGAAGAAAACAAACGACTAGTGGTCATCTTTAGGCCTGGATCGAAAGAGTTGGAAGTTATGGGGCCTTTGCCCAGCATTGGGATGATGCAGGCTAACAGTAACAGAAACTCGCCCTCATATCACGATACAAAAACATCTAGCACTGTTGGTAAACTATGATTTAACCCTTCATCTGTCGGAACATAGATCTACGCGAGACACAATGGCTTTTTAATTGTGTCTGTAATTACGACATTCGACGGGTAAAGGGTCAATACAAGTGCCAGCTTACTCAAACATCCTCACCAAAACCTATGACTAAAATGACATATGCCAAGTTCCTCATCGTCTTTTCTCAATATAAACTATGACCAATATACTTCTCATCTAATAATGACAGACTCGCCTTTTTCGTCATTCAAGGACCACACACAAATCATGATCATAACGAAGACCATAACAATTAAAGTCTTACTAACGACCAAAGTACTTGACGACACGTAAGGCTGCAAACATTATTCGAAGATTTATGAGGGGCACGTGAAGATCACGGCATTAATTCAAGCGACAGAAGACGGATTGACGTAGATCTACAGCACAGTATGGAGGTAATTCTTGTTACTTAACTACTTAAAATAAGACCTGGCGAGGTTGTAAAACATTGCCAAGATGTTGTGAAAGTAACACTAGAAAGAGCTAGGAATTTCACTGCAAAGGATGGACGTGTAGTGTGTAGTGTACCACAAAACCAAAAAAAACGGTGGCGGAAGATTTATTAAAGTAATGTCTTAGCAACAAAGTGGAAGGACGCTAACATAAGGTCCAACAATGACAACTCAATTTAAAATATCGAGTTTATGATTCTATATCTCTCAAATTCAAATTAAATTGACCTGTAGTTACATTCTTATGCTATACATAGATGAAATGCCATCGCAGATAATGAAATCAGGACTTAACTAACGTATTCTTGGTACCACGAAATAGGTACTCGTAGATACTAAGGACTAAAATGTTCAAAAGAGCTTCTTGATTATCATTCAACTTAAATTTTCCAGGATTCTTCGGAAGCACAACCTTAATCCTGGCACCACCATACTCAATGAAGACCACACACGAACGGAAGAGATACCAATCTTAGACCGGCCGGCGGTGGCGGCTCCAGGGACCTCATTGTGGGAACGACGTGTTGATAATCCACGATCGTGTATGAAAATTATGAATGAGATTGATGAAGATAACATTCTTTGGTTTATTATGTTCACGTTCGTCATAGCAAACAGTTTACGTATATGTGATGTTTGGAGTAAAGAATAAGGAGCTGCTCTTCGTTTATTTTTGTTTTTTTTTTGTGTCATTTCTTTTAACTTGGCCTTTTTAGCAGCAGATTATTTTTAAATAACTGAATAAAAATTACGTCGCAGGGTGGTGCAGAATCATGAACTAAATACATGGTAGCAGGTTGTGTGTCGATGTCCCTGTCACCCTTTATAGTTTTTTTGTTGGCTCTCATTTAATACCCCTGTGACTTAGAGTTCCTGAAATCTCATAAGTAGTCCCTGCCAATCCACCAGCCACGATGAACACTAGCCGCCAACGCCCACAAAAAACCATAGGGTGGTCCACACCATACAGAGTGCAAATCAAAAACATTCACAATATGATAGCATACGCTCCGTAGCATAAATCACGGGTAAAACAATGGGTACAGATACCGCCGATGCTATAAAGATGGTAGATAAAGTGATCGTCCGCCCCCTACCGGCGGTCGCTCCCATCAATCATTATAATAGATGTGGTGTATCCTGCGAGGATGTTAAAGGATAGGTTGGTGTTCATTGAGGAGTTTGTTGTTCTTTCATAATGTTGAGTGCCGATGTGTTGATTGTGGAGATGTTAGTTTTCGAGTACCATTACTATTTGTAGTAATAAGACAGTAATTGTTTTACCACAAGTATATTATTTGTCTGCAGCCTCTAAGTAATTTGTAGTTATAATTTGCTCCAGATATTTGTATGATTAGTGTGAATTAGCAATTTTAAATAATTCTAAGGCCAGACAACGTTGCGCACCATAAAGAGTCTATAAACTCGAATAAAGAATATGATTCTGAGAGTTTAAATATTCTAAAAGAGATACATAACTCTCCTAAGCCGTCAATGGACTTCATCCAACAAAATCCCGTCACATTATAATCGCTATTACCTTAAATCTCTTCGAGAGTAAGATACCGTCAAATAAACCAAATAGTAGGTCTTATCGCAGACTAACTACAGGTCTGGTTGCAACTGCATCACGTTCTTCATCCTATTCAGTTTAGATAGATATTTTTACCCGACTTGCCTCGGGCGTCGACAGAGATCGTCACTTCGTGAACAATTTAGATTGGGATTCGAGACGGTAATTTTCGTGTTGGACTTTCAAGATCAGAATTGTAATGGAGTTAGGAATTCTTGTTTTTCGTCTAAACTTGCTATCAACGAATTTGCTGAAGTATTTTTAGATCACAAGTATGAAGCTTCCTGTTGGATAACATATTTTTTTTTTTTGTTATTTTGTGGGTTAAGTATAAAGTAAAAAACTTTTCGAATCCATACCTAAAATTTTACTTTTTAAAAACGGTCATAAACAAATGATAGCTAAGACTAACAATATGATACATGTAGATTATTGATAAGGGTTCCGCGGGGTAGTGGCAATAGCTTTAATTTTGACAGTTCAAAACATTCATTGCGATAACGCAATGAAGGTTTTGAACTGTCAAAATTTTTACGTTGTTGAGCAGACAAATTTTTCGAACTTATTATAAAGCAAAGAATTAGCAATATCCTTTAAAATGATTCAGATTGTGATTGATAGTGTGTTACGTCAATTAGGGTGTAGATTGTGTTCCTGATTATCGCATAATCAATATAAAAGTGTCAACAGAATCCAACCACAAACGGAAATGGCCATTTTTAAACCGGCATTATCAGAGAACACCAACCTAAGTGACACATTGCATTACAATCTGAAACAAATACAATCCGATTCAATTTAGCATATCTGTGGTCAAAGGCGCCGCTCCCTCTCGAGAGCAACGCTGACCCCTGGATCAAAGGACCGACGGTCAATGAAATGATTGGTCCTTTTAACTTACGACGTAACAAGTGTGATTTTTAAACTTTGAAGAGGATGTTTTGCAAGTACTTTTCTTTTGGGGTTCCTTTTGGATCTTGTGCACTATGTATTAAACTCGCTTCCTGTGGGTGTCGTCACGACTAAAGGTAAGAAGATTGATAGTAGCATCCTCATCTACTCTTATTATAATTTGCTATCGTAATCGTGAGGAAACCGGCATGTCTTAGAACCGAAAATTCGAAGACATATGACATCGCACTGGACCCGCGTCCCAGCCTGTTTCCCAGCAGTGGGAACATTATAGGCTGATTATGTTGTTATAATTTGTACCTCATTCATTTATTATATTTGCATTGGCGATTTATTCTATGCTGTTGCAGTATTGTGAAATTTAATTTACTTTTATCCCTGCCACCCTGTATAGGTGGCTAAACGCCCATAGACGATGGATAGTAAAATAGATAACACCCTTATGAGTGACCCAGTGGATCCCATGATCTATGGCTCATCCCTTGCCGGGTCGAGTACCGATGACCCCAGATTATTGGAAACGTTAATACAAATCACTTTAAAAGTCTTATCAGCAGCTTGAACTATATATTTTATCTGCTTCTGGTTTATAGGCTCTTGAAGGATCAGGGTTTGAAAATACATACATATAACACTCGTAGATGGGGATGATAATTTAAGTTTATGAGCTTTTGTATCGTCGTTCTACGAACATACTAAAAAGATTATAAATATTCCAGTTAAGTACAATTAAAAAAATAGGTTTACAACTTTATCGTCCATCTATATACAAATAAAAAACCTGAAGAGTTTCTTTGTTTGAACTATCAGTCGGATTTGAAAAATAATTTTTGTATATGTATATAATATTACGCTAGGATCCTTAGGAGCAGAGCAAAAATAAGAATCGAAATAATAGCGCGGGCAGGCGATGCGATACGACGGGGTGGGTCAGGGAACAAGAAATATCACGCGGATGAAGTCACGGACAAAAGCTAGTTTAATATATACGTACTGATTATAATAGATAGCTTCACTTCAACGTTATCGATTTATTCGTATGACATAGTCAGTATGGCGATATCAAAGCGGAACAATTATTCGATCGATTGCCGTTTAGCTGGCCGTTTATAATTGTACCAGCAATGGATTGAAATCGTTTAGTAGAGAAACATTTACGTACTTAGGTAATTACTAAGCGTTATTTTGATAGTTCCTTTGCATATTTGATGGACCTTTTTTTCGGTGTGAAACCTTCAAAAGGCGCCTGGGTTTTGGGGATAAGACCGGGGAGTATGGGAATTTTACCTAACTAAAATCACCCCGTGGTCACCATCTGCACATGGAAGGGGGCACATCCCTGGGGAGACTGTAAAGTACACAGTGCAGTGCAGTATAGTGTACAGTCTCACCTACCTAACTGTGCAATTGTGCAAAGCAGCACGTGACCACTGTGCGCCGTCTTCCCTGGAGTCACTCGGTGGGCGAAGAGAGTCCCCACTCTAAACGCCCATGACCACAAAGTCCCGCCTGCCTTAAGTGATGCAAGAAAAACCAGCGCTGGGGCTCTGTCTCGCATAGGTCTGAGCATAAACGGCCATCGCTCAGCATACTGAGCGATGGCCGTTTTGCGTGGTTGTGACGCATGTTTTCCCCCAACTTGTAATTTTTTTTGTTTTTGCGGTCTTTTTCTGCGTCATATTTACCGCAAATAACGCATTTTATTTTTTTCAGAAAATTAGGCGTCGAGGTGATTGCCTCCCCGATGCCTTCTTCTCCGAGCAGGATCAGCCCTGTCACGATCCCGCTCAGCAGCCTCCTTCTGGAATATTTGATGAATGGAAAAAGTCAGACTGTACCAAAAGACCACAATCAAAACCATTAACATTAAGGTCGACAGATTGAATTACGATTATCTATAAAATGTATATTTCCAAGATAATTTCATACATAAAACCAATAATTTTGAAATTCTTAATCTCGATACTTAAGTTAACGATGATTCACAAGAAAAATTACAAAGAATATCTTTTAAAAATGATGACCAATATAATATGCACGGTAGTGTAACATGTAATTTGGACCAATTTGGCTCCGCTCAATTATGTAATCATGTACGAAAGATGTATTTTGGACGTACTTACTTAACATTTTCACCATCGAAAACACGTTTATTTATTTATTTATTTATTTATAGTTAATTAAAACGGTACACGTTATTATTTACGTAATTTTTAGTCTGATGATTAATTTTTAATATAAAAATATGTATTCCTGTCACTTTTCACTTACGTGTGGTGAGTTTTGACGGTAATTGGTGTTTCAAATTGGATAGTTCGGAGGAACAGGATTAATTTAAAAAAATAATGGCGAATACCTTTCCCTTATTTCTAGTAAACAAGAGTATTATTTTAAAAAATAACTGATTAACCAGTTAAATGTTCAATGAACACAGTTTGGCCAAGCTATCCTATATTATCGTAAATTTCGTTTTAGTCTTGACACTACTCTGCTTTTAATTTCTTCATTAACTAAAGAAGAAAAGCATTCTCAAACACGTTCATTGTCATTCCCATACAGTTTCCACACTTATCCTGGAATACATTTCACATCGCTGTATATTCTAATAATTCACTGACATCCTCATTATCATTTTGAACCCATTTATAGCCACCCCTGCTATTAACGCTATCATTCATCCACAGTATCACGCAATTTCCGCCCTTTTGTTTCTGGCAACAAAAGACAAATTACCGCAGCAATGAAAGGTAGTACTGCAAATATTAAGGATGATATCCACCGTGGTTGTAAATTGGCCACAAAAGGAGCTAACATAGCTCCTAATTTTGAACTAGATGAGCTTAAAGAGAAGCCCATGTTCCTTATTGGCGTTGGATATAGTTCTACTACGTATAAGTAAATGACGCAAAAGTTGACAAAAGCTGACAAAACTCCGATTATGCCGAATATAGGAGATACCCATGTCTCGTTGGGAAATAAGACTAGTATAGTCATCGCCACTCCGATGATGATAAAGGAGCCAATTGTTGATGCTTTCCTTCCGTACACTTTTGTGATGACTGTTGCCAGTGACGTCATTGGCATCTGTAAGCACATAATTAAAAACTTTAGTTGACAAAACAAGTTTTGGTTACAGAATTCCCCAAAACATATCTTTACAAAAAGTAAAAAAAAAACGATACTGAGGAGCTAGTTAAAATTATATAAGAAAATAAAGACTTTTTTCTTGTTAACCTATGCTGTTCCACTGCTGGGAAAAGGCCTCCCCGAAATCCTTCCAGGAACTCTTTTCCCGCGCCACCTCAAACCAGCAAAGATATGTATATTTTTTTTAATACTTTCATTTTCATTTCATTTCATTTATTCAATAACTACACATATTGTAACTGAATGTTTACAAATAAAAAAGTTAAAAATAAAATTCAACCAAAATGATCTTAACACAATCTGTAATAAAAAATGTCCATAATAACGAATTCATAAAAACAACCTAAATAAGAAATCACCTATCATCAAAAATGTCAACACAATGGGTATAATTATAATAATAACAAATTGACCAATAATAATATCAAATATCAAAAAAATAAATAAAATAGTAACAATTAATGTCCAATAATAATTCATAGTCAAAAAACAACTAAAATTAAAATAAACGTCTGCCGTCAAAAATAAAATCATAATATTTCAAAAAAAAAACATTAAAGTAATCCAAAAATGTCAACAAAATTCATATAACGTTCATTAATGATTTTACCAAACTTATATTATTTCTGATTCATATATTCATCAACGGAATAGTAGCATTTTTCCTTTAAGTTTCTGTTTAAATAGGGTGGTTTTGTATATTAACTCTGAGGTCTTTAGGTCGATATTTAATTTAGTATTCATTTTATGCTCTAAGTATTTGTTCCGTGGGTAAATTTGTGACAAGACTCGGTTTGGGGAATGCGAACTATTGTTCTAATTGCCCTCTTCTGTAATATAAATGCTCTATTAGAGTTATATTTGTAGCTGTTTCCCCATAGTTGAATACTATACATATCTCAATCTTGACTCCACTCATAGTACACAGATTTTAAAATAGTTAAACTAAGTTCATCCCGTAGGCTTCTGAGGACACAGCATGCTGATGATATTGACCCATCTATGGCTTTGAGTTCATTTTTCCAATTTAGCAACGAATCAATATAAACTCCTAAAACTTTTACTGAGTCTACAATATTTATTTTGTCTCCATTTAGTTTTACATCCAAATTATCCCTATCGCGTGATGTAGTCTTAAAAAATATTATGTAGGTTGTTTTAGCATTAACAATTAATTTATTTGCCGCAAACCATAATTGAAAATCCAAAAGAGCCGTGTTTATTGTGTTGCTCAATAATTCTACAGTGGCTTCGCTAACAACAGCATTTGTATCGTCTGCAAACGCTATTAATTTCATATTCGAATTTATTCTTGTTGCTCGGTTAAGGAAGTCGTTCGTAAAAATTAAGAATAAAATTGGACCTAGTATAGAGCCTTGTGGGACACCCGTAAAAACCGTTTTCAACTTTGAATGGTAGACTTCATGAAAATTATCTTGATTTAAATCGCAACAGCGTATGATTTACAGTGTCAAATGCAGAACTCAAGTCTAAGAAGATACCAGCTACCTTCAGTTTTCGATTCAATTTATCAATCAAAGTGCCAATAGCTTCTGCAGTTCCAATCCCTTTTAGATAACCAAATTGTCTTTTATTTAAAACTTTATTTAAATTGAGATGACTGATTAGACGAATTTTAATTAATTTTTCAAAGATCTTTGACAGTGTTGGTAAAACTGAGATAGACAGATAGTTTTTTTAATCCGTCTGTGAACCTTTTTTATGTAACGGAATAACTTTAGCTATCTTGAGCTGCTCAGGGAAAATACCCTCATCAAAACACTTATTGAAAAAGTTGGATAAAGGTAACGCAAGTACTAAAATATGCTGCGTTATAACACTTATAGGCATGTCATCATATCCACTTGAAGACTTATTCGGCATTGACTCTACCATTTATATTATTTCTTCAGGAGTCACGGACGTCAAACACATTTCATTATTTACCCTATCAGTAGACTCATTCAAATAGAAAAGTGAATTATTCTTCCGCATTATCCAAGGAATGGTTAAAATTATTAAATTGTTCAGCGAATACATTAGCAACTTCCTTGGGGTCATCAATAATTTTGTCACCTAATTTCACCATAAGCTTCGTCAACAGTTTTTGTTTGTCTTTGTTTCTATGGCATTTGGTTGGTTGGTGGTTGGTTTCTTTTTAGCATTTTGTATTTGACCCCTCACAGTAAGTGAGTATGCTGTTATGACTACTTCCGTTAATTACACACAAAAATCTTTTCATTTTACTCGACACCCTAATGCCCTTTGTGGTCCATTTTATACCAGCACCGTTGTTATTTAAAACTATGTGTTTTTTTCGCTTTTTGAAGCTACACTGAAATGCATCATGAAATTTATTTAAAAACGTGTTAATCCCCATGGAGATCCAATCGATACCTTTTTTTTAATTGTTTTCTTTTTCGAAACCTTCTGAAGCTTTAACTCACAAAACAGTCCTGCATGACCATCTGCTCAGCCATTGTGGTCTACGGATTTTTTTCTGAATGTAAGTGTCATCTAAGTTTGTAACAAAATTATCTATGCAAGAAGATGACTGGTTTCGAGTAAAAGTTGCCGAATGAATAAGAGCAACACCTCCCTTTCATTTATAACCACAAACAAGCATCAATCAATTCCACTGACCTGTATAACTCCAATTACAGCCACCACGATGAATATATTCGACCCAAGCACCGTGTTGTATTGATTGATACCGTAATAGCACGCCCCCGTCACAAACCACGTGGTGCATGATGACATCGTTATTATAGACAGTCGTTTTGTCTTGAATAAGTCCAAGTAGTTCATGTTTTGTGGTTCGTTCTCTGTTAGTTTCAGTTCTTGGAGAGCTTTTTCGATGTTGTCCTTTATGTTGGTGGTTTTGCGGTTGTTACTGGAAATGTTATTGATGCTAATTAATTACTAGCTGATCCGACAGACGTTGTCCTGTCAAAATTTCAATATGGTCTGGAGTTCACACAAACATGTCATTAAAAATATATATAGATAAAAGGCATGCGACCAGTACCTAGAGTACCTATATTTAGGTCCACACGTTTCATGTCAATACTTGGATCATTTTCAATCTTTGCAATGACCAATTATCCATTCTTATGTAATTGTGGAAATTCAATCAGTTATTCAAATCAGCTAGGCTGTAGGGTCAGGTGATTTCAGTTATAAAAAAAAAAAACAAATATTACTCACAACTTAGCAGCCTTAGTCATCAGGTCAACAGTTTCATCTGCTTTACCATTTGCCATCAACCATCTCGGTGTCTCCGGCAAAAAGAATAACAACACCAACATAAACACAGAAACACCACTAAACTCCAAAAGATATACTCTCCAAGTGTTGGCTAGGTATGCAAAACCTGCAAGTGTAGCTTCGGATAAAGAGTCAGGAAGTAACGCCATAGCACCAACAAATTCCCTATGTTGTGGTCCTATAACCTCCAAAGTAAATACAGCAGTAATAGACATGATGCCTCCACTAGCTAGGCCTACGAAGAACCTTAGAGCAGTAAAGGTCCAGTAGTTTGGAGCGAATGCTGTGCCGATCATGAATATGACGTCAATTGAAGCTGAGAGGATGATTGCTTTACGACGGCCAAACCTGAAAAAGGAGAAAAAACACATGAAAACTTGAACATGGTACCGTAACTGATTAAAGGTTGATTTTTTTTATTGCCGTTTGACAACTTTTGTATAGAAAATATGCCAAACCGTCATATTTATTCTTCAGTTAAAAGTTATCTTATTATTGGAAAATTAGCCCTAAGTCAAATCGATCAAATCTTTTTAAAAAAAGACTAAAGGCTCTTTATTTTCCTTTATCGCAGAAGAATTTTCAAGAGCAAGCTTATCTCACCTGTCAGAAATCCATCCAAAAGCAGCAATGCCGATCACCAATCCAAACATGAGAACCATTTGCGTGAAGCTTGCCATCCAAGCTCTATCGCATATCAAACCAAAGTCTGATATTAAAGTTAGTTCAAAAATATCTTTATCAAACACATATTCTATACACCCATCGTAACAGGTTAAATTTTTAATAACAATTGTGGCATTATTTTTGTGTTTTTTACAAACAAATTCCGTGGCTGGTGTAAGGAATAATATTGAAAGTGTATTCCACATAGCTATCAGTCTACCCAAAGATACTACTGTAACAATTATAGCTTGCCATAGTCCAAATGCACCCATTGATTTAACCACATAATCATCTTCAAAATTTTCCTTTTCCTCTTTTTCTTCGTGTCTGTCTCCGACATTATATCTGTCACGATAAATATTAAACTTCATATTGTCAGCAAACGCCTTGGCACTGAAAAGAACATTGAATTATTGTCCGTTAGGTCGTAAAAATATTTTGACATTGTAATAATATAATTAGGTTGCCACACTTTATTATTATGATCACGACTAGACTATTTGTCATACTATGTTGAGTCGTAAAAATTAATATGCCTTAGCGTTATGATGCCAAGTCATATTTGCCGTGGGATTAAATGGACGTTTTTCGTATCCAAGCACCATCATTAAGATGGTAAATATTTGGCAGAAACGTTACTTTTAATACGCTATTAAGATGTTTATTACACTAATTTATTGCGTCCATTGAAGGCATTACGCTTATGATATCGTGGTAAGCAGATAAGTAGAAATATTTTTAGTAAGTAGTATGTAAAGAGAAGCCTTTTAACAGCAACACCAGTAGCTTATCAAGTCGCACTCTTAGATGAAATAGTAATTCATGAAAATAATATTTTTCTGAAAGTACCTCTATTAAAGTATCTGGAAACCTATAATGTCGATCACGTACATTTAATTGATGTCTCTATTACTTATCTATTATGTCCCTCCATGTTTATCGACTGATTTTACTTTCAAATGACACACTGGCAGGACCACTCAATTTGTGTGGTTCTTTCCTCAAAAGACCATTTCAGACACCTATCTACATGGTCTTCACTTGATCTGATCAAGATTATGTCTGGACTTTAAAAGAGACTGTGACCTCTGAGTTTTTTTTCGGCCTTTCTTCTCAGAGTAGCCAGATAAGAGACGCCGATCTCATCTAGTGTTTAAAATATGATCGACGTGTAAAAAGTATTTGTACAAACCTACTTACAGAAATAAAATCATTTAACATTATCATTTAAATAATCTTTCTAAAGCAACAGCATCTCCAAACACCAGAACTACCAACACCTACCCATCCCAAGATTGGAAACCCGATAGCCCTTTAAAAATAAGTCTTCAGAATTCATACGAGGCTTAAAACGTTCCTCGTTAAGTTAAACATGTTGGAGGCACATATAATAACACATCGGTGGCTGCCAGCCTGTAATTTGAGGCACTTTCGAGTCACTCAATCAGGTAAACACCGAGTGAAGCCGTTACTTAAAACCCGACACTCGAAACGTTATATAATTCCATGTAATTGTGTTGAAAACTTTTTGAAAACAAAAGTGTATTGTGACGAAATGGTAGTGGTATGTAATTTTGTCGTACGGGGTGATTGAATTCTGTGCGCTAGGTTGTGTCAATTTTAAAGTAATGTGTATGGAATTAGAGGGCGCTAAGTGCGGTTGTCGGTTCCTTTTTCGAGTTTCTGGCTTTTGTTATTAGTTTGTTTTTTTTTTGTTTCGAGGGCAATTTGGAAGCTGTTTGTCGTTTGCAAGCTGTTACTGCGTTTTATTAACTACCACCTTAAATATTTGACATATTATATTTGAACAACCTCTTCCAAAGCCTGCTGCAAATTCTCTACAAGAAATGCTCTGATGTCTCAAAACGGTGAAGGAAAACATTGTGAGGAAACCGACATGTCCTAGAAACAAAAATTCAAAGACATGTGATATCTACCAACCCGCGCTGGGCCCACGTGGTGGATTACGGCCCACTCCCTTTAACAGGGAGGAGACCTGTGTCCCAGAATTGAAAACATTATAGGCTGATTATGATGTTATGTAATGCTCCTGTTATCCAAATCACAACCTGTTCCTGACCTTATAATAATGATGAAAACTTTGACATCAAAAACCTTATGTCCTATCTTTTCAAATTCTTAGTCTTCTCTTACTATCTTACATTTTCCATACCAAGACAGAACACTGAACTACCTCACCAAAGCAAATTCTCAACCAAGGATTTCAGCAAATACCTTTCACATAATAACTAACCCTCTTTCCGTGTTACGAAACCATATCAGCCCAAAGACTGACCACACAAACGCGAGCCCCTACATCATCAGCTGCAATCCTGGCAGACCTTTCAGTCTAAGTAATGGTTATCGCGTATAATGTGCAGCCTGTAACCGCAGCGTTGGACGCGAGATGACTAATCGCGAGTAACTTGATAGAGGTGGGAAGAGAGAATCGATTGTAGCTAATAATATCTTGAGTTATGTTGTTCTGGATTTAGAGAGGACATTATTCTGACTGTGAAGCAAATTTCCATCCTTATCCTGTTTTTACACACATACATACATAAATTCATGGATTGTTTCCGTATAGGTAGGCAGAAACTACAGAATACCACCTGTTACGATCCTTACGAAGTCGAGAACCAAACGAAGTTGAAGAACATCGTATGCTAAGCCACGAAGGCCTTTCAAGGACACGACCTTCAGTAATTAAGTACGCGACCTAGTAGAAGACGATCCTTCCGATCTTTTTACTTCGTTTACGTTCATACATCTGATCATGCATTTACTTACGCTGGTTTCGAGTATCACGCACCGACCCTTCTGAGAATATCATCAATACGGTCACAATATCTCCTTACTTCCCCTCCCAGCGTTTTTTTTTTAGTAGGTAATATAAATCCTTGTGACTCCAATGAATGGACCATCGCTGTTGCTGCTCTCGTGTCAAAACGAACCATGCAAGAATATTAAGTCGTGAAGAAATATTCGCCAGTTGGCAAGGATGTTAGCAGAATTGGAAGCCTAGGATTCAACCAAGATATTCTGACTCTTGGATTCCTAGAAGGCAAAAACTTTTAAGATAGGTAGCTTTTGACTACGTTGTATTTGTATATTTTATGCCTTTTTAGGGTTCCATAGCCAAATGGCAAAAAACGGAACCCTTATGGATTCGTTTAATTTATTTTCGTTTAGTTAATTTTTCATCAAAACCATACGTGTGGGGTATCTATGGATAGGTCTTTGAACGAGATCTAGTAAGTAGTTATTTTTAATACGTCATAAATCCGTAAATTGTAATTGTGGGGAACCCTCGGTGCGCGAGTCCGACTCGCACTTGACTGGTTTTTTTATTTGTAATGTGCGTTTTGTTTGTACAGAATTAACCATTTTTCTTTCTTTTTCTTTAGCTTAGACTAAGTTTACTTGACTTAAGTTGTCCACGAAAGGAAAATTATTTCTACATGATCAAGAATCATCTTGAAATCGATCGATTCCTCAAATCGGCCAACAAAATCGATACCTCAACCACCTCTACAGCCAGCCACTTACAGCCACAGATTTATAGCCCCCCGGAGCCCCAGTCACTGGTCATTACCGTGATCCGACGCGCCGTCACGTCACTCCGTAATATCGGGCCGTGGCAAATTGATGGGAATGCCTCCGATTTGCTTTGCCCGTAAAGTGGACTGTTTGCGGGCAAACCGCTCGTTATCTTACAGCACTCATTTTGGTCGATGGTTTTGGAATTTGATCGTGGGGTTCTTGTTTTGATTATGGTGTTTTTTTTTGTGGTCTAAAGGTTGGCTGGTGTCGAAAATGTGGTCTCAAAAGAAGATTTGCCAAGTTCTTGAGTTAACAGTATATGTAAGCGTACCACAAACCTAAAAAATTGTTTAAAAAAAATACAATCCAGACGGAGATGGTGGGATGAGCTGGACTACTTCATCAAGAACTGCGGTGCGATTCTATAACCATCTCACCGTGAAAAGTTAGGTGAAGTGAGCGTGGAGTGAGCTGTCATTCCAACTAAAGCTAGGGATTGACACTATTGACAGCTCACTCTAAGCTCATTTCACCTAACTTTTCACGGTGAGATTTTTACAGAATCGATCAGCTGGTCCTTAGCAGCTTTGATCAGAAAGAAGTGGAAAGAAAGTAGGGAGGCGTTTGCTCTGCAATGGGACATCACAGGCTGATAATAAATAAAAATATAATAAATGCAGGTAAGTATATATTATATACCAAGATGAAAATCTACATAATTATAAACAGGCAATCAATAAACATCCCTAATTTTGATTCCCCTACAAAACTCAATACCACAATTGAATAGCCGCATTCACATTTATCTTTGTGAATGATTTTTTTTAATTTACTGTGTGAAGTGGCGTGGCAAACGGCGAGAATTCTTCGTCTCGTCGGACGTAAATATTTCAGAGAAGAGTTTTTAATCAGTCGTCAAGCGATTTACAAATTAAACAGGGGCCGTGTTATGAAGAAATATCGCAAGCTGTGAGTGTGTGTATCCATTAGTTTTAGGAATATCGTCTCGATGAAATTGTATGGAATGTTTTAACGTCAAAGCTACACGAGATTTCAATCTGATTTTTACACCACGGTTATTGTAATATAGTTCATCACACAAGGGAATAAGAACCACTCATAAAGGCACAGCCTATAAAGCTTTCAACACTGCAAATACATATAACTAAGCTGAAACGAAATCCAGAAAAGAAATTATGGAAGTTGCTCTTGACCCAGTAGGTAGGTCGGTTTAGTGACCGTCTGTTGTAGCTCAAGCGGTTAATCTATCGTATGGGGTGTGGTCTATGTTTAACTTTAATAGGCAGAAAAAAATAAAAGGAAAGTTCAGATAAAACGTAAATCCCGTACCGCACGAACAGTGGAAACTACCGCGAAATAAGAAATATCGCCGTCGGAGGATCCCCGCAAAAAGCTCGCAAATTTCGTCATCAATTATCATTATTAGGGAGCGAAGCAACGGAGACGGCGGTAATTGAGTTTTATAAATGGTGTCGGCTGGCGTCGACGTGACTGTCATAAATAGTCACGTGACGTGTCACGCGACCCTGAACGTTGGGAGGTCGATTTTTAAATAAGAGTTTTCTTTTGTTTTCTTCTTTTTTTCGAATCTATCAATTTTCTTTTGTTTGTCTTTTCAGTCTGTATGGCACATGCAGTTTGCTCGCTGGTTTTGTACGTACCTACGTTCTTAATTTGTCATACTATTAAACTCTTTGATATCATAGCCGTGGTAGCTCGAAAATGAATGACCCGAGCTTGAGCTAAGTTCAAGGTTCAAAAATTGGCAAATCTTGGATTAAATACAGAAATTACAAGCAACCTCCTCATTTTATGGATAATACATGTGAGGTGACCCTCATAATAATATCCAGCCGATCTATTTGTAAAATTTTCACCGTGAAAACTTATGTGAAGTGAACTGTTAGTGTCTGTCTCTAGCATCGGGTGGAATGACAGCTCACGTCAAGCTAACCAAAACTAAACCGAAGTTTTCATGGTGAGATTTATACAGAATAGATCTGCTGATCTGAACCTATATCATAGAGTCATGCAACTTACCTACTGGCTTATATCGTCCATAAACAATGCCATCAATATAACAATTTAATGTACGTAAACCTTTACCCAAAATTCAAACAGGAAGTAATGTTTACAAACCCATGAGATGAAAGATAAAGATTTTAGAACGTACACTAATTAACGGACGAAGATATTTCCTTCACCTACGCCATTTTGAATTGTTTTTTTTCCGGTGTGTGTTGCTGTTGGTTAATGTGTGGCGATGATTCATGTGTAGTGGAAATTAAAACATTATTGGTAATGTGTGGTGTCCATTAGCTCTTTTTATTGTAAAATTGTGATGTTCGGAAACGGATTCATTGACAAACACATCAACACTGGGTTTTAGGCTGTCAATCATTTTGTTAACTTTGTAGGAGACGAAAGACTTATAGTAATAAAATACAACAATCAGGAATTGTGCGTCAGTTTGCGGACAATTCCTGATTGTTGTATTTTTAAGAACGTTCGCAATCTAATCTCAGTCTCAAGCTGTCAAAAATACCTACCCCTAATTTGCATGGGGTACCGTAGGGGTTGGACCGAGGCGGCTCTAGAAAAGGATGCCTGGAAGGATTTGGGACAGGCCTTTGCTCAGCAGTGGACAAGTATAGACCATGAGTGGGAAGTTTTTAACATTTGTTGTCGATAGATTTAGAACGTTTTTAACCGACTTCAAAAAGGAGGAGGTTCTCAATTCGACTGTATTTTTTTGTTTGTTATCTCAGAACTCCGTTATTTATAAGCCGATTTTTTCCACAGAAATTTTATCAAAATCGGTTCAGTAGTTTGGTTTAAACCAAAATTACGGATAAAAAATAAAGTAAATAAAATTGCGTCGTTTGGTTTTCACAACTAAAAAGTGAAAAGTAACAACGTTTTTACAAAAAAAAACTGTCTTCCTTAGAAACACTACAAAGTGAAAAATAACTTTAATTTCGGAAGTCGGTGGTGAAAAATGAAATACAAAAACCAAAGACACCGACTTCCGAAATTAAAGTTATTTTTCACTTTGTAGTGTTTTTATGGAAATCGGTTGTTTTTATTTTTTTGTAAAAAAGGTTTTATTAATACAGAAATTAGTAAGTCACCTCAAACGTCATCGTCATGTCCCAAAATCGTCAAAATGTTATCTATCGACCGCGGTCTTTCTACACTCCTTATCAGTATTTCCTATTACGAAAATTACACAAATAACAATCATGAAAACATAACGCTTCACTGTGGTACAGTCATAACCATTAGCGTTGTAAACAAAGTCATTTCACTTTAGTATCGCTGTCCTGATTGCTCGTAACTCCTGCGCATCCGAGACAAGACTCTTTGAAATCTTCCTACAACATTATGTTGGAAAATTGTGGGGCATGGGAAATGGTAGATGCGGTGAAAGCTTACGTCTAAACGCTGTTAAGATAACAACATTATATAACATAAATAACTGTAAGTATTGCTTCAACTTATTGCACACAAAAGGCAGTGAACTTGCGCCTTGTAAATAAGTCTAAACTCGGAAATTTATTTCAGTATTTTTTCGCGGGACACATTTAATTTCTGTTTTTCAAAGCTCACATGCCACGATTACTGCTCTGCTCAAACTTATCCTCTAGAATTGGCGCAAACAATAATAATAGCTCATGTCTGGGTAAAACTAGCCATTTAGCAAAATTATAGGGGAGCTGACTGCCCACGGTGTGCGGGGCACAGGCTACTCCGTAGGTACCGTCCAACAAAGAGTTTTGTATACAGGCAGCTCACTTGCAAGTACTACTTCTAAACAATTGTCAGTGTGCTGAGTAGTCAAGTCTTAAGCATCGCTCTTATAAATGTAAAAAGTCATTATATTTAAAATTTGTATGATAGAGGTATGAGAAAGAGGGTGTAAAGTTCACTTATCTTCCATAGAAAAGGGAGTATCCTCCGACCAGACGAGTATCGTATCTGGTGGGCAACTGCCTGACGATTGATGTCAGAACGTTGTTTACTTATATGCTGGATGCGAGGTAAACTCTGGATTTTTCGTGACGTCAGGGTAATGCGTAGTACGCATGTGGCGATGTAGATAGTGAAGCGATAAATATTTTTGCCTGTCTATTCTTTGTTCGTCTGTGCTAGGGACTTTGTTGCGCCACTTCTTCTCCCCACCGAAAACACTAGGAAGTGGTGAAGGATTGGCGTTTCGTCTTTTGTGATTTTGACGTTCGAAGAGTGCTGATTCTTACCCTAGTTTAAATAAATGACTTTTGATTTTGACTCGTAACCTCTCCCTCTGAGAGTACCACATCCATGTCTTATTACTCCTGGTCCCAAGTTATCAGTGGCAGCGTCTATCACGCACAATAACCGTTAATTCTAACAGTCGCTACAATAACGTTAATATTTACTGCGGTATAACTGCTAAACGGTCTCTCAAGGTGTCACTACCGATAGTGATGTGTCCGTAAATATCTCGTGTTGTGGACACTTTGTGTGTCTGTGTGCGTGTGATTTATTTTATGGTGAGACTGATTGTCTGAGAGTTATTTTATGACTGGACATTGATAAAACAATCACAATTGTGTCTGTGAGCAAATCTTAAAATAAACGACTCCAAAAACAGAGTTGGAGGGACATCGACACGCAACCTGCCACCATGGATTCAGTACGTGATCCTGGACTCCCCTGCACTGAACTTTTTCGTCGGTTATTTAGAAAAGATGCTGTTCCATACATTTTGATAACCGACAAACAATTTCTACGCTGGGGGTCCACTAGTTTCATGTGTTGAATTCATGGCTACAATTTGCGCGTCCAAGTCCCTGCCTACGCAAAGATAAAAAGCAATTTATACCAACGACATCAATAAGAGTTACACCAACTTAATAAATATTAAATAAAAAATCAATCTACAACCCACATATATCAACGAAACAAAACATGACTCCGCTCTCAAAAACAAAAGAAAAACATTATTAATTTTCCGTTTCAACAAATTATGAACAAAAACAAATCAAAATTAAAATACTCTGAGTTATAAAGGAATAACGAAGGACCATCTGTAACTTCAAAGTCTAATTTAAATAACGATGCCTCAAAACGTTGCGTTACGTTATGACAATGAATAACTGTTATGTAGCGGTTTGAAATTATTTCAATCACTTTACTTGTGGAAATTATGACTCTTTTACTTTGTGAATACAAGGTAAATAAATGGCCTTCACGCTTCTAAGATTGCAAACGCCAGTGAATTTGCCAGTACATATTTATGTATAAAACAATCATAAAAAATGATTGCATTTGAACACTATGATAGTTTATTCAATTTATTTAAACACCACCAAAAATAGCGCCTGGAATGTGCTGAAAATATTTTGATAGTATAAACTTAAACCACTAAAAACAAACCCACACTTATTATAACCAACCCGCAGAACATTCCCGTTTTTCATCCAAAATTAATTCTTAAAGGGCGCTATTTGTTACACTCTAAGATTAAAAACATCTAAGAAAAACGCCAGGGAGGCATCCTCTCTAATAGCTTAACTTTTCATCTCTCCAACAAATTAACAAGGGCCGTCTCTTAATGCAAATACAACATGATTAATAACAACGGGTTTTTTTCAACGTTATTAATAATAGCAGTTATTTTTAACAGTTATTTTTTAAGGTGAAATACCAGCTGTTGCGTTCAATTGTTGAGTTTTGAAGTGAGGAGAGTAATGGGCGAATCAATCATTGTCATTGTCGATGAGAAATAATAAGCAAAAGGGGAGCGTTAGGTGAAAATTTAGTTTTAAATGAAAGGTTTCTTTTGTTCATAAGATTTTTACATACCTACCTGTCTGAGGGTTGCTGTAGTATAAAATTCAGAAGAAAATGGTTGCAACTTATCTATTTTATGCTTCAATGCATAACATGGATAATCAGCCTATAATATTTTCACTACTGGGTCACAGGCCTCCTCTTTTCGAGTGGGAGTAGGCCGTAATCTACCACGTGGGCCCAGTGCGGGTTGGTAGATGTCACATGTCTTTTATTTTTAGTTCTAGGACATGCTAGTGTTATACTGGTTCCCTCACGATATGTTGATGACTCTACTTTTTTGAGAGCAGTGGTAATGTAATTATCTTACACAAAGTAAAGCGTCTGCTTGGGTTTCGAAACCACGACATACAACTCTTTAGTCAGGGCACTGTCACTGCTATCACTGCTCTATGCCCCAATAGCTTCAGTGTTATGTCAAATACGTGTCTAATAAGAAAGATACTGTACGATAATTGAAAAGCCAGCATATAAAAAAAAACACAACTCCCATATCAAGTTACTCGTAATAGTTTCCTTTCGTCCCAAATACATAATATTACAAAACAATCCTTATCGGAGCTCAATACCCCATTTTATATTTCCACGACATACATAATTTAGTAATAAACAGATAAGGGCCACAAAAAATACTTTATTATGCTGCCCATCGCCATAAATCATAGCGCAATGATAGTACGTTCACACTCCATGTCATAAGTGCCGATGATAAAAACATTTGATTTATTGCATAGAAAATATTGATAAAAATATTCAGTGATTTATGAGATGGAATTGTTGTGAAACTGTGTTTTTTATTGTTCGAGTTTGATTGCGTGTGACATTAATGTACGTTGAGGAACTGTAATGAGAGAGCACACGCAGAGTTACCAACCCGCACTGGGCCCGCGTGGTGGATTATGGCCCACTCCTTCTCAAAGTCAAAGCCTTTATTCAAATTAGGCATATAAAGGCACTTATGAACGTCAAAAATTAAAATAAAATAGTATTGATTCTATGTATGTATGTATTCTATGTATGTGAAGATGGTCACCCATCCACGGACTAACTGCGGCAAGCGTAGATTAACCTGATCGATCGACCGTGCGACTGTTATTACCTAGCCACAAGCCCCTGGCGTGTGCTAACTAACATAATATGGCAAATAATTTATTTTAATGTACTTATTTCCGTTTCGTAATGTTAATTACTTACTTTATTGTATGAAACCAAGTTCTTCTAACTGAACAGACAGCTGTGCTGCTGGGGAGTATGTAAACTGAAGCTTAGCGAAGATTCACACGGGCGCGTTTTACCCGCAGCGTTGTTTTTTCGTGCACTGGATTTTCAACACTCTGCTCAGCACCGAGAGTTGGAAATCCAACAGTGTGCTATTTTGACGCGCTGGGATGCGCTCTGTTGGATTTTCAATGCTCGGCTCAACACCGAAAGTTGAAAATCCAGTACGCGATATAAACCCGCAGCAATTTTTTTTTCGTGCGTTGTATTTTCAACAATCTGGTGAGCACCGAGAGTTGAAAATCTAACAGTGTGTTACTTTGACGCGCTGGGATGCGCTCTGTTGGATTTTCAATGCTCGGCTCAACACCGAAATTGAAAATCCAGTGCGTTTTAATTATAAGTCCGTGTGACGTGGGCTTACGCTTGATGAATTCAAACAAATTGGTAATTGCAATGGATTGTAAATAGCACATAAAGACGAACGCCCAGTCTTTTGATCCTGCCCCTAATAGCACACAGAAAGAAAAAGGCTGTCCTAACCGGTTGGTTAGGTCAGCCTTTTTCTTTTTTTTTCATATTTTGAACCTACTATTAGCAACATTCCAACAATGCGTGTGGTTACGTTTTGTGGGAATGTAGGTAATAGTAGGTTCAAAATGAATAAAGTCCTGCTAATTACTGACAGGAAGACCGACCATTATTGCGAAGATACGGCCAATAGACGGAAGCGCCTGTCTTTCGATGACATGATAAACACATGCCACTCGTCTGCCATAATAATGCATTCATATAAGTTTGATTGAAAGGAAAATATAAGGGACACCATATTACGTCACAGTATGTGAGCAGGAACGCCTTGAAACCGTTAATTTAGGGCTTGTTGGTGTACAATTCGCGGTAGTGAGCGCAGCAGACTGTTGTGGCGATTTTATTTTTAATGCTCTGGAAATCAATGAATTTATTTATTTTTGGTCTTCGGAAATTGATTATTTCAGATTAAAAAAAAAAACTACTAGGTATTTGACCAATTCAAAGTAACCAATTTCCAAGTAGTACCTACAACCGGCGGTGACGTGCCTGTATGACCAGCCGATCTATTATTTATACATCTCACCGTGAAAACTTAGGTAAAGTGAGCTGTCAATTGTGTCAATCCCTATCCACACTGTGAGATTTTTACAGAATAAACCGGCAGATGTATGAACGTAAAAGAGGCCAAAGGAATATGGGATCATAGCAGGTGGCGTGCTGCAGTTGCTGCCTATCCCCAAGGAAAAAATACGTGAGTTTATGTATCCATGTATGTCTAACAGTACATTGAAACGTGATTTATAAAATATCTGACATCATAAAACATCTTCAACTCAGCCTATCGAGTCCACTGCTGTACATATGCCCTGAGCTACATTCAGTCTGTCTCAGCCACCTTCAAAGCACCTTGCAACTCAACTCAACAATGAGATATTGGTGCAAACCATTTGAGTGTCAAATGTCACATTTGAGTTTACCTGTAAATTACACCATCGTGCATTCGTGCAAAACGCAAACCGCGCTCGCACATCAACGTGAACAAACCCATAAGGAGCAGACTGCTCTTGGTAAATACGTCTTTAATGCAGCGATATCCTGCCAGTAACCAGTGATTTGTTTGCTCCTTTATATGATTATATATGGTTCCTAAATTATAGACCGAGTAAGGAGTAGCTGGACGGATGGACTGAACTGGACATAGTAATATAGTTAAACTGTCATATTATACTTGTCAAGTGCAGTGATTAGATACAGTGAACATCCTTATGTGACCGTTTCTTGGAAACGTTTAGAGGACGTCAATGTTGCATTTAGCAGCACTTCAAGTACCCGTAGTTTATTTTTTTTGTAACGACATAGGAGAGTTTCGTGTTCAGCAGTACACACAGCTGAACAAGATAGAACTCATAATTTTCACAATTATTAAAGAAAGAAAAAAAAAGTATTTATCGCGTCTCATACAGGATCATAAACCAAACTAAACATGAGAGGCATGAGAGGTGAATAAAGAGAACCTTGTGGCTAAGTAATGTTAACGGCTGCACGGATCGATTGATCTGCACCCTAATTGCGTAACACACAATCAATCTCAATCTGAATCATTTTGAAGGATATTGCTAATATGCTATATTGCCATAGCTTCATATGTTCAAAAAATGTGTCATGTATTGTGTCTGCTCAACAACGTAAATAACGCAATGAATGTTGTTGAACTGTCAAAATGAAACCGATTCCGATTGATCGTGTGTTACGCAATTAGGGGGCAGGTTAAGCTACGCATATGGGTTGGTTCGTGCATGGATGACCTTCCATTACATATCGAGACCCCTCTGCGCGTTGGTTGTCTGATCTCTTAATTGCCAGGGCTTATTTTTAATGTTATATTTTAAATTGTTTCTTTTTTTACATTGTTCTCACATATAGAAACAATAAGAATAATGTACCCAGGATTTTGTAATAATATCTTGATTTAAAAGAGTGTCCGTGGAGTTTCTTGCCCGTTCTTCTCCATAGAGATCTACGTTTTTGGAATGGGCGACTAGCTTCAACTTTCTGACTAACTGACCGACTATTTAATTTTGACAATTGCCTGTAAATGGTTTAATTGAAATAAATGATTTGAGTTTGAGTTTGAGTTGAGTTGACATTCGTAGACAGTTGACAGTCATTACGGAAGCCCAAAAAGGCTGGCAACCAGTCTAACCAAGGGGAATCGTGTTATCCAGTAACTGGGCTGTAGAGGTCAGATAGGAAGTCGCTCCATGTAAAATAATAATATTAGCTGCATCCGGTTACATTGGAAGTCAACCCCAACATAGATAGATGGGAAAAGGCTGACGAAGTGAATATCACAATACATGTATGTTCACGTGCACACACTTGTGATCTACTCCCTAAAATATCAGAAGCCAAAAGCAACATAAAGCAATAGTAACATCAATGAACCAACTAACTATGTATCTTCTTACAAATTTATTAAACCAAGACCTTCCCAGTTCCTTCATCACTCCCCAAAAACTCGTAAATTCTTAAAAAAATCATAAAATAAATTCAGCCACATTCATCGAGTTTATTCGGCGGCCATAACTCAGTAATATCGCCAAAGACTGCTCCATTTAACGTGAGTTACGAGCCGCGGCGACAGATTTCATAAAAATAGTCGCCCAACTGTGATTCAGATGTTTTATTACTAATGATATCGTGGAACTTACTGAGGAAGGTGCTTTACTAGATTTTTGGGAGATATGGTTCAGGTTACAAAATATTGAGTAACATTTGGATGCTCAGTCAATTGATAATAATTTAAACTGTCTATTATAAATAAAGTCTTAATGACACCGTAATGCTTTTATTAATGAGAAAACTGGTTAAAATCTGTGGCAAAAATACCGACAGTAGTAATTTTCATAGACTTGGAACAGTAAAGCTGATAGGAATCTAGTTAAATGGGATCATTCTCTACTGAAATAAGCGACATCATTCTATCTTCTAATAAGATAGATTACAATATCAGCCTTTTTCAGGTTTTCTTAAATGGCTAAGAAAACCCAGATAGAACACCGGTAATAAAATAAACGTGAACAAGGTCCTTCTATTTCAAACATGAATTTATACAATATAATTTATCTACTTCTTACTAACTAGTAACATAAACTAAATTGAATGCCAGCAATTATTATTTCTGTCTTTCGCAAGGAAAAATCTGAAGATAAATATAAATAAACATAGGTAATCTAAATATATCTATACTAATATTGTAAAGAGATAAAATTTGTTTGTTTGTTTGTATGTAGGGGGTAATCTCTGGAACTACCAGTCAGATTTAAAAAAATCATATTGCATTTGATAGTCCAATTCTTGAGGAAGATTATAGGCGGTCTAACATCACGCTACCGCCCTTACGAGCCGAGCAAAATTAAAAAGTCAGAAGGATCACTAAGCGAAAACGAAGTAGCACTGGGATGCGACGCGATGATGGGCCGAAATTTCACGCGGACGAAGTCGCGGGTAGAAGCTAGCTTAAGATAAAGCAGTATACAGTATACGTAGCAATAATCCTGCTGTACTCAATGAAAGATACAGCACAAAATAATGGAATGAGCACTAAGTAATAACAAGTGTGTCGGAACTAGTCCACAGCCTAAAATATACGCTCAAAACCGAAGCATAACCACAGCACCACAATAACTAAGCCACAGATTAAGAAAATAAGGGGATATGCTACGAGAACATTAACATTTGTCCAAAGTTATCACAATTACTATAATATCAGATACTTGTGAAGTTTTTAAACTGTCACAAATAATATAATCATATTTTTTAAATAAAAAAGGTTTTCAGGGGAAATGCTTGCAGCCCTGCAACGTCCAAGATGCTCAAATATCAAATTCACACTTCTCTCAAAGACAAAACAAAGTCTGACTTTTAGCTATTGCATATTTCCATAGAACAAATACGAGTTGCCTTGCATTTTGGCATTTTAAATACGAGGCTTTTATCTACTTTGTATGTGTGTATTTTTTGTAATATGCGTTTTTTGTGCAGAATAAACAATATTTATTTTCTTTTTTGGCCACAGTGCAAGAAAATAACCTGTCCAACCAAGAAAAATCTACCAACAACGACAATTTCCAACAACTCATCTGCCCCTTCTTTAATCTACAAACAGCAATGTATCAACGGAGCCTTAACTTTTATGAAAGCCGCCCCGCAACGGTATATCACGTTAAATGGCCCAGCTTTTTGTCGTTACCTTGTAACTTATGGCCGCTAAAGTGTTGCTGCAACAGGACCTGGTAGCCACGGTTATAAGGACCCTGGAATCGTGCCAGGCTACTCCGGGTAATGGGTGTATGGTTGTGTGATCATTTAGGTAGGATTCTTTATGTCTACTGGTATTTCGATGTTGTGTTTGATTAGCTTTGGATAGAACGTAGGAAAATAATAATATTTATTTTGACTATAAATTTAATTCTTCCTTTAAGGTTTCTCTATCAGAGTAATGATCACATGTATCCATCTTTTACAGTCCCTGCAACTACTTATATACGGATTGAAAACGGTTCAACGATCTTCCAATAACCGCTGCAAAAGATTTCCTTACGTGTGTATTTTTCCCTCGTAGATTATTTTAATTGATTTGTTAATATGAATGCCTGAAAGTTACCTACAGTTAGGTAATACCAGTGGTTCCTGGCTGTAACTGTAGGTACCATTACATTTTCTGCTCCAAACCGCGTATTTAATCGGTTTTTTACTTAATTTTGAAATGAATTGGACACTAATCACATTCAAAACTCTAGCACAACATATTATTTATGAAGAATCTATCAAAATTTAAACCAATTAGGTAACAATAACTCACCAAACATAAACACTAGACTATTCACCACAAAAATAAAACATACACTAACATAAAAAAAAACTATCGCAGTAACTACATACACAGGGCGTAAAAAGACCCACAAAATAGAAAATGTATGTAAATATCTCTTTTTGACCTTCCAGAAACAAGAAACAGATAATCAAAAACATTGAAAACGATTCGGTATACTAATTATAAAGGTATTTTACGAGTATTTAACACAAATTGGTCACTATCGCGGGTTTGTAGTTGGTGTAAAATAGACATTCAAGAAATTAGAAATTCAAGGACTTTTCCAAAAAGTAATATCGCACTTAGACGAAAATATTATACGAAAGTGAAGGTAGAGGTGGTATTCACCTTAATGCTTGGTACCTAGTTAATTTTTAGCAGATTAGAAGAGTAGAAGCAGCAGAAGAATATAGCAGAAGGTTCTTCGTAGAAGCACAAGTCCTTGGTAACCCGGAGAAAGCGCTTTGAGTAAAGTTGGCGTCATTTTGAAGGTGAGCGGCCAGTAATGAAACTTGGATATTATGAAGGAACAGAATAAAGCGATGAAAAGTTATTATGGATACATTTCTTTATACCATATCGGAACGGAGATATTTGGTTTTGTATTGCTCATTAAAATCGAAGAAGTTATATATTCTACTGCACTCTTTTAGGTTTCTGCCGTATTTTTTTAAGAATTCCAAATAAAATAAATCAAATACAATGACGTAGATGAAGGGATGTGAGGCGTTTGGCATTTCCATGGCCATTGTGATTGTTTGTATATTGTGACTGACCCAGCATAGCTTTTTGGACTCTGATATTATATACGGCTTAGATGTATAACGCCATGGATGCAATTGACAGTGCATTTTTCCCCCTTTATTCATAAACGTTGCTTAAAGTTAAGCAGTGATTAGCGACTGTATAACCATACATTTTTGACGTTTAAACGTTACTTAACTTTAGTCATCGTTTATGAATAAACCCCTTTATCTGTTGCCGACGAAATCCAAATAGTGTTGGTGGGGCTCGTCGTAGAGCATATAGTTTGACAGCCGAGTTCGTACAAAACAATCCGTCTTTAATGACGTATTTGGTGGAAATTGCGAATGTTGTGCAGGTAAGTTTTGTGAAACCTAATACCTGTATGTTCATAAAACAAGACCGACATACGAAAATGCGTGAACTCACTAGCACTATAGCATCTATGTGAATTGTGAGTTGAAAATAATACATGATTCCTCTTTTCAGTTTAGTGAGGTGGACAAAATCTGTATACCTTGTCTATAACATGCTCACTTATATCTCTACTAAAAACATAACTAAGACTTCTTTACGCTGGACAGTAATTGAAGTATTTATATTGAAGACATTTTTAAAATCTACAAATGCAAATATTTCAGCTTCGATATCACTTAGGACAAAAATAATTGAACATACTTATATGTGTACTTAATACAGCACAACAAAGTAATATGAAAATAATTGGCGGCCGCTAAAAAAAAATGATGCCACTAGTCCATACAAAGTTAATCAAACCCCTTTGGCAGAACCGGTTACATGATACCATGTCAAATTTAAACGAATGTAATCCCCGAGACATGCCACAAGATATTACAGAGATATGAGGTTGAGGATGGTCATCATGTATTTCAATTCGACTGCCATCTGACTCTAGCAACAGTATAACCCTGCAATAGGCTCAGCTAAAGTCTTTTCCGTTCTTTAGATACTTTGTGAGGTCCGACGGCACACAACAATACTACAGGAATGATAACCAGAACCGGGGTAGGTATTGTTTTAATGCCTCGCAATAATTAAAATAATAACTATGGAAAGATAAACTACATAAGGTACATCAATTATCCATTACGCTGAACACAAACCGCAGATTCGGCAGAGAAAACAATTTGTAACAAAAACATAGCAGTTATGTGAACACTTAATTAAAACGCAAATTGGCGACCGCGCACCGGCCTGCGAGGGTCCTTAGTGATGGAACAGAGTGATCAGGTATCGATATACTGGGTTAAATTGTCAACTAGGGTCTTGTGGCTAATTAATAACAGCCGCACAGGTCGATCGATCAGGTTAAGCTAAGCTTGCCGCGGTTAAACCGTGGATGGGTGACCATCTTTACATACCAAGAACCCTCCGTGACTTGGAAAGCACGTTAAGCTGTTGGTCACGGCTGTCATTCGTGGATCTTTGAATTGTCAAAGATCCACGACTGACAGCAGGGACCAGCGGCTTAACATGTTTTCCGAAGCACAATGTAAGTACACACAAAAAAAAAACGTGTGCAGTCCGGGGACCCCCGTTAGAATGCGTTTTTAATAAAGAGCCATCTAGTATAAGCTCTCATGCAGTTGTCGCCATCTTGGATTTTCATTTTGACGTTGCTATCAGCTTTAGCAGCCTCGAAAACCATAAAAACGACACCCATAATGAAAAAAATTTAGAATTTTCGTAGCCACCACCTTTTTTTTTTGTGGATGGGCAATCATCAAATGACCCCTCCCGCTCTGGGTGGAGCGCAAGAGAGTGTCAGACTCTTACTGACTAAAACCCACCCGTGTTCCTTCTTTAGCCCTTTCTGTTCCAGGGCAGCGGTAACCCTTTCGGACGATCCCGCTACCCAGCCACCACCTTTGATTTTCATTTTAACCTCACTATCAGCTTAAGCACCCTCGAAAACCATAAACATTATCTCTATCTGTCTCTTTCTATTCCAGAGGGAAAGAAAAAGTCTCATAACCGCCAGTCGTGCTAAAAAACTTCGTTCAAAAAACTTCTTCTTCAGTGGAATTATACTGTGATTTCCAAAAACCGTTGCGGTTTGGACAATTACAGACTGACGAGGAGATGATTCTAACTACCGCTAAAATAAACGATCAAAATCAAAGGTAATTGCCATAATCACAGCGTTTAACAGGCTGATAGATGACTGCAGTCCTTTGCTAAGATTATTGTAGAATACAATAAATTAAATATTATTCTCAAAACTTATCGATACCAACCCACTTCATGACACATCCCTGCAGCATCCCGGTTTTGCATAATAAACGTGAGATATTAGCATAAAATCACTCGGCGGAGTCGCCTCTAACCACCGTCCTATTTGACTTGCAAAGAATTGCCCCCAGCACTACATCGATTGGTTTTCATTGCAAATTAGGTGCAATCCTGTAAACTGTAGCGACAGTATAGGTGGATATTTTTATGCGCCGTGTTATAAAACAAAGAGGAGAGAATTGTATTTACATACAGACTCGATAAACTACATAATATATAATCAGCCTATAATGTTCCTACTACTGGGACATATGCCTCCTCTCGGTGAGAGGAAATGGGCCTTAATCTACCACGCAGGTTCAGTACTTCTTGGTAAATGTCACATGTCTTTGAATTTTCGGTTCTAGAACATAGCCGGTTTTCTCGCCCTTTTGAGAGCAGTGGCGATGAAATTATTGACACAAAGAAAGCGCCTGCCTGGGTTCGCAGCCACGATCTGAAACTCATAAGTCAGCAGCAGCAGTGTCGGCAGTGGCAGCTACCACTGCGCCACCACTGCTCTCTATAAACTAGAGACCATAATTATTAAATTGGAGTAACCCAGTGTAGGTTTTTTGAACGCAATTCAGGTTCAAGTAAGTAGAAGGTCAGAAGACTTTTCTGATGTTCTTAACTTTGTTGCTGTGTTGCTGGATTTAAGTGCTGGTACTATATACTTAAGGAAGACACAGACCTAACGAAGGCAATCAAAGTGGAGAAGAAAGGAAAGAATTTAATCGAAACCAAATATTAAATTCAGGCGATGTAATCTGTGATTTGGGTGCATTCTGGCATCCTCAGTCTTACCTGGAAACAAAGTATAGGCAAAAAGCAGATAAATAGAGGCAAGGTCAAGTTTAGCAAAACGAAATGATCTTGAAATCAAATTAGTACCAAAAACAGAAGCTTATTTTTGCGACCGCTAAAACATTGTTAGCACATGAAAAAAACACTTTAATCATACCTAGTTTTTCAGCCAGCTATCCATCAAAATCGGCGCCACGGAACATTGCACTCTAACCTACATACAACCTATAATTTCCTTCTTTTTTCCCCGTCGCCCAACTACCCATAGTTATTTCTAAACGGTATACATTAAACGTAATTAAAACGGGTCTAAATAACATGCCAGTAACCGCTAAACGTTGGTTATACTCCTAATTTGTGCCTAGAACGATAAAACGGCTTGTTATAATAATTTTTGATCGATTCCTTGATGTTTTTTCTTGTGTTTCGAGTGATTGGGGCCAATCAGAGGCCGTTACTATTCATCATTGAGGTTTCTGTCTGGTTTTGTGTATTAATATTTATGGGAATAATTTGATATTGAATAATAGTTATTTGATTGACGTCGGGCAAATATGGGGTTGTTAGTTTTTCAATGTGGTGTTTATAAAGCTACATTGCACGTTTTTATTTTACGTATAACCATGATCAAAAAATATTTTTATTTTTACACTTAAAAAATTGTCAAACTTATCAATCGCTAATTGCATTTGTGAAAGGCATAGGACTTATTAATAATCCAGTGGTCAGTAGGTTTTCTCCTCTGACAACTATATTTTTGTTGATAATGCGTCCTGGAACATTATGTATTTCTTTACATCCAAACACCATCACAACCCATAGTTGAAAACATTGTAAAACCCAATCATACTAAAAAGAGTAACTGTGGACTTTCTTGCCTGCTCTTCTCCATAGGAAATTGCCAATTGGTACCGTGCACCTAGCCTCTTTTCACGTTTCAGTGCCCATGTAGGTTTATCTTTTTTTTTTTTTTCTTAAACACGTCTATATTTGAATGTGTATAAAAATACTTCAGTAATTCTGGATTGATACACTTGACGACGACTAACGTCGTCAAAAATAAAAAATCCACCTACAATGCAGTCGTCACTCAATAATTCTTTTGTCATCACATACAACAGCTGCTCTAATCTCACAAAGCCAATTTAACCTCGCATCAGTCAGACCCACTTCACTCAACTCATATTCCCATTCAATTCGACAGTAATAATAAAGTCCTGAGTAACGCCCTCAAACACGCGAGTAGTATTACAGAGTATGTATGATGCTGCCAATAACAGACATCCTCAGAAGAACTGTGAGTGTTGCGACTGCCGAACAAAGGGACTGGAAGCCGATATTTCGACAATGTCGGTTTGGGAATGGGGCTGGGATCCGGTGGGGAGCGATGGACACGGAATATAGCATTGGTGTTTATTTCGTTTTACGGTTCGCGAGATGGGTCTTTAAAATTAATAAAACTAAAGTTTGAAACTATGGAATATTGGACACGCCCTAGTCATCTGGCCAAAAAAAAAAAAAAAATAATAATAATATCCCTGGACATTTCACACAGCACCATTTGTCCCAAGCTAAGCAACCTAATGCTTGTGTTATGGTAACAAGATGGCTGATAAACTACATATTATATACATTTTTTTTTGTAAATACATACATATTATAGATAGAAAAACACCCAGACTCGGAACAAATACATGTAGGTCATACAAATATTTGTTCCGTGCGGGAATCGAACCCGCGACACGCAGCGCAGCAGTCAATCGCTTAACCACTGCGCCAACCGTGCCGTCAAAACCAAAATGCCAAAATTTGATAACTGGCTATTTCACCGCGATTTTATTATAATCCACATCATTAAGCTGTGTCACAAACCTTGCTCCACTTCCTATCCTGCCCTGTGTCCCAAAACATGCAGTCAAAGTGACCTTGTGCTGCCATCGACAACGCAAGTAAAGTGCAAGTGGCAGTTTTGGGAAAACAAATATAAAATACAGTCGTGTGAGCGACACAAAGAAGAAGATCATTAAGCTAAACTCCAACAAGTACCTAAGTAAATAAAAGGTTTAAATGAAAATCTCTTAAGAGGCCATTTAACTTTTCATTGTGGTCAATTTTTACTATAGAACCGCTACTGTATAGCGATAATCAGCTGTTTCCAGGCATCACGTGCTGAATTTATGGTTATAGTTTAAGTTACAGTTTTTTTCCTGCCACCCTGTATTTAAATATCTGTTAAATAGACTTTTGTTTGTATCTGGTTGCCAGCCAATGAAGTCGTGCTAGCTCTACACGTGCGTATTTAATAAGGACATTCCTCCATTACGAGTATGTTCTGTCCTTTCTTTGATAAATTCTCATCAAATAAAGTGATATGGATGATAGTTGTGTTAAACAAGACAATGGAGTGAAATTGATGATTGTAACATTATAACGCAATTTTGATCATAAATGGACCTAATTTGTTTCAGACCAGCTGCACACGTGACACTGTATGAAAACGAGTCAGTGTTCTTTCAAAGCATCAAGCTTTTATTACATATTTTAAATAGAAGTCGCTTTTCGTGTCTGTCACTGTACTGAGCAGTGGTGGCCCAGTGCTAATGGCCGCGACTTACGAGTTGTAGGTCATAGGTTCGAACCCAGACAGGCACTTAATCGTTTAAAATACTGTCGAAAATCAGATGAATCGTGGGAGTACGAGGACTTTTGAATAATGAATCCACCAAAAAATACATGACCGACATGGATTCTTTTAAAAATAACAATGTTTTACGTGTATTTATGTCGATTTTAGTACCTAATCTAAAGTCATCAAAAAGCACATTGCTTTAATAAAGACACACATTTCAAACACCCAAACCGTAAATGGGCAAAAACATATTAAGTTAATCCAAATAAAAAATTGGGCTTCAATTCAAAGTGCCGACGGAAGGTCATTCATTTCTGTTGATTTACACATTGCGTGACGATAATAAATATGATTAAGCCAGGTAGCCTTTTTAATGTTTTAATGTTAAAACTACACCAGAAAATTGTATAATTTGACAAGAGCCCCTAAAAGTTCTGTTATTTAAATTAAGGGTATCGTGATGATATGAAAATGGATTTTACGAAGAAACTATTTAAGGAATTACAATCATTTTATGTGTCGGGGAATATTTAGATATTAAATTATAGGAAGTTCAGTTGCAATCAACAACAAACCTAGTAAATCGTAGCTGTTCACCGGTTTATATTAAAGTACAACTCACATGCTTCATGTACCTACAAAGAAGTAAGGAAAGGTATTTTTACTTCAAGATAAGTAATAGACAGATAGATAGATAATTCTATCTTTTTCATTTCGTCTTTTCTTTAGCAAAACCAGTCAAGAAGATAAGTTTTTAGCTTGAGTACGTATAGTTTTTACTATATTTGTTGGTATATTGGCGTGGCTAGCTGACATATTATGGCAAATAATTTAATTTTATGTTCTGGTCTTGTAATGTTAATTACCGAACATAGGTACCTAGTATTGTATACAATCAAGTATTTTTTTTGAAATTGAACAGACAGCTGTGCTGCTGGGGAGTTTGTTGCGCCACTTCTTATTCCCAGCGATAGCACTAGGAAGTGGTGAAGGGCGGGCGTTTTTGGGGGACTGTCTTTTGTAATTTTGACGTTCAAAAAGTGCTGATAGCCTAATTTCAATAAATGACTTTTGATTTTGAAGAAAAGAAAGAAAGAAAAAATATGTTATTTGGGACATGCACAGGAAATACAAACGATATAAAAGAACATTGAATCTAACAAAATCATGTAAACGATAAAAAATAAAAGCTGCCCAGACATATAATATTATAGCATAGCAACCGCATCTCATACACAACCAACCCCAAAAAGTACCCAGTAGTCCATATTTGTCTAACACCCATACAATAAGCATACTCCATATTGGCTACTAAACACTCTATTATGTGCCCACCCCATATCAATACAATGTGACGTCATACGACTCTCCTATTGTCACTCATCACAGATTACTTGACGTGGCATTTATTCCTCAAAAACCAAGTTATATTTTCGCTTCCGAAACCTTATCACGCAAAGCTCAACCTTATGACCAGTCAGCATTAAAAAATGACAGCTTTTTTTTGGTTTTTCGGGTCGCCTGTGTAGGTTGGTTATGTCATAAGCCCGTGGACAGGCAGTGATGGTCATTTGAGCCGATATGCTCAGATTACGTGTTTACAAATAGGATTTTCCTGCTTCTAATAAGCCTCTGGCATAATAGGGATGTTTTTTTCTGGTTTTTTGGCGTTTATGCAATGATTTTTTTGTGATATTCTGACAGAAATGTATCGCAGATTGACGCTAATTGTGTGTCACCCGAGGAGAGTGTTATTCGATTTTAATAGAAATGCGAAGGTGGAAAAAAAATCTGTGGCTTAGCGTGAACATGATTTGTATGTAGACAATTCCAAGTATTGTCAAGATTCTTGCATAATAGGTAGCAATTTTTTTTTTTTCAAATTATTTTAATCATTTTATTTGCATAATATGGGTTTACAGAAGATGTTGCACAGGTACAGTTTCACCATATTCAGCTATGTTAGCATGCAAATTTTATTAACAATACAATTGTTATACTAAAGTCAAAACAATAAAGTTATTAAATAAAAGAAATCATTAATAGTCAATCCATTACAAAAGTCAAAGTCATAATGGTAAAAAAATAAATAAATGTCAAGAGTAAGATTTAAATTAATTGAATTAAAGTAAATTAAAATATATGCTGTGTAATTAATGTATGGATAATAAAAATTTGGATTGCTATTGATTAATTAATTCGTTATCAACTTAATTGCATTACAATTTTTCATCAAAGAACTCCTTAACTGAATAGTAAGCCTTATCTGTAAGGAGAGACTGGAGTTTCTTTTTAAATAGATTTACACTATTGGAACTGCGAATAACTGAGGGTAGTTTGTTGTAAATCTTTGGCCCCATGCAAACAAAACTTTTGGAAAGGAGAGCGGTTTTACTTTGTGGAACGCATAATTTATCTGCATGGCGCTTTCTTGTGCGATACTCAAACAGTTCCAGATTGGAATGTATAAATAGAGCTGTTTCATAAATGTAGATGCTGGGTAGTGTCAGTATTTTTAATCTCGTGAAGTAAGGCTTACATGAGTCCGTTTGAGTTAAGCTACACATGGCTCTTATACACCTTTTTTGTGCCCTGAACGCACTTTCCAAATCAGTGGAGTTGCCCCAAAAAAGAACACCGTATCGAAGAGTAGATGCTACATATCCATGGTATGCAATTTTTGTGGTATTGGTCGTAATATCACTCACCTGAAAAAGTAAGTAAGTAGGTAGGTACTAAAGTTTGTATTTCCTTAAAGCTTTCTTTCTGCCAATAATATTGTACATATTTTTCTACACATGAAAACAATTATTCAAATCATGCATGACCCTACTTGAGTTTTTATTAAAAGTTTTGTTTATTCTCATGCAAAGTATAAAAACACATAGTTCAGTAAACGTTCGTGAGTTATGTTCTTTTATTAATTACAACATTTATATTCCCTTGATTGCGACTTTTAGTGCCATATTTTGTGACATGCAAGGTTTTGTGCTATGCTTAGCAAAAGAGAGGCGATGACAAGCTATAAAAAAAAATCAGAATAATGTTTAAAATAAAAAATAGAGAGTATACCTATATAAAAAATATAATAAACCTCTGTTGCAATTTCGAAGATTACATAAATCTGTGTACCGTGAATGTATACTAACCGGATACCTGAATAAATTAGGTTTGGCTGAAGCATAGAAATATACAAGAAAAACATGAGCTGAAATAACCAATAAATATATTGCCTATAACGATTATTATCTATAGCATCATATCGCATCGCGTCGCTCCTGTACAACCCTAATAACATAAACTTAAACAGTACAAAAACAAAAACGCGTCAATAAAAAAAAATATATCACGTTTATAAATTAGTGCGATTACATCAGTTGCGGGTTAAGATCGGAACCGATAACCAAACAAGCGTATTTTGTGACGTACAACCCTAGCTATACAATCACTCAAACATTTTACATTGAATTTTCAACCTTATTAAGGTTGATAAAAGGTTGATGTTGAATGTTTTGGGGGACCAAAATCAAGGTGGCCAACTCAGTAACAATAACAAAGTCTCGTACACGTCAGTGAGCTGTCAAGCGGCATTCAGCCGCGTAATTATCACTCGTCAACGGCGAAAAGATTTCTTTGACAATACATGGCATTGTGAGACAGCCCTAATCCTTTTTGAAAAGAGGGTGTTGTATTTATACAGCGACGTTGGCTTCAATCTTTGTTGAAAGAAAAATCCGGTTGTGCAATAATGTTTTATTTCATTCTGGTTGATGTTATCATTACATTATTTTTATTACTGAACTGGAATATTGTTTCTTCTGCTCTGGTCCGGTATTACACAAACATTATTCATGGTGTAAAACTCAAATTCAAAGCATTTATTTCAAATAACTGACTGATTGGTAGTCAGTCAGAAAGATGAAGCTTGTTGCCCATTCCAAAACGCAGTCGGTTCCTATGGAGAAGAATGGGCAAGAAAGGCATATAGGTGTAACTGCGCAATACAAAATACCTGGAAGAAATTGTGTTTTAATAGTTAGGTATAGCATGGGGGTAACGAATGCGTAAAACTTCAACCCCCTCACCACTGTGGGGCTCATGCAGCTCTCAGGTCGTCAAGTATTTAATACTACCTCTAAGTGCATGCAGTCCTCATGCTCCCTTACATCTACTAACCCCTTTTGCTTCAAGAGGTTTCCAGGCTTTCATTTTGGTTAATTGTAGGGTTTTAGAAAAGTTACTCAAGTGTAGGTAAGTACTAAATTCTTATTCTGAGAGAATTATGAGAAGAAAACAAGAATATTAGTAACATAGCACCGCTCCGCAGTTTCACCCGCATAAGTTTCGATCCCGTGGAAATATCGGGATAAAAAGTATCCTAGGTGTTAATCCTGGTTATATCTGTGTGCCAAATTTCATCCAAATCCATTTAGTAGTGTTTACGTGAAAGAGTAACAAACATCCATCCAACCATCCTCACGAACTTTCGCATTTAATATTAGTAGGATAGGATGTAGCCATCCATGCTTAACAGCTTCGACATACTTGAAGCTTCGTAAGACTATGAGCAGACAAGGGCTGTTATAGGCTGGTATATTGCCTCAAGGAACTATATTTTATTTTACCTTTATCTACCTCTGTATGCCGACACAGACATACAAGTATTGGGCGCACACATCCCCACCGGTAAGTCACCAACGAAACGGACCTATTATCCAGTGCTTAGGGCCACCCCAACCCCAAATACCGCAAACAACGAGTAATACGACATTTCCTGCCCTTTCACACAAACGTGTTAGAAGCACCGAGATGTTATCACACTGCACATAATAATACAAGGTTTCCACTTACTGACTGCTGAGCTGACAATAGAGGGATTAGCAGGCCTTGGAGTTAGCGGTGCTCATGAGCGGCAGATGGCAAACCAACTTGTTACTGAACGTAAGTAGAAGATAGAGGGCGAGTTTGTATGGTAAGTAAGAAACGGATTACGTTATTGAAAGTGGTATTACTGACGGATAAAGATTAAGTCGAAGAAAGATTGTTGCGGACGGTTGCCACTTCAATGATGCCGTCACGTCCGTATTAGCAAAATCTGTGAATGATGAATTGCTTTGGTTACTTGAAGTTATGTGAAAATAAAAGATTAGGTGTAAAATTGCATAAATTTCCCTCTACAGAATTGTTTGGTTTCTGCTCGAAATCACGTAAAACATGCTAAAGATATATCTAAACAACCTAAACAATCAGAACTGTAAATTAAATCGTTGTTAAAAAACCTGACTGAGAAATAACAAACATTTCGTAGCAAACCGCGTAGCGCGTCGCTACGCCACAAGGCCCGCTTATTTGGGATCCCCACCCAACTTATAATTCCTTGCATCACGTCATTGTGATCGTCACGGTAATGAAATAATGTGCTAATCTAATTTGTTATCAACTGTACCATCTGATAGCTGATGCGTGAAATTGATTTCTGACAAAGACTTAATTTATTTGTAGAGACTTGGTGAGCAACGAGGTGTAAGGGTATTTGCACTCAATGATATTTTTTTATAAAAAATTGAACTCACTATATCTATTTGAATATATAACAGTCTAACGTACAAAATACTGTCTTGACTAATATTACAAATGCGAAAGTGAGTTTGTTAGTAACGCTCTAAATAATATTATAATAAAAGGAGTCTCTTGCTTTGTGTGTGTGTAATAAATGCAATGCAAAACGGTAAACGTCGAGACAACATCTTATGAGCCGTTAGAAAGAAAAGAAAAATGCATTTATTGGCATTACAGCTAAATAAATACACCTTAAAACTATAAAAACCGAGAACAAAAACTATAATGCCAAAAGGACCTCAGCTCAGCATAACTTCAGATGAGAACACAAGGAAAACGAGCCGGCACCTAAACCAACAACAGACAGTATGTTACAGGAACTGGACACCGAAACAACCATCATAACATTGCTCATCAATCAGTCTGCCAAGCTTGTCCATTACCACACGACAAAAAAAAACAAAACGATTTCCTAATACCAAAAAGTTCCTAATCAGCACTTCGGAATTCAGTTCCACTACAGCAAAACCCATCAAATGAGCGTGATTCTATGTGCGTTGCCCCACAAAAACATGCGATCACATAGCCTTGCAAATAAAGTACCATCAAGTACCAATTAAGAGCAGGCTCGCATGCAAAGTGCCACAAACTATATGGTAATACAGCACACAAGACCACATCCATCTTTACTGACAGGCTACCAGACTGATGGTATATATTAGCTATAAATTATGTATAATTACCATTATTTATTGCTTCGTTTTGCCTGTGAATTTGTCTGCTTTTAATATTCTATTTCAATAAACAAGCGTTAGACTTAAAAGCTTATATACAAGTACCTTGGGTTTCTGAAGGCAGATCAAAATTGATTTTGGTCAATCAAGTAACTACAACAGATAAATGCGCAGCAGATTTAATGGTTAGGGACTGAATCAGGATGGTCTGTTTGTATCCACAAAAGTAGCTATAAGAAACGAATTAATTGAAATGAATTTTACATCACGCCTGCAGAGTTTCGCTAGCTAATTTAATTTGACCCTGTATTTTGGATTGGGCGATGAAAAAATCCTAATGAAGAGTATGTACGGGAATGTTCATGAATTGCCCTAGGAAGAATGTATATTGATCATTATCATCATCATTTCAGCCGAAAGACGTCCATTGCTGGACATAGGCCTCCCCCAAGCACCTCCACTTCGACCGCTTCCGTGCTTCTCGCATCCAACGGGTTCCTGCGGTTTTACCAAGATCGTCGGTCCACCTTGGAGGGCTTCCAACGCTACGTCTTCCGGTACGCGGTCGCCACTCCAGAACCTTTTGGCCCCATCAGCTATCTGTTCTGCTAGCAATGTGCCCTGCCCACTGCCATTTAAATTTGGCAATTCTTCGGGCTATGTCGTTTACCTTAGATCTCCTGCAAATATTGATACTCCTATAATTAAAATAAAACTGATAACCTTGGCACATCGAGGAAAGAAAATCCTGGATCCAGTGCACTTACTAAGATGATGATGAACAGACAGACAGAGCTTTTATATACAGTTCAATGTATGTTGAGCTGGTTAAGATTACTAAGATTTACCATTATTTTCCATTATCCATTACACCGTATCGTTTATTCTACATCGCTACGCAACGGGAGACGTTTTTGTGCTATTTATTTTATGTTTATTTTATTCCCTTAGGAGCCGATATTAGATACCTAAAAACGTTATAAGTGTTTTGTTTTCCTTGCGAGCTGTGTGGTCTCGAAAACAGTTTGTTTTTCTTCAAGTATAAAAACTTGATATACATAAACCCCAGATTATTTACTAATCAAATGCTAGTTATATAGTACTCTTTATGTATACTCCAACAATCGAGAAAATTGACCTAGTCGCAACTCTTGAAAAACGTGCCAAAGCAGGACGCTTTTTAATACAACTACGAGTACGATTCGTACAAAATGGAAGTATGGTTGCATCATAATAGGTGCTCTATTTTTTTAACAGTGTTCCGTAACTGTTAACCATGTATATTATTATTTACAGTAACAAAACACGTAGGTTTAGGCGAATCGCTTAACTGAGACGTTGCCTGAGGTAGCAGCGTGGTGCCGGAGGGGTGTGGTGACGGGATGCGAGAGCTCAGTGATTCGTCAACTTGTGACAAGTATTACCCCTCCCGCACCGCGCAGCTACCTTAAGCAACGTCTTAGTCCTATAATTCAAGTCGTACCATGTTTTACAACCCGCAAGCGCTAACTTGAGACTTCGCTGGGGCGTCGATGGCAAGAGCAGTAACAGCGCGGGGCTCGGTAGGGGCTACTCGGGTCTCAAGTTAACTCTTGCGGGTTGTATTTAGGGTACAAAACACTTAGTAGGAAGTGTTTACTTTACCCGAAGGTTTTTTTTTAAGATAGCCTTTATTTTGAAGGGATGTTGAAAAGGAACTGCATCGATACCTACCTACTGACGCTAAAAGTACTTTGGTACCAATACATTATCCATATCTATAGCCCAGCTCATATCAATAGGAGTACTATAATTACAGTCGACTCACCTCGCCATTAAAACTCAATTATCGGCTGACACGCTCGTCAAAGCTACCATTATTACTCGAATAGAAACGAAGCAATTCCTTTTGTCACTAATTACCGTCGAATTATTACTACATATTGTACGATCGATTTTCTAGAGGCTAGGTGTACAGGGGCTTAGGTATCGGAGGATTTGACTTACGATTTTTATATCTTCAGGATTTATTGAGTAACTGTATAAATGGCTCTTTTCTTTATGAACCCACACTTTTGGTACCAATACCATATTCAATACGTACCTCCTCGTAACTTCTTCTTGACAGTATTCAAAAGTCAAGGTATAAACTTATGTTAAAATCTCGAACGAGACTTCAAGATTCATCAATGATGGAATTTGGGGAAAAATACAATAATATTCTCTGAATAACTTGCCCATGTTTGAATGTTAATTTGTTAGGTATAATGTTTCTTGGTGTGGTGTGACTACTGTGATCTCAACACTTTCTAACTCCAGTAGGTAATTATAGAAATACCCTGCAATGCATTTATCGTGTAACAGAGAACACCTAGTATAATAAATCAATATTCCAAGTCCCGATTTAGAAATCAACATAATTGTCAGAACATTATCACCAATCGTTTGAAACATACAATTTCAACAAGTACCGCTAGTTAAAGGTAATTTTCTTGTTATTATGTCTCAATTAGATTTAATCAAAGGTGATGGTGTTTTACAGAGAATTTGTCATTATTTATTAACATTTTAATTATTACTGTGGAAGACTTGAAGTGGAATAGATAAGCGGGGTGACAGATATTTATTGATCAAAGACTGGGGAATTCACATAATTGCTAAAAACAGAATAACTAGTCACTTGAATAAGAATAATTTCAAGTCCCCTTATTAACAACGCTACATTGAAGTGTACTAAAAAAGAATTATATGAAAAGTATACTCGTCTCAAAAATTATAGCAACGCGATAAACGTCAAGTTATTGCTTCTTCTTTTTTAGTAGGCGCTTAAAATGTTGCTAAGTGAATTTTAACAGGCGGTAACATCCTCATTTTTATGCGCAAATAATTTATGATTATAAATATAATGTCGCTTGGATAATATTTAGTGAAGTTTTTATGTCAGTCTTATCTTCAAAGATCAAAGATTCTGCTGTTATACAAATACTTATGTAGGCCATAGAAATATTTAACCAATCTTATCCATCAAATTCAGTTCGTCAAAACACAAACACAAAATCCGGCGGCATACTACAACATCTCTACAGGCCATCAAAGCTACAGGCCCAGTCGAAAACTGTCCAATTCACAAAGGCCACAGCTCTCAGAGGCGGGCCATTTCATCAGGTAATAAAACACTCGCAGAGGTTACTTTTCAGGGTGAGTTATAGGGTTAGGTCGCAGGGGCAGGGTAGGGGTCGGCCATACATCACCCGGGGTGGAACGAGGATTACTCCAACATAGACTTTGGCTTGTTAATGCCCGCTAAAGTTTTCCTTTGCGTGATTTTTGGCGAGTTTTTTTTCTGAGGTTTTTTTGTGGTCGAAGTTTGAAAGTTGGATAAAGTTGCGCTGTTTTTTCAGGACTACATCATGTAGGTTGTATTTAATTAATTTCTTGTCATGTTTTCAGTTTAGTGGGACCTGGCGAGGTTTACATAGGTCGGTATTGGTATATAAAGAAGTTTAACAAGACAGCATCTTGCTTAAAATCGGCCTGTAATTTGTGATTTGATTTTGAGTACAGACGCCAGCACATCAAGTTACTACAATCTGTCAAATTTCTTTAATAGATTTTCAACTTTATTGCTAAAGCATTAGGTTCAAGGTTGATTGGGAAAATTTGACAGTTTCGGGTAACTTGACCTGCTGGCGTCCGTACATTGAGAGCTAGTTGATGATTTTTTATGAATTCTATTGTTACTAAGTTGCATGTGGCTAAAGCAAAGTCAAGTTGAACACAGCAATGCTGGTGGCAACGGAAACAGAAAAAGGTGTCAGCGACTTTATCGAGTCTTTAACAAAGAGCTTGGCTATCAGACACACCATCACCTCTTAACCTGCTTACCAAAACATCTTCAACACCGTATTCCACAGATGAAATAAAAGAGAAACAACAAAGAAACGTCGCAGTTTACAGCCCGACTGAATATTCATAAAGATAAAAGTGAATTTATGCGATCATAAAGACCAGGAACGAATGATAAAGACTGGGACCGAGAACGAATGATAAAGAAACTTGTGTTGCTGGAATACTGCCCTATTTTTGTTAGATCGTTTTTTGTTTTCCATAAAGCTGAAACTTGGTGCAGAAAAGTTTACATGTAGTAGAATGTAGCCTACATAGTGCTCAAAGTAACTTTTTTTTAGTTTCTCAAGAAGTTTCTAGCCTGGATGCCGTTGCAGATAAATAAGAGCTAAGTTTGAGCCTAAAAAACTGGTCCAGAACTAGTCAGGCAATCTATACATACATACATGCTCAGCTTATAATGGTCCCTCTGCTGGGACACAGGCCTCCTCTCTGTGTGAGGGAGTGGGCCGTAATCCACCACGCGGGCCCAGTGTGGGTTGATACATCTATACATACAAATAAATAAAAGGGAAGTGTCTGTTTGCACTGTCAAAATAACAGCTTTTTACTAAATGGAAAGAATATACGGTACTTATAATTTTTTTTTTTATTTGTCTGTCTTTCTGTCTGTTTGTTCCGGGTAATATCCGAAACGGCTGGACAGATTTTGACGGGCAGATAGCTGATGTTATAAGGACTAACTTATGCTACTTTTATTTTATAAAAATAATTAGGGATCCGCGCAAAAAAAATACCATTAAATTCCAACATGCACGCGAACGGACGAGGGCTCAGCTAGTTCCGAATAAACTCCGTGAGAAAAACCGTAATAAACAGCAGCCTCATTCCTCGTATGCTGAAAACTAACCAGTCAAAATGGTATTTTACTATAGCCTGCTTCCTACCTGTAGTACCTAATATCCACATTATGGATATCTCTATTACCGCCAACTGCAGCGCACTGGGACGCCCATGTCCAGCATATGTCTGCAAGACAATTAATGGTGCATAGAACAGAGTGCCGGATCTCATCGTATCCCGAGGGCGTTGTAAAGTCGTCCTTCCAGTCGCTACTCTATTGGATAGGAAGTAGCATCGCACTAATTGTTTACTGAAAACATGCGAAGATTCTGATTTCCCTAAGGACTGTGAAGCTTTGAGGTCAGAAGGTTGTAAAACTAATAAAATTGTTTGAAAAGTTTATCGAGATTTATTATCCCTTGAATTTTCTTTGACTAAACAATGTCTAGCAGTCTTTCGGCTGAAATGATGATGGTAATGAAGAAATATTATTTATATAGTATGTTGACAATTGTTGACAAAAATAGTATTGATGACCTCACTCGCTGACTGCCTCACGATACTTAGCTTATCATAAGCTATCATTAGCTTATCATAAGTTATTGATATATTTATTATAATCCATGACTTTACGCTACAAAGCGCCAGGTATTTCCTCATATAAAAATACACCCAAAGGTCACACCTAATTCAACCCCAAATTACTTTTACCCAAAAAAAACAAAAGAGGAACGCCAAACTACGAGACGTCACAAAAAGCTGAGAGGCACATTACGCATGAAAAATTCATGCTGTTACAGAGATTAGCAAGACAATCCCCCCCACTTGTAGGGGGTGGAAATATACAGAGCAAGGTGTCAAGAGGAGAATGAATTTGTCAGCGTGTGATTCCTAGCGGCCCTCCCTACGATATATCACCCGGGCGGACGATACGGCACAATGGGCGAGCACCCTAAATAATTTACGCGATTTAATATTTAGAAAGGTTTTCTTCTTGTTTTGATTTGTGTCTTTGTAACCTTACTTGTTGGTCGAGTGCGTCAAATGTCTTCAAGAGGGTTGCATGAATATGTAAGATTTACAGGGCTTACTTTTAGACTGGTGAATAGTTTAAAAACTGGGGTCTTCTCTACATTGTCTGCGACCTAGTTTTTAACACCCAAAAGGTGAATATAGTTTTCTTTTTTAGTTTATCTAGTATCTGTATCTGTATATTTTTTAACCCCTTTACCGCCACCACTAGACTAAGAACCAAAAAACCACCTATATTCAAATTAACGTTATTTCAAGTTAAACAAATATCAATTTTATTTTAATGATCATTAAGTTGATTTCCGAGTGACTAGCACTATTGAAAAAGTTATAAAAATATTTGAAGTTGTAGCGTAAACTAAACTTTATTGTGTAGGAATTAAAGTTATTTTTCCATAAACTCATATTTGTTTAAATTTTTGGCGAATATGTCGTAATATTATTTTACAACCGGTATAAAAGTACCCCTGAGTTCCGGGTGTCCCCGGATCCTGTACCCCATTTTCCCGAGGCGTCCGTCTGATTTATAGTGCGATGAACAACTTCCTTCATAAAATACGGCCAGCCCGCTGACACATCGCATACACCCTTGTTTTTCTACTGAAAACTTATTTTTATTTATACTTGTTATTTTCTGACAGCCGGTATTTGAGATGATTGATGGACTGTTCTGACCACAACTGGACGTAAGTAACTCACAACTATCTCATACTGATTGACGATTGATCTGTCTTGGAAAATTTTCATTGTATCATTAGGGGCTGATTTCTTAAACGACAGATATTTTTTATTCGTGGAATAAAATTTACGTCTGACAGATTTTGTATGGATAAACTGTCAGAAATTCAAAATTATTCCTCGGATAAAATTATCTGGCGTTGGAAAAATCAGCCCTAAATAACCTTAAAGTAGTGAAAATTGCTTTTTAATTCCATACGGTACGCATTAAAATATACTGAAATTCCAGCCAAGAGCCAATCCAAGATAAAAAACGGTTCATTTACATTACCTACAACCTGAAACACCAAAGTAAAGAGGAAATTGTAGCCATTAGTCATAATAAAAAAGTAAAACCGTAAAAGTTTTACGCAATAAAAAAGTATTTTTAATTACTTTTTCTTATTTACTTTGCTCGTGGTTCACAAGACAAACTCTTGTAACACCTAAAAGAAAAGTATGAACAACGGTAATTTAAAGACTTTTATTTGAGAGCTCATACTGTTAATCTTATTTGAACAGAGTGAACTACGATAGCTTACTATGTATCTAATTATATAGCTCATTTTTTCAGTGAAGTTGGCAGCAGACCCAGGCTAAATCAGACGTATTTTACCGTCGTCCGTGAAGACTATTTTTAGCAAAGTCAATAACTACACACTCAGTCCTTTCAGAAACCAAGACGAACAGTAAACCAATACTCAGTCAAACGCTCCAATAAAAACTATCAGGAAATCGTCCGGATAAATCGCGAGTCATTGAGCTTACAACGCGTCATTTCTCTCAAAATATATGGCACGAATAAAAACCAGTGAAATCTTTAGAGAGTCCACATTTTTTCCGTCAGACGGCTCGTAAATCTTCCCGACAGCGGTGGAAAGGACCGGAGCGGCGCGAGGGGGTTGAAATATGTCGGGAGGGGCAACCATCCGTCACTGCAGAATCACCTTCACGACAAATACGTGTTAGTTGGAGATGTGTTACTTTTTTAGTGTCTGTGCTTGGAGGATAAGAGGCTGTCAAGAACTTTGAAGGCTGTATTATTTTCAAGGGCACGCTAGGGTTGAGCCACTTATATAAGTCATGCTTGATATGGACTGGTCTACTCAAATCTGTGTGGTAGTTTCCTCAAGAGACTATTTCAGACATCAATCTCCATGCTCTTGACATGATCTGACCAAGATTATGTCTGTACTTTAAAAGAGAATGTGACCTCCGAGTTTGCTTCGGCCTTTCTTCTCAGAGTAGTAAGATAGGAAACGCCGACCTCATCTACCTTATTCGATCGTGTGTGAGACAAGGACAAATCTCCAAGGTTAGCCTCCATGTTCAATTTAACTGTGAGAAATAGCACAACAGGTTTCTGGTTACGTGTCAAGACAAGACGATAGTACTAACTGGCTTACTAAATTGGTAAGCGGATAACATGCTCGACTCAGCTTTGAGCTTTGTGTTGTCTTCGTGATAGTAACGTTAACTACACCTTCGATACAAAGCTCTTAGTCAATGTTAACCTTACACAATGTCTTGAACAGTTTTGGCTATACCACAATATGATCCGTGCAAAGCTTGAAGATTATCATTGATATCTTGCTTATCAATCTTTTCCCGAAGTAGTTTTCCACGAGTCCTTTAGAAGTTTATGTGATCATTTTATCTGACACCCCACTTTATTTATCGTTAATGTCTGGTTTATTAACCTAGGTCTAAAAACAAAATCCTTCTTTATCTTTCTGTTATTGGTTACCTAAGAAATGTGTATAAGTTAATAGAAAATCGACGGCGTAGTTTTGAAATGTCAGTACAGGTGAGTTGACTGATCCAGTAGGTATACCATTCAAGAAGCAAAACAGAATTCTCCAATCTCAAAATAAACTCATTTCCCACAAAATATGAGCCAGAACCAGCACCATCATATTCCACACCAATACATCACAGCATACTGCATTAGCAACGCTAAGCCAACGCTCTTAATCGGGCGCAATCGTATATTTCTTGATTAAGAGATCGTAAAAACGTCGTCCCGCTCTGATATATGGGCCCTGAGCAGGAGAGGAGATTAGCCGACGGTTTGCGGACTCTGGATGTGATGTACGATGATTGATACGCTTGGTCTGGTGGGGGATGGCTTATTAAGTTGATTGTTTACGGTTTTCACTTCGATGTGGGGGTAGTGGATTGTGTTGCTATCGCCATTATGCTTTTGAACCCTAAAGTGCCATTATTACTGTTGTGTTGTGACTGATGTCATTTTTGGGGTACTCCCCCAAAAATGACATCAGTCTTTGCCGTAATCTAGTTGTAGGTATGTCAAACACAATCATTTCATGCTGTACACCAGGGCGAAGACCATGGCGAAGACTAAATATTGAATTTAAGCGAGGCTAGTAGTTACAGTCCCAGAAGAATAATGAGGTGAGGAAGTAGAACCAATGGTGAGCTTAAAGCTGGGTACAGAGAGTCCTGTTGTTATTGGTGTAGGCTAAACAGACTTGGTCTATCCTCCTGTTTCCTTTTTCCCAGATATCACTAGATCTCAATATCATTAGTAATTTTAATGCCTTCAGGTTTGTTCCTTTCAAAGTTGAAAACTAAGAATTATTTTTCTTTAAAACAAAAAACTCCTCAAAAACTTTACAGCCACTACTGCGACGGTAGCAAAGATAAACAAATATGACTTAGGAGTGGGCAGGACGTCGCAGCGGTCGTTCGCAGCTAATAAAACAGATAAGAGCGAGATAATTTACATTTCAACGATAAAGTATCTTTGCTACAACCAGCCGAAATGAGCCATCCCGACGCTGCGAGTACTACAATTTAGAGTTCTTTTTTGGTGGTACAATCTACGAGCAGTAGTATGTTATCAATTTAATTTTAGTGTTTAGAACATTTTTTAAGCTTGTCTCTTCTACCGTCATTCCATCTAAACGATCGCTGTCGTAAGCTAAGGCTACTGAGAAATGTAGAAATTTAATCAGCTCTTAGATGGCTGTATCACAAATAGCACTTCGTGTCGCCAGATTTTATTGAAAAAGAACGCAACAAAATGCGATTGCTAGAATAATCTATTGCTGTCGGTGGAACTGCATGAGAACTCCTGCTTTCAGTCCGAGATTGATTCAAGGTACTTAGCATGTGCTTTGGCTGAGATACCTATGTTTCCTCATAAACGCATGGTATCCGGGCATGTGATACGGAGTTATGAGGAAAATGTCGTGAGGAAACTTTTGAGAATGAATGTCGATGGCTATAGGAGTAAAAGAAGACCAAAGAAACGATGGATGGACTGTGTGAATGATGATATGGTAAGATAAGGACAGGAGAGTGATGAATGATGTTTCCACATAATTATGCTCCCATCTCTACCTTGCGCTCACAGTTTAACAGTTTTGTGCCACCAGTCTCCCTAGCCTTTACCAACTACTACCGTTAGAGTCGGCTTCCAGTCTAACCGGATGCAGCTGAATACCAGTATATTACATAGAGTGACCGCCTTATCTGATCTCCACGATCCAGTTCACACAGATCAGATAGGCGGTCGGCGGTTAATTACCCAGATAATTAATACTACACCACTTGGTAAGACTGTTTGGCAGACTTTTATGGGCTTGTTACGAATGATAGCCCTTTCCGAAGCACTAAGGGGTCTCTAAATGTAATGGATGGTCTGGTCCCCATCCACGAACCGACCGTGGCAAGGAAAGAAAGAAAGAAATAAAAAAGAAAGAAAAAACTCCCTCTCTCTTTCTTTAAGGTTTATTAATCTCGGCCTAAATGTAGGCAGATGGTAGTTTTCATGAAATGACTCGAATAAAATATGGCCTACATTTCAGCGCACAGCAAACACAATCTGGCAGTTGCTGCAGAAATACAAGCGTTCTCTCTTGGCCCTTCAATCAATCTACCCTTTAGCCTTTTCCCAACTATGTTGGGGCCGGCTTCCAGTCTAACCGGATGTAGCTGAATACCAGTATTATTCTACATGGAGCGACTGCCTATCCACGGCTTATTTTAATTTATTTTCATTTCTGAATTGTTTTTTTTGTGTTTTTATCATTTTTAGGACGGACGCTTTTAACGTGCACGTCTTTCTACATTGTTCTCACATGTATAATTTCAACATGAATGATGTAACCAATATTTTGTAACAATTTTATGATTTAAAAGAGTGTCCGTGGAGTTTCTTGCCCGTTCTTTTCCATAGGTACCTACTACGCTTTGGAATGGACAACTAGCTTCATCTTTCTGACTGACCGACCCCTTGACAATTCAAAAGTGCCTGTAATTGGTTTATTTGAAATAAATGCTTTGAGGTTTTTGAGTTTGAGTCTATCTGAGCTCCACAACCAGTTAGTGGGTAACACGATACCCCTTGGTAAGACTGGTTGTCAGACTTTCGGGCTTCTGATGACCCGTAACGACTGTCAAAGATTTAAGAATGACAGCCGAGACCAACGGCTTAATGCATCAGCTTATACCTTGCACCACCCAGCTAGTTACAATATTTCACAGCAAACGGACATTTTTATAGGTATTTAGCGAAAACGTCGTTCCAACGGACCAATTTGCAACTTGTTTGCGTCGCCAATAAATTGTCGCCTACATTTCCTAAATTACGCTGTTATTCGTGACGTATTGTTGCTCGAGGCACGCGTATAATATTGTAACTCATGTTATGATTATTGTTGGTTGGTTTCTTTTGTTTTTCTGAAACCTGCGGGGCAATTCTTCTAATTTTAAGAACGTTTACAGTTTGAAGGCTATTTCTCGTAATTTAAAACGTACAAAATCTAGTCGCAATCTCATCTCAGCGACAAGCAATGTCAAAAAATTGTCAAAAATGTAAGCAAAATTAGAGGTATTTTTGACAGATTGAGACTGAGATTAGAGGAGCTATTCTCATAATTTTGAGAACGTTCACAGTCTAATCACAGTCCTAATCTGTCAAAAATTCTTCAAAATTCCCTACATTTTTTCGATGTTAATCGTTTTTAAGTATTAAGCATGGTAATTGGCCTTCCGTTACTGTACAGAATAATATCTAGTAGACTGTCATTAATTTGTTTAGATGGATTTAGAAAAATGTTAAAATCATCTCATTTTCTTTTCTTATTCGCTGGCATTACTACAGTTTCTCTAATCACTACACTTTAATATAAGTGTAGCCATATTACGGGTTTTTATGAAAGTGCGCCCATAGTAGCAACGCGACAAAGCCAGCACTTTCATACAAATCTGTAGACTTGATTTGAGAGACTTAGCTGCCGAGACAAAAGTTGCTCGTGAGACTCCCTGATGAAATTAGTCGCTGATAAGCGCAATAATCCAGACGAGCCCTTATCGATTATATTTTATAGAAAGGTTCTGATAGGAAGGTAAACTAATTTAAAGTAGCCTTTATCACATCACCTTATAGTGCCTTAAAATATTTGAAAACATCCACCTAAAAATTGTCTTCAAAAAAATTTAAATTCATATTCTTGTCCCCAGAGCCATGTAACTGACACTGTAATGTAAAGGACCCAGCCGAACCCCTCCAAGCTTCTACATAAAAATACGATACCTCTCAAAGGGAACCGAAAATGAAGAAAAAAAAACTATTTTATACATCAAACATTCTAAAAGAATAGATACATGATGAAGTGACATATTGTGTGATACAAAAACCAGCCTTATGAAAGCTTTATAAAACTACAGGCGACGCGATATTCAACCCTATTGCTTAGGACTTAAAAGGTATATTTTTTGAAGTAAAGGTAAAATGTAAGTGATATTTTGATGTCACAAGGAATATTGGACACGATACATGATTGAATTTGATTTGAATTTATTACCTTGTGCTTCGACATGTTGTTTGTTGTTAAAAGTATTCAATATGTCAGGGTTCATTTTAGGAATATTGACACGACGATGGATTTAAGAGAATTTGGCTGTGATGTTTTTGTTGAAGAAAGTTGCATATTTTGACCTTTACAAGATGTGCATCTACATTTTTGTATGTTTAACAATAAGCATAACCTTCACCTGCCGTCTCATTATTTAACAATTCACTCAAAATCAAAATATTTTATTTCAGGTACTTAAACCTACTTACATGGGCACTTATGAAACGTCAGATGCTTGGTGCACGGTTCCAATTGGTCGTTTCCTATTGAGAAGAGGAGGCAAGAAACTCCACGGTTACTCTTTCAAAAGTAATTGGCTTCAATTGGCATTCAATAGCTTAAAGGCCTTTGCACAGTTCGCATTAAATTAAACTACAAAAGAAGTTTGAATAGACAAAAACCTCATTCACTTATCCAGTCATTAGACATAATAATCGTTCATGTATCCATGGAGTTTCTTGCCCGTTCTTCTTCATAGGTACCTGCGCTTTGGAATGGGCAACTAGCTTCATATTTCTAACTGACCGACTCTTTGACAATTCAAAAGTGCCTATAAATAGTTTAATTGATATAACTAATAATGCTTTGAGGTTGAGTTCACATCGTTTTAAGCTCGGTGAGAGACTGAGATGCCTGCCACCCCTGCCATCCTTGTGTTAGACAACAGTATATGTCTACCATTATCCCAGAAATCGCTCGATACTCAGTCGGCTAACTACCCAAGTGTAAGCTAATATTATAAACATTACACACGAGGCTCATCGTAAACGTATCACCTAAAAAGCTTCAATAAAAGTCACATGAGTTTTTCTAGAGCATCCTGCCAGCATGACACGTTAAGAGCTAAGCGTCGAAGTATCGAATGCCGTAGACGTCTCAAGGGTGCTAATAATGCGATATTGCCAAAAAATATGATGACAGCTTCGAAGCGAGGCAGTCGTACTGGGAATATCTACCTTGTGAGTTTCGGCTTTTGGAAACATCATATTTTTCGAAATATTAATCTTTACAAGTAACTTTAACTTGATGATGGAATAGACAGAGCAGAGACAGAGAACTCTTTGAGAGAGATTTTTATGATTTTTTTTTCTTTTTGCTCGGCTCCTACGGGCTATAGCGCGATGTTAAATAGCCTTCCTCAAGAATTGGGCTATCAAATGTATCTTTTTTAATCCGACCGGTAGTTCCAAAGATTAGCGCGTTAAAACAAACGAGCTCTTCAGCTTTATTATTAGGAGGATAGATTATGCTAAATGCTTACAGAAATCCACACATTTCATTCAGATTTTTTTTATCCCACACTCCACCAACCTCAACAGTAAAGCAGAACGATGCTACCAAAACGGTCATTAACAACATTAAAGGGTGAACCCTTCCACAATACCTTTTCACAACAAAAAAGCGTTCCAAAAAAAAAACACGTTTCCACCACCCGCCGACAGACGGCGCTGCGGAAGACTTTACTACTTCCGGTGACAAGATGGCCAAGCGTTCAGAGCAGCCGGAAACTGCGGCGGGAGAGCCCAAAAACACGATAGCACTACCGTACCAAAACCGCCTAACAACCACCACCCACCCTTCAAAAACCAACCTTATTATACCAACAGTGAGGTTGAGTATCCTTTGCTAAAAGTTTGTACATAAGCCCTTTTAAAATAAAAATGTAAAGCAATAAGTAAGAACGTTCCCGTCAAGTGCGATCGCTTATTTCCCGCATTGAATATGATGTAAGTTTTCCGGAGTGGCGATAAGGTGTAATGGTATCGTTCGCCCTTTCATAGGGCAGAGCAGGCTTTGTTACTTCATGGTTAGAGGCTGGTGATAAAGTTGATATTTGCGTATGCGCTTTGAATCAGACTAGGGATCAACGAGGTTTTTTTTATGTCTGGTGACTGAACCCAGTTTTACAAGAATAGTGTGCGTAATTTTATCATTTTTCTTTAACCTATCTTTTCGTTGTAAAGAAAAGAAAGAACAAAGTTTATTTGGACACAGTTTGTGAAATACAAAAACTTTTCAACAAAAAAAAAACAAGCGAAAAATTACACTACAAAATTAAAAATAACCCTAATTTCGAAAGCAGGTGTCGTTGGTTCCGCATTTTCGTTTTTTGCCGCTGACTTCCGATATTAAAGTTATTTTTGTAAAAAAGTTTTTATTTTTCCCTTTTTAGTTGTTCTATAAATTCGTATAACACTACTTTTAAATCTCAGTGACACCAAGATATTAAAACATCATCATTAAAAACTAAATGAAAAAAATACGTATTATTGAAGTTAACTCAAAGATGACCTAAGCAAAGTTAATAAAATTTATATGGGACCACTCTTGAGGTATATATCCCTATACACCCTATACATTAAAGAATTTTTGAAATCGATTAAAAAATACAGTCGAATTGAGAATTTTCTCCTTTTCTAAGTCGATTAAAAATACAAATAACAATAAAAAAAAACGGAAACTAATATTTTAACAACAATAGTGACTCACGGCTTCGCCAAAACGGTTAATTTTAGCATTAATGCCAGACAGGTGCTGAATTATATGTAGAGAGGCTATTTACTCCAGTACCTACTTTATTGGTAGCTAGTTATAATAGGTTTTAACCTGACCTCTAAAGACCTTGGGAATAAAGTAGGTAGGTACCTACATTCCATGGCCAACTGGTCCCGAAAATAAATAATTATGTAGGTTATAATGAAACTTTTAATATTGCTATGTGCATCGAATTATTTATTTTGATTTTATTCATCAAAATTCGTAATGTCGAAGGACTTTTATTTCCATAAGTGGAAGGAGACTTTAAAACATCTGAAAGAATTAGTTGATGTGGACGTTCAGTACCAGGTAGGTACGTTGTTTTATCATGACGAGAGTAGAATGCGACTTGAAAAAACCAGCCAAGTGCGAGTCGGACTCGCGTACCGAGGGTTCCGTACAATTTAAAATAATTAAAAATATTTTTATTATATAATGTAACCAAAAATTTTCGGTTTTCGTAATTTTTCCTTTATCTGTGCTATAAGACGTTGCTTTGCACCAAATTTCAAGATTCGGAGTTCACGGAAAGTACCCTGTAGGTTTTGATTCCCTTGCAAGTGTCTAAAATTTGCGTAAATTTGCGGCATAAACGGCTGTATCTTTTGATTGCGTTGGCTTAGAAATTTGATTTTTTCACAGCTCCAAGGGTCAGTTGACCTGAGTATTTGATATAAATTCCAGCTTGATACCTCCACGTGTTCCTGGGAAAAAGGGTCTTGACAGAGAGAAAGACGGACGGACGGACGGACAACAAAGTGATCCTATAAGGGTTCCGTGTTTTCCTTTCAAGGTACGGAACCCTAAAAACTACCAACAGACAATTTTTCTTGTGTTAGTCCATGTTGTGTCCCAATGCTGGGTAAAGGACTCCCCTTTTTACTTCCAATCCTCTCGGTCGTGTGCGATCTCTCGCCCTGCAAACGTTATCAGATCCTCACTATCTTCACCGTGGTCTACCTCAACGGCTTTGCAATTTAACAGCTGATTAAAAAAAAATCATGTCTTAGTTCAGTTGGTTCTTTCAGGTAACAAAGGCTCACGACCCAACACTACCGCAAGCAGTTCTGCGATTGACTTCAATCCTGGGACAGTACATGCTCATGTACAATGAAGCTATTGAATGTTTACAGCAGAACCTACAAGTGCAGAAGACTGTGTATTATGACAAAATTGTGAAAGCTATAGTATCTAGGTGAGTCATCATAATCTGCCGAGCCTTGGCTTTCAGTTTTTTACATGGAGCGACTGCATAATATCTAACGTCCACAACCCTGTTACTGGCCCGACTATATCCCTTGGTAAGAGGCACGCCGCGGTCTCGGTATGTAAAGATGGCCACTCATCCACGGACCGACCGCAGCTTGAGTAGCTTAACCTGGTCGATCGACCCATGAGGCTGTTACTACTTCGCCCCCATCCCATCGTTTCTAGGTGAGTATGGTATGAAACTGGCCATCAATCTCGTATGAAAAGGGGTCGTCGATAGTTTATTTTACTACAATTGCTAATATTATGAGAATATTTCTTAATAATTTGATAACCTAGATGTTGACTTGTTTATTCATTTAAGGGCTGATTTTTCCAAAGCCAGATAACTTTATCGGAGGAATAATTTTGAATTTTTGACAGTTCTTCAATACAAAAACTGTCAGACGTCAATTTTATTCCACGAATAAAAAATACTTATCTGTCAATTGAAAAATCAGCCCTAAAGCTGTTTCATAATATCTGAATCACCACTACCTACTCACCAAATAAATAAAGTTAAAAATGAAACAGTATTTATTTATTTATTGAATCTTTTTGCACACAAAAAGGTACAAAGGCGGACTAAATGCCAGTATTTGCATTAAATAATCTGCCAAGTCCAATCCAGATTTTACAGTAATTAAAAAACAATTGAGTAATGTCCAGATTAAATGTTTTTCAGAATACTAGAACTGAAATCTCAGCTAGAGAAGTTAGAAGGTAGTCGCATCCAATTTATAGGCCATGGTTTGATCGAAGTTCATCACACAATATGTGACATTGAAATGACGGCAATACCAAAGGAGCCTGGGAGACCGGAGCACATACAGGCTGAACTTGATGAAATATTGGCTACAGTAAAGCAAAAGAAAGAAACTGCAGCTTCAATGGGTAAGATGAAACATAAAAAAATATTTTTGCGTTGTCACCGAATTTATATTATAAGTATGGCAAGATTCCGCTCAATCGGAAGTAACTAAATAACTTGCACATTGAAATTAACTTCTCTTGAATAAAAATAAGTGAAGCGACTGCACTGAAATAAGATAGTAGGTATACCTAATCGATTTTAAATTTAAAATAATTTCTAAATCGATTTTAGCCGAAGAAACTGAAATTGCAGTTGAAAAGTTGGAAAACTTATGGGATTCAGATGAAAGTATAGAAGAAGTGCCGCAGAAAAAAGTTGTTGTAGTACCGGAAGCAATACGCAAGACAAGAGAATATTTAGCTATGATACTGGCACATGAAAAAACTAGGTATGATGAAATATTTTAGTTAGCCGATCAGGTAATATTTTTTTTTAATATCTACTTCTCTTTCATTAGAAAATACTTATGACTAGCATTTTTCCGAAAGTTCTCCCATTGTAACGTACCTACTACCGAATAAAAAGTAACATCGAAAGACATAGGCCTCTCTCAGGCTGCGCCACAACACCTGCTGGGAAGTTTGTTGCGCCACTTCTTCTTCCCAGTGAAGGGCGGGCGTTCTGGGGGACTGTCTTTTGACATTTTGGCGTCCGAAAAGTACTGATTCTCAGCCTAATTTGAATAAATGGCTTTTGATTTTGACCCTGTCCTCCACCTTCCGCATCCAGTCTGTCCCAGCCACCATCTTTAGGTCGTCCGTCCATCTAACTGGGGGGTGTCCCACACTACGCTTGCCGATACGCGGTCTCCACTCCAGGACTCGTCTGCTCCACCGACCATCGGTTCTTCGACAAACATGGCCAGCCCACTGCCCCTTCAGTTTGCTTACTCTGTAAGCTATCTCGGTAACTCCGGTTCTTCAATACTAATACTAGCATGGATTACGCCAGGATCTTACATGATAAACTTATACTAGAAAAGAATTCTGGTCTATTATAAGAAATAATATGGACATTGTTAAAATTACAGACAAGTGACTAGAGCAGTTAGACACGGTAAGCTTAAACGAGAGATCTGGGAAAAAGAACTGACTGGTCGCTTGCCACCTCCAGCCAGATATGAAGTTAGAGAAAGAAGTGCCGCACTTATACGTAAAGTATTCAGGTATAGTATTTTTATCTCATGAAGCGACGCTCGCTTTACTTGTGGTTACCAACTGTACTAACACGCTGTGGATGTGTTTGTAAGCGCAGGGGCTCTAGGTTCTGTCCGATGCAATGGTGAAGTCGGAAGTGTATGTGTGTTATTTGCTGACGCTACTCGTCTTCACGCAATCACAGCGTGTTTGTATACTTGCTTACCACAAGCAAAGCGCTATAAAAGCGCTAATAAAATTATTTTAAACAAATATTGTAAAAATAAATACTTAATCGATTAGATAGCAGTGATAATCATGATGAATTTATTTCAGAGCATATTTTGAATTAAAACGGGAACGAATTAAAAACTGCAAACGAGACGAATTGTTGGGGTTGAATATTTGTGATACAAAAAATATAGACATACAAAGAATACAATCAGAAGAAGTATGTATTGTGCTTAAACAACGTATTCCTTTCAATGTTATACTATTTAACTTCTACATTATTTTTTAATGCTAATTTTACTTGACAGATGCTTAAAAATCGCTCGGAATTACATGACATATACAAAAAAGAATGGCTTGCAAGCCGGGAGGATTTAAAACAAGAGTTTCTTAAAAATAAACGTGCCAAACTATGTGAAGAATTTCGAGATCAAATCAGGGAGTGGTTTATCGAATGGTAAAGTAATTTAGCCATTAGGGCTTAGGACTGGTTGTACTTATGTAACAGAAAAATGCAGTGACATATTTGATGAGCTACATAAGGGAAATTCTAAAGCTGTCCAAAATAACCTGCCAGGTCTTTTGAGAAATATTTTATAAATGACCAACACGGGCTTTGCTTGAAGTCACTCTGAGGGATCGAATCCGCAACGAGGTGATCCGGCCGAGAACCAAAGTTGCCGACATAGCTCACAGAATAAGCAAGCTGAAGTGGCAATGGGCCGGCCATATTAGCCGTACCGAACCGATGACCGTTGGGGTAGACGTGTTCTTGAGTGGAGTCCACGAATCGGTAAACGTAAGGTGGGACGCCCTCAGGCTAGGTGGAGTGACGATGTTCGCAGGATGGCTGGTAGCAGCTGGATGACAGTTGCCGAAAATCAAGTTTAATGGCGCGCAACAGGGGAGGCCTATGTCCAGCAGTGGACTGCTATAGGCTGATGATGATGACCAACAGGAGAAATAAATGAATCGTTTAATAAGTAGATACTAAACAAAATCAATAATACAATAATTATTTCAAGGTTTGAATCGGTACATTTTTTTCACGACATACCTAAAGTTGGTTCTGCTGCAATCTTCAGAGCCGAAGTCCCCAGTCCTCACGAATGGCTTGAAGAAAATAAAGCTCTTACAATTAAACATGAGGCGGACAAAAACAAAAGTCCTCTAGATGTAAGTTTAGATAATTATACAGACGTTAATTAAACATCAGCAGATCGAACTTATAATATAAACCTTGGAAGAGAGCGATAACTTTACATGGCTTATGAACCAGTAGAGAAAAAAAATACAGAATAAAAAAATAATATTTTTACAGCTCAAATTCGAGAAAAAAGAAGCGAAAAAACAAGAAATGTTACTGAAAAGAGAAGAACAATTGAAGTTAAAAGCAGAAGCACAATTACTGAAGAAAATTATGAAAAATCCAACGATGCATCCTGGATATCACTTCCCGCTTTCAAAACAGACTGACCAACTTCTAGAGGTGAGAAATCAATCTACAACAATTAAATAACTAGGGATATCGTTGATAAATTATCTTTTCCAGGTTATAGATTACTATCACAAAGCTTGGGATATGTATGATGAATGGGAAACTTTGGACGCGAAAGTAAAATATGTCCATAAAGTAGATTTCGAAGATGCATTAGTGGAAGTGAAACTTGAAATCTTACCGGAAGCTGATGAACAAATGCGGTAAATAAAACACGTAGATCTTAAAAAATCTACCATAAACATATGAAATAAGTCATATACCTACTATATTGAATTGATGTGTAATTTAAGCCAAGAACTTCGCCAACTGAAACAAGCCTTAAAAGAAGATTACAAAGCCAATGAAGAGGAGATGCCAGTTAATCTAATGAAGCCTATTAAAGGCGAAAAGAAGAAGAAGAAAGTAAAGCATGACTTAAGCGCACAAGTAGTGCAAATGATTGAGGTAAGTTTTTTGACAGTACGTTGGCTAGGAAGTGTATAAAGGTTAAGTGGATAGAATACATGAAGAAACTAAGGAGACACATTTGACGTCAGCAAAGCTAACTTTATATAAAATAAATACGTCATCAAGAGAACAGCGGGGTAATTGCGTAACACACTAACAGTATGAATGACTTTCAATTTCACAGGTCAACAACATTCATTGTGTTATTTGTGTTTTATAGCAGACTAATTTTTCAAACATATGAAGCAATACATTAGGAATATCCTTCAAAATTCAGATTCTGATTAATATTGAGTTACGCATTTCGGGTGCAGAAATGAGCCTTCTGCTTTCTCTGCGTATGACCTCCTTTATTCCATTTACCCCATGACAAAGTAACATTTCTGTCTCCATCAGGATCTGGCAGAGCAAGGTTTCATGATAGAATATCCTAGAAATAAAATAGAAGACTTTATTGGAGATGCTAATTTTGGGGGCGAAGATCTCCGACGCCAAATTGTGTAAGTAGAAATCCTGTAAGAAGAAGAAATTACTGAGTGTTTGCCGATAAAATTAATTTGTAAACACCTATAACTCGATTTTTAAAAGATTGACTCACGACTGACAACTGTTATATTACCTACTGGTTATACATTTGTATGTTTAGTGTTTTTTTTCTCTTCCGTTAGGCCAGCATTCCCATTCAACTTTGAAATACGAGCATATTGGTGGGAGAGATGTCGCGAAGTCTGCCTCGGCTTCCGCAGAATATTGTTGGTCGGACCCAAAATAAGTGGAAAGACTGTATTGGTTCACGCTTTGGCGTCTATTAATGGTAGGTTGTTTTCTAATATGTATTTGTTCGGAAAGGTTTTATCATTGCATAGGTACCTATTTGGCAAATTATTCGTGCCAAGATATTATTTTCAATATCGCAATAATCATGGCCTGTTTTAGCACCATCAAATAAGTTTTTAATTTAGCTAACAAATCATTTCATACAGATTCGGTTTCATTTAGTGCTCATAACACGAGCGACACGCGTGAACGGCAGAGGCAACTGCAACCGCCGGCGCGTCGGCGGTGGCCGTCGACACGATTCCGCTCGTGTATTCAAGCACCGTAGGTACTCAAATACACGAGCGGCCCGTTGTCGACACTTTCCCTAACACACTCGTGTGTTTGCACACTAATTTGAAACAGGCGTATTATTTTAATTGACTGCCTTGTTGGTGTTGTAGTCGCAAGCGCGACTGCTGAGAGGCCTTGGGCTAATCCCTCCCCGGTCGTGTCGGATTGCCGTCCCATCAGACTATTAGAGTAAAGATACAGAGAGTGCATCTGTGTTTACGCACACACTTGTTTACTATGATATCTCCTGCGTACCTGGCTAATCTCCGTTGAGATTGGCTACCGTGACTGAAACCGGTCGGGAGAGTATTTATTATTATTATTCTGATTACAGATGCAGTATTGTTTGAATTGGACCCCCACAAAGTGCAAGGAGACATGCAATCGCCGGAATTCTTGAAACATTTAGTGCACATGGTGGTCACATGTGCCAAAGCCTTACAACCTTCAGTCATACATATCAAACATGTTCAGAAATTGTTTTACGCTAAGGTACTTCTAATCATACATATCCTATAATAGCCTTGAAAAAAAACAAAGTCAAAGTCAAAAAGTAGAGAGTAACAGTAGAGATATTGTTGTCTAACCATTTATCTTTTGATTAATTTATTTTACAATAGATCACGTTAATTGAATTTTACATATTTCTCGTCCCATCCCATTGCAGATACCACCAGAAGAAGCAGAAATTAATTTTCCTCTCTTAAAGACTTTCTTTGTTCAGAAATTGTTCAAAAAAATACACAAGAATGATAAAATAACCATAGTAGGTAAGACGGCTATTTTCCAAGTTTCCTTTATTTATTTATTTTTGTTGCTCAGTCGAGCTCTTCACCATAAAGTAGGCAAATGATGATCATAAAAAATCTGGCTTTTCTTACAGGCACCTGCACAGATCCGTGGTTGGCAAAGGCCCACGCTTTGCTAAACCAGTTTCCAGCAGTACTTGTTCTGCCAGACTGTACGTACTCCCTGGTCGTGCAGATATTGGAGGAATGGGTCGTTAAGTTAGTGTTCTTACATTTATGCCCCTTTGCAGCGGTGGCCCAGTGTAGTATCGGCCCGAAGTTACGAGTTAGGCCGTGGATTCGAACCCAAGCAAGATTTTTAATTTGTGTAATTTATTTCACCACCACTGCTCTCAAAACGTTGAAGGAAAACATTTTGAGGAAACCGGCATATCCTAGAACCGAAAATTCGACTTGTTCGTCAACTGGCGAGTGTCAAACGCGCTAGTTGACACCTTCCGATTTTACCTTTTTTTTGGTCGTCATCTCGCTCGTACATAAAAAGTACAGTCAAATAAAAACGGATTGAAACCAATAACTATAAATAACTAGCTATTGCCCGCGGCTTTGTCCGTGCTTTCTGATTCGGTTAAGCACCGACTATCTAAGATTTCGGGATACGTTAAAGCCACATGTGACATCCACCAACCCGCACTGGGCCCGCGTGCTGTATTACGGGCCACTTTCTCTCACAAAGAGGAACATAATAGGCTGATTATGATAAGTATTTATTTCGGTGTGGGTTTTAATCAAATTGGTAGTGCGTTGACTAATGCCCTATTTATTTCTTGTCAAAAACCTCACCATGAACAGTTCAGAGTATGTACGTTTTTTGTCGAATCAACAAAACAACGTACGTTGGATAGAGGCATGCTATCCATAATTAATTTTCACAGTGTCAAATTAATTATTGTTAGAACGTTGCTTGTTCCAGGCACCAAGTGATACCAGCCAACTTCAACGTATCCAACTTGGCTTATGTGCTGCAAGGATACAGCTTTGGATATCTGAAAGAGTCGCTTGAAAAGTTCATGTCGGCTGACAGAATTGCCAAGTATGGATCCGTCCTAAATGTTTTTTCTTAAATATTATAAGCTTGCACAAAAAAGATTAAGAATGATTTATTTGCAAAAAATATAGTTGTTACCTGTTGTCAAAGTTCGTGGTTTAATGTAGGTACATATTTTATCTGTTTTTTGGGCATGCAAATTATATATAGAAATACCTATTTTCTAATATATGTACCTATTATGATTGGCAGGATATAATGATTGACAGGCCGGAACCAAAAATGCATGTAGCAAATAAATAATTGAATTGAAATAATGATGTTTTTGATCAATCATTGATTTTAATTACAAAATCGGCTAGGTATTCTTTTTCCTTTCTCAGAATAGCTGCGTTTGGACTTGACCCCATAGAAGTGTATGAATTTATACTAGAAGATGACAAAGAAACTAAAGTAGTAAGTTCTTAACCTTTTCTGAATTATCTTAACACCTTTTTTTATTATTATTATTCTCAAAAATACATTATTTTGTTGTTTTTACAATTTTACTCGCCAAACTTTCGAGTTTGATGGCGAGAAGCGCCTGTTACATACCTACACATAATATAGTAAAAAACTAACCTTAAAAACTACCAACTATGCGCTATGTCACTCAGGGATCAGTCACACCTGCCGAAGAAATTCTTCAAAACACCTCTATCCGTATAGGTACTGAAACATCTAACTCTTTACAGGAATACGACAAATACCTCAAATGGTACACGGAGACAACAAGTTCGGGTATGAAAGAGATGCAGCATTTGAAAGAACAGAGAGAGTTCAAGGCTGTGGTGGAGAAGTTCGCAGAGAAAAAAAAGAAAAAGGCTAAGTCAGTCCCGAGCAGCGCTACCAGCTCCTCTGGGTTATAATAAACTGGTACCTACTTTACAAAGTATTTTGGTTTTTATGTGATAGTAGAAACCTTTATTTTAATCGTGAAGTGCTTATTAGTGACTTAACTCCGCTACGAATGGCTAATATAAAAAGAGATTTAAAAGTCGCATCATTTTAAAAAGTAGGCTTTCTTCGCGGCATTTTCTCGAAGAAGAAATCTAAAGACCTCATGATAAGCTTCAGAAATCACGTTAATTTTTTCAAGAATGATTTGTAGGTACTACATGTGCTACGCCGATGCCGCGTAAGCAACTGCTACGCTGACGTAGCACATAGCCATCAATTTGCTACGCACCGTGTTGCTACGAGTCTAGTTACTACGCGGGAAGATACATTCATCGAAAGATATTAAAAAAATCTGTGTTACTGAATGATAGATATTAATATTAATCATAGATTAGGCGGAGGACAGGGGTGTTGTGGCGCAGCCTGGGTGACGCCTATGTCCAGCAGTGGACTGCGATAGGCTGAGTTAATTGTTGAATGAATCATACATCAATGGTTTTAAAAAATCGTAGGTATTCATGAATGTTATAATTGGCAACATCAACCCCCAACATCAAAGTATTAACGGAAAACAAAGCTCCGTATAAACCGCCAAAAAATTCGCAGCGTATCTAATCGTAGATAACTTCACCATCCCACATAAATACCTATTCAAATCACCATAAAGACCATGAGACCACACACACCCCACAGCACACAACATTCATAACATAACACCAAATTAAAAACATCACTAAGCCAGCAATTTGGCGTAAAATAAACACGATTTTTATTCTGCGTTGCAAAGATAAGAGCTGGTGGCAAATAAGGGGGCTGCTGTCGATATAGAGGGGCTGATGTTTATCTTAACATAACGTGTCCGGGCGAACGCTGACGACGCGGATTTTATTTCTTTATTGCACAAAAATGCTAACTTTCACTGTGAGAATAGGGTGGCTATGTTTAAGGATTTCGTAGGAATACGCTTTTAAATTTTAGCTAGGGCCGCTCTTACTTCACGCGGGTGCATTCTACTATTGTGTATCTATATATATAAAATTCAAAGTCCTGACTGACTGACTGACTGACTGACTGACTGACTGACTGAGACATCAACGCACAGCCTAAACCGCTGGTCCTAGAGACATGAAATTTGGAGGGTGTATTCTTCGTGAAGAGTAGGTATCCACTAAGAAAGGGTTTTTCGAAATTCCACCCCTAAGAGGGTGAAATAGGGGGATTTTGTTTGTATGAAAAATCTTATTGCTTGAGTTAATAAACTTGAAACTTGGCACGAATACTTATCTAAGTAAATTATGAAGTGGGGCATTTTTTGTTTTTATAAACTACCCCCTAAAAGGGGATTGGGGGGTTTCAAAGTTTGTATGGTAGAATTTTAGCGCGCGCTCCGATTTAATCAAAACTCAGTATTTATGCCTAAAATTGAAAGGAAAGAATAATGTGTATCAGGGTTTTTCGAAAATCTACCCCTGACGGCCTGAAAAGGGGTAGTCAATTTTACAGGGGAGGATTTTACAGCGTGGCTTGATTAACTCGAAAATTGGTATAAATAATCTTTGAGTCAAGTTATGAATTTTTATGATTTTTTTTAAATTCCACCCCTGTGAGGGTGAAAAGCGTGGAAACAGTTAATATGAAAAATCTTATTAATTTAGTTAATAAACTTGAAACTTGGCATCAATACTTGCCTAGGTAAGTAATAAAGTTTATCATTATAAGTTTTTCAAACTACCGCTCAAAGGAGGATATAGGGGTGTTGAAGTTTGTGTGGATGAAATTGAATGCGCGGTCCGATTAACTCGAAACTCAGTATTGATACTTTCGACAGAAAATCATTAATAATAAGTATGTAAAGTTGTCGAAAATTGACCCCTGGCGGGGCAAAAGGGGTAATTCGGTTCTTAGGGGAGGATTTGAACTTGAAACTGTAAGTTACATTTTCACGCCTAAACCACTGAACTTCTGATTTGGCAAAGAGATAGATGGCATCCTGGGGAAGCGCATACTTTTTATCCTGGTAACACGTTCCCGTGGGATAACTTCCGACATCCACGCGGGCGAAGCCGCGGGCAGAAGCTAGTTATACATAAAATAGGGATAGTGCAAACCACATCCAAAATTAGTTGCATAGTTTTGAAGAACAACGCGACACGAAAAGTTACTTTAATTTATAATAAGTGTGGATAAAGAATATTCTTTTAATCAACCTACAACGGACATGAAGAGATCCTCACGTGCAGCAAAGAACCCAGCACCTAGTTTTACACTCGTCACTCGCTTCAAGTTTTCCAACGCGTATAGCCTGATCATAACTTTATGAGGGTTTGGAACATGAGGCGAGTCGCTGCGCAGTAACACGTTTACCTGTTAGCGGGGGTGAGGGGTTAGGTACAGCTCAGCGAGTAGCGCACTTCGAAGCCGCAATAAAGTTTGAATCGGGCTGTACCTCGTTACTACTAACACTAGGTACACTTTCAGTTCAGTATCCAAAGAGTCAGTATCATACCTTTTAGTCTACCAAAAAACACCAATGTATGGCCACCCTACAATCCACCCTTTTAATATTCAAGCGCTGTATTTGGAATTAATTTCAGTCGTTTAAATATTTTCTGGGGCGACCGCAGCGGCCAGTAATTATTGTTTGAACATCACTTCTAGTTAGCTGCTGTTTACTTTCAGCTTTTCGCTAACTTTTTATTATAGTAGCTAATAGCCTACCTACGAATATTATCTCGTGTGACGTGGGTAAATGTATGGATTTCACGAGGTATTAAAAGTTTTTTTCAACACACTAGCTCGGAAAGTGGCTCTTATTGCAACGGTTTTAGGTTCACATTTTACAATATAATGTATTTCAATGGGAACTAAGGGGGAGAGCGGACATAGCATCACTCTAACCCCAAGTGTCACCCTCACCTGCACGCGCTGATGCCAGCGCGTGCAGGTATTGGCTAACGAACAAGGCTATGGCGAACGAGCTATAACGGGATAACTATACCTCCGGGCAACTGGATTGGAAGCGGCCTTAGGGTCTAAAAAACTCATAAAATGTCTGGTGCAGAAGGCAACTTAGGCAACGGGTAACCACGGGTATATCCGTTGAGCGTTCCGGCTGACGCCCGGCACCACCAATCCAGGGAATTTGGATGGTGGTGAGAAATTTGCTACCGGGCACGTGTTTGTGTCTCATCAGGCGACACATGCTACTGATAAAACAAAATAGGTTAGACCGCCTCACCGTCTTGGCACCTGGATGTTCGCGGCCTCTAAAACCTGGCAAACTTAGATAATAGAGAGTGAAATGAAAAGGCAGTCACTATCCTCGGACTCAGCGAAACACACAGATAACTATATATGTCAGGTTTCCAGGCGAAACAGTGGAAAAAATCTGGATACTTTTAGACTGACATGACAGCTCTAATGGTGTTGCCTTCATGGTACCACACTTAAGCGCGGGCCACACCGCCAGCTGGCGGGCAGGCGGAGCAGCCGAGCGACCATCGTCTCACCTTTTTTCATACTTCGGTAGTTTATCTCTGTAGTTCGCGGTGTGAACCCAAGTATGAAAAAAGGTGAAACGATGCCTCGCTCGGCTCGCCCGCCCGCCCGCCAGCTGGCGGTGTGGTCTGCGCTTTAGCATAGAGAACGGAACTCAATTATTTCAACGTAAAAATTAATTTGAGTTTCGTCCCAATTCACCCCTCACTAACGGGGTGCATAAGGATAGCCTCCTTCTGCACCCCGTTTATAGGTATAATATGTGTTATTTCGGACCAGTGACATCTGACATCACGGAATACTAAGATAAGTAAAAATGCCTGTTATGTTATTCAAATTATTTATTTAATATTCATTATAATAATACGAAATGGGTGAACAGTTCTGTTAATTAATCACAAAAGTCAGTCTTTTAGATTTTTATAAATATCCCAAGCGTAATTTAATTAATATTAGTCAGTCATTTGTTTTAAATCATTACACTAATTTTGACATTCTTGTTATCCTACCTATATTAAAAACGCGAAAGTTTGTGTGGATGGATAGGTGTTTGTTGCTCATTCACGCAAAAACTACTGAACGGATTTGGATGAAATTTGGCACACAGGTAGTTCATAACCAGGATTAACACATAAGATAATTTTTGTCCTGAGATTCCCACGGGATCGAACTTATGCGGGTAAACACATTGTTTCCGGTGTAAGTATGCATAGGTATAGGTTAACATACCTAGTATTAGAGCAAGAGTAAGAGCATTATTTTCTTATTCTTGATATTTTAAGCAGAAAAAACCAAGAAAGAATGCTCTGTCTCTGTTTACACAAAGATAATTTGATGGTTGTGGGGTTGAATGACCACTCGCTCGTTTGGTCTAATTTAGCCTCAACACTGCGGGACACTAAACGCCCCTGAAGTAATAACAATAAAAATTAAGATTTCGGTGCAATCTGAAAATTATGTACGTTAGTAAAGCCATTTACTTGCTTTACACATGCATGCATGGGCGTAGCTAGGGATTGCAAGGGTGGTCTATGCCCACTCTAGAAACTTCTTTGCCACTCTAGAAAAATCGACAGTATTGAAGTACTTACTGTTTAATAGCTTTTTATTAGGGTTCCGTACACCAAAAGTAGTGTCCGACCGAAACTGGTTTTCCGGCCGAAACCGAAACCGAAACCGAATATTCGGCCGTGGCTTCAGTTTCGGCCGAAACCGAAACCGAAACCGAAACTCACGTGGTTAAGTATTAAATTCCTTAAAATACTGAAATTTGGTGCATTTTACCCATTATTTTGCATTAATTAGGACATGAAATGGAAACACAGTAGGTATATTAATTTTGTTGTAATCATTTATTTAATACTAGCTTCTGCCCGCGGCTTCGCCCGCGTGAATGTCGGAATCCCACGGGAACGTGCTACCAGGATAAAAAGTATGTGCTTCCCCAGGATGCCATCTATCGCTTTGCCAAATCAGAAGTTCAGTGGCTTAGGCGTGAAAATGTAACATACAGTTTCAAGTTCAAATCCTCCCCTAAAAACCGAATTACCCCTTTTTGCCCCGTCAGGGGTCAATTTTCGACAACTTTACATACTTATTATTAATTATTTTCTGTCGAAAGTATCGATACTGAGTTTCGAGTTAATCGGACCGCGCATTAAATTTATTCCACACAAACTTCAACACCCCTATACCCCCTTTGAGGGGTAGTCTTGAAAAACTAATAATGATAAACTTTATTGCTTACTTAGGCGAGTATTCATGCCACTTTTCAAGATTATTAACCTAACGAATAAGATTTTTCATATAAAGTGTATCCCCGCTTTTCACCCCCACAGGGGTGGAATTTTGAAAAATCATTTGGGATGTGTTCATAATTTGATTCAAAGATTATTTATACTAATTTTCGAGTTAATCAAGCCACGCTGTAAAATCCTCCCCTGTAAAATTGACTAACCCTTTTCAGGCCGTCAGGGGTAATTTTCGAAAAACCCTGATAATCATTATTCTTTCCTTTAAATTTTAGGTATAAATACTGAGTTTCGATTAAATCGGACCGCGCGCTAAAATTCTTCCAGACAAACTTTGAAACCCCCCAATCCCCTTTTAGGGGGTAGTTTATAAAAACAAAAAATGCCCAACTTCATAATTTACTTAGATAAGTATTCGTGCCAAGTTTCAAGTTTATTAACTCAAACAATAAGATTTTTCATACAAACAAAATCCCCCCATTTCACCCTCTTAGGGGTGGAATTTCGAAAAACCCTTTCTTAGTGGATACCTACTCTTCACGAAGAATACATCCTCCAATTTTCATGTCTCTAGGACCAGCGGTTTAGGCTGTGCGTTGATGTCTCAGTCAGTCAGGACTTTGAATTTTATATAAAACATACATATATAGATCATCATCATTCTCCTGCCGTTATCCCAAATTATTTGGGGTCGGCGCAACATGTCTAGATACATATATAGATAATATAAAAAATATTAATCATATTTTTATTATTTTTTCAAATTAAGTTCTCATAGCAAAATGTTTATCAGTTATCAATAAATAAAATCACTAATTGTTACTGTTTCGGTTTCGGCAAAAGTTTCGGCCAATTTTGGCCGAAACCGAAACTGCCACCGAAACTTGATTTTTGGCCGAAACTCGGCCGAAACCGAAACCGAAACCGAACTTTCGGTCGGACACTAACCAAAAGTAAAAGACGGAACGCTTATAGGTCATATATTTTGGCCAAGATGTAAGGTTTGTAGAGTTGGGCTCCGACTGTGGTTAGATTAACAGGACGGCTGCCCCCCTAGACAAAATCCCAAGCTTCGCCAATGCATGCATGGTATTAAAACAGATTGGCAAATCCGGTTATAATAATAAAAGACTTAACGAAACGGAACAGAACAAACTATATCCTAGAAATACTGTTTGCGAGTAAGACTTCGACCTTTTTACTATAATATAAAAACATGAAATATAAACGTCCCTGGACACCAAAAACCTCCTCAGCATTATTATTTGCACACTTCTTGTCATAAGTAGTCAGTATTTTAACATCCAAAAGTATGACACATTAGATATATTTTGTATTTTTACTATACTTAAAACGGTTATAGTAATAATGATACTTATGTTTATTTATAGTGCCTCTCTGAATGTTTTGATATTTTGTTCAAGACTATGTAAGTGTTATTTATTATTCTGGAAGTTTTTGGTGTCCACTGTTGTCCATAAATCTTACAAAATTGTATTATAAATACTAATGTAGTTTTAAAACATGTTTTATATTTTTAATTGCTATCTCTGTGAGTATATCTACCGTAAGTATGTAAGCAGATTACATAATGAATTAGTTTAAGCAAATATAATCGTTTTACATGATAAAATTACAAAAGGTAATTAGAAAAGTACTTCTTTCCAGTCTTATGGTGCACCTTTCCACCACCCGTTTTGGGATAGTGTCAGAGACAGATACAAGCCCGATTCTAACTTTATGGCAACGAGGGGCGTGGGGGGGGGGGTTGGGGACTTCACATCCAATAGCAGACTTCAGTGGCGACATAAAGCTTGAATCGGGCTGTACTAAATTTAAGTCATAATTATCCAGTTCGCTGCAGAATAATACCAATTACAATTGTAGAATATTATCAATATTCAATTCAATTTCACATCTATCTCTTTAAAATATCTACACTAAAGAAAAAAGCAGCACATACAATTTAGACTAACAAGAAAGTAGCGACTGTTAGAAATAAGTTAAATGAGAATTGTTTGTCCTCGGTCTGTGGTGAGAAGGAATGAAACGCATGTGACTCTCTGACAATGTTCGATTCCTATAATATACGGACCGTTATTGGTTAAAATTAAGACTCTTGTATCTTTACCAATAAGGAAGCAAATACCTCATAGCTTTGCATAGTAGAGCCTCACAAATGGAAGCAGCTATCACAGGTAAAATTAGCTTACGAATCTATTTATATGCCCAGTTTGGCAATAAAAATGCTACCTTTAATAAGCAAAACGATTCGTTTTTGTTTATAGGAACCGAGCATTATAAAGTGATGAATAGATGAATTGTGTGAGGAATGATATTAAAGAAAAAGTAGTAAATGGTGTCGTGAAGGTTGACAAGGGAGAATGAAAGAAAAAACGTGTTGCGCCGAACCCAAATAACATGGGATAAGGGCAGGTAGATCATGATAGTAAAGCTTCGTATTCATTGGGAAACAAAGTTGCGCAACATTGTTTCCGCAACAATAACAAATGATCAAATGAAAACATCTCAACAAATGTTATTGACTGTTGTCAATAATAATATGTTTATTAGGAGGATGCATTCTGAAAGTTGGCAACATCGCAAATCTGTGCTTCTGTGAAATATTCCGCTGTTTTGATTAATTTATCAATATTATTAAATTAAATTCTGAAATATCGCTATTTAGAAGAGTATCTATTAAAATATTGATTATGAATTGCAATAATTAATATTGTAATAATGAATAGGTATTTAGTTGTTTTTTTACACCAGAAACTGTTACAACACCTAATTCGATGTTATTATTGCAATCCTTATTCAATATTTCAAAGAGCAATATGTATTTTTTTTTTCTTAGTATTAAATCATTAATCAGAACAACTTAACATTTGACAGCTATTTACAACGTTGCCAACTTTCAAAATGCACTCTCTTGGAGCACTGTTCCTCAACTTGTTTCCCATGAACACCGGGCTTAATAATCCCTAATCTTCCAACACTGCGCGTTACACTTGGAGAACCGGTGTGGTCTGTTAGACACGGCCATGCCCTCTATGTCGAGTTGCTTCAGCTCGGGCTGCAGGTCCGCGCCCGCGCGCACGTCGGGCAGGTCCTCCTTGTGCACGACGCCGGCCTGCAGGTAGCCGAGGAGCTGGGGGACGTGTTCTTGAATCATCTTGGCGCGTTCCTTCGCTACTTCCTCGCTCCTGAAAAGATTATTGTATGAATGATTTATGTAAATCTCATTAATCATGGCAGGATTTGTACAAAAAAATAAGATGTTTAGAGAAGTTGGAATTGTAATTCCTATACTCTTGGGTGCCTAAAGAGTATCTTCAGGCCTTTACAATATTTATATAACCCCGCAATAAAAATATATTGTTAAAAGTAAATAGTTTAACGGGGTGCTCATTATTTCAGAACGAAACGGCGGCTGTCAGTGTAAACGGCAGCGGCAAAGATTTAAATCCTTACGATTCGCCCTACCCGGTTAAAACATAGTCGCATTTCTGATTCATTTTGACACCTCTGATACATAATGACGCAGTGACTACTTGATTGTCATAGAAATGCTATTTAATCATGTGGGAGCTCACTCTTCTCAGTATGGACACTTTCTTGTGACTAAGTATGGTGAGGGCAAATCTAGAGATTTAAATCTTTGGGTATATTTTGGGATAGATCCGTTATTGTCACTTCGTTTTTTTTTTATAAATACAAAAAGATACAAAATGGGCAACAACAAGATGAAACGAAAACTATTTTCATTTCGAAATATTTTAATTGTGCGGGGTTTTAAAAATATGATAAGTCTAACAATCTACTCCTGGTAATGCATTCTCAACATTGGAAAATATTTTGACTCCTATAAATGAACTCTTTTTTTTTGTACAAATTAATGTAAGGATCATCTCGTCATGATTATTTTTATTCGAATCTGTTAACTATCGTACATTCAACGTAATTTTGGATATAATTATCGTACATTTAACGTAATTTAGGGCTGATTTTTCCATCGCCAGATAACTTTTATTGCAAGAATAAATTGACGTTTGACAGTTTGTGTATGAAATAAATGTCAAAATTATTCCTCGAATAAAGTTATCAGATGATTGAAAAATCAGTCCTTGGAGAATAGGCAAGAAACTTAGTTATACTTTTAAAATGTTTGACATTATTTTGTATACCTTAATTATATTTATGAAGACGCGTGTTAAGCTTAAGCTATGCTCACCACTTCCTATCCCACTCGTAGACCTGCACGGCGCGGTTTTCTTCCTTCTCATTTTCTATCTTCCTCCTGCGAGCATTGTCTTGAATCTGCTCCAACAACTCCTGAGTGTAGAGCTTCCCTTTCTCTTTCTTTTTCTGATTTTTCTCCTGCTCCTTGGCTAACTCCTTCGCCATTTTTTCTTCGGACTAAAAAGTGATACATTTTAATTCTTAGAATGTTAGGCAAGACTGCTCGTGTCGACAGCGACGCTCGCCTGCTGCACGCGGACAGTTCCACGCAGGCAAAGTCTCGGGCAAAAGCAAGATTACTATAAATTATTTTTGAAAACATTTCATGGGTAGAATTCCATCTTATCTGTATACATTATAAGTAAAATAATGTATTTCTAAATACCTCCTTCCTAAACTTTGCTTCGACGTCCTTCTCATGCTGTGCAGCCACCTTATGTTCGTTGATCTGCCCCGCCAGAGCATCCATAGCAGTCTTTCGCACTCTCTCTGCCTTCCTCTTCCCTGCGAGGTCATCTTGATGGTGCTTCTCCAAAAGCTCTTGTTCTTGCAGCAGCTTTATCAAGTTCGTTCGTTCTAGGCGGGCGGCCTGCATATTTAAAAGGTTGAGGTGTGAAAGGTGAAAAATTAGTATTTACTAGCGACCCTTTCCTGCTTCGCACGGTTTTTACGACTAAGGGCGAGTTGTCCACTTGACGCACGCGTAAACGTCAAAAATGGCGCTGACTATCGTCAAACCAAAATAAGGGTTGTTCAAATTACAATAATTACAGAATTATGGCCTTGCCGTACGTCAAATAATGACGAGTATATACTTTAACTTTATTATACTTTAACCAACCGTTTGAAACAACCGCCCTAAGGGTATTCCACCAAACTTCTATACCTAGAAAATGTCTTATCCTGAGAATAAAATTTTCAGTTTTCCATACTAGAACTGTCAGACGTCAATTTTATTCCACGGATAAAAGATATCCGACTTTGGTAAAATCAGCCCTTAACAAAACATCGAGATATCTTTGTATGTGGCTTTGTTTTTATGTGTTGTATCTTTTTATGTTTTGTTCTGTAGGTATTTTACTACAATTTACAGGCGCTATAGGATTTGTGTGACGTCAGATGTCATGCGTAGTTCGTATGTGGTGAGACTTGACGTAGAAGCGTAGAAGTAAACAACATTGTACCATTTTTGGTACAATGTCATGTGCATGTGTGTGTCATGTGTGTCTCTGTCAGAGTGGTTCTATACTCTCTAGGGAACAGACGGGACTAATAATAGGAAAAACGGTAAGGACTACAATGAACCACTAATTATTTTCTTACCTCATCTGCAAGTATTTTAGCAGACATTCGTTCATTTATCTCTTCCTTTATCCGCATTTTGCGCTCTCTTTCCGCCACACTGAAAAAACAATTGAAATTACAGGCGTATTTTATTTAACTTCTCGAAGGTCGGTGACGCAATTTTCAAGTTCATGGGATTGTTGTGGCGATAATTAGTTTATATTCAAGACATCTCCATGCCTCGGAAGCACGTTAAGCCGTTGGGCCTGGCTGTCATTTGTGGACCTTTGACAGTTGTTACGGGTCGTCAGTAGCCCGAAAGTCTGACAACCAGCAGTCTTACCAAGGGGTATCGTATTACCCAGTAACTGGGTTGTGGAGGTCAGATAGGCAGTCGCTCCATGTAAAATACCGGTATTCAGCTACATCAAGTTAGACTGGAAGCCGACCCCAAAATAGTTGGGAAAAGGCTAGGCAGATGATGAATGATAAACCTGTGACCTATGTGTGTGTGGAAATACAGGTGTAATGTTGTTTTATGTTGTTTGACTAATATCCGTTGGGTAGACATAGCTAGGCTGGCTAGGTGGAGTGACGATCTTCACACGATGGCTGGTAGCAGCTGGATGAGAGTTGCCGCGCTGACTGCCGTGCAATTGAAGATGCCTGTGTCCAGTAATGGACTGCAGTCGCCTGATGAATATGATGTAAATCAATATCATACTACTCACATAGCCGAGCTCCTATCGGCCATCATCTTGCACTGCTCCTCGATCTGCCGTTCCTCGATGATGACCATCTCTTTCTGCTTCAGTTTCCAAGCGTTGCGCGCTTGCATGAACGTCTTCATTTCATGACGCATCTTGTCTGTTTGATCGTGTTTCTGTTTCAGCTCTCTGCAATGTAGGTGAGAGTTTTGTTAGGCTAGCGTGTATTACTGCTGCGTAATCCCGCGTCGGATTTCGAGACAAAACCCGACAAACAAGGAAGGTCAATGAAGGTGGCTTGTAGTTTGGAAGAATTTTGATGCAAAGCTCAGTTGATCACATGACATCCATATATTTTTAACTTGCTTACATCTTGTTACATAGATGTTTTAAATAATCACTCTTGAGTGTTTAAAAGTAATCAGACATCTATACAACAAGAGCTAAGCAAGTTCAGACCGCAATTTTCAACAAAAAAAAAGGCGCGAAAGTAAGCATCCAGATAGGTGGCTCCACATAAAAATCATCAATACTCTTTAAAAATATGGACTAATACTCTCTGAAATAAAGATTCTATTATTGTTATTAAAAATGTATCAACAATCAACCCACTTCATATCTTCATCTGACATGGTACGCATGATATCTTCAAGCATCTTCTTCTCAATCAAGCTGTCTTCATACTGGCACTGCTTCTGAAGCTGCCGGTTCACAAGCTGCTGCTGCAACTCCTTGCAGTACTGCGTAGTGCGCTCCATCTTGTCTTTCTCGGCATGTTCTTCAGCAGATTTATCATCATACAGAGCGCGGAGCAGTATGTTGTTTGTGCGCATGTCTTCAGACTAGATGGTGAAATGATTTTAAAATTAATGAAATCGATAATGTAAGACACCATTATGTGACCTTTTCATGGATTATCCTTTCATAGGAACCATGCAAGACACAATTGCTTTTTAATTGTGTCTGTAATTATGGCATTCAACTATTATGATTTAGCGGCAGGGCCCCAAACTTAAATCAAATCTTATATTTAAATTAGACACATTAGTTAGACCATTAAAAGGCTCTTTTGAACATCACAAATTACAAGAAAAAGGAAGAATTGATTCTATTTGTATCTTCCAAAAGGTGGTTGTGTGTAGAGGGAAATGGGCAAGAAACTCCAGTTACTCTTTAAACAAAATGTTTTTTTTTTAATAAGTATCTTGTTTACATTTTAGATGCTCATAATAATACGTAAAGACGGTGTACCTAGAAGAAAATTACCCAAATGTACTGGATATAAAAATGCTAATATTTTTCAGACCTTTTACATAGATTAATGTATGTATAGATTGTATAGTCATACCTTTTCCTGCAGCTTCTTATATTCATTATGTAGTATTTGCTGCTGTAAATCCCTGCAGACATAACCAGCTTGAAGTTTCTTGGACAGTTCTTTAAGACTGGGATCCCTTTCCCTCAAGTAATGTCTTCTGAGTAGTTTGCACACCTCCTCACGTCGCACCTTTGCTATTTCTATGCCCAGTTTTGTTTCTTTCTCGGCTCTAGCATTGACAATAGCTGCATGGTCGGTTCTCTAAATTTAAAAAGATGTGACAGTGAGAATATTTGTGTTTTATTATGGGTACCTTCAAACCTATTCAGGTTTGAGCCTATGGTTTACTTACCCTATGGTTTCTTAGTTGAATAACTATAGACTATAGACTATACTATAGACTACATTAAAACTAAGACTGCTAGATTTAACATCCTTTGATTTCAAGCTAGTCGCCTAGAGCCTAGCAAGTCACCTTGTGAGTAAGGAAGTCACTAGGCTCTAGACGTTAGTTTGGGTCAGCATTTAGCCATAGAGACAGAAAATCTAGGTCCACAATAACATAAAAGTGAACTTACTTCCTGGAAATTCTTTTCCATCGCAGCTTCTCGGTGTATGAGCGCCAGACACCTGTTCATACGGCCATCCTCCATGCGGCTGTTCAGCCATTGGATGTCCAACGCTCGCTGATACATTTCCAACTCCTTACGACGAGCTTCTGTAACGGCATTGCGCTGAAGCTCCGTCTTTCCCTCCTGAAAACCGAGTTCAGCATAGAGTAAGAGAATTCATTGACAACTACAAGCAATGTTCGCAAATATTAATAAAAATAAATTCTAACTACCATGATCTCGTGGAAAAAAACTCTTCAATCAAACAGAATCTTTAACCTCGAGATAAATAATCAAATTGGAAACAATAAATAAACCACAAATAAACAAATTAAACAAAGCGTAACGTCCAGTATTAACGTCGGACGATTTTCTATTTTCAAAATTTGAAGTGTCAATGTCATCGGATTGATGAATCTTTCTTTTTTTTTGGTTTTGGAACGCATTCAGCCATGTTTCATGAAATGAAAGTAAATTAATCTGGATTGTTAAATTTTAATCTATTTTTATTTCCTTATTAACTATAGAATCGTTGCCATTAATATCCATTTTGTTTTAAGTTAAGTTTTAACATAAAACCAAAATTAGAATGACTTGTCTGCCATCTGTCGGCGCATGATTTAGTTCACTACGCGTTGTTAGATTGATTTATTATAAAACCCGCTAGATGGCCAGGTATTATATTCATCAAAATATATTTTTTTGAATAAATTGGTAAATATACACGATGTTCCACAGATTTCTCATCACACTTTTGCATAAATAGCAAACGATAAGAAAATGAAGTTGCGTTAGCTACAACTTTGTGAACCTATTGCGAAAATTCTGGTCTACTAGTGCGCCACCTATTGTTTTTGTTACATACTAACAACGGTAACTTAGGATGCAAATCTTTTACGACGAGGCGCTAGGGTGACAATTTTCTCTCATTCGCGGCAGTACAATACGGCGACAGCACGCATTTGGATTTTGACGTGTGACAGCAAACAGCTGCAGCCAGATTCGGTTGCAGATTGATAGTGTATCGAAATAAAGACGTTTTGTAATGAAATAGTGATTGAAATGGCTGAAAGTAAAGGTGCGTTGATCGCGAAAACAGTGCAAAAACATGCCGGACGTGCGAAGGAAAAGGTATTTATTGTTTTATTCACCTTACGTGGAAAGAGTGATGTTAGTAGGTGATGGTGATTTTTTATGTATTTAGCTGCTGCTGTGTTGTGAAAGTATGGTTTTGAGAAGATCGACGGCACGCCAGGGCAGGTTTCTTGCCACCAGACCGTAAGACGATTTCCTTGTGCATCGAATTTCACCTGTTGCTTGTCTGATAGGCGATCTACGAAACACCTGTGTTTTTCCTCATATTTGTTTACGTACGTAGTTAGTGCACACGTATCATATTGTATCAGACAGTATCGTCGCAGAGCTGCAGTTTTATCATTTCCAGGGCATTTAATTTTCTATTTATAGTTGTGAGCAGGCGTGATAATTTTGGATTGGAACAGTTAGTCGAATAGGATACGACAAGTTCAGTTTGCGAACTAGCGTAGCACTCGATTGGTGCACATTAATTTAATAAACCCATTTATTACACAAGACAGTTCTAGGGAATTGGGACCGTTTTAAAAATAACACAGTAGGTTGAGAGCGGACAGAGACAGCCGATCTGTTGTGCTGGTTTCGCAAAAATAATGTGGTTATTTCAACTCATCTATTTTTATGTAGATGTCTTGCTGTGTCTGTGGAACTGTGAATTAGAATTGTTACTAAAGGCCTGAAACCTTTCTGTAACATTTTTTGTTGAATTATTTAGAGAATAATTTGATAAAAAAGTTGACCTCAATTTATTATTTTTTTATTTGAAATTATTTAGTATGTTTCGTTTTAAAATTAAAATAGAAATATTGAATCCAAATTGAATATTACATTTTTTTTAATTTAATATAATAAAATAGAGAATAATCCCAAAAATCTAAAAAAAAATACAGTTTCAAGATTATACCACACTATCTTTTTATTTTTTACTCACTTTCATTTTGCAATATCTGCTCCATAAACTTTACCTAGTTACCTAGAAAAAAAAAACTTGATTTGCCTACCATAGACACAGAGAGTCGGTTATTGACCCAGTCTGGCAGATGGCCCAGCAGCATCATCAACTACTATGAAATAATTGCCAACAATTAGTATTTACTATATTATAGAATAAAGTATAAAACTTCATTAATGAAATAATATTTTAATTGAATGTAACACTTTCTTTTAATTTATTAGGATGAGCAAATAATTATATGCATGGTTTCAGAGAAATCAGGCTGTTTAAAATTAGTAATAATAATTTTGCATATTTTATGGAACTTAAAAACTAGTTATTTCAATGTCAAGTTCAATAGATTTGCTTTTTAACCAATAAATTATAAATTCTACATACTTAATTGTGATTATGCATTTATGAATGAATTGAAAGTAGTTACTGTTTGTACATAATAAAGTTGGTACCACACTGCAATTAATTGTCCAAAAACATTTGCGTTCGCTACCATTTAATTCATTAGATTGTTGAATTTATCTCATTTCATTTGATTAGCTTATTAACTCTAATTAAATCTGGAGAGTGACAATCTGTTAGTCCCAAAAAACTGTGACAGCACATTTAATTTTGCATAATTATCTACATGTTCTAAAATTAACAAAATGTTAGCCCATTCAGTCCTATTATCTATTCATGTTTATGATTATTTGACACAAATGCTGATTATGAAGTACTTGATAAAATGATAAATTCAACATTCTGCTGAGAAAGCACGAAAAATCAACCTACTGAGCAAAATGTCGTCGGTTTAAATTTGTCGACTAGCTTCAACTTTCTGACTAACTGACCGACTATTTAATTTTGACAATTCAAAAGTGCCTGTAAATGGTTTAATTGAAATAAATGATTTGAGTTTGAGTTGTATCTACCACTGAAATAAATGATGTTCTAAATATGGGTCACGGACTAAAAGCACAGCAGACACAATATGAAACCTGATAATGTTAATGTTATATTAATTACAGTTTTAAATTAATTGAATGGCAATAAACAACAACCTCTGCGCTATCAATTATTACTCAATCACGGTAATTAGTCATACACAAGCAGTCGTAAGTAAAAAGTTCATTCATCCCGCCGCGCCGATTCGTAACTCTAGGGCCCCGGTAAAGCATTAAGTACGACATGACTTAAGGGAATGTCTGACTAATGGAAACCCCTGATGACGTCATTTGAATACTAATAATTCACCCTCGCTGGCCATTGAATAGGTGAACGAACTGCCATACAATTTTGTGCCCTCTAAAGTCCTATGGCGTTAAGGTATGACGTAAACATTCTTGTCAAGGGATGGTTGACTTCATTCTCCAAAAGAACCTCCTGTACAAAAAGACCTTCACGAGTCATTCTGATTCGAGAGTTTTTGGTAAAAATTTGCAAGCTCTCGAACAGACTCCAATAGCGGGACTGAATACTGTCGTACTTAAACCTACGTCGTTAATAAAAGACGTTTCAAGGAGTGACAGCACCGAAATGTCGCAGCCTATAATCAGGCCCTGTTAGTTCTACTACTAGTTTAACTGTTAAGCATCACATTCAACTCGCTGCATGATCCGTTTAGATTCTTCTATCACTAGACGAAAGACCGATCTTCATTTAGCACAGAGTACAAGCGAATTTAATTCTCAGCCAGTATTTGGCTTGAAACAGAACTTGTCGGAAGTGCACCTACGTCAAACGACGAAGTTGGAGTGCGCTTGAATCACCGGTGGCCATGCGAGTAACATCGAGTAGGCATCCGAACGTTCTTGAGATGAGCAGGCTTGTGACTTGAACAGGTTGCTAAACGTACTCACACGTCACACGTGCTACGTCAGAACGGGCTGGTCCAAATTCCAAAACTGTTACGTTGAACTGGTGTCTAATCTGCTTGTAAACTTCACACTTTCTAGTGGTAAACTTGATGATAAATTACAAAATCTCGCAATCCTCTTAAAAGAATTCTAAAAAAAAACAGCTCCGGGGTAAAAGGGATGTAACATCTCAAATTATAAATAAGTAATAATAAGTAACAAAATAATAGCCGGTTATGATCGTGTGATGCTTAGGTACTGGCAAACATATAAAAATTGCCAGTTTTATTATTCAGGTGTCGATTTAAAAAACTAGTTTAATTAATTATTCAAAAATAAATACTTGGTGAAAATATATGCAGCCCCAGAAATCACTGCCTCCTAAAAACTTAAATGATACAATATGGCTCCCTCCTCCTAACTAAAGAACTATAATATTTTACTCGTAACTGAAGGATTATTAAGAGGTTTTAGTCATCCTGCTGCTTTCTTAGATGGCGTTCTGATTGATCGTCATTAATAGTAAATAAAAAAAAATTTAATACACTGGTTTGATTTCTCCTCCACTGCCAACACTTCAAAACTGGTGCCCATGAATGATTAAAAACCATGCGTTATGGTGTTTGCGGATCGATATTTCACTATCGATAGTTAGGGCAAAACCAATAATATAGAAAGTGTCCTCACGTGATTATATTATTGATGATATAGTAACTCCAAACTATCAAATCAATATCATAGTATCGCTGTTAACAATAGTATTTTCACGTGGCGATGCTTTTAAATGCTGACTTTTTCTGAGGTCAAACTCGAAGTTTCTGTTACAATAAATGCATGCAAATATAAAATGTGCCAAGCTCGCATTTTAACATCATATTTTTGGATAAAGTAATTAAAAATAATGAATTAAACTACTTATTTAAATGGACGCCTGAATAATAAAACTGACAATTTTATAAATTTGCCAGTAAGGATCACGATCATTACCGATTATTATTTTATTACTTCTTATTATTGATGATTTGAGATACAACTCTTTTCCCATGGAGCTGGTTCTTTTTTCCATGGAGCCTGAGCATTCTCCTTTGCACGATGTCTCCCAAAATAATCACATAGGTACCATAATCAAAATTAATCAATCAAAACATTTTATTTCACATAAACCTACATGGGCACTTATGAAACGACAGAAGCTAGGTTCTCGGTTCCAATTGGTCGTTACCTATGGATAAAAACCGGCAAGAAACATCACGGTTACTCTTTTAAAAATATTGGTTTTACAATGTTTTAAAATTAAAGTGTTAATGGGTATAGAAGGACAGTGTAGGCCTGTCAATAAGTACCAGGTACTTAATAAAACGGAAAATGAAATACAAATCTGCTACAAGGCCTACAACGTTCTCACATTCACAAAATATAACAATCAACTGTGTCCTTCGGTTTACCGTAAAGTAGGGATGCCAGAAGTCATTCTGCAAGACCACTTTATTGGCCATCACAGCATAATATTCCTGTTATATAAACGGTAATTTAAATTAACGGCAGAACACCGGCCGCTTAGCCATACAAAACACGTAAAACGTGACCCAAAGGTATTCGGCAATCTGGACATTTTACTATAAACCGGTTTTGTTCTGCCCTTTAGTTCATTCTTGGCTGCGGATATATCAATGTGCAGTTGATGTGTGCTCAAGGCTTTTTAAACAGAAGCGTTCTTCAGAAAGATTCTTTCTCCTCCTTCGATTTGTAGGTACTTACATATGTATTTCTTAATAAAATCAGGAGCTTATAAATATGTATTTTAATTAGAGGCAATTGATATATTTGTTACCTTTTTCTTTTAATGATCAAGTTAAAATCAAGTTTACCTTTGGGGAAAAACTCGTGAAATTAGTTATTGACCGATTGCATAAAATGCTATATGATGTCAGTGCTTATTTTACCGCTTTTATAGTCAATAACAGTCATTTTTAGAACTAATTATATGTTCAACTGTCAATCTTTTGGAAGCTGTGCCCAAATCCCGTAACTCACTGAACCTGTAAATGACCGACCTCACATATTTCTCTCAGCTTTCTCTTTTTCGAAAACAAAATCTGACCCAGCAAGACCCCAAAAACTGTACGAATTGAGTAAGGCACATGATAAAATGCGACTTGTCTTTTTGCTTTAATAGGTAACTGCTAGTTATTAAACCTATCTATCACGTTACACACGCCACTGAGATAACAGCTATAAAATTATATCAGATTTATATAATCTAGCGGGATTTTCCAACTCTGGTGTCAAATTTAAGGGTCACTGGTTTATAAAAATAGGTTGAATGTCCGATGATATTAAATGAATCCATGTCAAAGGTGGGGCCGATTGTAGCCCTAAATGTCAGCTAAATAGAGACATTGTGCGGGCTCACGGCCTGCAATTATATAATTTCAATAGCAATTGAAGTCGATTTCAGTGTATCAACAATGAGGAAGTTTAAATGTCAAATTAAATCGGTCCCCACTACATTATAAAATTTATACTTACGTCGCCGTCGTATGTGCAAAAATCTGATAGTGGAAAAAATACATTTAGAAGTGTGCACCTAAAATACATTTAGAAGTGTGCACCTCTAGTTTCCTATAAATAGAAAAGGATGTGGTTTGTACTGTTAAGGAATTTGAAGATTGCGTCATCAATCTTGATCAGTCAAAAAATCAGCGACTCACAACAACACGTCAGTCAAAAAAGGTTTTTGCCGTCTGTACCAAAAGAGCAAAAAGGCAACTAGGCATTCTGTCATGGACATGGATACACAATGAGCGCGAAATTGCCAATCTTCATGTTATGCCAGACCGTTATACCAAAAATGTGGATATAAGAGAAATGGGCGATAGACGTAGCTCTGGGATATATTCAATTTATTTTAAAGTGATCAATAAGATGAACTTCACGTCTATGACCCCGAGTGTGAACCAAGTTTATGATTTCAACTAATTAATCGTCTGTTCGCGCGCTGCGAGCACGTTTGGGAACGATAGATTGTTCTAAAACATCTTGAGTTTGAATAAGTTTGTTTGCTTTATTAGATTTTGCATAAATATTGATACTATGGTGATATAGTTGTTCCATGATTAAATAATCAAGGTCAAAAGACCAATAAGTTGTAGTGGTTATTCAAATTCTCGAATAAAATTATGCAAACTATTTTTGATATGATAGCTTATTTATCTAATAATATAATATATTCAAATAATAACATAATTTCTAACTCAAACTGCACCTATTCAGAAAGCTTTACCGAGTTCGAAATATTAAGTTTTATTTTCTCGTAGAATATACAAAGGAGAAACTAAAAGTGTTTGCACATTCTTAAAGCGCTAGATTTGTTTACTTAGTCATAGTTACCTTGGAATACTTTATTATAGTTTCATTCTTTCTTTAGTTAGTACCTAGCTTTACAGCTAGTAAGTCCCCACAGTCGTTATGTTCACACAAAGCCAATCAACTCATGAGAAAGTATCTATCATCATCATCTATTCATACATTCCGTTTGGAAACATCAGGAGGAAGTCGCAAGCCCTTTGCTATTCCAATAACTTGAAACTTATCATGCAAAATCATCTTTACTTCCTCCGTATCCTTTATTGCGTCGACATAAGGACTTGATTCGTGGATACCACCAAGTAAGCATGTTTTGCAAAGGTCGATACGTGACAATGCTTAATGCTAATAGTTGGGTTAACTGTGAACTGTGCAGTCGTCATGGGAACGCCAGTCGACGCCCACAATTCATAGTTTTTTTATTGTCTGCTAGAGACATTTCTATATGTCTGTTGGAAATTGGAATTTAAATCAGTGAGAGTTTTAAGAGATAACATCTAGGCGGCAAAATTATGGTTGTGGTAGCGAGATTTTCATTTTTGCAGTAAATCTTCCTCAATCTATGTAGGACATAGGTACGTGAGTTAAACTATTGTTTGCATTAGTTACATTGTTATCGGCTCTATTAGCACCTGTAGCGTCCGTCAAACTAAGCACATTTTCCTGCTCAACATTTTAGTATCACAGTTAAAATTATCCCGAAACCAAACCTCAGGTACTTACCTGACACAAACATTTCAAATATTCCATTTCGTTTTCAACCGCAGCCAGAGCTTCTGATAAGTTTGGACGGTTACCAAATAATGTCGTGCTGAAAGTGACCATTTTAATGGTTGTATTCTAATATTTGTAATGCAAATCCACACTTAAACAGCTTGTGTATGGTCAATTTCAACTTTGTCAAGATGAAGAACTTTCTATGCTCCCGATGCGGACGAGACGCGACTGTCAATCGTTATACAAATACTTCACGTATGGTAATTTAAACGCTTCAAGTTGCAATTCATATGTACAATAGAATTTTCTAATTTGTACCTATTGTGTCTTTTATCTTAAATCTTGCGACTTGCGACTATCCGGTGTGATTGGTCGGGTAATTTTTTGTTTGGTCAACAAACTTGTCCACAGTCATTATGGGCGGATTGTGAGCTGTAAATCAAGGCCAAACACTGCCATATTACGATGTTGTTATACTATGAACCAGAACAGGTGTTTGGGAAACAATTCGAATATCGTGTATATTTGGATGACCTAGTTACATAGATCTAATCTCAATGGTATTACGTCCGATGAAATTGTGCCACTCTTATTTTTGATTTGTGTTTCCGAATTATTTCTGTTACTAGATCGGCCTTCAGTTATTGCAAACATAAAACAGTGTATAATAGCATTAAAAACCCATTTTTCAAAATTGTGAGTCATGACAATTTTTATATATCCCACGGTCACAAATCAGGATATGGGACAGAGAAGTCGTATGCGCTAAGGTAACTCAAATTATCATGTGTGCCGAAGTTCTCGCTAGCATCTTCTTGACAATCAAATCTTTAGAATCATAAAAGGTCTCCGTACAAAAGGAGAAAATTCTTGTTGGCACAACAAGAAGACCACATTCCGAGTGTCTACCGTGACATCACTATAAATCCGATTTCGCCGAGTTTTTACATTAGCATATTAGTTCGTCACCAAACTGTAGGTGTTCTCCTTGATATCACTGCACCCACATAGAGACTGCGCCTATCCCACGCTCCGCCTACCATCAGCAACCACTTTCGTTTAATCACATTGCTTAATACTCAGATTTATGTGGGGAAAACGTGTTGCCATAAATTCATCTACTATTCCAGCTTTTGTACTATCTCTTTGGAAAGCGAGGTTTAGGACATGGGTACCTATTCATGTTCTGTGTTTCCTCGAATAATCTCGGTAAATCGCTCACAGTCAATGTTATCTTGAAACCTTCAAGGTTATCTTAACCTTACAGTTAAATCTCGTGCCGTATTATCAAATCCTCTTCAATTTCGTTCGTCGATCGTGTTGTTTTAGAATTTGAAATTAAACATGACTTGTGTTATCTCGTGTTTACTTAAGCCCTTAACTTGGCTGAGAGAATATATGTCATGTATAATTTGTTCTGAATCTCTGACTCATCCAGTGAGCTAATAACTCCTGTATATTTTTTACCTACCGAGAGATTCAGATTCTTAATTGTTATGAAGATGTATAGAGTGCGCACATTGTGTATTTAAAACCTGCCAAGAAAATCTCAGCCAGATGACTAATTTGCCGCTCGATAAAAAACTGCCACATGTGATAGTTCTCTGTAATAATTATGAACTCAGTAAATTCTAAACTTAAATGATTGAATTGCAAAAACACACATTTAACCCGAAAAGACGTTCGATATACCCCAATTTTGATTGGTAACTTTTCAATCAAATCCAATGAAATACCGCAATCGGTTTCACCGACCACAATATAAAATGCCGAGTTAAAAAGCGGCACATAATATTTCGCCACTGTCGCCCACTTCCTATGGCTGTTGCCAATTGTTACACTAGCAATAGTATGGATATAGAAATAAATGCTTTTCAATCTATTAATAAAGGGTATAAAGGTAGCGACCATTGGAGTTCCCCGTTCATGACTCGGGTGGTATGAAGAGACTCCATCGTTTCTCCAGTGACATCAGCTACTCGGTTTATTTATTGGGACTAAAATCAAGGACGTTGTCTCATTCAAACTGTGTTAAAAAATAACTTTGGATAGAGAATGATGGTCCTCTAAAGAACGCTATCGTACTAAAGGATGTACATTCAGAGTGAGTCAATACTCCAAATTCCATAACAGAACAATGACACAAGGAAAACAATGGTGAACTGAATCAAACAGTTCTTATATAACAATTATCGCTGAACTCCAAAGTGTTACTTCTAACAGCTGAACTAAGTTCGTACTGGAACTGGGGCACTAGAAGATCAGTTTGCATAATCAAATTAATGCTTAGGCTCAAGGCTATGGCGCTCTAAAAGGTATGTCGCACATAGTAGAAACTGTTAAAGTATGATTTGGAAGTGAACTATTGAGGTCAAGGAAGGAAAATATAAGGATAAGGACTACAATACAATAGACAATCCATCTTATTAAAAAACGAAACCTAACTTTAGTTCTAGCCTAAACTATTGAGCCAGTACTTGTACCTATTTCGAACTTTATTTCGATTTAGACAAAGTTCTAAATACTAAAATGACAACTTAGCAGCGAAGTAAGCTGTCATTTTTGTATAAAGAACTGCATTTCTTTATCAGTTGCTGGGTCAGTGGTTTAAACCTGATCGAAAGAAAAACCTTGTTTTGTGATAAGGGGGAATATGCTTTAAAACAAAATGATATAGTTAGTTTAGAAAATATAAATCTTTCTTTTCTTTTCTTTTTTTTTTATAAAACGTAAATAATGAATTCAACAGTATAATTTATTCAAAAACACCTACTCAAATAACTTCAAGTCGTGGGAATGGCTGATTTATAATATTCAATTCATTTATTTTCAGATCATAACACACAACTTAAACACTAGTGTTAGTACATCCATAATAATTGTTAGTTACAAAGGTCTTAAAACTATGTTAGTATACTTTTTACACTACAAACTAAGTTAACAAAACAATGAGCATAGAGCATTTTCTTAAAATATATACATCATCTGCCTAGCCTGTTCCCAACTATGTTAGGGTCGGCTTCCAGTCTAACCGGATGCAATGCATTATTAATATGAACTTAACTTGCATCGGAAGAACCTTGCATAAACGAAAAGTTTATAACGTCAGTATGGCTAAAAACTGAAAAGAAAATCTGTTGCTACAGTCATAATGGCCAATGTCAGAGTTTCTTATGAAGTTATGACTCAACACCACATTATATAATTTTAGATCTAACACATTAAAGTTGAAGATTCAAGTACCCTGAAAATAGTGACAATGTTTTATTGCTTTAGGAAATTAGTTGTATCTGTATGTAGGTTTATGTATCCTTGCATTCTGGTTATGTTAAAAGGAACTGGAATGGGTGGTTCCAATATCGTCACAATTCTTGGAATTCCTTTCTGCAGTGTCAATGTCGTATCTTGTAAAAGAAAAGTCCATGATATACGTCTTGGGCACAGACCAAAGGAAGTTAATGATTTCTTACATGGGCCTGTCAACAAGAGCATTTACTTTTACTTCCGTATGTGCTGCAACAAGTATATGTATTAATATACCTATTGCCCATAGAGGTACCTGGATCACCTTCGGAGATCACATTCATTTGATTTGTTCGTGACACTGTTTAACAATATGCATTCCTACACATTATTTCATCCGAAGGCCAATGCACCAGATCAAGATAATTTACGACTATCTTGAAGATGTGTTAGAATTCTAAGCGGAGTTTTTCTAAACAATTTTCCTGCAATATCATATCGTTGTTGATTTATCTGAATACACATCATTATTAATGCACTCAATATTGTCTTAGAGTCTACGGTCATCGCGATTGTACGTATAGGCAAATAATCAGCAAAGCAGCAGTGTTTACGACTTGGTGATCGCTTGAAGGTTCTCACAAAGCACATATTTATGATCGTAGAAAGGTCTATTATGATGATGATTTTCCTTGAGAAATGGTTCATGATTTAATCATTTGATACTTTAGTTGCGCTGAACCCGCAAGCTAAGATACGAATTAAGTACCGTATAGTTCGATATTGCAAGATTATTGAACGGCCGAGTTAATTAAATTGGAATCCCTGTCCCTCCTATTCCAATAGAGAACCAATCTATTGGGCCTGAGATTAGTATTGGATTTTCAGTCGTGCTTTTTATTGTGATTGCGAGATGACACTTATTTGATTAGTTCAATCGAAATAATATTAAGGGTCCAAAATTAAACATTTCCAATTCCTTGAACGTTAAGGTAACACCGTTTTTCGGCACATCATTATGGTTAAACTCCAACTTAGACGATAGAAATCCACATCCCATGGCAAATCTGCCATCTTCTCCCATATCATTCTCAACAATCCCAATATTTTGTTCGCACGGTGGGCTGTGCTGAATTCCGATCCGACAGTCGGACGCTTGTTTTTGCGTCCACGCACTTTCTTCTCTTACTTGTACTTTCTCGAGTCGGCACGTAGCCTCAGGTGCGTGTTTGTGGTAACACTGAATTCGCGACGCGGTATTTGTGCGGACATTTCCAACGAGACGACCTATTGAGGTTGTAACGTTTGGTGTTTTGTGTTCTTTAGTTGGATTCTTCTGATGTTGACAACTCCACAGGTCGTTAGTTTGTTGGCATTACTATTTGCTTGATTGGTTTTCCTCTGAATATTATGGTCGTGAATGATGTTGTATGAATTTTATAAGCTCATTAAAAGCTTAGCGTAAGGTTGTAAATTAATGACTATCAAGTAATTCGTTTCGCTTGTATAACACTGCATTTTGTAACCATTGGCTGTTTAGGCATTCCACTGGAATGTAGTGATGATAAATACCAGTGTGATTTTACATACCTGACCTTTTGGTAATCAGTTGTCACTATATTTTAATAACGTCTGTATTGTGAATGTGATAAATCATTTTACTGTGACTGTGCGCTTTAACGTTAGGTATAATGGAAGAGTCTTATGCATATATTTTATCGTAATAAGTGTAGGATAATATACATTATTTTTTCACTTCTAACGTTTTATTTTATTTGTTCTCAGGTATGACTTCAAAATAATCTTCATCTTGATAAGGCGTAAGTACTGTACAAAAATATGTCGTATTGTAAATGCTGAAGCAATTACTGATTTTCTACAAGAGGTGCTGGTGCTGGCCTTCCATTACATGGAAACTAATAATAATGATGCACACTGATGATACATCAATACATCTTACTTTGATGATCATGAACGTGATGATTACGTCATGTGCAGCAATAAACCTCCATACTTTTCCTACAATCTTAGAACAAGTTGTGTAGAACAGAACAAAGTTTTCAGATTACGTCTTTTTAAGTGTTTACTCGTTTGACGTACCATAGAATCTTAGCGAACATACATTTTCCTTGTCATTTTATCAGATAACAGTGACATCTCAATGAGACGATCTTTTCCATCACAAGGTTGTACGTAAGTACCTAACTAATTAAAGAAACTACTGCAATCTTGCTTTGCTGATATTTTCGCTAACTCGTGACCTGATTTCCTTGTGCAAGCAAGACAATTATGAAATCAAACGAATAATCATTTTGAATATAAAAATGCGCGGGGACTTCATTGATTCCTACGCGTTTCGCAATACTTCGAGCACACCTACAACTAATATCATTAATATGTTCTCAATTGACGTTAAATATCGTCTAGCGGTCACCTACGGCTATTTACGTATTTGGTCATGCCTGATGTTGGTTTGGCGCCTATCAAAAAGTTTATTATAATGACCCTTCTAAAAATTAGATCTCTGTTACAAAAGATAAATCTGTAATCATTTTATCAATACGATATGTTTATTTTAGCCATATCACAAAAATATGTACTTATAGATAGATAACGTTAGTCAGATGATTCATTCCTACTACGGTCTAAGATATTTAGGAACAAATTCCTTAACCTATTGACAGTGGTTACTTTTCCGAAGCGCCACATTTTAAAAAGAAAGCTCCATTCTAGATAGTAGATTTTATTTATTTATTTATTTAATTCGGGAAAACAAACAGTTACACAAACATCGTAATAAACATGTAGTAGGAAAAAAAGACGTTACATATGTGTAGCTCACGACGTTATCCACATCTTAAGTACTACAAAATTATTATGGAACCATTTGCACACGAGTGAAACTTAAAAGGCAAAATCTTAAGATTATTTTTAAATGAAAAGAAAAGATAAACACAATTTTACAATAATAGAGAAAGAACAAACCAAAACAACTAAAAATCTAAGTCACTAATTAATTTTATCAATGAGCTTCTAAACTTATTAGAAGACAATGTAAACAAATCCAAATTTGTGAACACAGTGTTAAAATTATTAGCAATACGACGAAGAGGTGCGCGAACTCCAGCGTTGGTGCGACAGTAGGAAACGGCAAAAAGCGGACGTGCGCGCACCTGTCGTCCAATGACAGTTCTCGGAACAACGTAACTTAACTTATTAGTAAGATCTATGCAATCATATCTGTTATTACACAAGTCATAGAGAAACATAGTTTCTAGGATAAGGCGTCTAGACTTTAAGTTCAACAGTTCAACATTCTTTTGGCGTAAATTAGGGGGAAACAAGTCATGACGACACCGATAATGTAGGGCTTTGAGGAATTTACGCTGGACATTTTCTAAGCTGTCTATGTATTTTTGATAAAGAGGATTCCAGATTATTACAGCGTATTCGAGTTGTGACCTAATTAGTGACTTGTACAAATGTATGTAGGTATCTACGCGCTTAAATTCAGTAGTAGATCTCATAACAAAACCATACATCCGATAAGCGTTGTTAACAATTTTTTGAATATGCTGATCAAGGTGAAGTTTAGTATCCAATAGTATTCCAAGATCCTTCACTGACATGACTCTATGCAGTGCAGCGTTATCTAATAGATGAATACATACATGCAGATAAAGGCCCGATTATACATCTTCAGACAGCGGATCTACAAGTTATATGACTAAACAAATGACAGCTCTTAATGCTGTGACCTCTGGCCTCAGACACAAGATTAGCGGTAAGCGGCTGTTCCCGTATTCTAAGCGAGTCTCAGACAAATTGCTCGACTTACATTCTTTGGTGTAGAAGTCACGTCTTAGCGATATTAATCATGTAACTCTTCTTTTAAAACTTCAAGATCCTTCTTGCGTGATTTCTTATTGCTAGTCTTGACTTTTTTCCGTTTTTCTCTGTCTTCGTCCACCTTGCAACTAAAGTAAAAGTGAAAACGGGTTTTCGTTTCTATACTTATTTCTTCGAATGGCCTTGGCTTTATGTATGGAACATTTGTCATTGTTAGTTTTACTGTTAGAATCCTTATGGGCCACATGCTTTACATTTGGAATATGTTACAAAAACATAGAAAAGATAGATGTTAAAGCTATTGACAGGGCAAAAATCTTGCCGCTATTATTTTTTCAACTAATACTACTTTCCTTTTCAATCTTTCACTAATAATGTATTCCACACTACAAGAAACTGCCACAAAAAGCAAGTCTGCAGAGCATTGCGCGTGCGATCAGCTAAATATTTACCTACATCATGTATTTGCACATTGCTGTTCGGTACAGATATCACTATCTCTCGTTATCGTACCATTTGTTGATCTGTGTCTGTTTTACCTTTTTCAATATTGTTATGTTCGGGCATTTCGCTTTGTTCGAATTTCATATCGTTACATGCATTCACGTCGTTGTTTTCTTTGTTATGTATTGGCTCAGTATTTGGGTCTCAACGATCATTACTATTTCGTTGTATTTCTGTTGAACGAACACAAGAAACATGGGTATATAATCATTTCTTTGCTCAGTTTATTTCTCTGGCGTTTATTGCTTTTATTTCAACGTTAATGTCGATAATTCTCTTTTTATCGACTCCTAGTGGAAAAATCCAAGAAAACAAAACACCCAATGATTTCATATTTCCGTCGCTCTGTTGATCGATTGGCATGTCCCCATACTGTGAATACAACTTACTGTTTTTGGACAAGGTCCAAAAACGTTCGTGTTAGTCAGGGTCCACGGGTGAACGGCCTGAATTCCCACGCATTGCCAAAATGACACTAAATGCTAACTAACATGGCGTCTGTAGAAACCCTTCCCCCGGCCTGTTCTTTTATGGGCATTATTACTAAGACTGGCTCAGGATCAAGGTCCCTACGTGTCGATATACCTATGTGACTCGATTCTGAATCCTCCATAACAACATTTTCTACTTTTTACATCGTGCCCCCATCGATGGTGTAAATGCTTTGACGTAAATAATTTAATCGCTACATGTGTAGCATATTCTAGTATATTCTGTCTCTTTTTGTTTAGCGCTTTATTGGGTTGTGTCCTTTTCTGTCACTGTTTATATTAAGTCAGGAGTTGTCTGATTTTGATCATGTTAATATTTTATTTGGTGGCAAGACGACCCTCAATGAAAAATTTGAATGATAATTTGACCGCTTTTCTTATGTTTGAATTTTTCAAAGACTTCTCTAGCTCATCATTTTACATTTACCCTGAAGTTGTTTAGCTACTAACTAGTAAGTGGTATGCGTACTTGAGATTTGCTCTTATCATTTTGAAGGTTTTCACCTTTGCTTGAAATAAAGCAGTCTCCAAAGAAGTTGAAGGTGTCCACTAAGTCAATAACAATCATCAACTACATAAGTAAAAATGTAAAGTTTCGTAATTTTGATTGTAACTTGCCAAATGTTCGTGTCTTGTTCACGCGTGTCCTCACTTCCTAATAAAGCGATCACGATAGTTCCACTGACTAAAAAGGCCATAGTATCGGATAACTTTTAGCTACCATGTGCTAATTAGTTACGAAACTTGTTTCTGAATATTTAAATAAAACCTTACAAACTTTTTCCCACCTTGAAGTTTCTCAATAGAAGAAATATTTGTAGGGAATTTATGAGTTCCCTTCGCTTCGGATGGCTTCAGTATTCGTGAGTTTGTCTCTTTTAAAGCCACGAAGCTTCCGCTATATCTCGCCTCCCTAATTGGTGTCTACAGCATCGAAGCAATTACTGAACATATTAAAAACATCTAGTATATCACGAATTTATAAGTTGTCTCCACATTAGTCTCAACGATATGTATCATTTAATATTGAGTCAGTTTTTTATTTATACAACCCAAACTCAGCGGAGTAAAATATGATTTCCTCAGAAATATGTCAGTATTTAAACTAACTGTGTTTTCACTGAAAATATAATATATGTAGGTACGGCGTGCGTGAGCCGTGCGGAATCAACCGGAGGATGGTCTTCCATCATACGCTTTTTTACTTTGATATCTGCGCAATGTTTATCTGTAACACTTTCCGGAGTGATTCAAACCGCACCGTTCACTTTCTTTAATCAAACACTCGACATGGAGATCAAGTGCCGTCAAAACAACTAATACATCAATCTAATGGAGTCCATCTAATGGCTCTGTCTAAATATAAACACCACGATCAGTACCCGCAAGGTCGTTTCTACTTCTACCATACCTTTTGTGCACTGCTTTACAATAGGGACATACAAATCGGTCATCCGTCTTCCGGAAGCTCCGTTGTGACGTATTGAGTTCATCGTCAACCAAAAATTACGTAAGGACCGGCGCAGACGCAACTTATATCCGTCCCAAGATCTGCGTCCCGACCTACATCCACAAACAGTTCAGAGTAAAAGGCACCTAAATACTCACGTGTAAGATTGAAAATTGCGATAAGGCGACGATTGAGTTAGGACATTTTAGAGCGGTTTCGCGTATGGACGGCCGCCAGGCCAGGCCTGTGACTATTCCCGTCTAGTAAACTGGATTCTGTGTCCGATGGCATGCGAACTTCTTTTTGGCACGTGTCTTTCAATTCTGGCGCCGTTTTATTGTCTACAGAAGTCGCTGGACCTTTAAAAGTCGTGAACCTCGTTGTATTGCAATACTTATTTGAGCAGATTAGCTCACCGTGTCGACTGATTCCACGTGCCTTGATTGTCATGCAGCGCAGTAATTACTTGCTCATTGTAATGTTTAGACGGCGCAACAAGTGTAACACGATCGTTATGCGTCATTAATTGAATTGTGTTTTGGCGCTAAAGCGCGGCCCATTAATATTTAGTCGAGATTTATATAGGCATGTGTATGCGCATATTTGGCAGCTGTTTTGTTGACAACAATAAATAATTATTCATGTTTTATGTATAAATCAAATCAATCATGGTGTCTGGTGACATCATGTCAGTTTTATGTCCAAGACCAAGAATGCAGGTACTCGTTGGTTTCTCAAGTTCCTGATGCTACTTAATAGTTAACGCACTACACTCGATTCAATATACCTTTCTAATGGGTCCTGAGCCATTAAAGGAGAGCTATCTTTCACAAGATAAACGAGTTTATTGATATTGCTTTAGCTTGTTGAACAAAAAGCGCGCCGTGGAACCTGTCTATGTTAAAGTCAACACGGCGCTTGCTCTAATCGAACAAGTTTTGTACCATTTGTGTACACTTACATACATAATGCGTTTTCCAATGCATTCTATACGATCCGATCGGTGGAATCCGGTCTCGATAGCTACACGCCTTATGAATTACATGCTCAATTATATCTCTTTGGTGTCTTCGTTGGTCTTGCTTCGAAAATTAATAATATGCAGTACTTTATTGCAAATTGACTTCTTTACGTCTTACGCCTCGATGTCTTATATCATAGATGATACTAAACGTCCGATCTCCAAGGTTTTATGACGTCTCGTATTTTATGTTAAAGCGAAGCGTCATCAGCATTGCAATATAACTCTTAAAACTGCGTTCTACTTTCATCATTTTATTTCATATCGCTAACCGTAAAGTTGGGAATTATGAAAAACATACAGATGTTAATCTCTTTAAAATTATTTGGATTAACATTCAGAACATTTCAAATAACATGCAGTTGAAATAAACTTTGGGTATTTCAAACATGCTATTTTGTAATGTTGTTAAAAACTGCAATATATGAAGTAGTATGATGATGACACATTTATTTAGGAAACAATTCACATCTATCGTTTCAAAAAGATGAATCTCTAATATTTTGTGATCTTCCATCTCATTATGTCATTTACTATTATATTAAAAGTACCAAATCCAATGAGCATGACGTTCAAGCGATGGTGAACGAAAATGAAAACAAGGTCGTCACAGATACTGGATATTTAGGGTATCTCTGCTCTAATTGCTCTAATCTGATCAACTTGCTCTGAAATTACATATTTCCATAGTAATGCGAGATTTTAATCTATCAGAGAATCGGCTCATTTGAATTTTCATGAGCAAGTTGTGAGAGTTGCTCAGGGAAGTTAATTTGTGTTGTCTCTCAGCTATGGGCTAGCTAGACACATAAAATTATTATAGATGTTGTTTGGATGTGTGTGTCCTGGCGGTCGTTTCCCTTATGGTTTAGGGAAAGGGTTGTAGCTGTGTGGTCTTAACTTTTAATAAAACACTTCATCCTGCCGTATTTAAAGAAAGTGATATGAGCCTATGGAGAATCATTGCGGCCCCGGATATAATCTTTTTGCAGTAACATCGTCAAATTAAGTTACTAGTGATTGACTCAAAAGCGAGATTAACTCTGCGAATTCAATGCCAACCTCCTAAAATCCATGCTATGCTTTGTTAAAACTAACAGCTTATTCGCTATAACGCTTGGTACTCATACTCGTAAAACTCGAATCGGGAACGTAACATATAATTTTAATAGTCGTATAAAGACGGCACATTTCGTTTGACGTATTCGCTCGTAGTTTTAAAAGAGAAATGAGGTCAAGATTAGAATCTGCCGCAGATATTTGTTTATGTAACAGCCTTCGGTTCACAGGGCTATTACGATTGTTCGTATAATTTATGAATGATTTTCAGTGAAGTTTTGTTGGAACTTTATCAGCCGTGTCGTTGACTTATTGAAGCGACACAATCGGTTATTGTAAAGTTTTATCAGTTGCAAGTTTATTGTCATCAAAGTCATCAATGTGAGAATTGTTTTTTTGTACAGCTCGTTTGCTTTTATCTTTTACTCCAGTAGCAGTGCGTGTTGAACTAATGTATTTATTTATTTATTTTATTATTTATGTACACACAGTAAAATACATAGGGATATGACATAGTTATAATATGAGTACAAAGGGCATCACATTTATTTTGTACTAGCTTTCTTAATTGGTTTCCGTAAGAACCTTCTACAAAGTAGGTATGTATTAGAAAACTTAAAAAAAAAAGATGGATGAAATCGGTAAAGTCGTTCTCAAGTTATGACGCGACTAAGGGAAACAGGGATTCATTTTTATATATATAGATATTTTATCGCCCACTATCAGTTTTTTTTCTAAGTTGACTAATAGAAGTAAAGTAAACAAAACGGTACTAACTTTCATTCTTATTTCGTGAAAATAACATTGTTTACCCAAGATTGTTTCAAATTTTCGCAACGCGTAGTCTGTGTAGTTGGAATGCGGCGAGTGAACGTCCAAAGAGTCGAGCCCGAGGCATCCCCGGAGCGTTGCCTTTGCCTCGCTCAGCTATGCGCCAAATGTCATGGAGGCAAAAACGTGATACCCCGCCTACGGAGATGACGAAACTGCGTTGTTAATTCAGTTTTCACACAACATGCGTACTTTTCGAATCCGATTGTTTAATTTATACGCGCGTCAGCTGAGATAATATTTGCAGCTTGTTAGCCATTAGCTTCATTTTATAATCAATGTAGCCTCCTTGTCTTGTGTGTTTAGCTGATACCGCACACGGCCCGTATGTTCCATGGATAACCTTCTCTGTTTTTATAGTATTTCTAGGAATGTTGTTTCAAGTCCAAAGTTATCGTGTTCCTAATTGTTCGAACCATCAATATTACATTTCTCTAGTTGCTTGGAAAGCCAGATGTTGCTATATGTGGATGTTGTTAAACTGGCCAGTCCGCCCTGTCCCTTTTCTTTTTGCGTAAAATTAGTTCCGTGTATATTGCCGTCTCCGTCTAGTTTGCCCCCACCCTCGCGTCCACCTGCGCCGGAGTCGCGACACACATCTTCCGTCCATTGCTTTCTATTTTCGCCTGTCGCACTCGATTTGTTTTTAGTATATGTGAATCTTATACCTATGAGATTATTTTTAATTGCTAGAGCTTCGTTAAAGTGCGTTTTTGTTGTTCTTTGTTTCTGTTTTGCATGCCTATTGTCGTTTATCGCATCTCTTGTATTATGGAGTGATGAGTGATGACTGTTGAGAATTAATTTATACTGGCTTTATTGTAACATCGTGCATTGATTACAGTGCACTGATAAATTAATAAACCTTTTGTTCTTAATCTTACAAGTAGCTTATCATATTTGTTCGTGTTATCAGAAATGTTTTGTTGATGCTTATCGGAGATTGACTATCGCAGGAATATTTTTCGCCACATAAAAATTATCAGTAGGTATCCCGTTACTCTTCGATGACTCCTGTTAGAAGTTCCGTAGATTGCACTGAATGTATGTCTGTAATGGCATCCTTGACCGAAGTTATCAGTAATTGCTAAATTGAAGATGATAATAGTGCAGGGAGGCAGGCAGGTAGCCAATCTTCTAAGAACAGTCGACTTCCTTTCGTTCATCCCAACGTTTTCCACGACTCTCATCAGGATGTACTATGTCGTTTGCTAATAACTAACGGATGGCCAGTTCCTTCATTCATAAGCCTGCTCTTCATACCCATTAGAGAAATTTTCCCCTATGATTAGGTTAATGTCCCGTGCTTACTTCTCTTTAGGTTACTGGGATGGCCCCCCATTCACAATCACGATCCATGTCAAATACAGCCTTAACATCTCATTTGTCTCAGTTGCCATCCACGTCAACAATAACCAGTCGCCCCGCTATTCATACGCAACCTACATCAATGAGCAACAGCTTAGCACTGAATTAATTTGAGAGCGTCATTGTAGTTGACGCGTATTGACAAACTTTGCTTGTACTTCACAGGTGACTAGCCATACAGGTCGTTTGTACTAAGGGTTTATTACGACATGTTTATTGGAGCGCGTTTAATGTGAATTTGGCTATAGTTTTTGTTCAGCGTCATGGGTATCTTGCTTTTTGGGTTGTGTTAGTCTCGAATCTAGAACTGGGTTATGGGAATGTATGACATACTAGTTATCGAAAGCTGTGACTGCAGTTGATTTTAAAGTTTCGGTGACCAACATAACTTTTAAGACAATGTTTTCCACATCATAAAATATGATGTTCTTCTCAACCTATTGGCCTATTGGGTCGTTACAATATCTTCATCGGTTTCTTAATAGCAACGCTGACTTACCTCTGCGTGCCCTAGAGGGGTATTCGAACTATCTCCCAATATTCTTTCCTAAGCTTGCACTTCTCAAAAATTTAAAAGGGGATTTTAGGCCAAATTATTTGTCCAATTAGTTCAGTTCACGCAACTAAACGTGATCGAAGGCATTACATATTATTTTATCGTTTGTTTCGTGCGGCGGTGTTGCATTGAGTTTGGAAATATGTTGCCCTCCCCATTTCCTCTAACGAGTTACGCTATTACATTAATATTCATATTTCCTCGAAATTGCAGCATTTGTGTCTTTAGGTTATTGTACTTTGTAGGCGTTTATTTTGAAAATAGGTTTTGCGTAAGATTTTCAAGTGCCTTGTGGTTAAAAATTACGATTCTCAAGATTTTATGTTGCGTTGCACGCAACATTTGACAATAATGTACCACGTTCGGTCTTTCTTAGATTAATTTGGCCTCAGCATGTGGGTGGTAAATGTAGTAATGTAACTATATAACCTGCACGTTTTATCATAGTGAAAAAGATACCTACTTGAAGAAAATGGTTTTGAATTTTCGACAATGTTATATCAGCTGACACTCGTTGGGCTGACGATGTGTAAAATGTAAATAGCCTCTTTACTGATAGTTACTACGTCATAAGGACATGCAAATAGGTGATATTTATTATGAATTCGTCCCCAAGACAATAGTCTAAAAATAAATATAATCTGTTTTACCGTGTAGGCAGCGTTCCATTCAAATAAATTGTGCGCTCCTCTATTCCCCAGATGCCCTTCACGGTTTAATTAAACCCGGCGCTGCTCTATTTCTGATGAATAGAATAAAATGTTCATTGGTGTCTCTGGAATTGAGCTTTCGCACAATGTGCTTTTATTCGGGAGCACGGTTATGAATACCATATTTGACGAGGTTAACTTTCGTGAATATTATTTGTGATTTTAAGAACTTGTCCTTAGCAGAATATTTTACTCTGGGAACCATGTTGAGTGTACATTTACATACATCCCGAAATATGTGATATCAAATATAACAGTCTATTGAAATAGCTATCGTTTTGCTGACAAAGGGTTTCCGTATCTAACGGTATGGTTCTCCATGTATCTAACAATGAGAAAACGTTCGACAAAGTTACAATTATTATCTACTTCTCAAATGAATTGCGATTTTTCAAAATTGCTCAAGTCTTCCAGATTAATATCATTACTACCCAAAGGAAATATTTCTCTTCAAAACTAGGTCAAACCTGACTGATTCCATTCCATGGATTACTGTAAATAATATCCGGGATACAAAGTGTACAATATATTCCAAACGCTTGTAAATGCAAGCCTCGTGATCTGTCAGTCCTCAATAGTATTCAGCGTCAACAATGAGCTCAAAATAGCCGCCACTGGACATGTCGATCTAGTTTACTGAAACGATGAGTGTATTCTTGACTTGACAAGTGAAGACTGTTGTAGAATTGAAGTAGTATTCTGAATTGACAAACAATTTGACAGAAAGAAGCCTAAAAATTCGTTGACTTTCAGACATCATTCAGATAATCTTCAGGGTTTGCGACGCGCTAACACTGCCAATGACCTTACATTAATATTTAATATCTTAAACATAAGAGACTGTTAATTTGGAGTCGTAAAATATTCACATAAAAGAAACACCTCTATTCGCCGCCGATACCAGGAACAATAATTTACCCATTAAAATAATCCTGCCAAACTTGATAATACTTATATGGAAGAGAAATCGCTGAATTAAAAAACCTGCTGATCACAAATGTTGCATAACGCATTGACGGGTTCTTGCACTGGTCAACGTTTTTAAAATGAACATGTTGAACTTGACTGTGAAAGTCAAGAACGTAATAAGTGCGTTGGCTGATCAGCATTTGAATCAGGGTCACATGTTTTTGCATCACCTTTGGTCGTGTCCACATTTTGTATCGAGGCCTCCTTGTTTTCTACAAAGTAGCATGTTAATGTAAGTGCCACTTATCCTTTCTTAGGCTCCAGGTTTTAGGTCAAAACACGGCAAAAAGCAAACGTGTTTAGAAAATAGTGTTTTATACATCCGTTCATAGTGAAAGAGTTCGGCAAAGAATTTGCCTAGAAAATCGATATCAGACGCAAGACTTTCTATGTAAAGCCTAGGCTTGAGAATTTGGAGCATACAGTGGCTTCCCTATGAGAACATGACGCACGGCAGACCCTTGTTACAAACCGAAAAACGCTGGGAAGATAACGTCCTAGTTGGTTCTAGAGTTCTAGGCAATTTAATGTCCTTCCTGAATCAACAGGAACATAAGCATAGTCGTGTCCAATGCTAACGACCTTTTAAAAAGCCAAGACAATGTAAAAGTAACAACATAAATGAAATTGGATAGCATACTGTCTGCGCAATATTCGACTTTGATAAATATGAATGGTAACACCAGATTAACACCACCATTCATATTATCACATCGTAAAATAATGCATTTGAAGGTGAGCTTGCCAAAATTTGGGACTTGACTTCAGCAAGCTCCTAATTTATCCTAAAGCTGTTTTCACTATATGTACAGTGTTGATAAAACTGTTACTATCGTAGTCTGTGTTATTCAGTGTATCGTTGGATATTGCATTTGTAAGGATGCGTTAACGTAAGCCGTCTAGTATCTTATTGCACCTTGCCTCTAGTCTGTTGCAATGAACACATGTTACGTATTAGCACTTACTTTTACATTTAATTCTTCGAATACCTCTGCTTAATCCGCATAGTTATTGACAGGTGTAGCTTTAAAAGGTATTTTATTTCTTTTGTCTACACTATTAACTGCACGATCATCAAATCTATTTATCAAAGTTTGTTGTACTTCACTATTTAAGGTATTTGTGACTAAGCTTCATGTGGGTTTAACAATTGGAATTCCATCCTTTGACAATTTGCTTGGTGTATGTAATATTCGGGAGCTTTGGCTTACCTAAGGATAAAAATATAAAGGCTCTATAAGTATCTCTGCTATATGAACATTTCGTATCGTAAGAAGAAGAAGTATCAGAAGCTGGAGCTGGCAATATCCGATCGTACACTAATAACATTATACTACGGTTCAGAGTAGTAAGCACTACGGCTACGGTCACTAATTCGATTGAGATTATGAGACATGGTGCTTAGAGTAAAACCCGCACTATCCTCAGTAGATACTTGCATAAGCATAATCAGTCTATAAAATTCCCACTGCTGGGACACAGACCTCCTCTCTGTCAGAGAGAGTGGGCCGTAATTCACCTCCCGGGCCCAGTGCGGGTTGGTAGATGTCACATGTCTTAGAAGTTTTGGTTCTAGGACATGCCGGTTTCCTCACAATGTTTTCCTTCACCGTTTTGTGATACTAGGTCAGTAATATTCACTCGTAGTTTCATAACCATATATAAATTTACCAAATCAACTAAAACAAAAGTATTTTTTCCTGTAGATAATACTTGTTTACGAAGTTATTTCTAACAAATAATGAAATTGATAAATCGAAAATTACCGGGAAGTCATCATAGAACTAACTGCTAACGATTAATTAATTATTAAAACAGTTTCGTATTTTTTAAGTAATCACGTCCATTGGCTGTTTGTTGATCGTAAAATTAATCAGCGTTTCCACATTTACATGGCATTGCGTAGGCTATGCAGGTTTCTATTAACTTATAGGCAGTTTAGAGTAGGTAGGTATAATGTTGTATTGTCATCCAAAACTATTGTATTGGCTGTGTACATATTATCCTTTAAATTGAGTTCCTTCAATTATAATCCCATTATGTTTTTAAATCTTCACTCACTTCATTGCAACAACTTACAATATTACTTTTCCCAAATTCTCTATCTCTCTCTGTAGCACCTGAAGCTGCCTTCAGTTGTCTTTACCATAATATTCGTTTTGTTGGAGGACGTTGATTGCTGCTCATACTTTTTACTGCCATTGTAGTTTTGATAACTAGCAATTTTGCATTAATTGAATCATCTATCGTCAGCCGTTCTACCGGTCCTCCGGTAGCTAAGGTTCTAAGCTACCCACACTTTTTTTTTTTTTTTTTTTGTGGATGGGAAATCATCAAATGACCCCTCCCGCTCTGGGTGGAGCGGAAGGGAGTGTCAGACTTTTACTGACTAAAACCCACCCGTGTTCCGTCCTTAGCCCTTTCTGTTCCAGGGCAGCGGTTAACCTTTCGGAAAATCCCACCGCCCCGGCAGGCTTCGGCCCTGTGGGGCCCCGTCCTCTGCTGACATCTCTTTGAGGCGCGCGTGGAACACAACGCGCCGTCCGGCACGGGCCTGGTCCTGATCGGACGGTGAGCTACCCATTACTCACCGCCCGCAGGCCCGCGCCTACGGTGGCCGGGAGTCGTCACGCGGCTCCCGACGCCCGGAGCGTCTCCCGCGGCGGCTGAGGCGTGAGGTGTTCTCCCTCAGCCTCCCCGCCACCTCCTTCGCTAGCATGACTGCTTCGCAGAAGGAGGTGACTGCCTCCCATTCTCTCTCGCCCCGGACCATGGCTTGCACCAGGGCCGGGCGCGAGAGGTCGCCGCCGTTGCCGATCGCCTCCACGAGGACACGGCGGGTCTCCGCCCAAGCAGGGCAGACCTCCACCGTGTGCTCCACCGTGTCCTCTGGGCGATCCGGGCAGTGGTGACACCCGGGCGTCTCCTCCCGCCTGATGATGTGCAGGAACCTCCCGAAACATCCGTGTCCGGAGAGGACCTGCGTCAGGCGGTACGTGAGAGCGCCGTGACGCCTCTCTAGCCACTCCTCAAAGAGGGGTCTTATCGCCGCTATCGCGGCGTGCCCTGCGCTGGGTTGCGATAGTCGCGCCTTCCATTCCGCCATGAGATCGCGCCGGAGGTCCGTCCGCTCCGCAGCGATTTGCCGCGGGTGCAGAGTTTCCCCCCGGCGTAGTGCCTCCGCGCGCCAATCATGCAGGCGCGCAAGCACTATCGCCTCCAGATCCCATGGCGGCAGTCCGGCAAGGAGGCATGCCGCCTCGCGCGAGATCGTGCGGTAGCCCCGGAAAGCTACCCACACTTTGAACTACGATTGTTATATTACAATTATATTGCATTAATTGAATCAAATGATTATATTTATCTGATTTATTTCCTTCCACTACATCGGTATAGAGAGCGGCCTCGTTGCCATCGTCCTTGGGCCTGCTTCCACTTAGTACACCGATTTTATTACGCTGCTACTGTTTACAATCACAAATATTATTATATTTCACATTAACAGTGATTACGCGAGTAAGAACTTATAAATAAATTTTATAATGTATGTTTGTCTGGAACGTCAAATGGATTTTTGTTTATAAATCAATGAGTTACGCTCATTGGAATTTATGATCAATGCTTAGGCGTATCCTCTTTCTGAGATTTATTATGCTTGTAGAATATCTTCGAGATCGGCATTAACAATGGCATCATGGTTCTTGTTCAGTCTCATCGTCATATATCGTGTCTTCAGACCTAACAATCTAGCATACAATTTGCTATTTACGAGTACTTGGACATCCATCAGATTCAGCATAGATTATATGAAAATATTACTATAATATTAAATTAACCAATGATTATTCATTATACTAATCAGCCCTACAGATTGCTACGAAATATGACGAATGTTTAAGAGACACAAGCTACTGTAAACATACACAAACAAACTTATCACCTCCCACTTTTATAAACATCACAAGTTAATAAACTTGTATCCTCGCATTCTCGGATCAGTATGCGGCTTAAGTACAAGATTCAATAAGAATTTGAATGAAATTGCATCGGAATGAAGGTCACTCGACTGCTTACGGCATCCTACTGCAGGTGAATGGCCGGCTGGCGCAGGAGTCGCTACAATATCTATATCCAGAAATGGCTGTTGCTGTTTGATTTGCTAGATAGATACTTTGTTTGAGGGTGCCAGTATTGAAGGTAAAATGTTTTAATTAATGCAGAAAATGACAGAAAATTATCGCTTTGTCATAAATCTATATCTATAATTTAGCTCAACAGTGCTGTTGAGCGTTGACCTCATAGATCATTAAGTATTGAAAGGTATCTTACTATTAATATGTCGGTTTTCAATTTACTTCTAGCTTGGACGCTAAAGCTCTAAGGACGAAGCTTATGACACTGGTAATGCTGTTTAGTGACGACAGAAGTTATGCATTCCAGTACAAAAGGTGGTCACTATCGTCATTAACACTCACGTCGTCAGTTCCCGCAACAAACTCATTATGCAATTGTATTAACCCTTAACCCGCCATATCCATGCAAAACGTACTCACAAGCAGTAATTTAGCGCTCATCGTAACTGCTCAACCCGTTAGGACATGCATTTATCCACATGAATGAATTGTATTGCGGTACTGTAGAGTAACAGAATACAAAGATATAATGCGTCCTGTTTGAAGCGTTATTATTATAGCCATAAAACGCCAAGGAGACAGACGTTTGCGGGTATTCTCGTCACGATAATGCAAGGCATGTTTCGCACATTTCCAATATATGGCCTGTCTTAATAAAACTTAGCGGTACCACAATGTCATCCATGTAAGTTGTACTTACAGTTGTAGTGGTGCTCATTGCAATTCAACATCCAAACCTGACATCTTGTCTGTGATCGCTGTAAGCGGCTTGGTGACCTCCTTTTATAAGACTACATAAAGTTGATTAGAGATTATCCAGTGCATTTGTTCTGTATCTACATATTGTCGACGCAATTAACATTTTCTACAAACTCCAGTTGAGGGCATGTCATGCTCATCTGCATAGCCTTTTCCCGACAATGTTGGGTTCATCTCCCAGTCGCACAAGGTGCAGCTGGAATACCAATGTTTTACATGAAGCGACGGCCTATTTGAACTCCACAAGCTAGTACCCAGTAACTCTATCTCTATCGTATTCGATACCCCTTGGTGGGACTTTCAGACTTTCGGGCTTCTGACGACCCGTAACGACTGCCAATGATCCACGAATGACAGCCGGGGCCAACCGAGCCACGGAGGGGTCTTGATATGTAAAGATGGTCACCAATACACGGACCGACCGCGGCAAGCGTAGCTTAACTTGATCAATCGACCCGTGTGGCTGTTATTACATAGCCACAAGCCCCAGTTGAGGGCCTCTCAGCAGCTTCATTCAGTTGATCCGATCCGGCGTATCACAACAATAAACAATACAAACTGGAAAGTGATATGGCATTCTGTACTAAATTATATACAATTAACACACCCATAGCCTGCAAGGTCGACCGGTCCATGCATCGCACGTTTAGGTATGGATGTAACTGAATGAGGCAAAATCTTAGTGATTCATTTTAATGATGTCAAACCAAGTCTGTGTAGAAGTGAGACGCTGACAATATCTATACTTTTATAACCTGTTACATGTGTACTGTCTATATCTTTTTACATATAATAAAATAGTAACGAAGTCAAAACTGTACATTGGACATTTTTGAAAAAGTAATTGCTACGAGGTGTGAGAACAGTCTGATGACGAAAATATATTATTTAGAATTTTTGTGTTTTTCTAGAGGTATCGGATTGGCGAAAAAACGGCTTAACGGATTTGGATGAAATTTGGCACAGATAGTATATAACCTGGATTAACACATAGGGTACTTTGAATCCTACCGGGATTCAAAGTACCCTATGTGTTAGTTGGTTACGTGGAATAGTTTCCGATATCCACGCAAGCGAGGCGCGAGTAAAAGCTGGTACTAATATATATAATTATATTAGAACTAGCACTACAGAAAACTACAAATCAACTCTAATCTTTTGCGTCTCAGCTGCAAAATAATACATCTTGTTTCAGACTATCTGACTCATTTGTTTGTCTTTTATCTTAGCTTAATATCTCAGAAATAGACACATCACGATGACAGCAAACAAGCAAATCAGGTGCACTTACTGCATTAGCGCATACATAACCATTATTACAAATGTGTGCGTGAGCTAGCGACCCAATTGTTTGTTGCTACGCAGTGTAATGATACGTCCACCTGTGTATGTGAGCCAATGACATCGTCAGATTCTATATGTGCGTGTGTAACATGCATTAATGTGGCGCTACCAGCTTCAAATATTTCGGGAATATTGGATTTGTTACTGTGCTGATCCGAGCAACACAAGACTGGGTCATGGTTGTCATGTAATCTGCAAATAGACCAACATTTAGCATGACTAATGGATAATCGACAGTAAAACAGCATCGTTTTCTCCTCCATTTTCATTTTTATGATGACGCATACAACTGCACGATTAGTTCCTGAACTATTTCACTCTCAGCAGTCTCAGAATTTCAGTTTCTTATTTAATTGTTCTAGTTGGCTCTGTGTACCGACAAAATTTCGTCAACCACAACAATTAATATAATTTACAACTTGCTCAACGCGAGCTAATTACGAGCAGTACCGTAACAGTACTACATATTACTTTAATTTCGAGGTTCTATGAACAGATTATGAGTATTATGTATGACTCTTAACCCATTAGTAGGTCAATGATCCTTCATAACGTCACATTTCTCTTAATATTTTGTAAATATTACGAGAACATGGAGCTTTTCCCCGTATTCATCCCGTAAAAAAGTAGCAGTAAAATAAACAAAACATCTACTCAATTATCAGTATACAGTGCCACTAGTTATCTGTCACTCCAACAAATACGCATAACAGCACTCACTCTCTAATTGAATGGCCAATTAGCGTTGAGGCTTCCGCAGAAGTTTTAGAATTGTAAATTCTTGATCCGTTTCCTATAGTATCTCTGTCGTCCACCTCGTTACATTAAGACCTTACAGAATCCCTCTCCAACTACTACAAAAATCACGGTCTCTCCAGAGTGCGCCTACAAAACGTTTGATCCATGCTCCTAATATCAAACGGGAACACTTGACAGCCAGTCTAGTGCGGTACGAGTACCAAAAACTCGGAACATTGCCAATGTTACAATTTTTTTAGCCATGCCTTTATATTTATTTTTCGGGGATCGTTTCGTATGTTTAATTGCTTCAAATGTTAAATATAGTACTTATTGGATATTGTATATTGAATTTTCAATCTTTGACTCGGTTTTCAGAATCTTCTTTTCGTCGAATTTAACTTCGTCGTCTTAACCAAGTTTTCTTCTTCCATTGGAGAAATGAAACATATTTTACTGTATAGTTATGAGCTTATTCAATCAATGTTTCTTTGTGTGTTGTTATTTAGTTCTGCTCATTCAGTTTATCGTAATCCTTACAAACCACAACACCCGCCGCTGAGTGCCAGTCGGTATTTACTACTTTATTTTTACTAGGCTATAAATGCTATTATGTTGATGACAATTTGGCGTCGATGCAAAACTTTCGTCTATTCACAAACACAATGTATCAAACCTAGTATTGTATGTGTGTTAAGTAATCAATTCTTCAATCTGCTTTGGATCAAGCTTTTGTCTTTCGTCAGAATCTCGTTTCCCTGCCTTTGACTCCATCTTTTCTGTCCATTTGTAATTTCATAGAAGTGCTCCCAAGGTCTCCAAATTTTATTTTATATTCTTTGGTAGACTATTATTTTACCATGATTCTAAATTAACGCTAAAAATGATTAAACATATCTTAAGAGATACGGTTATCCCATAGTCTATGTACATAAAATTTCCAACGGCGCCATGCCACTAGTTCAGCTGATATATATAAGATAGCTTTACATAGAGTTTAATTTATATGTCTAAGTGTTAAATGCTTCTGTCTCAACCGATATGTCATCAGTAATTAATTACATTAAGATTTAATACGGGATAACGATCTACATCTAATCGACACACAATCTCGATTTTCTCAACTATTTACAACCGGCGAACTCGATATTATCAATCGTACAAACAATAAATTGATAACGGTTATTTGTAGAACAGTTGTTACTGGACAAATAAATGAATGAATTAAATGTCAATAATGTTACATTCTCACTAAGGACAAGAAAATTGTTAGTTTTACACGTGTTACCGTTTCAAAGATTTCCGATATAATGACTTCACCAACTAGTATGTATGCCCGTTACACAAACAACGGTCTAAAATAAATAGCTAGCAGCAAACGTGACCAATGGCCGGCTAGGTTTCATAACAAGGGCTAGATATTTCTAGATCATAGGATACAAGTGTACCAACGGTAAACCGCAAACAGTTGTAAAGGAAGCCTTGATGTTGAAAGCAAATGAATTGAAGATAAAAAACTTGTATTGAAACTTGTTGATATAAAAGTGGTTTAAAAGTAGCACGGTATTCTATTTCGGTAGTTTTAATCATGATTAAATTGCCGATCAAGGAAAGTCAATAAGTATATCAGATAAATTAAATTTAGAAACGAGGCTTATTTTGGTTCACCAGATTTCTGATGTTTTGGACGGTGTCATAGAAATACGTGCTTAGAGAGAAAGCCTAGCTCAAAATTCCTAAAAGAATAGCATGTAAAGCCTAGTGAAAGTAAAAAACAAAAAGGCTATTTAAAAGGTTCTCCATGTTTCGCAGTACCACTTGAAAAACATGCAGGTGAATCAAACAAAGCAATGATGTTTCGTATATCTGGCAGTGGAACGAACGACCTGTCCATTGTTAGCCTGACAATACAGCCATCAGTCAAGTCTTGAAGGATCTTTGAGATAGTTTGACCGTTGTGCCTATTGTAACGAAATCATTTGATGGTATTATGGCTTCCCTGCATATAGGAGCAAGAAAAGTTCGATTTGCTTATTAGTCAATGATTGTCCAATACAATATGGCTGATGTTGTAACAGACATAGCGTTGGGTTTGCCAGCCGACATTACTTAGTTTATCACAGGCGCGGTTATTTGCCTTACTAACTTACTACTTGGTGACCCCACAAAATCTTGGGCCGCGACCGTGCCTGCTTTATCAACAAACGTTTCACTTTATCAACAAATGTCAATATTATTGCCAAACGTGGCGAGCATTTAACAGAAAGGCAATGACATTGACTTAAACATTTTGAGGTCAATGCTAGGAATTCCGTCAATTATATTATAAATGAAATATTATTAGATGAATATAAATAGGAGCTCAGAGAGATAGCAGTAATCCGGAAATGAATGCGGAGAATGTTATCTATAGCGGTACTGCGGTACAACAAGGTTAAGGTTTTTTAAAGGTAACGTGTGACTAACTGTCCAAATTATTTTCACACATCAATTTGACACATCTGATGCCCGCTACTACGCTTAATTTGGTTATGAATTTTGAGCTGGTGACAAACGGAGATAGACTTGCATTTTTAACAATTATAAAGGCTTAAAGCTTTAAGGATCTCGATACAAAGATGATCAAATCGCAGAAGAAAGGCTCCAAGGCAGATTATAATTATACCTACCATAAAAAAGAACTTATCCCTCGATCATTCAGTTTCCGACGGTAAATAGTCTCATTCACGTGAACGTCGCAACAGCGAGTACTTCGTAGGCCGCTACATTCATCTCAGGTTTTTATTGCATGATTGTCGTCAGTTGTCATCTTGGGAACACCAATTACAATGTTGCTTCGACCGTGGCGTATTCAGTTAACCTTTGCTAGAGTAACTGTCGCGTTATGGCAAATATTTCTGCACGGGAATACTTAGCATGAATGCAGAGTATGTCATGGATGTCTTCGAGAAGATTAATTCTTACTGTCGTGGGATTCCTAAAAGTTAGAACATCATTTATACCCATGAAACTTGCGTTGTGGGATATTTTTTGACATATATTGTTGGCATCTTGGTGTGACTTCTAGATATGATAAAAGCCATGTGAAATCAATGAAGTGGCCCCAAAAACTATAAGCAGAGAACTGTGAAGAATTTAAAAATAGGATACACCAATCATATGCAATTACATGCGTTTTTTGTCAGACGATTTCACACGTAAAGCTGTTAAATTCATTGAAGGAAGCCCTCATTTTTTCTCCCTAAAACAATTCTATACCTGCTAACTTACGCGCTGTACGCAAATTCATTATTGGTGAGTGATTTCCCCCTTTATGCTAATTACCCGTGATTTATCCATAATTTTTGTTTATTGTTGAAAAAGTCTTAGTTTAATTTTAGACACGTCTGTATTTAGCTTCGTATTTGTTTATAGGTTTTCAGCTTTTATTTATTATTAAACTAGCTTCTGCCCGCGACTTCGTCCGCGTGAAGCAACTTTCTTAATTTTGATTTCCGTAAGAACCTTCTACAAAGTATTAGAAAACTTAAAAAAGAAAGATGGATGAAATCGGTAAAGTCGTTCTCAAGAAATGGGGAATTCGTTTTTATATATGTAAATATCATATTGTCTAATTTGTTTATTCAAGTCTGCATGGTAGCGTTTGAAAGCGAGCCAGAAATCCCTCGCCGAAGCAAATTAGCGAATGATATGATATCTAATAGGTTCAGCTACAAGCAGCCAATCTGTCTATTGCTTTTGTCTGGATTTCTAAGTCCACCTGAAACAGCATTATATCACTCACCATTTTAACGTCTATGAGATTTACAGTCGTTGCAGCAGTAATTCTCCAATCGAGTGCTGTTTATTGCTTATAAACTTTATTTAAAATTGGAGTGAAACAATACACCAGCTTCAAGTGTGAATCAGAATAATTTGCATAAAATCAATAGATATAAAATTGCACAAAAATGTCGAAGTTTCTCCTCACACCTGTTGCTAAACATGGACTACAGTTAAAATGGAGATTAGATACTTGATGCTAAAATGGAAACTAGTACAGGTTTGTCTCAAGACCAACAAAACGAAGAAGTGAAAGCAGAAACTATGAATGATAAGAATTGTATACAAGGTATTCCAAATACCATTGCGAATCATACAAATAAACGAAAGATGAATGAACTTCATATTTATGCGAATAATTAAAAGGTCCGCTTTTACAAATCACCATAACATCGAGTAAAAGTAAATTGTAATATTCTAGTCAAACACGTTCCACAAAAACCACGTCTTAAGTTGCTTTGAGGCCGAGCGTCTGCCTAAAATATGTAAAAAAAGAAATAGGAAAGATCTTGACGATAGCGTAATCCAAATATACATAGGAAACATAAAAAGCTGGTAAATTCAAATAAACTATGAACAGCGCCGGATTTCCCTTAGTACAGCCAAAAGTACATAGTTACAGTTGGAACGTACATAGCTATAGAAATTAATATAGTGGAAAACATTACGAAACAAGAAATAATGTTCACTACACCAACAAAATAGTTTCCAGTGAAAAACGTTAAAACAAATAAGTTAGGCAAGCAAACAAAGCGGACTTATCGACGCCTATTTTTAGACAGCACATGTTTGACGGGGCAGGCCGAGTGCAATATACATATTCATAGTGTCGTCCGTCCGTCTAGCAGGTCCATTAGTCAACAGTATATTCTAATTATTACTTATTCTTCAAATTATTCTTGTATTATTTGAATGGTCAGTGGCTATGCTTACCACTTTTATTTTTTTTTATTCTGCTTCTGCTTCTATCCTATTTGAATTTCGTCTATAACTTTTTGTATAACTTTCTAAAGGTTGCTTATTTAATTATTACTGGTCTTTTACATATTGCTTAAAATTCTAGAGCTTGAATATTACTGTGCTACCGAGATTAAAAAGATGTAAGTAAAAAATTAGACGAAGACGAAATTAGTGCAACGGAAGTCGAGGCGACGGATCCAATTAATATGAAACCGAACTAATAAGAAGTTATAAATAAAAGTAAGAGATTGTATGACGATGACTGAAATTGTGTGGCCATCAGTTTTTATTTTCAAGTATGAACATTATTTACGCTTGTAATATAATAGTCCTCCAGACCGAATTTCGGCCATGACAGCCAATCTCAACCGAGACTAGCCATTTACGCGGGAGATATTATAGTGTACAAGCAAGTTTGTGCGCAGACACAGGACACAACATTCTCATAGTCCGATGGGACGGCAATCAGACTCGAATATACTCTGTATGAGGCATGCGTTGAATATTGATTAACATGTCAAACTTAACAATACAGAAATAAAATTCGATTTGAAAGATGCTGATAAGAATATCTTGAAGCAGATAACAGTAACAAAACATCACTTCGAAAGTAATAATAATAATATCCCTGGACATTTCACACAGCACCATTTGTCCCAAGCTAAGCAACCTAATGCTTGTGTTATGGTAACAAGATGGCTGATAAACTACTTATATACATTTTTTTTTGTTGTAAATACATACATATTATAGATAGACATACATATATACATATTGTATTAAGGTCATGGGAAATTGGAATCCTAAAAATCTCAGTAAAACTGAGCTCAATATTTGATTTACAATCAAATATACAAGGTTTTGACAGCCCGTTATTTACAACTTGTTTGCATACGCGCTTAGAGAAACCAATGCTGAATGTCAGATGAGAATCTAAATAGAATTTATTTGAAAGGGCCATTTCGCCTTTAGTTTTAGTATTATCGTTCCCTAGGCAGCGTTTAATACACTTGAGAGGTGAGGCAGTAATTGTTTTGATATTCATGAGCTGTTTTATGATGCTGGTGAGTTTTAACAGGATATCTACGAAAGGGTTCTTGTCAACGACTTGTCTTGAAAAAATAGTAGAAAAAGTTTTTAAGCGCGTATTGATTCTTCTTATATCTTCGTTGAGTCAAAGTAGGTTGTGTTATATAATGTCGAGTGTATAAATGTGCTTCGCAATGTGGCTCGTCCATACAACACTGAAATGTGGGAATAGAGATTAACGTCAGTGTTAATACTATTTGTTAGTGTAATGTTTTTGCAATACAAGCCCTAGTTTAGGATGTTAAAAAAATTTCAATTCCATCGATGCAGAACGGTTCGGAAATAGCATCAGTTTCCTGGAAGGTGCCAATCTTGATTAATAAAATTGTTGTTGCATTTGTAATATTATGATTTACAAGCATTCTTTTATTGTTTCACGGTGTTTTACTACTTGTATATATTATCATGCTCAGTACAGTAGTTTATTTATGGGGACTTACCGAGTTCTTCGATATCACAATATCGTGCACATCTTATAAATCACAATTATTTACAATAGAACAATAACTCATTTTCATTTAATTGATTGGATGACGTCTGACATGCATCGTGGATCGGCCGGCATGCATCGTGACGAAAACACCATAGATGTCTTATTTTATTTACATATTTATCTTTGTGAGTGAATACTTTCTTCTTCAGAGAAAGAATTTCATCGATTCCTTGATGAAAGTTTCCTATAGTTGATTAAAATCTTCGGATTCTACTTTCTTCACCATCATCCACAGGCCGACTTGACCCACTGCTGGATTCTATTTTATTACTTACTAATTGAACCGACAGACGCTGTCCTGTCAAAATTTCAATATGGTATTGAGTTATTACAAAAACCCCAATGATAACGAACTTTCCGTTTTCCCGAATTTTCCAACTTTCCCAGCAACTATTCAATTTTTTCTTTACTTAAAATATGTTTCAGACACTTACGAACAGTTAAAAAACAAAATATAGCCAAATCGGTCCAGCCAGTTGCGCTTACCATCGAACAGTATTTCATTTTGTTTTAATACATATATTAATTCAATGATTGTCTCGCTACACTCTTCTCGCTTCCCAACAATTTGTAGTTCAGTATGTCGTCACACGGTTCTTCTATTTTCTTCTGCAAAAAAAGTGAATAACTGTCATAAACGTCGATAACGGGTCTAGTAGTACAATCGTTTCGATTGGTTGATGACCTACCGTTTACCAGCGTAGTGGTAACCTATTCTCCTCAATAGACTACGCAGCTTAAAGCAGATGCTGTGTCATTCTACGTCTTAGCTTGTCAATATATGACAATTAAAACTTTTCTTGCTACTCTTTTGCGTGTGTAACCTACATTCATAGCGATTGCTTTATGTACATATATCTTGAGTCTTTACTTAATACCTTTTACCGTTTACACAAGCATCATCTGTGCTTACCTCATCGGTCCAAGTTCATCCAGTTTACCTCCCCATTTTTCATGTTCCACTTTGAATGATTTTCCGTGGAGCTGCTTGTAATATCAGATTGAATGTTCCAAGGAAATATGTGAAAAGTAAATCAATTCCAATTATTTCATTAAGTGTAATGCGGTAAAACAGCCTTGTAGAGGTGTTACGTCCTTAATGAAAGTAGAATTCAATTAAAACTAACAATGATAGAAGCAGAAACTAGAAAAGACAATAGTAATTAAATAATTAGTTAATCACTATAACTGTCTAGATGATTAATCAATAAAATTACCAGAAAACATACGCAAATTACGTGAATAATGACCATCCTTATTTCAATACGGTTAAGGTGAAAAATAAAGAAGAAAAAAATCGTAATATTCACCGCCGCATACACACAATGGGTGTAATTAGAGGCCTCGGTCAAAGACAATCGAAATCGAAAGGAAGCGGCCGCGGATATGACGTCACACAAGTCATGATTAACGACGGACGTAACCGAGGTAACCGCTTACACCTGATTGTCACTTCCGAAAATGCAAGTTGAGTTCTTAATGTGTGACTGAGATCCAAAAAGATATACACATTATGGTAGTCTACCTAGTGCTGCTTTAAGTTTCATTATAGAAGAGGTTGAACAAGACATCCCAAATAGTTCTACTGCTACTACTAACTTTATTTACCTGATTATTGGGCCCTATCGAAATTTTCAGCATCTTGGAAATTCAATGCAAGAAAAGTTCAAATTCCTTATAGCAAAATGTATATCTTAGACTTAGACCAACCTTTAATATCCTTGCCTGAACCTTCTGATATGTACGGTCACCAAAGGAGATAAGTAACCAGGGCCGTCGGATATAGTTGAAGTTTGGCAAGAAACCGATGGAGGTTTTCGAATGAAATTTAATTTCATTAATAGAAAAGAAAAAAAAATTGTTTATTTATCAAATTAAATTTCATTAAATAATATCCAACGGTTTCTTACTAAACTTCAACTATATCCGATGCTTTGGTTACTTATCTCTTTTGCCGACTGTACATATCAGAGGGGCAATTCTCGTAATTTTAAGAACGTTCACAGTCTGATCTCAGTCTCAATCTGTCAAAAATACCTCTAGTTTCCCTACATTTTTGACAAGTTTTTGACGTTGATCGTCGCTGAGGTGAGATTGCGACTAGATTTTGAACGTTTTTATTTACCGGCTCGCCAGAAGGTTCAACCAAGGATATTCCACAAACTCTGATCTTGAATTTGGACCAACCGTATGCAGGGTGGCAGGGACATCGACGCGCAGCCTGTTACCATGGATTCAGCACATTATTCTGGACGCCCTGGCTTTGAAATTGTTCCCCGGTAATTTTTAAAAAAAAATTGCTCTTTCATACATTTTGACCGCGTAGGTATTGCACTTTTCTATAAAACGGCTGTTTTTTTTTTATAACCGACGAAAAATTTCTACTCTAGGGGGTCTAGAATTGCTGAATTCATGGTTACAGTTTGCGGGGCGATGTCCCTGCCACCCTGTATACTTAGATATATTAGATCAAATTATTGTAATAATAACACCCCTAGTTAGAACAACGGTGTTCACAACGGAGAAGCCTTCATAAAACATGCAACTTTCCGCCTAAAGAAGTTCGGAAACACACAGGAAAACCTAATCAAAATCAAAACCTTATTATATAATACATACCTATAATAGCTTCATCCATTTCATGGTGTTGCGCGCATTACGCTGGAACAATGGGAGTAGTGGCCGGTCGATGACATTATACGCGTTTGGTATGTCCAATGGATTATCAGTTATGTGTCGCGGACTTCAGAACTGTGACGTTTGTAAGGACTGTTTTATTACTGGTTTGGGCATGTGGTTTTCCGGTGTTATGTTGGTCATGGTTGGCTTCTAACAAGATTTTGATTTGCAGCCAATTATTGGATTTCTGTAACTTCCATAGATCAATATCCTAGGGTCCTTCGTAAACTTGCTGGAACCATCAAGATCTCTGAAGCAGCTCAATTTAAAAGTTTAATATACATAGCTTAGTTACACAGATTAGGATAGGTTTCCATTATTCTACTGGAATTCTATTTGTATTCCCTGAAGGATAGTAAACTGACGAAGAACTGATTGTTTTTAGTGAAAGACATTTCGCCACAATGTAAAAATTGTAATGAAATGAACATAAATGTAGTTATGTAGCAACATGTATTATTCATCATATTATGACTGAATGCAAAACTCTAATGCAAGAAGTAATTACGAAAGCAAATCAAAATCTCAATACCCATTAGTAAAATCTGATGATCTTCCAACAGCCTTGCATAAAACGCAACCGTTGAACGCATCGCAGTGTGCTCAGGTGCGAAGTATGCATGTTTTGCAAACAATGCAGCAATGAGTGCTGAAGGCTACAAGGTCACAGAATGACTGATAGTATGTGTGCTCTTATGAAACGAATGTATGCTGTCGTCTAGAAACATAATATTGTGTGTCTTTGGGATAATGTTTTTAGTTGATTTGAGAGCTGAATAGATTGCTCTCAGCATAGAACACACACACACAGGAGACAGAAGAGGAGGATACAGGAGTAATTCCTAGTGTGGAGCAACGTTTTTAAAAAAAAGCAAAAAGAAATGTATTAAAGCATTGTTTTTATTTATTTTTTATAATTGCCTTTGTGTTTGTTTTCTCTAGAACTAGACTGTTTCAATTAAAATGTTTTTACAATAGGTAACCATGCACACATTACACTCATACCAAGACACTACTACTTATTACATGCCTCGTTACCAATTTCCCCGCAATTGACATACGCATGACGTCATTGAAAGCAAATATATGTATATTATAAAACAAACCAGCAATTATTTCCAGCTTATTTCACGGTCCTCAAGCACGGCGTCACAATAATAAGAGCAAACATTTAATTAGTAGATAATAAGCTGAATAGGTCCAATGTGGGTGTGACAACTATCGCTTAATGCTGTCTACATTTCGCATTACATTAGCATTCACTACCTTTTAATTAGGTAATAACTGGTTAGTGTAATGTATGTAGTAATAAGTTATTGTGGGTAAATTGATATCGTTGTTATAAAGTATTGAAGGTAGTCGAGTGGATGTAACATTTTAGCCAGTCATTATACACTGTACGTTACTACGCGTATTATTTATTCCTGTATCCAGAGTGCTCTTTGACGAGGATAAACTAAACTGTGAATATCCTTAATAGACAAGGCGTGTCAGTGGTGATTTCGCTAACGGAAAAAAAAAATGTCACTCGGTAGGATTACAGAGTTCGACATACATATGGACGATTGGAGGATATACGTTAAACGTCTTGAACAGTACTTTATAGTAAACAAAATACCGAGCGAGTTACAAGTGCCGACGTTAATCACCGTTATGGGTGCAGCTAGCTACGAGTTGTTGGCGAATTTATGTACTCCGGCGAAACCGAAGACAAAAACCTTTGAACAGATTACCTTAATTATGGAAAAACACTTTCAGCCGAAACCGTGTTAGTTGGCTGAACGTTACAAATTTCGGAATCGCAAACAACTTCCCAATGAAAACATGTGGGATTACGTAGGTCAAAAACTTGTGGGTTCGGCGCGTGGTTCGAAGAAAGTTTGAGAGACCAGTGTTGGTTTTCGGGATTAATAGCGAGACCATTAGATAAAGACGCTTTTTGCAGAAGCTAAGTTGGATTTCATGAAGGCATATAATTTGGCCGTAAGCATGGAGGCGGCAGAGAAAAATGCAGCGGCCGTAGTGGAAGGGTCTGTTAGTGCACTAACTACAAGGACTTGCATCACGGTTAGTGAGTAGATAGGTAGGCAGTAGAACCATTGACATTGGCTCTACTACTTATAATGATTTACTTCTGTCAACGAGCAATTTTTACGGAAAAAGAATAAAACCCACTCAGTTTTAGCAACTGTCAAACCGGTCTACCCTTCAAACCTAATAATGTATCTAAATAAACTATTGGTTATCTGCCACTACCAACTTACATTCGACATTTGACACCTGCATAACATTCGAAAGGCTTCAAGTTCAGAGTCGAAAAAAAAAACAGATTTTCGGTTATCTGATTTGTCTAGACCGCACATAGCCGTCAGAAAAATAGTGGTCGTCGATTTGATTGAAACTGTCAGTATTTTCGGGTTTCGGATTTGTGAACTCCAGTTAGAGGACTCCTACGATAACGTTGATTGATGTTCGATTCGGCACGGAAGCGCATCTAATGGTTGTGAGTAGCTATGACTGCAGGTTTACTAAGAGATTTGGTTCTTGATCCCAGAAACCGAATCTGTCTATAAAAATACAGTGCATGGGTTCCAATATAAAACAAACTACAACAAACCGTCCGGTGTACCAACAGGAACAAAGCAATAAAGTTGGAATGGTAATAGATTAAATAATAATTGTTGCACTCATTCCTGCGGCGTACTAAACCTAGATATCCTTGCGCTACCAACTAGTGTAGGGTTACGCGGTAGGTATGATGAAATCGATTAAATATATTCGTGTTTCACTGTATATTGTTGCAGGACAGTTGCCACAATATCCTAATTTAGATTCAGAAATCAATATTATCGTCAGCTTAGTAGCAGGCCTCTGCTAGACATAAGCCTCCATTGCAACCCGCAAACGAAACGAAATAAAGATCTTCGGCCACTCTGTCATACACGTTACTACTATTAGTTATTCTGTGATCAACTGATCATACTAAGATTTACTTTATTTCAAACTACTCAGGGGAGAATGTCTCGTTAGAGTATACGGTTATATGTTTACGTTTATATCATTCAAATTTAAGTTTGAAAACCTCGAACTCGCAAATAGATATGTTTAAATTAGCTATATTAGTATATAAATAATTTAGTGCGTATTTTTCCTCCATGCTGAAATTCTCATGTATCAACAACTAATAAGCCCCTTTCTTTGTTCACAGCTCCTTCAAAACCTGGGCAAGGTAGACCGGACCCTCGACGACATATTTGAAGAGCACCTGCAGAACTTCAACAGGCAACACCAGCAGGCCACCAGGCTTCAGAAGGAGTTCAATAACTATATAAGATGTATACGAGGTGAGGACTTTTCATTGATTGACGAAGAGTAACATACATAGAATAAATTATGCTCAAAGTTTCTCACATCAGGACAAACATATCGTTTTATATACCTATTAGTTACCCTACCTATTGGTTATCCTACAAATAGAAGATCACTGAACAGACAGCTGTGCTGCTGGGGAGTTGGTTCCGCCACTTCTGGTTCCCAGCGAAAGCACAACAAAGTGGTGAAGGGCGGGCGTTTTGGGGGACTGTCTTATGTAATTTTGACGTTCGAAAAGATCTCAGCCTAATTTGAATAAATTACTTTTGATTTAGAGGCTTCCAATAGGTTTTCGATTTTTAAGCTTTCCTCTCCGCTCCCCTAATCCTCCGCGTGTACATTATTTCGTCCATCAGCGCACTTGCCGTTTCGACATATATTTTTCCACTTTAGAGAAACCTGACACACGAACGAGTTTTCTATTTGGGGCAATCGCAAATACCGATCAAGACATCGTCCCCGGTCACGCTAGGAACGATTTTTAAATTGTCGAGACGTGCGTAACTGGACCGCCAGTTTTCTCATAATACTTAGCAGCTAGTTTGACCTAACCGCGAACTAAGAGGCAGGATGTGGTTGATCATTTCATCTCCACATACTTTGTACCATTGTGTGATCACAAAGAACCAGCATTTGAGTTCCAAAGCACTCTTCCTGGTACTCCAGTTATATACTTTCGCTAAATTGCGTCAATTCGATCAAAGGAATGACGAATAACTAATATTCGGATGTGCAGAGATTCTTGAACTTCTTCTGGGTGTGTGCCAAGTGTGTGCACATATGCTACAAAAAATAGTTCGCAGCTTGTAATTAGGTCTAGAGTAGTGAAAAAGCTAAATGTGTTGCGATGTAAAAAGGCGAAAATTCTCGGGAAATCCGAAGATAGAAATCACACTACCATTTTTCTGAGCGATGAATGTACGATTGTCGTCATATAAAAAGAAGAAAGACGTCCATGCTGGATATAGGTCTGCCCCAAGCATTGCCACAATGTGGTCTTTATTGGATGATGTCTAATCATTCTCTTGTACCGGTAAATATTCTCCTTTCCGATGTGTCACGTGTGCTGGGAGGGCCCTTTATAGCATATCTGAATGAAAATTATATCTAATTTGATGTTTTCTGTCCTCCCCAGCGGTGCAAACAGCGTCGAAGACGTTGATGGAAGCCATCACGGAGGTGTACGAGAGCAGTTGGTCTGGCCACGACCTTCTGTACGTGCAGGCGCAGAACTTGGAGATGCTGTGGCAGGACTTCTCGCACAAGCTCGGCGACCAAGTGCTCATACCGCTCAACACGTACACCAACCAGTTTCCTGAAGTCAGGGTAAGTTGGAAAATAGTCTGCACAGCGTAGTTGATTATTGCTACGTATGGCGCTTCTCCAGACCCCCTCCTCTCTTAGCGAGGGAGTGGGCTGTAATCTACCACGCGGGCACAGTGTGGGTTAGTAGATCTCACATGTATTCGATTTTTTTGGTTCTAGGACGTTTACCCACGATGTTTTCCTTTACCGTTTTGAAAGCAGTGGTGATGAATCGAATGAATTTTGTTATAATTTGAAGTATTTTGTTATCCAGTGCTAACTAGATACGTGTTGAAGATAACTCAGTTCTGCACGGTGCACTAGATAGTTGAAACAGAAGCTCCGAAATAGTGATCGGAATTCGGAATAGACTCAATTTGTTTACCTCGCGGCTATTTAGCGCCCTCCATCTCAGAATCTGTAGAATACGAGTTTAGATCGCCTAAAAGTGCAGCATCAAACTACGTATACCTACATATTATTATAAATTAAGCTGTGAATTTAGAACTAGATAATTATCCCATAAATAACGTGATGATGAGTTAAACGATTTGGGAGAATCAAATGAATGTAGTAGTATTAATTAACCTTTTAATTATTTTAATAGAGTCTAAACGAGGTTAATTAGACATGATATTTTTAATCATACCTCAAATGTACGAGTTTACGCTCGACTACTATTGAAAGGATTCGACATCATTTTTAATCAGGAGTTGAAACAACTTAAATACCGATATAATTACAGCTCTAGTTTAATAATTAATGTAAGTAATAATGTTTTTTACAGAAAAAGATCGAGAAACGTGGACGCAAGTTGGTGGACTACGACAGTCAAAGGCACAGTTTCCAGAATCTGCAATCGAACGCTACTAAGAGAAGGGACGACGTTAAGGTAACTACAATAACCGTTTTATTTCATGAATATGTCAGATTTTTTGCTAAAACTTCTTTAAGTATCGTCTTTATATCTGTTCCTAAAGGTTTACGATGTAAGTATAAAATACCTTTACTAAAAAGATCTAAGATTTTAATGTTAAAGTAGTTTTTCTCTCTTTTCGTGACATTTAAATAATTTATTATTAAATTTCATGTCTTGACCTTCGTTATACTTCTATATTGGAATGTCAGAATAATGATAATTATGACATTCTTCATTATAATGACATGTAAGGGCTCCCGCACACGGGCCACCGGCCACAACCACAAAACGCCGCCACTGGCATATTTCCTGTATTTTTCATACATTTTATATGGACTCGCCGCACACGGTTGGCGCCGGTGGCGGCCACACGCTTCAAATCTTCTTCTTCAAGCTTCTAGTGGCGGCGTTTGTGGCTGTGGCGAGTGGCTCGTGTGCGGCGACACTTACTATTTTGTCATACTCATCTTTGTATACGAGTAGCATGGTTAGATAGAAACCCTTCATCAATACGCTCAAAAAAAAAAATTCGGTCCTTCCACATCTGAGACCAAGTGATCATATTCTAACTAAACTTATCATTGTCTTGCCTTTAATTTGGGGTTGACGGCATATGTCCTTTTCTTCCATACTTCTCTATTAATCGTAAGAAACTAAACTCATAGTCAACCTAATATGGCTTATTTTCCAGGTGACCAAAGGCCGAGAACAACTAGAAGAAGCCAAGCGCACATACGAAGTCCTAAACTCTGAACTCCACGACGAACTGCCCGCACTCTACGACTCCCGCGTTCTATTCTACGTCAACAATCTGCAAACACTCTTCTCGGCTGAACAACTGTTCCATTTTGAAAGTCATAAGGTGAGAGACTTGGTACGAACACGCTTCTTTTCTACTTTATTGTCTTATAATGATACCCCTCTCCTTTTCTCCCCCGATTTTACGCAACTTGTAAAAGTAATAATGCAGGTGTATTAAACACTGCCTAACCCAAACAACCCTGATGCTATACTGCGTGACAGGGAGACATCGACGCGCAACCTGATACCATGGATTCAGTACATGATTCTGAACTCCCCTGGGTTGAATTTTTTTGTCGGGTATTTAAAAAAAAAATAGCTGTTCCATACATTTTCACCGCGTAGGTATTGCACTTTTCTATGACAGCAGATTTTTTTTGATAACCGACGAAAACTGTCTACGCTACGGGTCCACAATCATGTGCTGAATTCATGGTCACAGTTTGCGCGTCGATGTCCCTGCCACCCTGTAAGTTATGTTTATTGTCCTTCCTAAATAATTTTATCTTGGGGCTTAAAACAGTTCCCTGAGGGACAACAAACTTCATAAATTTAGTTATAAGGAGAGTGAACAGTCACCTAAAAGTATGCCACTTCAAAAAAACCCTTGGCCTTAATTCTAACCAATTTTAAAATTATACTTATGTATAACGTAGTAGTCAATTGCCTCGCATGGTATGGAGGAATAATGGATTCTATAGCAGCGGAATAGAAAAAATTGAATCGCGGTGTTAACTGGGAACTGCTGATTAGTGGTGATGAAAGTATCATCTCTGCTATTTCCATTGATTTCGATATACTTTATGACTCGTATTTTTCCTATCTTTGATTACTTTCAATTTTTTTTAGGTTGAATGTTATTAGGGATGACTGACGTTATCTTTGTACTTTACTTTTCTTTCTTTGTGTCATATTTTTGTTTACATAAATGGATGAAATGAACCCTTCATAATTTCATAACCACTCCGTTCCCAGGTATTCGGCGAACTGGAAGTGATAACGGACAAGCTAGCCACGGACTGCCAACGCGGCTCGTACAGCAAGAAGGCAAACAACTTAAGCATCAACATGAACATGAACAACATCTCCCCGGCCTCCTCACCCAACGCGACCCTCAACACGCACAACGGAAAACCTGCCTCACCCACCGATACTGTCCAGAGTGAGTTGGGGAGATCTGGCTATAAATATTGTAAAATAGGGCTTATGAAAATTGGGAAAATAGGGCTAACGAAAATTGAGATTTGTTTGTACTGTCTGTAATAAAATTGGAAATACAATACTAGGACTAGGGGTTCGGTTCTGATGTCAATGCAGTCCTAATAGGACAAGATTAATGGTTTTCAATACAGACAGTACAATAGAAACTATAGATTTATCTTAATTTTTGAAATCATAAGTAGGAATATAAAAAAAAGTTATTTAAAAAATCCCATAACTATGTTTTTGCTTTTGTGTTGTGTTCAAGTAAATAATTGGATTGAAATGTTTTGAGTGATTGCTTCCTAAAAATAATCTTACTATGAAATAATTTTAGATGTAGCGTGTTTTTCTAATTGATTGGGAGATGACAAAGTTACAAATATAATATGCTAAATACTTCTGAATGCATTTAGCATCGATATAGCTACTTTTATTTGGCATTGTAAGTTCAGCAAAAAAATAATTGAAAATGTTTCGAATACATTATGGAATAAGTGTATCCTGCACTTTTTGTATAATAGCTTTTCTTATGGAAACGTTGTCACCTCCCAAGTCCAACATTAACACGAGACTGTACGCATGTGTGCGTGTGTGTGCGTAGCGCCCCCCTCCCCCGCGCTCAACGGCGCGCCCCCCCCGCCCGGCGCGGCGGCTACTGTTGAAGACACCCGCACCGACTCTCGCAACGAATCCCGCACCGACTCCCGCACCGACTCCCGCACCGACTCTCGCAACGAATCCCGCAACGACAGCCGCCCCGCACCGGAGCTGCCCGCGACACAAACGGCCGCGCCCACGCCGCCCGCCAAGAGAGAAGACAAGGCGCTCCCAGCGCCCGTCACCAACAACAACGTAGAAAAGGAAGTCAGTGACAAGAAGGTCGAGGAGCTGTACGATATACCTGTCGGTGAGTATGCCGCCCTGGTACTTTTAGCCGCTCGAGGTCGGAGTGTCGGACGGATTGACACAAAGATTCAGCAGTACAGCTGTGTTTTTGAACTTCGAACGGTTTAGTAGATTATGTTAGCCGCGAAGTGTTTGAAGGAAGATGTCTCCAGCTTATTCTTCGAACTCCGTACAGATTATGGACTCCTGGTACTTTTAGTAAGTAAGTGATGAATCTTCAAGCCCTTCGATATCAGCCCCGAGGTTCTGCAGTAACATCTGTTTCGTCGAACTTCACATGGTTTATGAAGTCCCAGTACTTTTATTTAGGTGATGAATCTTCAAGCTTGATATCAAACAATGGTGGTGAGTAGGGGAGGGAGAATGTATCAGTTAAATGGTATTAATTTTAATGTCGTGGTAGATAGACGCATGGCTATAGCATTTATGTCTAAATAGCAACTGAAATCTAAACAATGCAAAACTGTATATTTTATGCAATCACTTTAACTTCTAATAAAATTAAATATGCAGTAAAAACACCCCCACTGTATTTATAAAAAATTGGTAAATCACTATGCCACAGCATAAATAATTCAAAAGTTCAATTCATTCACTCAGCCACAGAGCAATTGCAATCAGTAGTCCAACGCTATTTTATTGCAAAAACTTGCACAAACACTGTTCAGTAGACAAATAGAAAGTCACAATTCTCTCAGGGTCGCCAGTACCGCCGGAGAAGTCAAATAATAACTCGGAAGAAAAGAGACAAGTAGATGTAGAACCAAAGGACGAGAAAGGGAAGGAGAATGACAGTGAGAACAAGAACGACGAGGTTTACGACATACCCATAGGTAAGCCATGGTCTGGAATATAAACGGGAAAGTTTTGGGATACCTACTAAAACGGTTAATGAAAACTATCATAAATTTATTTCGTTTATATTTAAAAAAAAAAAACTATCAGACCCTATTCGTAAAGGCCTGTTCACACTATAGCATTATAACAGGCATATTTTGTACCAATAAATTCAGAAGAATCAAGTTCGATAAAAGTATTGGCCACAGATTAAAAAAGTTAAAAAAATATCACAACTTTGTAGATACTTTTTTGCTGGTTACTTTCGCATGTTAATTGGTTTTTATTTTGGTTTTCTCGTATAAAAATCAACTTTATAAATAAGAGAGTCAAGTATAAAGTGCTTTAAACGACTGTGTGAATAGGTCTTCTTTAATATTAGTATATAACGCTCATCGGTGGGGGACCTAACAGCTCAACGCTTATATCGTAAGTTATAAAATAACAACTTTAATTATTTACTATACAAATATGTATTTAGTCGATGGATAAATTGTATTTTACCCAACTGCCAAGTCGGAGCCGCTTTTTTTAAAAATTAAATCTTGGGTAAGTTTGATACAATTTATGTATCGGCGATTTCTTTGGTAAACTATTATTTTGTAATATATTTGGTATGTATAATCATAATGCTATATTGTATTCTATTTATATTCATCATATCTATAGGTTTACCGGCTGATAAACGTATGTAAATATTTATATAATATGTATGGCTTTTACTTTTAATTTTGTGTGCAAACGATTTCGCTTTTTAGTTGTTTTACGCGTGTACCTATTTGTTAACCATTAATACTGCTTTTGATATTTTCAATATTATGTATGTATTAGTTATGTTTACCGTGGGAAACAAGAACTTTCTTATTCACAAGTTTCTTCTAGCTGCTGTAAATTGTACTCTATTGACTTAAGCATCAACAGTCTTATTCCGACTGACATAAAGTTTGAAATTCAAATATGGCTAGATGGTTTGTGTTTGGACCATCTAAAGAGAAATCTTTTTCTGTATTAAGACGGAAAAGTCTTTCAGGTCTAAATTCTTAAACGATATAGACTTCGATGCGCTTCAAAGTCGTTTTGTGTAAAATTGAGTTGTAATTGTGTACTTGACTCTAAAATCTATGACATTTCCTATGACATTATATCAAGCTTCGAGTCATTTGACTGAGAACCATACAACAATTTTTATACCAATAAGTATACTTTTTATAAGTTTTGATAGGGGAAGACTAAAGAATTTTCTTTTCGTGTATTTTAATTTATCCATGATCTCGATAGTCGCTCCCGTTCGAGGCATGTCATACATACGTGGCTGCTAATAGAGAAGTATGGAATAAAAAGATATTTATTTACTTAATTATTTTTAAAAAAACGTTGTCCTGCACTAGGAATTACTCATGTATCGTGGGTGCGTTTACAAACATTTAAACTCACGTATACTACAAATAGCCAGACCCGGAACAACTACCTGTAGGCAATACAAATACTTGTTCCGTGCGGGAATCGAACACGCAGCGCAACATCGCGACACGCAGCGCAGCAGTCGATCGCTCAACCGTGTCGTCAAATATGTCAAATATGTTGTGCCGACCCCAAATAAATTGGGATAAAGGCAAGAGAATAATGATGTCAGAAATTTTATACACTTTTTTATTTCCCACGGTAAACCCCTCAAACTAACCCAAAAATAACATCCCACTGTACACCCCCCTCACCGCGCCGCACTCCGCAGGGGCCACGCTGGCGGGCCTGCCGCCCGGCACGCTGTACCGCGTGCGCGCGACCTACCGCTACACGCGCGAGGACTCCGACGAGCTGAGCTTCGACGTGGGCGAGATCATACGCGTCGTAGAGTACGACGATCCTGATGAACAGGTAGTTAGTACCTCTTTGATGAACCTTTTTTAAATTTAAGAACGAGTTTGCTACGCTGAAATATCAACATGAGGCTCTTAATGGAACGACTTGGTCCCTTATGTGCCTAACTAAAATACTAGGAGATGGTGAATGGCGGCCATTTTATGAGGGGTTAAATGGGGCCACTTGTACCGTAAAGGGATGATTCGGTCCCATATGTCCTTAGGTGAATAGCGCGCGTTTTGGGGGCTGTCTTATATTTGAAGTTCAAAAAATGATTCTCAGGTTATTTTGGATAAACGATTCTTGGTCAGTTCTAAGTGCAGTCTACACTACACTTCCACCTTAGCAAGGTTGGAAGTGTAGTAACAAAAATTAAACCTTTTCCCAATAGTGGGACAGTGCAGCCCGTGGGCTAGTTTTTATAATGAAGCTTTAAAAAAAATTCACGACATCTTTGGGCTGTTGAACAGTTTTGACTTTGTTCCTAACAATTCGAAGTATCGGCGAACTAGAATATTTTTTTTTTAAACGATGCCCAACGCTAGGAATTTCTCTTGTATCGTGGGTCCGTTTACAGACATTTAAACTCACATGCACAAACAGCCAGAACAGTATGCGGCCAGCGACAAAAACGCTATATGTGTTTGTTATTTTTCTTTGTTTATTTTCGACTTTCCACTAAATAAAAATAAATTAGTAAGCTAAAAGAACCTTATCTAAAACAAAACCATCTCTAATTCCAGGAGGAAGGCTGGCTGATGGGCATCAAAGAATCAACCAATGAAAAGGGAATGTTCCCCGCGAACTTCACGCGGCCGATATGAAGTGCGCACACGCACACACACGCACACACTGCGCGCGCACACCGCACGCGACAGCCGTAGTGACGTGACCTAACTCGATAGCATAGGTACCGTAACAACCGATTTTTACTACGAACTTTCTTCTACCGTATAATTTTGATTTAATAATCATTATTTTTCAAAAAAAAAAACTATGTTTATAACTTAGTCTAGTTGTTGAATGTTAATAGATTATATATTATTTATTATTTTTTGTGTTGTATTACAACGAATTATGATAAATCGTAACCGTTTAACAGCGTTTGTATATACAGTGTATGAGTACTTCGTAACTTCGTATCATCATTTAGTCACTGCTCGGTGTAGGGTTAATATTATTTAACTTATTGATTATTCCATGTCACATGTTTGTAGTAGGAAACACTGTTGAGAATGTAAAGAGTCGGTTTCTTTGACAAATTAATAATATTATCATCTTTTAAATAATTGCGATAATCAATATCATTACAGTTGCGAACGCGCGTGATTCTTTTTAATTTTGTGAAGGCTATAAGAGTCACAAGCTTATGTTGAGGAGTGAAGCAAATACTGTAATTATCGTGATTCACAGCATAAGAATCAAGTGTGTTTCCTACTACTCGATTCTTCTCCAATATTTATGACAATAATCTTCAACGATTATAAATTGTATAATAATTAAAATCGAAATTGCTCATGTGTAACAAATAAATATTTTAAAGTGACCTTAAATTTTATTAAATTAATGAAAATTATTGACGAACAATTCGAATACTTAAGTAAGTATTTCAAGTTAACAAAATATGTATTCAGTATTATTTATTATGTATCATTTTTTCTTAAATATTCTGGTCCACTTCTTTCTTTGATATAACAATGTCTTCTTGTATTGTGTTTAAAAATTAACGCTTCCTCGAAATAAGCTAAAGCGAAACAGTTGCTTTACGATTTCTATTAAATTATGAGATTATACTATTAAGCCTTTGCAGCAATTGAAAGCTGCTTCTATACCATCACTTCGCCTTCCAATCTCTTATATTATTACATTTCCGATAAAACGCATTTCATTTCAATTATTGATTGCATTTTCAAAGCGAGGTCTTAACACATAATCATTATAAAGGGTTAAGTTTTAATGTATATAAAATTGATTTTAGTTTTTTTTGTTGAACCCATATTATCATATTGTTAATATAACTTAGGGACTAAATCAATCGAATATTAAAGCTTTTGAATAAACAAGTTTTTCTGTTTAAGTAGGTTTATATTTTTGTTAAATTTAACTGTATTAGAATCGGATACTAACTATAAAATAAAATAGTGCTTATGAATAACACCAGAAATCAGAAGGAAAGGTTTTTAACTGAAGATGTTTGTAAATAAGAAACGAATTTGAACCACGTATTTAATGAGAAACGCTCAACTCAAATTCGTCATAAATAAATCAAATTAATGTCTCGAAAATTATGTCATAATGCTATGAATTATTTACAAATGTCTTCAGGTAGAAAATAATATTGAAATTATATCAGACTTTATGTGCCCAGAACAAACATTGATATTAACGCCAGTGTCAAATGAGGTGCTTTGAAAGTGTACATAATTTATATATTTTACATTTTAATCCCATATTTTTAGAATAAGACGGTTTGAATTGTGTTCCAGTTTGAAAATCAACTTCCCACAGAATGTTTCCTGTTGCCAACATTATATATAAATAATAGTTAGGCAACACTGACGATTAAAATATTTTATCATTTTAACTTTTGTGAGAAAGGAACTCGATAAGTCGTGCTCCTTGCGTGTGGAATTATGAAAAAATATGTAAACTAGTTTTATTTAACAATGTTTATAATAATGACGGGCCACTTTAACATATTGCCAGCGTTTTATAGCTGCTCAAAGAATGTAGCTCCGCCTTTTATCAATCATTAGAACAATCAACTTTTATACAAATTTTTTAAAGACCTATTGACCTTATCAGATTTTAATATCAATTTTATCGAACGACTGAAGTTTTTTGTAGGCAAGTGTTGAAATGTTGCGATATTGTGTAGGAGTACAATCCGACATGTTGATAGTTGTGGCTTTATCGTCAGTGCCATGCAATGTCCATATGTAATGTTAATTTATAAGTTTGTTAGGACTTGTACAGTTTTTACAAGTGGAAAATAAAATATTTCGAAAATTTTTGGTTTTTATTTTACTATGGGTAAGATCCTGAAACAACCTGGCGTCATGACGCATACGTATACACACAGACGAAGACTAAACAGAAAATTACAACTTCTGAAAAGAGCTTAGCTAACGCTCGCTATCGAATGGCATCGAAAACAAAGCGAAATAAGCAAAAAGTAGCTTGGGAAGGAATTTCTTTAACGGAGCTTGCGGTAGAAGTCTAACTCGTAACATAATATTATAATCGCGACATATTCGCCAAAAATGTAAACAAAAATGAGTTTATGAAAAAATAACTTTAATTCCTACACAACAAAGTTCAGTTTACGCTACAACTTCAAACATTTTTATAACTTTTTCAATAATGCTACTCACTCTGAAATCAACTCAATTACTATTAAAATAAAGTTGATATTTGTTTAATTTAAATATAACGTAAATTTGAAGCATAAATAAAATTTGAATCCCTCCCTCTCCCTTTTCCACACAATCGGTGATTCTCTTAGCCCAATTGTCAACTGGGAGAAATCGTCACCTAACGAAAAAGCGTTATGCGCTCCATACGACTTTTTATTAGGAACATAAATAGAAAGAGTCAGAGAGAAAGGTAATTTCGAGAGTGCTGAAGCTGATAGTGAGGTCAAAATGTAAATCCAAGATGGCGGCTGCTAACATTTTCTAATTTTTTGTCATGGGTATCGTTTTCATGGTTTTCGTGGGTGCTAAAGCCGATAGTGAGGCCAAAATGAAAATCTGAGATGGCGGCTACGAATATTTTTAATTTTTTTTCAATATTTTCTAATTTTCGCAGCCGCCATCTTAGATTTTCATTTTGAACAACGTTTCTGCTGGGGGTCCCCCGACCCCCACAGCCTGTGCCCACAGCCGCTTTTGATGAAAACGATGATAAAAACTGCATAGCCGCTTTTGATAAAAAAAAAGGTAGCCCAGTAAAGTTGTTAGGTGCGCGCTAGCGAACGGCACAAATAGCTGTGAAATGCAAAAAGTCGTTTTTATTTTCAAAATGTAATAGCCACTTTTGATAAATATAAGAATGGCAATTAACGTTATTAGATGTGCGCTATCGAATGGCATCAAAAACAGAGCGAAATAAGCAAAAACTAGTTTTCGTTTTCAAAATGTCATCGTCAGTTTTGCTAAAAATAAGGATGGCAATTAACGATATTAGGTGCGCGCCATCGAGTGGCATCAATAGCAGAGCGAAATAAGCGAAACGTAGTTTTCAAAACTCCATAGTCGCTTTTGATAGAAGTAAGGATGGCAAATAACGTTATTAGGTGCGCGCTATCGAATGGCATCAATAACAGAAAGAAATGACCAAAACGTCGTTTTCATTTTAAAAACTCCATCGCTTCTGATAAAAATAAGGATGCGGTGCGCGCTGACGCATCGGAGAAAATAATAAAGACTGACTTCCCGGCCAAAACCAAAACTTTCGCAACTAGCAAGGCAGCATATCTATAAAACAAGGGTTAAGCCAAAAGTCAATGTAATAGTTTGCTTTTTTAGTATGGTTTTTATTCTACTAGGGGTATAAGTCAACTATTATCTCTTTCAAAACTTAAAGAAAGGTTGAGTTTGCGTATAGGTCTCCATAGTTAAGAAAATGGTCGCAAAGCATAGAAACGTACTAAATTCACACATCAAAAACAAAGGCACCTATCAATTGATTTCCGAACGAAAGGTTGTAGCTGTCAAACGCGATACGTTTCACGCAAAACCGTATTTGGCATTCTCATGAAATCAATAGAAGTTATGAAATGGAAACGGAACGTCATTTTATGATTGATTGATGTTCGTAATTTTGGGCTCTGTAAAAACTGCGGGAATTTCGTGTAAATGACAAACATGGTGTTTAGTTCGAAATATGTGTTAAAAATGTGCCAAGATATTATTCGAGTTTTCCGGTAACCTACTAGCAATGTTGTTTGCGGACAAAGTAAGAAAAAACACTATAAAAACGTACGCACAGTGGATTTGTTGTGTTTTCGGTGTTTTTCACAATAATTTAATTATTTGCAGGAACTTCAAGTGCAATAGTGTCCTAGAAAATCTATAAGGTAAGTAAACATTTAAATTATAATCTCTATTGTACTCAGGAATCCTCATAAACATGGGACACGGGCGGGTCTCTAGTTTCTTTTATTTATTTTTTCACTGACTTAATTTTTTGTTGTTGTTTATGTTTACTTTTTTATTACTCGCAGGGGGTTCAGACTAAGACAGTAACAGAAATGGCAGAGAAGCAATTTTCCATTTTAGTAAGTTCTTATTGTTTTTTTTTTATTGCTTATTTTATTATGTGGGAAGTGGGTAGGTTTATTACTTTTTATTAACAACATATTACTCACAATATAGATAAGTACTAATCTAACTTGAATATAACTACTTAAATAGGGAATACTGGTAAGACATTCAGCATCCCATCACATTATAAACTAAACTGGCAGCGCCCCGCGGTTTTACCCGCACACGTTTCGATCCCGTGAGAATATCGGCATAAAATGTACCCTATGTGTTAATCCTGGTTATAAACTATCTGTGTGCCAAATTTCATCCAAATCCGTTCAGTAGTTTTTGTGTGAAAGAGCAACAAACATCCATCCATCCTCACAAACTTTCGCGTTTATAATATTAGTAGGAAGTAAATTTTATAAGCATACGTATGACCTTATCAATTGGAGTTCTTCTTTGAGATTTAATTATATATTTTCCACAAAAACACAAAACTTATTTGGATGATTTAAACATTGACACTACTAGTTACTGTTCTACATAATTTTTCCAAAAATTCTAATTATTTACCTACCAGAAAACTACTAAATTTGTATAAAAAAACCATAAAAGTATTGATTCATAGGTTTTTAACTATGCTCAATATGGTATCAAAACAAAACAGTACACAACTTTTTATTTTTGTTTCCATACAAGGCGTACAAGGCATTTTTGATAATAATCGAATAAGTAATGCAAAACAGTCTGCTACTGACAATTTCCAGATGGAAAAACAAAATAACACTGTCTGACCTGGGAGTGCGGGTTGGTAGATGTCACATGTCTTCGAAATTTTTATTTATGTTTTCCACATTTTTTACATAAAGTCGCGACAGTTACCACTGGGCCAGTGCGCTGTCCGTATAAATATTTAATACATATAATCTATTAAGTAAACCTCAAAGGGTGCAAAATGCTTTGACAAGGGGCGAAAATATTACCTTACTTATGTAATATTTCCTCAGTTCCTCACACATCTACACAGTACTAAGCCAAGTCAAAGTTTGTAGTTGGAGCGGTTGTGCCAACACTACTAGCTGAAGTTGCCCATTCAAACAAGTTGCTGAGTTTTAGCTGCAAACTTTATATCTGCACTGTTAGACTTCACATATTCAACGTAGAATACTTAGTGTGAAGTCTGGTTTCTATGGAGAAAGTATGTTATGAACAAGCCTATTCAAGTGAAATAGTTCGAGGGAGTTCCTTGCTTGTTCTTCTCCATAGAGATCTACGTTTTGGAATCGGCAACTAGCTTCAGCTTTCTGACTAACTGACCGACTCTTTCCTGAGAGTTCCTGTAAATTGTTTAATTGAAATAAATACTTTGAGTTTAATGCTATGTTGGAATTGGAACCTTAATAAAGCATTGACTGCCACCGCGGTCACCGGTGACCGCCAACAATAGATTTTCTATTGTGTCTGTTGTCTGGCAATGAATGTGATAATAAGAAATTACTGCCCTTTTTCACTAACACGAGGCGTCATCTAAATGAATGGATAAATAAATGTGAGAACCTTAACTCGCACACTGATTTATTATATATAAATATTAGGAAAAATCGTCTATGGTTCCAATATTATGCGTAAATATATCATCATTCTCCTGCCCTTATCCCAAATTATTTGGGGTCGGCGCAACATGTCTTTTTCTTCCAAACTCCTCTATTAGCCGCCATCTCGACAGTCACCCCCTTTCTAACCATATCATCATTCACACAGTCCAGCCATCGTTTCTTTGGTCGTCCCCTACTCTTATAGCCATCGACATTCATACTCAAAACTTTCCTCACGACATTTTCCTCATTCCTCCGTAATACATGCCCATACCATGACAACCGGTTTCCACATAACTTTTCAACTACCGGTGCCACTTTCAAACTTCCTCTTATATACTCATTTCTTATTCTATCCATTCGTGTAACACCACACATCCCTCTCAGCATTCTCATCTCAGCTGCATGCAATTGCCTTTCATTCATCCCTTTTGTGGCCCAACATTCTGATCCATACAAGACAGCAGGTCTAACCATGGTTTTGTATATCTTCCCCTTAAGTTTAAGGGGAATGCGGGAGTCGCAGATTGTTCCCGTGACCTGCCGCCATTTCATCCATCCAGTGTTAATTCTGTGCTTAACCGTCCGATCTACTTCGCCATCGCTTTGCACGAGTGAACCGAGATACCGAAAGTCGGAGCAGACTGGGAGAAGCGCGCCATCAAGCGCTATGGCTCTAGAGTTGGAGAGACCGCCGAAATCTAAATATATGTGAGCACCTTAAATCTATCAACACAACTAATTTATCTGTCAATGTTGATTAATTTTGAATACTTTATAACTATCACAAAGACATGAAATTATTTACAAATATGTTAAATCTCTTTGGTACCTACCTAATATGTACCAATTAGTCAATGTCAAGACGAATTGACTTGTCATAATTTATTCAAAAAAATATATTGTAAAACATTATTGATCTTCTTGCCCATTCTTCTCCATACGAAATCTTTTAGAAGGGGTGCCTAGAATCAATTATATTTTCTTGTAAATTTTGACGTTCAAAAGAGGCTTTCTTGAAACAAATGATTTGACTTTAAATATTGAAGTTTCAACATTCGGCTTAGTGCCCAAAGTTGAAAATCTAGCAACGCGCTTAGAAGTAGACATTGATTTAAGTGTTGCGTAGTGTTTGTGAAAACGGGCATACTATTTCTTGTCAATAGGTAGGTATTCGCCATTGACTTATATTTATTACTTTTAGTAAGTCTAAAGGATTCTTTATTACTACCGATTTTCAAATGGACAGGAATTAAAGTATTCGGTGCATGGAATAGATCATTAGGTACCAAAGGAATAATTCCAGTCTGTAACAACGTTCGTTCTCTGCACCAGTCAATTACTGATAAGTAGACATATTTATGGGCTGCTCAAAACTCACAACTTTTGGCAATATCTTGTGCCAAAAGATACCCTGTAGCGATACATTGGTGCCCTAATGTGGACAAAACTTTTTAACATGTCGCTAACTGTTAGAAACCACTTTATTTACTACATTAAGGTAGGTACTTTATTATATAACCCCGAGCGTCGAGCCATAATATTCCTACACCTCTATATGTAATGTAGGTACTTCTAGCCCACTTAATGTTATTTATCGCAAAGTGCACTAGCCACCCAGTAATATGACGTTAATTACCAATTTCAGCGACGACCCGTGAACCCCAGGTTGAGCGGGGCTGATATCCTGTTATTGTGTATTGTCTCAGAAATATCTATAATAATAATAATAATATCCCTGGACATTTCAAACAGCACCATTTGTCCCAAGCTAAGCAACCTAATGCTTGTGTTATGGCAACAAGATGTCCACATCACGCACGCGCGCGCGCGCGCGTTGGCTATATGACGTGCATTTCATAATCTGTGTACCTACAGATTAATTCGAATGAGTTTGAAAAAATCTAGTACACACGGCTACACATCAAGCTATACTTAACCAGTATAAGCTGACTTCTGATTGTACGAAAAACCTATACAATGCGAGGTCAGCTAAAACTGGAAATGTATAGCTTGATGTGTAGCCGTGTGTACCTAAGGAGATTTTATTTTTATTTTTATTAAAAACATCACGTAAACGTGTTGTACCTAAGTACCTACTGAACACTGAAAACGAACTGCGGGGTAATTGCGTAACACACTATCAGTAGCAATGGCTTTCATTTTGACAGTTCAACAACATGCATTGCGTTATTTACGTTGTGGAGCAAATACCTACATTTTTCGAACATATGAAGCAATGGATAAGCAATATCCTTCAAAATGTTACAGAGTGTGATTGATAGTGTGGTACGCAATGGTGCAGATTAATGCATATTATGTAGGCAAAGACGACTGATTTGTGTCAATTTAGACAATGATTCGGTATCTGAAAATATCTTGTATGGAAAATTTGTTTAGGTATTTACCCAAGTTCTAAAGCCCGACCGAAAACGAACTGGTGAGGCGAGTGTACGACTAAACGCCGACAGACACTACGCCGACAGACTGAACACCGACAAGACTTTACTTCGACCGGACTCTTCGCCGACAGGACACTTCTCCGACAGGACTCTTCGCCGACAGGGCTCATCAGCGATGCAATTTATCTCCGATAATCAGATACTTACTTTGTAAATCGATTACTTATGCATTTCTTGTAATTATACAATTCATACAAAATAAATGACGTTACAACATTGTAACGTATAATAATTATGGTACCTACCTAATCCTAAAACATTAACTATTTTAAGATGCGGATTTGGATTTGATTTACATATACTAGTGGTGCCCGGCAATATACGTTGCAATGCACCTTTTTTTTACCCTACCCTACCTACCTACCCCCTTATCACTTAGGGGTATGAAAAATAGATAGAAGCCGATTCGCAGACCTACTGAATGCAAATTTCATAAAAATCGGCCGTTTCGGAGGAGTATGGTAACTAACATTGTGACACGAGAATTGTATATATGTATAAGAAGAGATGTACCTACACTAATAACCAATACAAAATATTTATTTTGTATGAATTGATACTTACAAGAAAAGCATAAGTAATCGATTTCCAAAGTAAGTATCTGATTATCGGAGATAAATTGCGTCGCTGATGAGCCCTGTCGGCGAAGAGTCCTGTCGGAGAAGTGTCCTGTCGGCGAAGAGTCCCGTCGAAGTAAAGTCTTGTCGGTGTTCAGTCTGTCGGCATAGTGTCTGTCGGCGTTTAGTCGTACACTCGGTGAGGCTGTTACAAATAATATCCATCATATTCAGAGAGCTTCACTGTGACGTCAGTTTCGATCTATTACAAACTGTAAACTCTGACATTTGCATTTCGAATATGGCGAACTGAATTGTTGACAAAATGCAGAGTATCTGGGTAGCTGTAATGTACCTAGTATTTCTCGAGAATCTTCTATTCGGAAAATGCATTTGCTGTTATCTACCTACATTTTACGTAGGTACGTACCTAGGTATCTTTCTTTCCATTATGTTTTTGAAAAAAGGAATCTTTTTATTTCCATCGATACTTAGTTACTTTGCATTAAAAATTATAAACGTGTGCGATCGGGGTCTCCCGTCAGGAACCAAGTTTCTTACGCGATGCTCGCACGCACACACACCCGTATATATAATAGAAAGAGACACAGAGATAGAAAGTGTGAATTTAACACGCGTTTTTAATACAGAGGCATCTTGGTTTTTCATTTTGACTTCACTATCGGTTTTAGCACCCTCGAAAACCATGAAAACGGTCTCTCTTTATAAATAATAGAAAGAGACAGAGAGCGAAAGTCGCTTGGAGGGGACATAACGAAACGACATAACTTTTTCGTTATGTGTCGATTTTTACTAGTTTACTCCCAGCGCAAGCCGCGTTAAAGAACGTCGTTCCAAAGAAAATGCTAAAAAACAAAAGAAAATTAACAGTTCGGTTGAAACAAAAGAAACACTTGTTTGTCCTTTTTTTTTGTGGATGGGAAATCATCAAATGACCCCTCCCGCTCTGGGTGGAGCGGAAGGGAGTGTCAGACTCTTACTGACTAAAACCCACCCGTGTTCCTTCCTTAGCCCTTTCTGTTCCAGGGCAGCGGCAACCCTTTCGGATGAACGGCCCTATCGGGCCCCGTCCTCTGCTGACATCTCTTTGAGGCGCACGTGGAACACAACGCGCCGTCCGGCACGGGCCTGGTCCTGATCGGACGGTGAGCTACCCATTACTCACCGCCCGCAGGCCCGCGGCACTTGTTTGTCCTTAGTCCTCACTAATCAAATACACTCGCTATGTAGAAGACGATGCGTTGCTAAAAAGTCCGAAATGTCACACAAATGTCAACGTGTCATTAGAATGTTTATCTTTATTTCGTTCACCCCGCTGTCCACCCTCTGTCTCGGTTCCAGCCAGGTTGGAAAAGGACATTACCCTGCCTTGGTACGTTGCACTCTTGAAATGACTGCCTCTAGATACCTATGCCTCTCCGTAGACAGTAGACGTACTAAATCTTATTGCTGTGGTCTTAACTGCGGGGGGGACGGTGTTATAGGAACTTGAACTTTGGACTGTTGACTGTCACCGTCTGACCAATGTTCACTGCTTACCCTAATGTCGCAGCATCATGCTGAGATAGGGGGCCTTTTGGCCTCGTTCAGGACTTTGTTTTTTTTTACTTTCTTTTTATATTGTTTTGTTTTTTATTTATGATTGTGTTTAGTTTAGTTTGTGATCTTCCTGTACGTGTCACAATAAATACATTTTCTTTCTTTCTTTCTTAATTTATTGTCAGCTTAAACTAAGGTTGCTCACACATTTGAATTGGCCCGCCAAAAGCTATTAGCTCGCAATAGTATTTTGAGAACAGAAGACCAATTCCCGTAATTAGAAACGTTCAAAATCTAGTCGCAATCTCATCTCAGCGATAATCAACGTCACAAACTTGTCAAAAAATTTGGGAAACTAGACGTTTTTTTGACAGATTGAGACAGATCGAATAAAATTACTGGAATTGAGATTTTCAGATTTCAGGACTTCAAATCTGATGTAAAAAATATTTTGAGTCCTATGGATCTGTTGGGGAGGTTTGCAGAGCGAAAACACAGGAAATACTGTAAAGCATTTAATACGAAGTTATAAAGGTTTATCTACGAACAATGTGTAAAATGGAGTCCCTTGACTAAAGCTATATATGTCAACACTTGCTATATAGACAGTTTTTCATCTAGCCAGTGTTAGGTTAGTACATGGAGGTGATATAACTTCAACACACCCCCTCAACTCATGTACGATACGATTAACAAAAATAAACCTATCTTTACTTTCGCACACACAATCCTAACGCACTTGTTAGTAACTCGTGTCTTACGCGAGGCAAAGGTTTGGTGAGGACATCTGCCAACATCTTATCGGTTGACAAATGTTCCAACGTTATAGTTTTATTGTAACGTAGCACATCCCTTATAAAGAAATGTCTAATGTCAATGTGCTTACTTTTCGCATGATGTATACCATGATCCTCAGCAAGGCAAATAGCACTTAAATTATCAGCATGCATTCTTACCTTACAGAGTTGATGTAAACCTAGTTCTTTCAACAGACTATTCAAATACACAGCTTCTTTCATAGCTTCTGCCAAACTCACAAACTCAGCCTCACAAGTAGAAGTCGCAACGATGCGTTGCTTTTGTGAAGTCCATGATATGCTTGCGCCAGCTAGAACGAATAAATAACCCGTAAAGGATCGTCTATCAATGACGCAGCTACCCCAATCTGCATCTGCATACCCTTGTATGCATAACCCTGTCGGCTTAAACGCTAAACCGTGAGTTATCGTACCTTTTAAGTATCGAAGAACTCGCTTCGCAGCCCTCCAATGAGTCTCCTGCGGGTTTTCTGCAAACTGTGCAAGTTTTGCCGTAGCGTTGGCGATATCAGGTCTAGTCGCTACACTTAAATACATGAGCGCTCCAATTAGTTCTCTATACGGAAATTGTTTCCCTTTTGTGACTTCTTTTTCACTAATAACAGGATTTCCAATTTCCATCGGAGTCTGGACAGGATTGCAACTATCCATAGCAAATTTCTTCAAAATATCTTTTATATACTTCTCTTGTGACAAGAAATACTCATTGCCACTTTTCTTTATATTTATCCCGAGACAGAAGGTTGCTTGACCAAAGTCTTTAAGCTCAAACCTCCTCGCCAATTCCTGCTTGAATTTATCTATACACAATCTTTCTTTTGATGCGATTAATATGTCATCCACGTAAACAACAACAAAAAGATCTGATCCACCTTTATTGCGCTTGTGATACAAACAAGGTTCATTTATCGTAGGTCTCAGTCCCATTTCTCTCAGCTTCTCGTCCAGTTTAATATTCCACTGTCGTCCAGCTTGTTTGAGACCATAAAGAGATTTCTTTAGACGACAGGTGTCACCACCTGCTTTCATATCTTCTAACATTTTAGCTGCTTTTTTACCTACTGCAGACTTAACGCCATCTGCATTTTTGAGTTCCTCTAAACCTTCTTTCAGCAACTCTGGGATCTTCATATAAATATCTTCATTCAGATCACCGTTTAAATAGGCGGTATTTATATCTATCTGGTCAATGTCCATGCCCATTTCGACAGCTAAGGCGACCAACAAACGTACAGTTGCAATTCTCGCAACTGGGGCGAATGTCTTATTATAATCTAGGCCATGTTGCTGACTGTATCCTTTTGCTACTAGTCTGGCCTTCTTTTTCTCAGTATTGTCAACATTTAGCTTTGTAGTCAGCACGTATCGACATCCTACGATATTACGATCTGAAGGTTTCTTCACAATTTCCCACGTGTCGTTATTCACTAGACTTCTTATTTCTGAAAGAATCGCTTCATCCCATTGCACCTTTTCGTCAGATGCCAAAGCTTCCTTTAACGTGATTGCAATAGCTCCAGCAAAATCATCAGTGTCGACGTATTCTTCCGTCGATGACTCATTGTCGCTACTCTCTCTCACTTCAACCATGTTGTAAATTTTACGAGGGCGGCCAACATGTCCTCTCTGAATCCTTGGCCTTCCTGGACCTCTTTTTAAAGTAACGTTTCTATTACCACTTCCAGTAGATTCTGTATTCTCTGTACTTCCTTCATCAATCATTGGTACATTCGGTTGAATATCTAATGGAATTTCTTCACTTGAAGGATCATCACTAAATGGCACATCCGACCGTTCTTGAGTTTGGATTTCTATATCAACAGTCTTTCTCGCAATACGCTTTTCACGTTGTGGTTCAATTAGTGATTCATTTGAAACCTTACACTCAATTTCAGTTGGTTTACCTTCCTGAAATTTTACATCTCTCGACACTACGATTCTTCTACTCTCAGGTATCCATATTTTATAGCCTTTAGCATCAGCTGGATAACCTACAAAAACACCAAGTGAACTTCGTGCTGCAAACTTATCTTTACCTGGTTCCTTTTCCAAGACATGTACTTTCGTGCCAAACGTTTTGAAATATTTGACATTCACAGGTCTCTCAAACCATTTTTCGTATGGAATTTCACCATTTAGACTGCTAGTTGGGCACCTATTACGTAAATAGCATGCAGTAGCTACAGCTTCTGCCCAAAAACTTGGTGAAATACCTGACGATAAGATCATGCACCTTGCCATCTCAATCAATGTACGGTTCATCCGTTCAGCGATACCGTTACTTTGAGGTGAGTATGGCGTCGTAAAGCGTCTCTTAATGCCTTCGTTTTCTAAAAATTCATCGAACATTTTATTTTTGTATTCAGTTCCGTTATCCGTATGTAAATATTTAATTTTTCTACCTGTCAAATTTTCAACATGACATTTAAAAATTTTAAACTTTGACAAAACATCACTTTTATTTTTCAGCATAAAGACTTCACACCAACGAGTACAGTCGTCAATAAAAGTAACAAAGTATTTATTTCCGCCATTAGATTGAACTCTCATTGGACCTACCACATCAGAGTATATTATTCGCAACTTCTCGTTGCAGCGTGAACTGGGTTTCACAAAAGGCAACGACACCATTTTACCCTTAGCGCACACATCACAATCATGCAAGTTACTATCGATCTTTATCGGATCAATACCTGATTTCTTTAGTACTTTCATAAGATCCCTAGCATTCAGATGTCCCATACGCTCATGCCATCTATACAGATCAACACTTTCACTACTTAACACAGACGCTGAAGCGTCCTGCTCCCTCAAGTAATACAAATCACCTCGCCGATCAGCGATCAGCTTTACCTCCCCCTTTTTAACTGCATAGGCTACGTATTGCTTGAACGTAACTTCACAACCTCGTTCGGTAAGCTGGGCGATGGAAATTAAATTACTACGTAAATCGGGAACGAATAGAGTATTTTCAAATTTAATTTTTCGCGTTCGATCATCATTGCATGCTAATAACTCAACTGTACCTTTACCTTGCACGGTTGTCAAAGAATCTGTGGCTAATTTTAATGTTTGACTCGCAGGGAGTATCTCAGCAAACCTTTGCGGGTCATTGCACATGTGAGAAGTGCAACCACTATCAAAAATCCATTCCTGACGGCGCTTCGCATCAACAGCGATGCGGCAGTCATCTGAAACATGATACATAGTTAAAGCTTCACAGCTTTCATGACTAGTGCATGACTCCACACATCGAGTTTCTTGAGTCTTCTCCCTTTTCTTTGTGCAGTCCGATGCCTTATGGCCAAAATTATGACACTTAAAACATTTAAACTTAAATGTTTTTCCAGTAATTTTTTTCGGATGTTTGTCCAAATACATGGCGCCTTCCATTTTGTCAACTTGAGCGTTTCCTCTTGAACTATCCTCTTCGATGATTTTAACTCTAAGCTGCTCTGGCTTTGGAAGCTCATCTCTAGACTCTATAGCACATCTAAAGTTTTCATAACTTCCCGGAAGACTGTACAGCAACATGATCGTTAGCAAATCATCATGGATTTTTATATCCATTTCTTCCAATTTATCGACAGCTTCAAAAAAAGAATCAAGGTGCTCATGTACCTTTTGGTTTTCACTCATCCTTTGTAACATGAGCCTTTTCATTAAATTCGCTTTCTTTGCAGGTCCTCTTGATGCAAATAAGCTCTCTAATTTTAACCATACCTCTCGTGCAGTCTCCACCCTTTTTACATGACGAACTACACTCGGATCTAATGCCAATATTAACTCAGACTTAGCCTTTCGGTCAGCCGTCTTCCATGTCGATATATCAGCATCGCTAGTGGGTTTTCGCTTGTCTCCATTCACATATTCCCAGAAATCATTCCTTATCAACAACGCTTCAGCCTGAACCTTCCAACTATCGTAGTTGTCCTTCGTTAATAATTCTATACGTACATTCGAAGTCATTTTTCTTCCTACATGTAGTTTTAAATTTTCACAATTTCGAATTATTTTCACAACACACTTTACTGCCCTGGGCCCATAACCTTTGTTGGGGAGGTTTGCAGAGCGAAAACACAGGAAATACTGTAAAGCATTTAATACGAAGTTATAAAGGTTTATCTACGAACAATGTGTAAAATGGAGTCCCTTGACTAAAGCTATATATGTCAACACTTGCTATATAGACAGTTTTTCATCTAGCCAGTGTTAGGTTAGTACATGGAGGTGATATAACTTCAACAGGATCCATTCTCAATTAGCCAACAATGTAACATAACATCAGATATGATTTATTAAAGACCTTAGATTTGTCGCCAAATATTGATAAATTGTTAGCTTAAAATTAAAAAGAAAAACCTTTTCAGAGGTACAGACGCCGAGCACATCAAGCTACTACAATCTGTCAGATTTCTTTAATAGATTTTAATCTTTATCGCTAACTTGTCTGTACCTATAAGGAAAGTTTTTTTAGATTATTAAAACTATGAGTACCTATAGTATAGCCTAGTATAACCTATAGTACAGGGTAGTAGGTATCTACCAAAACTGTAGGCTATAGATTTATTAACTAGCTGGCCCGCAGACCACCTTCAAAATTGGTTGGGCAACCTTGGTTTGAACGAAGCAAAAGGTGTCATGTAAGGATCGTAGCAGGTGGCGTTCTGTAGTTTCTGCCTACACCCAAGTGAAAAAGCCGTGAGATTATGTATGTAATACGCCAAGTAGGGGAATTTTTAATAGGGGAAAATACATTTTTATACCTGCTTAGTTGTAAAACTGCTGTATAGTTGTTTAGATTGTGATATTCCTGTGCGTGTGAGTGTGTGAGTCCCAATAAATACCTTTTCTTTCTTTATTTTATTTTTTTATTTTATAGGAATACGAGTATATTAAATAGGAACAACAAACAGCTACATTATGCAATATTATAAACAGAAAAACATTTTTAAGTCACTTAAATAACAATGTAACCCACAATACCTTTTCTTTCCTTATTTTATTTCTTTATTTTATTTTATTTTATAGGAATATATAGGAACAACAAACAGCTACATTATGCAATATTATAAACAGAAAATCATAAGTTACTTAAATAACAATGTAACCCACAACCCACAGCGCTGTTCACAATTACCAATAATAAATAAAACCTTAGTCACTAGGAGGTGAACTGTTCATGCGTAGCGTGACAGTTACGTTAATATTATAAAAATAATAGAAAAAAAATAAAAAAACAGTATTTTTAAAACAACATCAACAAACAATTAGTCCAAGAGTTATTAATTATTTCTTTTGCCTATGTTTAAAGTTACAGATACCATTTACCAAACCAGATTTTATGGATGCCTGTATGTTTACACACCCCTTTTTTATTTTACTGTATGAAAATTATTAACCATAATACACAAACATCAAATAAAATAAACATTTATTTTTTTAAACTATGACGTAAATTGAATTTAATTATAATTCTTCCGGGATCAAAAGTGTTCGACACGAATGTGTTATTACGAAAATGTAAATCGCACCGAAATGCAATCGTACATAGGTAATCAGTCTTACTTACCTACTCATTAGACATACATTGCATGCAACTGCGCTTATTATATTATCATTTACTTCGGCACTCTATTTCCCATATAATTGTCATTATTTCCAGTTTTCACGCAAAATATCAGTCATTTTCTTCGCTAAGTGTTCCATCGTTGCCTCACTGCCTCTGCTCGAGTGGTTGCTCAATTTGGCATGCACGAGCATCGAGCAGTCATCTAGAATACATAAACATCGAAAACTTTAGCCAAACAAGTTAGCTCAATTTGTGCAATTGTGCTTTTATACGAGTCTGTTTTCATTTTGAAACAAGGGTTTTGAATTATTTAGGTACCTAGGTAATTTTGAATAGGTACCTACTTACGTATTTATTAGGAGGGATCGACGAGATCATGTTGTGAAGATTAAGGTAGGGTACTTTATTTATAAACTCTATACTTACCTACTTATAGACCTTAAACATAATAATTATATGATTTAGAAATTGGTTGAATTATAGAGACACGTGGAACTGGAAGTTAAAAAGTAGTTTTTTTTTTACTTTGTCAAGTGGTATTTATTCGTAAGGTATCGTATCTGAAAAGGTAAACTTGATAAGTAACTAGCTTCTGCCCGCGACTTCGACCGCGTGACATTTCTTTTTCCCCCCTATACGCTCCGTCGCTTCGCCTGCCTGCGACGCGATGCGACGGGCTATCAAATGCAAAAATAATTTTTCAAATCCGGATTGTAGTTCCAGAGATTAGCGGGTTCAAACAAACACACTCTTCAGGTTTTTTTTTACCTTAGTTCTAGTATAGATATAGTTTGGTACCTACGTAAAGTAAAAGTAAAAAAAAAAATATTTTGTCATAAACGTTTGAAGAATTAAATAAAATGAGGTAAGTACTAAATTGTTCGCACATCCATTTAACGACATATTAAATAATCGCGGAATCTTTACGAGCATAATAATATTTCGTATTACAAACATCGTCAGTTTATGAAAAGAGCAAACAGTAAAATTGTAACCACACTGTCAATTATTGTGTCATAGGCATACATAACTAGGTCCAAGATCAGGTAAATATTGATTCGTTCCATATTAAGTACAAAGTAACATGGATGAAGGAAATGGAAAATTCACGTTGTAAAATGTTCAGGGAAATCGAAAAGGGCTGAATGAATAATTGTCATGGGTTTAGTGAAATCTTTCTCACTGATAGACAATCGCCTTCATTATTTTCAGTAAGTACCTACCTATGTATTATAATCTGTATAAGTACCTAGCTTTTTTTCTACGTTCACCGAAAGTACCCGTTTGTTTCCGTTTCAAAGTTTACTGTACATCATCATCATTTCCTGCCCTTATCCCATGTTACTTGGGGTCGGCGCAACACGTTTTCTTCTTCCATTCTCCCCTGTCAACCGTCACTGTTTACTTTCAAAGTTTACTGTACGAATAGTAAAATAATGTATTTAAGTAGGTACAGCAAACTGTTCGTGACTTATTTACATAATGGCACAAGAAAACAATAGTAACAACAACAAACAACTCAATCAAAACAGTTTAAGCGTAATAAGAAATATAATAGTTTTCAATCTTGTTGTTGGCGGGCGAGCATTTCCCTCGAGTTTTCCAATCAGTTTCAATTTGTATCTCTGCGAGAGGCAGAATGGACGATGCGTTAGTCTTGGCCGAGCGAGCGTGAGGAAAACCCGCCTTTCCCGCCATCGCTTGCGCGCGCATTCCCGCGCTTTCTGTCATAAAATAAACCACGTAAAATTATTTATTGGATTCTCTTGCCTGTAATTTGAAAGCTGATTTCGTTTGATTGCGACGTGTGATTTTGTTTTGAATTTCAGTGTTGTGATTCAGGGTTTTACTAAATAAAAGTAAGTATTGATTTTAAATTACAAAAATGGGTGTAAACAATCAATAAATTGGATAGCTAGAATTGGTAGATGTGAATCTAAAATATGCAAAAATATTTTCATAGAAATTTGATTAGAATAAGTTTTTTTTTTGAAAAGCCTGTTTCCCCAACTCTACTCTGCGGGTTCTGCGTCAGGCAAGTTAATTAATTAAACCCGATTTTCAATGACCCAGCAAAAGTTACCAAACCGTTCGATTTCCTAATTGGCACCACAAAATGTAGCTGGTCCAATTGTCCGATGTATCCGGAATGTTCTCAGTATTCCGCACCCGAGCCCCCACAGGTCCGAATTCCGGACATTTGTGGTCACCTCATAATATAAATCAATGTGAGTTCGTGCTTCCGAAATCCGGGTAGGAAGTACTAGGAACCTAGGAACATCCAGGTGTAATGTCTGATATTGAGACATGTGCAGTTATTGCTTCACTATCCTATTGTTTGTAGGCATGATGTGATCATCAGTTGTTTTGTTTACTACTTAAAATAGTCCAAACATAAAACTAACTCTATTCAGGCTTAGCGTTTTTATTTCGTCTGCGCTGTGCTAGCAATTTTTTATGTATACTCTAGTCAAGTGTGTAGAACTTAACATAACAACACGCCTGTTTGCCTCGAAGGGTTAGGTTGATGTGATTATAAATTATCTACACCCACATTTCACCATTTGTAATAGAGGGCGAATAATTCAAGCTAGGTGCATGGAGCGACGATCTCCGCAGGTATCTTTTGGCTAGTAGCAACTGGATAGAGTTACTGAAAATCGAGTTGAATGGCGTACAATAGGAGACGCCTATGTCTAGCAGTGGACTATAGGCTGATGATAATGAGAATAGAAGGCGAGACTATAGCCATCAACCGTGAGAGCAAAAATCCATACTCCAGGATGCTATTGAGAAATTCCGGAGAGAAAAATCAACGGGTTGCACTCCGGGAGTGCCGGCAGAAGTGAAAACTTGAATATTAACGTGGTGCATTTTTGATATTTTGGAATGCGGTCTACTCTCTCCCTCTGTCTTACGAATTTTCGATCAGGTCACGTGTCCTGACGCGAGTTTAACATTTTTTACCCATCACAACAAAAGTGCACAACGCCAACGCCGCTAAAGAAGTTTTCACTTAAAAAACCCACTTTAAAAACCCAGTAACACTTTGCTCGAACAATGGAACGGAATCCAAAAATGGGACTAAACAATGTTTGAATGTAGAAATGATGGGCTAAAAGACAGGATATTTATACTCAACCATATATTTTGTCTACCAATGGCTTAACCAAACACTCATCTTTATAAAATTTAATACCTTAATCATGATTAATAACCCTGTTGTAAAGACGGCTATTAGTCAAAGGTTATTTACCTGTAAAATGGCATTTACCATGCATTTAATTGTTGATGGATGGAGATGGGGCCCTGGCTAAATAATAACAGCCGCACAGGTCGATCGATCAGGTTAAGCTACCCTTGCCGCGGTTGGTCTGTGGATAGGTGACCATCTTTACAAACCGAGACCCCTCCGTGCCTCGGAAAGGACGTTAAGCCGTTGGTCACGGCTGTCGTTCGTGGATCTTTAACAGTCGTTACGGGTCGTCAGTAGCCCGAAAGTCTGACAACCACTCTTACCAAGGGGTATCGCATTACCCAGTAAATGGGCTGTGGAGTTCAGATAGGTAGTCTCTCCATGTAAAATACTGGTAGTCAGCTGCATCCGGTAAGACTGGAAGCCGACCCCAACATAGTTGGGAAAAGGCTAGGCAGATGATGATGACGGATGGAGAGGGAGAGGAAGGCCTAAGAACAGTTGGATACGATTGTGTGAGGAATGATGTGAAAGAAAATCTGAAGGGAGCAGATGATAGCGTGACGGTGGACACAGGAGTATGGAAGAAGAAGACGTGTTGCGCCGACCCCAAGTAACGAGAAGTAGCCCTAATAAGTAATAGCCCTAATGAGAAGTACCTAGCTCAAGTGAGAAGTAGCCCAAGTGAGAAGTACCCCTAATCAGAAATAGCCATAATGAGAAGTAATTAGCCCTAATGCGCCTAAACCCATGGAGTACAGGAAGATGATGATGATTCATTTATCATGTTCAGGGGACCTACCACCTCCTCTTATAGCAATATTATTTCAGTGTGGGAGAGAAATAGGAGTTATTCGTGACGTAATGAGTCATCCCTTTCCCACAAATAAATAAGGTTAAAATAAAACTGCTATTAGAGGTGTTGGTAGGGGTGCAGGTTCACACGTTCTATTGTATCTAGATATTTTTGGATCATTACGATACCTACCTATTATGGATACAGAAAGGTCAAATTCGTTATCTCTATCTGTCTTCGATAGGTGTTTAATTTTGCGTAAAAATAGTTATAATAAAAAAAAAAGTTAAAAGTTATATTTAAAATGTTATACAGAGTTGACATGACAGAGGGGCATTAAATTACACTACGTATACTATACGCGTTTAGTATTAATTCGATATGGTATAAAAATAAAAAGCGCCAAAAAAGAGAAAATATTTTTTTCAAACTAAATAGCTTACAAATCAGAATTAAACGCAACCACCCTTTGTAAATAAATTTGACTGACCTTAGAGACCTAGGTAACAAATTGGCAATGTCTTTATCGCTGTAAGGTGCATGACCTATGCTTAGACATAATCAGCTGTTAGGAAAGACACATCATGTTCAAACGGAGCAAAAACTAAAATAATCATTTGCGACTAAACTACTGCTCCTATTTAATTGATTTTTGGTACAGAGCTTGAAAATGGTAAGTACCTAGTAGTATAGGCAGTTTAAAGGAAAGCCCCTCTGTCGTATCAACTTTGTATTTAATAGTGTTGTAGGGTTCCGTACCAAAAGGGTGCCAACGAGACCCTATTACTAAGCCTCCGCGGTCCGTCAATCCATCCGTCCGTCTGTCTGTCAGCGGGCTGTATCTCATGAACTGTAATAGGTAGACAGTTCAAATGTTCACATAGTGTATATTTCTATTGCCGCTATAACAACAAATATTAAAAATAAAATAAAGGGCTTTTACAAGAAACGTGTTTTTTTTCGGCGTTTTTGCCTTGTGTGCGAGTCCGACTCGCACTTTACCGCTTTTTTATATTTGCTTCTAACAATTACTCAAAGAAAAAATGTTAGCTCCACAGTTGAAGTGTGAAAGTATGCAGGTACCTACATAACTATTTTATTTCCCGATGTGTTACACTTTGCTTTCTCTACGAATGCTTTACGTGAACGTTTGATTAAGAATTGAATTTTTATTAACATTAGGTTTTTAACTTAAAATTCGGTTTAAAAAAATAATGTGGACAAATTCCACATAAAATTCAAATTCATTCATAAAACTTTCGGGAACAAAGGAAGGCAGAAGGGAAGACAGGCCTTTGACCTGTACGACAATATAATAGGGGTGATAACAAAAATATTTCTCGTCCGGTATTAGATAAGTACGTAGGTACATTCTATAATAGATAGAAGGTGATCATACCACTGAGTAGAACCATAAAGCAAAAGTTTGTGACGAAATTAATTAGGTACTGTCATCCTCATCAGCCCATTATGTTCCCACTCCTGGGACACAGGCCTCCTCTCTTCGAGAAGAAGTGGGCTGTGATCTACCACGAAGGCCCAGTGCGAGTTGATAAATGTCACAATCATGTCTTCAAATTTTTGGTTCTAAGTCATGGTTTCCTCACGATATTTTCCTTCACCGTATAGAGAGCAGTGGTGATGCAATTATTTACACAAAGTTAAGCGCCTGCCTACGACCAAGGCAAGGGTACTATTATTTATATTATGCTACACATAAGTTCTGTTGTGATAGGCAAAATATGTTTTTGTATTCTGAATAAATGTGTAGTACCTACTATGTATTAAATGTTACTAAGTTATATAATACTTGTTATTGATATGTATGAGATTTATATAATTTATTAGGATAGATAGTATGTAATAGAAGTTCCTTATTAGGTTAATTAAATATTGTAAGTATATAAATACCACACCATCGCATTAGAAAGAAAGAAGAAAGAAAGAAAATACATTTATTTGCGGCAAACATGACGCATAAAAAAGAACAAACACACAAAAAAAAAACAAGTTGGGGTAAACATACGTCACATTCACGCAAAACGGCCATCGCTCAGCATAATGCTAAGACCCTATACGAGACAGAGCCCCAGCGCTGGTTGGCATTAGGTTAAACCTGTTATGATAGTTATAAAGGTAAATAAATAAATATAAAACCCACGAACTAAAACTTTAGAGTCGGCGACATTACCACTGGGCCACCAGTGCCCCCAGATACTGCCATGCAATAAAAGTACCCCGTGTGAATCATGGTTGTAATTATTCAATGGGCATTATAACAACAACTTTGTTTACAATTACATATGCACATGTGACATTCATTAATGATGTGCAAGGCTTATCATTCAACTGATAATTTAAAGGTCTTTGTACACCAATCGGAAGTTGTATAGGTATTGTAATATTTCCAAGGTTACAAAAGATAGTTTTATTGACTATTGCATCAAAATCAACAACTTGCACTTGAATAGTTTAATTAAACTTTTTCAGCGAATTCGATAAAAAATTACATGCGTCCTTTGACCAGGCAGTAAAATTTACCTTAAGTTGCTGCAATGTTTTATTCCGTTTTCATGTGAATTTAATTATTTTACACAGCACTGAAACCTACCTGGTAAGTGCTACCTGGGTAAACATGTAGATGACATATAAAACCACGTTTTTTGTTATTTTTACTAGCTGCTGTAGTAGTAAAAATTACTCCGCGGGACGGATCCGTTCTTGGGCAGTATCTCTGTAGCTGCTACATCGAGCTTGGAAACAATACAACAATGTACATTTAATGAATATTTAAAATACCGGTATTCAACTGCATCCGGTTAGACTGGAAGCTGACCCGAAAAATATTTGTGAAAAGCATAGATGATGATGATGAATGAATATTTAAAATATAGAATCAAGTTTTTCTAACTGAACAGACAGCTGTGCTGCTGGGGAGTTTGTTGCGCCACTTCGTCGTCCCAACTAAAGCACTAGGAAATGGTGAAAGGCGTTTTGGGGGGACTGTCTTATGTAATTTTTACGTTAAAAAACTGCTGATTCTCAGCATAGTTTGAACAAATGACTTTTGATTTAAGTTAGTAAATATTGTTTTCGCCATTTCATTACAAACAGTATTAGAGAATGAAAGCCTAACATTATGTAAATTCCCTTGAAAACTTGATTAAACAACCCTAAATAAACCTGCCTACATTGCGTCGGTATTCAAAAGGCTTTGATTACCTTGGTATCGGTACAAACATTGTTGATTTCAACTTTTGTCATAAATTGGACAGTTCTGTGACAAAGTTGAGTTCTGACAGTTGTTCATTCAATTCCCGGGAGGATTCAGAGTTTTATTTTGTTATATGGTGTGAGCGAAATATGTCGCAGAATTTTGGATCATATAATGGCTTTGTTCGTCATCATTCGCCTGCCCTTATCCCAATTTATTTGGGGTCGGCGCAATATGTCTTTTTGTTCCATATTTCTTTATTCGTCGCCATCTCGGTAGTCACCCCCTTTCTAACCATATCATCATTCACATATAACATTGGGTTATACATTTACTCACTCTGTAGCTCATATTTTATGCAATAATGTAATGTGTAACCGTTTATTTTAGGACCGTATATATTAGGACTGTAGCAAAAGATATTTTGGGAGAGACGAAGGGAAAGGGTACGATAGATAAGGATACATGGTGGTGGTCGACAGAAATACAGAATGTGTTGCAGGATAAGAAGAGAAAGTTCAAGGAATGGCAGACTGTTGACGATAAGAATGTTAGTTTGAAAGCAGAAAAAAAGAGTGAGTATGATGCTCTAAAGAAAAAAGCCAAGAAAGCTGTGGCCATAGCAAGAGCAAAAGCCCAGGACAAGCTTTATGACACACTGGATAATCCAACAGGTCAAAGAAATCTTTACCGACTTGCTAGAGCTAGAGAGAGAAAGACGAGGGATATTTGTCAGATAAAGTGTATAAAGGATGAAACTGGAATAGTTCTATCGGATGATGAGAAAATTAAGGATAGGTGGAAGAGTTATTTCGAAAGACTGATGAATGAGGAGAATGACTGGAGTGGTGTGCTTGGGAATAAACCAGTAAATGAGGGATTAGTGAGAAGGATTAGTATGGATGAAGTGAGAATAGCAGTAAATGGGATGAAGAATGGTAAAGCAATAGGTCCGGATGGAATACCAGTTGAAGTATGGAAGCTATTACGGATAGATGGATGGACGTGGTTAGCTTTATTCTTCAATAAGTTGTTGCTGGAAGAAGCCATCCCTGACGAATGGTGTAACAGTTCGCTGGTGCCCATCTTTAAAAACAAAGGTGATGTGCTGGAGTGCAACAACTATAGAGGAATAAAGCTAATGTCACATAGTATGAAGGCTTGGGAGAAAGTTATTGAAAGGCGACTGAGAGAAGAGAGTGAAATTTCGCAAAACCAATTCGGTTTTATGCCTGGTCGAGGAACAACGGATGCCATCTTTGCTATCCGCCAGCTGTGCGAGAAATACAGAAGTGCGCATAAGAACTTGCACATGGTATTTGTTGACCTCGAAAAGGCATATGACAGAGTGCCTCGTGAAGTTTTGTGGTGGGCGCTGAAGGAGAAAGGCGTGCCAGGGAAGTATGTGCAGTTGATTAGAGCGATGTACAGTCGATGTAGTACCCAAGTCCGGTCTACAGTGGGCACTACTGGCAGCTTCGATGTGGCTGTCGGCTTGCACCAGGGTTCAGCACTCAGCCCGTACCTCTTCGTGCTGATAATGGATGCTCTTACATCGGATATCCAAGAGGAGGCTCCATGGTGTATGCTGTTCGCCGATGACATTGTGCTGGTTGCCGAGAACGGCTTAGAGGTCCAGAGCAGATTGGAAGGGTGGTGGGAAAGACTCGAGACCGTTGGCCTGAGAGTAAGTCGGACCAAAACGGAGTATCTGTTTTGCGATTTTGGCGGTCTCTCCAGTCCTTGGCCCATGTCTCTCGCCGGAACGCCCTTATCGATCTGCTCCGACTTTCGGTACCTCGGGTCGCTTGTCCAAGGAGATGGCGAAGTAGACCGAGACGTAACGCATCGGATCAACTCAGGATGGATGAAATGGCGACAGGTCACAGGAACAACTTGCGACCCACGGATGCCCCTCAAGTTAAAGGGGAAAATTTATAAGTCTGTGATAAGGCCTGTCGTACTGTATGGGTCTGAATGCTGGGCCGTGAAGAAGACGGATGAAAGAAGATTGCATGCAGCGGAGATGAGAATGTTGAGATGCATGTGTGGAGTGACGAGAATGGATAAAGTAAGAAATGAGTACATATATAAGAGGAAGTTTGAAAGTGGCGCCAGTGACAGAAAAGTTGAAAGGAAATCGTTTAGCTTGGTATGGGCATGTGATGAGAAGGGACGAAACGCATGTGACTAAAAGAGTGATGAATATACATGTTGATGGATGGAGAGGGAGAGGAAGGCCGAAGAAAAGATGGATGGATTGTGTGAGGAATGATATGAAAGAGAAGGGAGTGAATGATAGCGTGACGGTTGACAGGGGAGAATGGAAGAAGAAAACGTGTTGCGCCGACCCCAAGTAACATGGGATAAGGGCAGGAAAATGATGAACCGTTTATTTTCCCAAATAAATAAAATAAAATAAAAAAGAACCATAGCATGGCTTTATTATGGACTAGAAAACGTGTCGGCGTTCTGCGATTTCTACCTAACCCATGGGAAACGACGTGAGTTTATTTATCTATGTATGCCACGCCCCTGTTTCGCACAGGTGCAATGGCGATAGGTGCAAACATCGGGATAAGTTAAATATTCATGCATTGTAGGTACCTGCACAATAATCTTTTCGTTTTTTTTTATTATAAATGATGGTAAAAACCTCATCAATATCCATTGTGTGGCTTAGAAAATCTAAGCCGTTACTCAGGCAGACACAAAAAGTTCCATTGTTTAATACAACATAATATATTATGTTACATCGATATTAGATGACGGAAATTTGCATTTAATAATTCTAGAAATAAAGCTACCTACCCACGCCATTTTTAAAGGGAAGAAAACGGAGAGTAACATAGATCTCAATTAAAAACCAAGTAAAGAAACAAATGAATGTGATTAGTTTCAAAGCGCGCACAAATGGACACATTTATTCCCTATCGCGTTGTTATTTCAAACTACGTAAGTAAAGTTGTGCAATTGTTTTATCAGAATGTTTTATTAGGAACTGAAATATTCCATTTTATACCGTCACGGTCAATAGGTTAAATAATTATGTACAGTCACGAGCATAAATATATTACTATGGACGACTCGGCAATAATATCTGATTTCATAATTAATCCATTAATTAATGTATGTCGCCGAATCAATTAATATACGCTTCCTTTCCTTTTCTGTAGGAAAAACTACATTTTGACCGCGTAGGTATTGCACTTTTCCATGAAACAGCAATTTTTTTTTATAACCGACGACAGATTTCTACACTACCTCTACAATCATGTGCTGAATTCATTGTTACAGTTTGCGTACTGGTAATTTTTATCCTGTATATCACTGCAAATATGTGACTACTAGCTGCGCCCCGCGGTTTCACCCGCATAAGTTTCGAACCCGTGGGAACTTTCACGCTTATAATATTAGTAGGATTTTTGGAATATATTGTGATTAAGTGATTATTTTTGGAAGGCAGCAGAAACATGTGACATCGAAGATTCACCAAAATTATCTGGCGAGATAAGCGACGCCGAAATATAACATGTTGCATCGGTTTCTAAAATATGTGTCAATGCAATACTAATGGACATGTCTTGCGTCATAAATATCTGCATACTCAGTTAAATTCAGAAGAATGTGACACTTCGCTGTTATCGAAAATATCTGACATCTCTTCTTCTTAGCGTATCGATGGCAAAAAGTTCTAACGTCTGACCAAAAGCGCTAACTCCGCTCACTGACGCAGTCACAAGATCATCAAGTGCACAGGTGGTGTGTTATATATATATATATTATATATATTTATGCTTATGCTCGCGACTGTACCTAAGCGTGCCTATTACTACCGTACTCGTAATGTAAAAATAACTCCAGTGACGCGTAGAACGCTAACAATCTTCAATTAAAATAAATTATGAGACGAATTTTGATTGCCAACAGCATTTCACCCATCTTACTTATGTCACGCATGCCGTTCTTGTATTTGCTTTTAAATCATTATTTTTATTAATTATTTTTAATGACATTTCTGTGAGAATCTAATGACTTAATCATGATTAACCCTTCCTTCGGAACGTAGATCTGCGCGAGACACAATGGCGTTTTAATTGTGTCTGTAATTACGGCATTCAACGGGTTAAAGGACAATGCTCATGGATGTATGGAATCCCGTACCATGCTGCATCAAAGTCAAACTTTGTTTTTTATAGAGTAAACTTATCATATTAACTCCTACAAAAGTTCTTTTTGTAAATAAAACCCGGGTTCAGAGATTTTCAAAATATCTAAATAACCTAAAAACTAGGTACTTTGTTTTGTTTGACATATCATACACGAACGGCTATTATTGCGCTAAAAAATGATAATCGTTTAAATAAAAATTCTATTCTATTTTAATTAGTGTAGAATCGGATCGCTTCGCACGAATGGCTGACGTATTTCCACGGAATAGGCGTGACAATAGTAGTCTGTGTATCCCCAGTGCTAGAACAACTCTGATGCGCAAGGGTGTCTGCTGTATGGCACCGGTGATATATAATAAAATACCAAGTTGTTGGAAGGACTATAATTTGACATTATTTAAAAAAAAGACTTCGGAACTTTTTAGTAGACAAAGTTTATTATAGTTTTGCAGATTTTTTATTGGAGAAAGAAATTGTTTGACTATTTTATATATTGTATTTAAATAACTATTAGAAATTGTAACATTAATGATATTATTGACAGATGAATTAGAATTATTTTATTTATTCAATGAATTTAATAGTTGAACATTGATAATTATTAGTGAATGATTTATGTAAGTACTAGAAATATGTTATATAATGGAATAGTAAATATTTATTTTAATTGTACTTCTGCATGCCTTGTAATTGGCAAAATATGGCTGTTTCTGTATTTATATTATGTATCATCATGACTTGTACCCATATTTGCAAAATAAAAATATTTCTCTATCGGCAATGTATTAATTTTTAACATGGTTTTTGAAAGTCGTGATCATGACACTTTTAAAATTCAAAGTTATAATAAACATATCGTTGGAAACGGAACGTCATGTAAAGGGAATAAAACAACATAAACACTTTTTTACTTTAAATTAAATTCCCTGATCCCCGACGCGTAATGTCGTAAAAAAATATAAAAATAATAATTACCTACTACTCGTACTATTTTGATCTTGATGCAAGAGACTTTTTGGTACCACTTTTGGTTATTGTCTTTTCAGCCCGGAACAACCTACTGGGTATAGGCTTCCCTTTTTTCTGCCATACTTCTCGGGCCCGTGCGACCGTCATCCAGGTGTTTCCCGCGATTTTGACGATATCATCGCCTCAACACGCGTTTGGATGGCCCTGATTCTTTTTCTAAATCAATGTTAGTCTCGTATTTCTGCCATCTACTTCTCAAATTATTCATAAACGTTGCATTTATGCACCAAATATGCTATACTACTACTTACATAATAAATGACAGAGATAAAGTAAATACTTGCTCTATTTCATTGACTGGAAAGTCTGATGTTCTATTGAAACCGTATGATTTTTTTTCAACTGAAACTCGACGTGCCGTGTGTAGGTAGACACGTCTGATTCCTGGCATGCACCACGCGTGGGTCTTTTTTTTTTCTTTATTTATTTATAGGGGCTTTTACGCATAGCGTATGTCAGTCCCATCGTATCCAAAACAATTGTACTTTTACAAGACGTGGGCCATGAATTTGAACAAACCCTTCGCATCGTCACCATTTGGATGGGATAGAATTGTATAGAACATGCGTACATCAGTTCTGTTCAAATTCAGGGACCTTACTAAGTTAATTCTACTGGATTCATATTGGACACATTCCATCAATAAATGTTGTAGGTCTTCGACTACTCCACATTCCTAGGTGGTGAATCGATTTTCTTCATCATGAAGGCAAATTTTTTGCATGGAATGTGTCCAGATCTGAGTCTAAGAGCAGTAACAATCAGTTTTCTACTAACTTCACTATTCATGAACCACGGCACGCGAAGAGGTTCACACTGTACATATGTTTGTATACCATGAACCATTCTCTAATGACCGTTTGTGGGTAAACACGTCCGATTCCTGAAATGCACCAAGCGTGGGTGTTTATGGATGACTATAGCATACATATGAGAGTGGCTAATAGCCTGTCCATGTAACCATCGATCAGCAGAAACAATGCGACATATCCGTCCATTTAATCTTTTTCTATTTTTTCTACATTCCTGAAATATCCAGGGTGTAAACAGTGAGTCATTCGAAAGGGTTATATAAATTTAGAGGGTGGTATTGATGAGTGTAATGATTATAATTCTGTAAATACATACTTGCTACGGTCGTGAATCATATTTTGTTCAACATACAACTTGACACTGACCTGCAAATTGAAAAAACGTAAGAAAATTAGAATTTCGCGTGCTACCCTTGGCGCTTCCCCCGGTGCGGTGTGTGCTGTGGGAGCATTGATCTTCTCTAATATCAGCACGAATTTTGTTAATTACAAAGGGAGTTTTAGAAGCGCGGCTCACTGTCCAGGGTACGCCAGACGTACTGTAAGAAATACTGGAGATACAGGTAGAACCTTGTGTGCTGCAACGCTATGACGTCACCTGCTACGTCATCACACCAGTGTTACGTGCTACGTCATGACGTCAACTGCTACGTCATCACGTCAGTGCTACCTGCTACGTCATGACGTCATTGCTACGCCGTAGTTATCCCAGCGCTACGCAGTTAAATCTTCCCCTCACGTAACTGCGTAGCGTAGCATCATCTCCGGGAAGATGCGGGGAAGGACCCCAGTCCACTGCGAATACGTGTGTCAATTGTTGATAAAGTTACACCCGAATATTAGAAACCGCGTGAGTTGTCTCATTTCTGGACAGTACATTTAAAATACCTACAGCCTCTCGTGGTGGCTATTTTAATGCACCCAGCTGCGATGGCTCCCCATTATTCCTTATCTAAGGCTTTTTAATCTTTTGTGACCCATTTAACTGCTGTAGGCGGATTTAAGGCTCATTAGCAACTGATGCCAAGTAGCAAGAGGCGCCATTTGAGTGACTTTCTTGTATTCTTATCGGAGTTACTTATCAGTTTTAAGAGTTTCTGGGATAATATTCATACCAAATGCGGTTATGTTGTATTTGAAGTAACACTATGCCTTTCAATCTATGTAGGTATTATTGTGCACAAAATCAAGTAGGTACATCTGTCACACTTATTGACACTAACATAAAGTTGATATAAGTTGATTTGGAATGAAAAGTTGTTCATGAATTTGTTTTTTTCCTATGATCAGCCGCAAAAATATTATGTATCCGGTTCGTGCTTATACATATACATACAATGTGAAACTGTGAACATGATCTACAAGAATCGAGTGCTCAATTTTGCGCTCCGCTCTTCCAAACATCTATAGACTTCAGTACTGCAACTAAATTCCTAAATTTATACAGAGTGCCCAATTTCCACTCTACTATGCAAGACATCAAAGCTTGTGTTTCCGTGCTCTGCGAATATGTCAGGAGAAATGCTTTGTTTCGCCTGGGACCTGTCCATTTTCACCGATGAACCGAAATTCCCCTTTTGTGTGATGGTTACTCAATGTGAAAATGATTCGTTCTGCGTATATACCTCCTTAACCACATTATGTGTGTTGTGCTATTTCTTTTGTGTGCATTAAATATAGTTGGAGTGCAGTTACTGTTGTGGCCACGAGGTAACGGCCCCAACTTACGGGTTGTGGGTCGTGGGGTCGTGGGTACCCAGGCAGGTGGTTTAGGTCGTGGGGTCGTGGGTACCCAGGCAGGTGGTTTAGGTCGTGGGGTCGTGGGTACCCAGGCAGGTGGTTTACTTTGTGCAAATAATTTCATCGAAACAATGAAAGAAAACATTGTGAGGAAACCGGCATGTCCTAGAATATAAAATTCGGAAACGTGTGACATCTACAAACCCATACTGAGCCCGCGTGGTAGATTACAGCCCGTTCTTTCTCAAATAGAGGAAGGAGGCCTGAGTCCTTGCAATGAGAAGATTATAGGCTGAATATTCATTAAATAAATGATTTATCTATCTAGCTATTGATTTTCACACAACAAAGAGATCGAGGGTTATCCATTAGTTTCAGTCAAACCTTCCAGTTATGATGACTTTGACTGTTGTTTTTTGTGAATGGTCAATAACAGTTGGTATAACTGTGCCAACGATTAAACTGCGCTGCGTTAGCCCCTTGTCAAAGCATTTTCCACCCTTTGCGGTTTCCTCAATCGATTTTACGTATTAAATAGTTATATTGTGGCATAGTTAGTTAGTACTTGTTGTTTTATAAGTATCATCACCCATTTAGGTGGTGCATTTAAAAAAATCCTCTCTTAGTGCTCACTTTCTTGTGCAAACTTCTCTTTACAACCCACATTTACTATTTTACACGTTTACCACTACCAAGACCCCTAATGTGAATAAATGTCAAGCTAAGTTGAAAGTTGAGACTTGAGACGTCTATTTTCCGATTTTCTCGAATACTTTTCAAAGCAGCGTAGCAGAGTGTAGCTTTCTGCATGAAATATGAAGTGTATTCATGTAACTGGCAAGAGCTTACACGGTTGTACTTGGGAGTAGCACCTCATGTAAAATGCAATTGGTTTTTCTTCTTAGCGTGTCGATAGTTTTTGTTGGCTCATGAGCAATTCACCAGATTCGTAATTTACCTGATTCTTGATTTACCAGATTATGAATTGACCAGATTCTCAACACACTGGATTCTCAACTCACCATATTCTCAATTCTTCAAAAGTACAATGAGAAACGCAATTTAAATTCAGCAACGCGGATAACATTCGCCGACGCAGCCATTAGGTCCTCACGTGTGCAGGTGACGGCATGCGGTGCAAGATGGGAGGTGAGCCATTGTCTGTGGAGAGACACCGCATACACATCGGAGGTCTGAGCCTTCCATGAACCCCCACTTGTGGAGGTTGACTTTGCTACACTACTTAGGTACAAAGTCTATTTAAGGTTTTCAAAGACTGAAGAACTGAAGTGCAAGGTTATGCGTTAAATCGACGCAAGCGAGAATTGAGTAGCTTCGAGTATCAATTTAGCGAATATGGGTGTACTAAAACACAAATAAATTTAAACTTAACAGGGTTGCAAGTTGTAAACTATTAGCCCAATTTAAAAAATGCTAGTTGTAAACGCTCTGTATGTATTATCCTGTCTTTTATTTAGTGGGATTCAACGGAAGTTAGAAGGGACACTTTTTTGTCTACAATTTTGTACAAAGTTCTAGAATGGAATAGAATACTCCTTACTTATTATGTACACCATATAAATTACAGACATAAATATAGAAATTTCACAAAGGGCGGTCTTATCGCTAAGAGCGAACTTTTAAAGATAACCTTTGGATGGATTAAAAAGGGGACGGAGAGACCAAGTTCTACAGCGAATGTTTTTCAACCAATATATCCTGATAATTAGGATCAGATTTCCTTGTGCAAGCTTTACCAAACATTTATATTTGGATTGGCAGCCTCAAATCATATAATTGTAATAATTGACCATTAATAATTATCCGTGATATGAAAAACTCCGTTGATTATTATTTAAAATCTAAAACCACTGCGTATATGTTTTTGAGTAAAAAAAATCAACGCGTAAAAATTTTGTACGTTCCAATAGCAATGTGTACTAATATAATTACGAGGTGCAATTTTTCGCACCTTTATATTACGTCACTATGACTTCTCGTTGAGTTTATTTGAAGATTCAAGGCTAGAAGGCTAAATATAGGTACAATTTTTTTCGACTATGATAAATGCGAAATAACCTATCTCGTTCAGTCGTCGTTCGTTCTGAAGTCTGACGGATGATATTTCCACACTTTCCCAGCAGTTGCAATTCTTCTGTGTTTGCACAACAATATTCCAGACCTTGTTATTTACAACAGTTTGCCGATGGGGCCGAAAGGTTCTGGAGTGGCAACCGCGTACCGGAAGACGTAGCGTTGGAAGGCCTCCCACAAAGTGGACCGGTGACCTAGTGTAGGCCGCAGGAATCAGCTGGATGCGGGAAGCATAGAACCGGTCGAAGTGGAGGTGCTTGGGGGAGGCCTGTGTCCAGCCGTGGACGTCTTTCGGCTGGCATGATGCGTCACCTTGACGCAAAATCAAATCGTCAGATCCACTCTTTTTAATCATTAAGGACTAATCACACTTATTCAGCTCTCTTCAGCTTTTGTTCCTTGGAATGCGTACGCATCCATAAAACTGAACGGATGCGTACGTATTCCATACAAAATCGTTGTTTTCTATGGACAAAAGCTGAACAGCGCTGAATAAGTGTGGTTGGTCCATTAGTCTAAACCATTTTTAATACCTGCCTTTAAGTTTACTCCACGTTTTCCTAAACTCGGCACGTGTCTTTATTATCTACTCAAGTGAAAAAGGCTATGTACTCATGATCAAGGTAAAGAGTCCACCCACGTCCATGAGCACCTTTCTAAAGGATAGGTTTCCTGCTAAATACACCTCGTTATGGTTTTTAAGATAACACGCTCCACAGCGCCCCTAATTATGCTAGATAGCTAATGTTATTATATTCCACCTATTATCATGCAAATTTCACTCTTATGGCTGTAATTTATAAGTGCGGTTATCGTGTACGGAAAACATAACAGTCGATTTACTGTTTCTTGATGCAGTTATTTCGCTGATAGCATGTTGTACGTTTCCATTTCATCGGCCAAGCCTAGCTTTCGCTGAACTAGTTTGTGAAAGCAATATTTTGCGTTTTTAGGTCAAATACAGTGTTAGAAAATAATAATTAATGTGAAAGGCAGGTAGGTGCGTTCTCCTTACGAAAGAAATGAAGAAAAGCTGAAAGGAAGGTAGAGAAAGGATCATCGAACAAAAAAAGGAATAAGAGAGATTTAGTCTGAGATACAGAGAGAGGTATCCTCTCTCATGTAACGAAATGTGCCTAAACGTGACGCGTCCTTGAAAACTCAATTCTCGTTCAATCGAATCGCCCGCGCCGCCTAAGTTTAACTTCAAAAAATAATTGAAGAGTTTAGGACTTTATATATTTTGAAATCTTCTATAACAGGTAGGTATGTAGGTATCACCTGTGCTGAGTACTGTGAAACTTACTACTGATTTCTTCTCGTTTATTTTGACTGAACGTCTGTACATATTGCCGACTAACACACACTAACACTATTTTTCCTAAACAAAAAAACCTAATAAAATATTTGACACCTCGTTCTAAACTTGCTTGACTGTTCGAATGGAACCCGCGCTAAATTATTGCCTGCACTATAGTATAACTTGACTTTAGCGGACAACCTTTACAGTACCTAATTTATTTTAGTCACAGATCAATTGAAATTTACAACGTGAATAGTTAACAATAAATCTAGACTTAAAAGTCAAAAATCAAGGTCTGCCAACAATATTGCACTTGCAAAAACCAATGTGCAATATTCGAACATAGTGCTTAGAGGTAGCTTTTTTGGTCCATCTAGTTGTATATTGTGTCGTGTTGTGTATCGAGTTGTTGTTGTGGTTGTCTAAAAGAGATCGCTTTTAGCGATAAGACCGCCCATTGCGTAAAATTTCTACATTTATATCTGTAATTTTTATGGTGTACGTGGTGTATCTACGAGATCAAAAGAGTTGTTTAATACTGGTAGACTTTTCCATCGTTGTAATATAATAGAATTAACCAGTCTACCGTGGTCAAAACAAGAGCAAAACACGTTATCAACTCATCAATGTTCATTAGTAATTACTGATCACAGACCTCTTAATTCCTTTAATGAAATATCGTTGCCCGTTACTGGTATAGCCATCAAACCTGGCAAACGAATTTACCCTCATTTTTCATTTAATATCCTGACTGCTTGCTTCATTCTGCTGGACAATTTAAGTCACCTTTTACAAATTCCACAGAACAGTTCCAAATTGGGAATAATCTTGTTTTAAACAAAGTAAACCTATGATACCTCGTTAGTATATATTACATATGTATACCCACCCAGTTAGTCTCACTAACTGAATGATCGTCGGCGTCAGTGTAGATAAGCCTTTTGCCCGTCACTGACCTGAAACATTTGGGATGACCTTTAGCTGATGGGCGCAGATAATTCGCTGGCACCGTGCCAGCTTTTGGGAGCAGCTAACGGTACCTAACTCCATTGTTTGTTTGTTATTTTTATTTATTTCAGTTCGTTTGCATTCTGTAATATCAATGAGAGCTGGAAAAAAGTTGATCCCACACGAGATGGAACAAAATTTTTCATTCGGAACTCACAAGACCTTTGAAGTCTCTTCATGTTTCACAAAAACTACATTGGACAGTAATTCCAAACAAACAAATATCTTTCCTGAAATATGAAAGGTCAATTTAGCAATCCATTTGTCCAACAGAAAACAAACAACCCGACCTTTTCCGTGCAAGCATCTAAATCAAACCCTGGAAAAATTAAATTCTGTAGAAATACTCCCGAAACGCGGAACAGAGCCAAGCCTTTGACACTTTTAATACACTTCGGGCCTTCGGGCTCCATTTTTCATCACACACTTCAAAGGCGAACGCCCTGAAGGTAAACATGCCCCTCTCTGCTTCACGGAAGGTTGACGACATCGTATCGATCACACTTGTTGCTGTACTAGACCTGCGTTTTAAAGAATGAAACGCCTAGACAAATGGCGGTAACTTCAACGGACAGTTTTTGAATTGGCGTGCGTGAATGTGTAGTGTAGTGTAGTGTATTAAGATCAAGTCCAAACATTAAATGCTGCAGGTCACTACGCAACGAAATTTTGAAAATAATAAAGAGTAAAAAAGCAACTAAAATTAATAATCAATCATGTTTTTCAAGTCAAGCGTTTGCTCTTTGTGTATACACGTATTTACATCCTCATAACTTTAGCTTTTTAACATAATTTTTTTTTTTTTTTTTATATTCCTGGACGTTGACTGTACTATATAAATAAAATCACATGATTATTTAACACAGTGAACTTGAACTTACGCAAATCCGTATTATTGTTTAACAATAGACTCTATGTGACATTATAAAGATAATATTTATTTTATTACTTTCACGTCGTGGTGGCTTTCCGTTTCATTCCGTTTTCCGGTTCTCGACTTCCTCCTTCATATACACGCTCCTCTAGTACTCGTATAATATCTTCGTCGCTTTTCATACAAGACAGTCTATTGTTAGCCTTTGCCAATCTTTCTATTAGGACCAGCATTTTGCGAAGTAATAGATGCTCTATTCCGAACAATAGTTGTTCTGCTGTATGATCTACTGCTGCAGGCGTTACAACTGCGTTCAATTGTTGAACTTCCCGTAAATTGTTATACCCATCTCTTATCCAGGACACCTGCATTACCGGAATTGTTTATGCGTTGGTATTTATAAGTTCAAGTGCTCCGCAAATAACTGTCTTGTCTTTGCATGTGGTTTTGTTCCGACCGTTTAGCTAATAACTCTTTACTTGCGGCTCTTCATTTTGTACCTGAGTATCTAGTCCAATAATGTCATTGATTAAGAAATCATCTCCAACGAACTACCTGCATAGGAAGACAATACGCCCTTGTTTCTACGTCTAGATTAGATCAGCAAGCCCCAAGGCATTAGAGCTACTGCGGTAAACTATTCAATCTAGGGTAATATCGCCATTGTGGGTTAGTATCACGTACGTTACTTACAACTGAGGTCGCTGCCAACCTTGGATTTACAATTCGATGATTTGCATTTACGGTTGCCGAATGACTACCTATAGTTGATCTTGTAGCTGGCAGAACCGCCATCTTGGATTAGGATCGACTAAGTTCAATTGCCTAGAAACTCCTGGTTTTTCTTTATTAGAAGTTATTCTGATGAAGACTTCTGCGGAAGATAAATTACGAGTAATCCACCTTCAGTTGAGCTCTTAGCTTTTTTTTTTGTTGAACTTTCTTCTGGACTGACGGTTTTCTTGATTGAACGCTGCTGTTACTTATATTTATGCGGAGGTAAATTGCTATATGCTATAGTGACGTTATGTTCTCTTGGATAGCTCGTATCGCGGCGTAGGGACAAGACATTAGTTTATTAAAAAAATAGGACTAGTCTTAGTTAGGTTTTTTTTTATTTGACGAAGTTAATTAAAACAAAACACAACGAAACATAATTAGTCAGTGAATATTATAATATAATAATTTATTGTATAAATAATGACTGAGAATATGTTTGACATAAATATGTTTTGAATTTAGGTATCTACATGTACAAATCTGTGGTGTTTAGTATTTATTATACATTTATAAGTCCAAAATTGGTCATTTTCTGTTTTTACATCACCAATACTCATTTTTTTTTTACTTTCGTAATTCTCATGCTGCTATAAGTACCTACATGTAACAGTACCGATGTGTAGCAGTATTTCAAATTTCAAATGATCATAGTACCTATATAATCAGTTTTTTGGGCGTATCATGTATATACCAGACACAGAAATATTTATCATACGCTCAGCGGCCGTATTCTCTATGACACAATGAACGAAACCTCTCGAAATGAACGCGAGGTTGGCGTGATTAGCTAAGGAGTTGACTTGGTTTCGAAGTGAAGAATCATTGAGCGGTCATAGTGAACTAGGGCCCTGGAGGATTACAACGATCAGTTGCGTTTGTGCGATCATTCCATTGGCATGAACGAAGAGTTTATAAAAATAACGATGCTGTTTATGATCCTAACAATAGGCAATTGATGGTAATAGTAAGTAATCAAGGTAAACGTACTGAGCGTGGCAGCAGTCCAGTAAAAGCAACTTCTTATTAGGGACATGCGGGTTGGTAGATGTCACATGTCTTCGAATTTTTTCTGGGCCCGCGTGGTGCATTATGGCCTGCTCCCTCTCACCGGGAGGCGGCCTGTGTCTCCGCAGTGGGAACATTATAGGCTCATTATGCTTATTGCTTATGCTATACATCAATATCAATTTTTCTTTGTGACCAGGGGGGCAATTCTCCTAATTTAAAACGTTCAAAATCTAGTCGCAGTCTCATCAGCGACAAACAAAATGTCAAAAACTTGTCAAAATGTAGGGAAATTTGGGGTTTTTTGTGACAGATTGAGACTGAGATCTGTGAGCGTTCTTAAAATTACGAGAATTGCCCCTCAGGTCATAAGGAAAAATGGATTATGTCCCATAGACCTGTATATTACTAAGGTATAATCGTATAGGAACGGTATGACATATCGCCTCTACAGGTTCTAACGCCCGACAGGCGAACTGTTACCATGAATTCAATACACGATTCAAGTATTGACCATTGAAAAGTTCGGTTTAAAGAAGTTTATTTCTCAAAAAAGAACATACATAGTTCTCCTAAATAACGGGACTTTCTTTAAAAACCTTTTGTGAGTAAAAATCATAGCTTCCTCTTTCTGACCGACTGACTCCTTGACAATGCAAAAGTGCATGTAATTGGTTTAATTTTGATATAACAGTGCTGCATTCACAACACTGCACAAGTGCTGTAAACACAGCTACCCTGTCTAACCGACGTGATAGATGTGCATTTCAGTTGTGTAAGTGTCATCAACACAATAGGCCCTGGGTATTGACTCCCGTACTATAGCGGCTCCAAGTCTTGTATGGTGTTTGTACGTACACAAACGGTCAGTCGTACGTGCCGCATTGTTTCGGGGGTTTACTTTGATTGCATAAGGCGATGCACTAATTAATTGAGTCGCCGTCTGTTTGGTATCTATTGAAGTGGTTTGAGGGATACTATACTATAGGGTAGAGCTATGATAGCTTTAAGACCAACTGGTCGATTCTGTAAAAATCTCGTTGTTGTCTGAGTTGTCAGTAGTGTCAATCCCTAGCATTAGTTGGAATGGCAGCTCACTCCACGCTCACTTCACCTAAGTTTTCACGGTGAGATGGTTACAGAATCGCACTGCTGTATTGTTAGGAGAAAAGCTTCTTAAATTCTCAACTCGAAACGGGACTTTTTTTGAAAAGCCTTTGTGAGTGAAATTCTAAGTCATATTTCCCAGGTTGTGAGATTTTTATTACTCACACACACCACACGTCTTGAGCATTAGTACGAGTTTCAGGCTCTCACTTACGGAAATCGTTAACTTACGAAACTTCTAGAATTTATTCGCACTTTTCTCAACGGCTCTCTTTCAACTAGTTTACTTAATATAAATCTTAAATTCGTTCACTGACAGACCACATATAGTTGAAACCGCTGAGTCTAGTAAAGTTCCTTTTATAGGTTCATCTTCTTCATGTCGTGTCGATAGTACTCTTCTTCGATATTTTATAGGTAACGAAGGTGAGCACTAAGAAGGGATTTTTGAAAATTCGTCCCCTAAAGTAGTTAAATAGGGTAAATTCGTAAATTTTTACCGATGGTTAAACCCCATTAGGCCCGGCTTGTATTTGGGTTTAAAAATTTCCATAAAATATGATGTCGTCCAGCTTCTTTAGTAGCACAGAATTTTAATACTATTCTCATAACATTTTATAAGACATAACATTTTAAAAGAGTAACGGTGGAGTTTCTTGCCCATTGTTCTCCATACGAAAACTACCTTTTGGAAGGAGCGACTAGAATCAAATTTAATTTTAATGTAATGTTTGACGTTCAAAAGTGCCTTTTATGTGCCTATTTTTTTAAATAAATAATTTGACTTTGATAGATCACTTGATTGTGTAGGAACTATTACGGATCTATACTAATGATAGCTGAAGTTTTGCATTTGTTAGCCTTATTCTTGAGGAAGGTTAATAGGCTATTGAACATCACGCTACGACCCTTAGGAGAAAGAATAAACGCTAAACGAAAACGAAGTATTAGCGCGGGCAGGTGATCCGAATTTTTGTAAATTAAACGACGACGGCGACGGTTGAAACCGCGGTGCAGAGATAGTAGGTTAGTAAGTAATAAACTACGTTATTTAGGTTTCGTGACTCCATTCAACGAAGTAAAGTGTGGATTTTACTGCTTCGTCGATTTAGGTCAGAAACAGTCTAGACGTAAGTAATTTTAACTGAGAATAGTAGATAGAGATGCGTTGCTATACAACGCTCTAAAATGTATGGCCTGGTACAGTCAACAGCAAAAGTAGATGATCAAAATCACAAATTCAATACTAATTAACGGAGTTCGCGTCAGAACTGTGTGGCGTCGAAGTGATTCAAAAGTACGACACTGAGTCTGACATACTTTTGAATCACTTCGACGCCACACAGTTCTGACGCGAACTCCGTTAATTAGTATTGAATTTCTGATTTTGATCATCTACTTTTGCTGTTGACTGTACCCTGAATGTGAAGGGCCTTTTATTTATTTATTTTATTTAACCGTTTATGTGCGTTTACATAAATATAAATAGACAAAAAGAAAAGAACAGAAAAATACGTATAAAGGTGATGCTTATTTTTAAAGAAATCTCTTCCAGTATGCCTGCGATACGAAAGTGCATAGTGGGCTTTTTAAAACCTTGGGTTTTGACTTAGAGAAGTTCTGACCGCGCCCAATACGTATGATAGAACCAGTGTCGGTTCTACACCAATAGACGGTCACTTCTTTGGTGTCTTAATTTGCACCCTGTCCTTGTTTTCACAGTCGTTTTCTGTCTGTTACGCGAGTATCATTTCACACTGTTCCACGTGTAAGATGTACTGTAGGTAGGACCAACGACCATTTTGTGGTCGTTGGTTTCTACCTACATTTATGTGTACCTTCGTTACACTATGTTTTATTAACATTCTTGTGGAAGTATGGTAATAATACATAGTTTAACGTAGGTACACACAAATTGAGAGATGCATAAAGTCAAGCACATAGTAAACAAGTAATAAACGACACTATGATGTAACTTCGTTTGAATGCGACTGTGAACTTGACTCGGACAATATTTGTTATTGCCAAGGCTGTATCAGTTGCACATCAATTGCTATGAATTGCAGTGTACTAGTAGTTGTTGTGGTCAGGAAAATTCTGTAGGCAACGATGTCTTCTCAAGGTGTACCCACGTTTCGCTAGTTATATTTAAGCCCCATATTAGGGGTTCTCCGGACTGGTACTGAGGAATTCCAGGGGGCCAATTCCCGTAACTTTAAGAACCTTCGCAGTCTGATCTCAGTCACAATCTGTCAAAAATACCTCTAATTTCCCTACATTTTTGACAAAATTTTGACACTGATTGTCGCTGAGATGAGATTGCTACTAGATTCTGAACGTGTTTAATTACTAGAAATTAGTCTTCTGGTATCTTGTGTCTGAAATTCATTTGAGTTACAGTCAGCTGACAGCTGTTATAGTGTATAGTGTTTCCCACTTAAAATCTCGCTTTCAGGCGCCAATTATATAATAAATATGGGCCTGAGATGTTATTATCAGAGAGTTCATAAAACAGTTACCTACCTAGGTAGCAACCAACCAACCAACTGGTTGGTAGGTGTACCAACTTTGTTTTTTCTAAAACTTAATCAGCCTATAATGTTCTCACTGCTGGGACACAGGCCTTCTCTCTGTGAGAGGGAGTGGGCCATTATCCACCACACAGGCCCAGTGCGGGTTGGTGGATGTCACATGTCTTCCAATTTTTTTGTTTCCTGGACATGGCGGTTTCCTGCAATGTTTTCCTTCACCGTTTTGTGAGAATTGGTGATGAAATGAAATAGACTAAGTAAAGTGCCTGTCTGGGTTCGAACTCACGACCTAGAACTTGTCAGTCGGGGCCAATACCACTGTGCCACCACTGGCCTGCTCTCTAAAACTATAGAACTCAGTACATATTTACATAACTAGTATATTAAAAAAAACTGTTAATATGTTTCGAAGTCGAATACAAAGCGGGAAAAGGCCTTCTATTAGGTAAGTAGGTCTAGCACCCCAATTGCGTAACACGCTATCTATGTTAATCTGAATCATTCTGAAGGATATTGCTCATCCATTGCTTCATATGTTGGCAAAATGTGTCTGCTCAACAACGTAAATAACGCAATGAATGCTGTTGAACTGTCAAAATGAAACCCATTGCTACTGTTCGTACCTATGTTACGCAATTACCCCGCTGATTTATTGGTTTCATTTTACTTATCCTTATGTATGATTATTCAAAGTTACATACGATGTATGTTAGTTACTCGTAGGTACATATTGGACTAAGGAATATCAAGTGCCTATAGGTAGGTACTAGTACCGACTTGTTACTTGTGTTCAAATAAAAGAGCCACGAGAATCGATACTTATGTAGATAAGTAAGTTCTACCTACAGGCAGCAAAAAAAGAGTTGAACCTGTAAACCTACTATCGCCAAAACCTATCTGACCATTTTGAAAACAAAATCCCGTGCACGTGATGACCACTGCTGCGTCCGTAAGTAAAACAAAAGAGGATCCTTTTTAGGTCGACTAATAATATGCGCTGCAAGCAGGAATAGTCCTTACGGTGGTCAGATACAGATTTTGGTGGTAGTACCTACCTGTCTGTAGATGTTTGATTATTTTAAACACTCGGTGATTACCTATTTCAAACATCTAGATGCAACAAGATGATGTCCGTGATCTACTTTGAACGTTAATATCTCGGAAACGAGACATTTTACGGGGTTTGTTCTTATTATGTTTTCTGTTTCCATTAATGTCAGCTATTGATTTATTTATTTTACCATTTATGTACCTACACACTGTATATGTACCTATTTTTTTTATTTTTTTGTGGATGGGATATCATCAAATGACCCCTCCCGCTCTGGGTGGAGCGGAAGGGAGTTTCAGACTCTTACTGACTAAAACCCACCCGTGTTCCTTCCTTAGCTTTCTGTTCCAGGGCAGCGGTAACCCTTTCGGACGATCCCGCTACCCTGGCAGATGTATAATATACATATTGTAGCGAAATTAATAAAAAAATATTCACTTGTACACGTTTAATTTTGTAAAATTAAAAAAATATTGTAAATAAAACCTAATGTAGGACACAGCAGGGTTTGTGATATTTAAAAATATTAAATTATAACTCTGACGCGACGTCCTTGGTGTTAGAGCCCTAAAGTAAATTTCTCTATTACGCGTCGGTTACGATACGTTTGCAAACGTTCCTTTAACTTCCGCAATAAATAAATATATACCTAGTAATCCTAAATGTGTAACTGTTCACCAAGTCAGTGAGTCAGGCAACAATATAAATTACTGTTTAAAACAAAATATGACAAGTGACTACAAAAAAATAAATAAAAACTACTAAATATACGCAAATCCGGTCCTAGAATCCAGGCAGGCAGTCGGTAGGCTCCTCGCTGGCTGGTACTAGAATCCACCAGCGTTGGGTTCGAATCCCAACAGGAAGCTTGCAGTCGTCTGGTCCCAGGCTAGCGGTGGGGGCGAATTCAAGATCCGCCTACAGTCTTCGGACAAATCTACAGAAAATAACGAAAAGTGATAATCCGAAACGCAGGCAGAATCTTTTATAACAAAAGGGCTGAAGAAAAGTTAAATTACATACCAAATCTGAATAAAGAAACCTGAATCGCCTCGACACAAGCTTTTAATGCTGTACTGTACGTGATACGTTTATTTACGGGAACACAACCTATTACAAAAAGAAGAATGGAATAAAATTTAGGAAACGGTAAGAACTTTTGAATAATCAATAGCAAAGCAAACATACCCTTGGATAAAGTCGAACACAAAATTAAATTAAATAAACAAATAATTGTAGCATTTGCCAATGCTGCACTATGTATAAACAGACAAGAAAAAAACAGAACAAAAAATAGCTTATAGTTATCATGGGTGGCCGCCATTATGAAAAAAAAAAACAAAATGGCGGACAGGTAGGTATGCCAAAATTACTTACCTACTTAGAGCAAAAACAACCACAATAGATTTAAGAGTAAAAAAAACTTAAACCTCAGTAATTAGTATTTACATAGATATTTATAGTGGGAAACCATTAGTGGATTCATTACCGTAAATTGTAGGTTTTCATAATTAATTTTGGACGAAATAAACAAAAATTAACAATCCAGAACAAGAAAAATACACATCTTAAATTCAAATTTAAATAAACTAGCTCCTGTTCGCGACTTGGCCCGCGTGAAATTTCTTGTTCACTCGATCCACCCCGTGCCCGTCGCATCGCATCGCCTGCCCGCGCTACTACTTCGTTTTCGCTTAGCGTTCTTTCAGACTTTTTTTTCTTTTTGCTTGGCTCCTGAGAGTCATAGCGTGATTTAAAATAAGCCTTCCTCAAGAATCGGGCATACAAATGCAAACATATTTTTTCAAATCTGCCCCTACATACAAATAAACAAATTTTACCTCTTTATAATATTATTATAAAGAGTCTATAGTCTCTATTTTTACTGCATCTCACGAAGCGACTCGCGCTTTACTTGTGGTTACCAAGTGTACAAATACGCTGTGAATTTGTTTATAAGAGTAGGAGCTCTCGGTACCTACCGTCTGAGACAATGGTGAAGTCGGAAGTGTGTGTGTGTGTGTCACATCACAGCGTGTAAAGCGAAATAAAAATACTACAACGTCTGTCATAAAATTCGTCCTTCACTCCACCTTTTTCGTGTCCCAATCACGGACCCAGCAACCATTCTCAATGGTCAGTAATCATCTGCCATCGTGACAAGAATCCAAAATATGACAAAACGTCAAAACACAACACACCAACAATGGTGAAACTTTGAACACAAATTTTACAGAGTATCGATACGAAAACATTACCTTTTGAATCACGATTCATATCACACGGGAATTTAACCGCAATCTATTCGGAACATCGTATAAATTATAATTTCCAATGAGCATTGCACAATAGTACGGTTTCAAGGATTTAATGAGCCAGGAATGCTGTGAGACCTATTCGAGGTACCTACGTGAACGTTACATACGATTGGGTGTTGCCACATATCGGACACAATCTACATTATTCAGAATTCTAATGGACAGAATTCTAGTATTATGTGCGTAATCAGCTAATAATATTCCCAATGCCAGGCAAAGGCCTCGCCCAAATCCTTCCAGGATCTCATTTCCCGCGCCACCTCGAACCAGCCCTCGCGGTACGCGTCCAGGTCATCTCGCCATCTCTTTCTAGGCCGGCCTCGGCGGTGCCGTCCATCTTCAGGCACCCATTGTGTAGAGATTTTTGCCCAGCAGTCATCATGCATACGGCTGATGTGACCCGCCCAATCCCATTTTGGCTTGGCATACAAACTTACAAACAAATAACAAATTTCACCTCTTTATAATAATTATTAGTATAGCTAACACGACACGCTATTAAAGTTGCTATTATGCATCGCTAATGAGATATTGGTTTTCTAATATGGACACTTGTATGACTAAGCTTAACTTAGGTGTAACATCCTCAATACACAACAGGATAAACTATGATCCAAAGGCATTGCTACACTTACCAATGTTATCGTGTTCATGACCGACCTAAAGATATACGGAAGTCAAAGGACGTCAATCACTCTAAGCCTAGATATAGCACACTAGATAAATGAGACTAAGATGGACGTGTAGGGTCAATAGGAACGTGGGTAATCTATTAATTTACGTGAACAAAGGCTTAGCCGAACAACATTGCCCTACACTGGAATCAAAGGTATGTTATATGCACAAACATTCAGACCCGGAACAAGAGGTCTACTCCCTAATCACGAAATCCGTAGTTCCGTCCCAAGTTACGGGCGTTTCCAACTCCGTATCACCTACGGACATAAGATTAATTTGAAGCTCGACCTAAAAATGATTAACAACACGATTTGACAGTTGTCCTTACTCCCGATGTGGTTTTTTCCGTCCGAAAACGTTAATTAATCGGGCGTAAATTCCATTCCGATATATCGATCTACTTTTGGACGAGCCCATATCTTCGTTGAGCGCTTACAGCGTACGACATTTCATACAAACTTTCATGTCCTTGTTTTTCGAAATGCACGAACCGATTTTAATGAAACTTTATACGCATAAGCAGGATACATAGGTCTAAAAAGTCAGTAAGAAAGAAAGAAAGAAAGAAAATACATTTATTTGGCACAAACTAAAAGACACAATACATTAGATACATACATCAGATAAAACAAACAATAAAAAAAAAGATTAAATAAAAGTGTGAAGTCCGATGTAAGAAATTAGCAGGAAAGTGTGCCTCACGGCTGCAGTAAAGAACATAATTATTCGAAATGTCTTATTTAAAAAAAAAATATATTTGGAAATCTCTGTTTCTATGGAAAACTTAAAATCGGTCGAATTTATATGACGTATAAATAGGATACGCGTATTTGTATACTATTTGTATCGTCAGGAAACATGCCGATCGAAAACCGCTTTCACTGCTTCCATCCAATACGTAACTGTAACGTATCTGATGTAGGAAGGCGAAGCAACAAATTCTGTGAAAACACTGCAGACAATGAGTGTTTGTGCATTATCATGACGTGTAAAGTATACGATGGCCCAAAAATCTTTTAAACCCAATTCCTAAGCAAGTACCTCTTTCCCCAGGATGGAGGTAGGAGTCCAGCTGGTGGGTATAATCCTGCGCCTGCTCAACTTCCTGCTGGCGCCGCTATTCTGGTTCCGCGCGCGAGACAGCCGGCGACTGCCGCCGGCCACCGACCCTGTGCTGCGCAAGAGTGCTGTCGAGTTAGCTGCTGCTGTTAGGAATGGTGAAGTAAGTGCCACTGTAATAATAGCTGTGTTGATGTAATAGCTTTTACCCGCGACATCGCCCGTGTGCAGGTCGGAAATTATCCCACGGTAACGTTCAATCGGGATAAAAAATACCCTGTCCTAAGTCCCTTGTCCATCCAAATGCTCAAGCAGACAGGCAGTTACTGTCGCATTTTCATAATATTAGTATGGATTCAAGTATACACAGAATAGTCCGTTCAAAGTGCAAAATGGAAGAATTTAAATGAGAGTGAACGCATGTTTTAGTATTGCGTTCGAATCATCATTGCCAGAAAAATTGGGGTAGGAACGAAAATTGTTGATGGGAATATTGAGCTTATTTTGGACTTGCTATAACCCAAAGGATCTATACAAATAATAAAACTAAAGTGTATGTTTGTACTATAAAAACAACAGCTTTTTACTATAAATACATAATGAAAGCAGGTTTAAACGGTACTTACTTATAACAATTTTTTTTTTTTAGAATTTTCGTTCGTCTGTTTGTTCCGGCTAATCGCCGAAACGGCTGGACCGATTTTTACGAGACTTACACTGGCAGATAGCTGATGTTAAAAGGAGAACCTAACTTAGACAACTGGTATTTTAGAAAAAGAATGAGTAAAGAGACACATTATTGTTTTTCGATATCCTATATATATAGATAGATATACGCGAACGAAGTCACGAGCACTGCTAGTAAGAAGATTTTCTTAATGATGATGCCATGCCATGTCGCATTTAACCTTATTTGCAGAATCTAAACTACTTAGTTTTCCTGAAGCTTTGAAGAATGATTTAGTAGTGTCTTTCAGTCTATAGACCATTGTTAAAACCTCATCACTCAATTCCAAGCCCTCTATGTTTATTGCTGCACACACCAATTGACATACTTAACCACATCCTGACAAACGCCCATAAAATGGCAACACTGCAACTGACTGCAATTCTGTTTAATTGCGGTCGCCATTTTCAATTATCAGTTGTTTGACACAGTTGAGCAGGCAGTCAACGAGACGTGATGTCACTGGATACACCTCTATGATGACCAGTTGTGACAGTTGTAATTGATTTCCTATTAGGAAATTCGTAGCAGCAGCTCAGAGTAAAGATTTGTGTCCGTTTACTGGAAAAAGACTTACTCGCTCTATAGTCCTCCAGACCGTATTTCGGTGGCGGCCATCAATCTCAATGAATACTAGGTTCGTTAGACTTCGGCGCGGGAAATGCACAACTGTGTGCGCGCAGACACAGGTGCACACTCCCTCTTCCCTCACTTTTGACACGACCGGAGAGTGATCAGGCGCAGAACCAACGGCTTAACGTGCTTTCCGAGCCACGGGGGTATCACGCCGCCAACTTTCAAACTCTGGGCTGTCACTAAGAAATTCGTAGTGGAAAAACTCAATAACACTTTGCACGAACCGGGATCGAACCCAGGACCCCACCAGTCCCGCTTTATTACAAGGAACTTAGAATGGAAGGAAACTATGTTCCAACTCTTTATCCTGCGGATCCTGCCCCCTGTTCAAAAAAAAAAAACAGCCATAATGGCCTCTGCGCTACATCCGACGATGCCGTTGAAGTGGCGAAGTTTTGAGCCAACAAAATTTAATTCACTGCATCGATCTTGTCGTGCCTTCGACACAACGAAGAAGATGAATAAAAAAGTGGCGAAATGTCAAAATCAAAATGAAATCAAAAGTAATTTATTCAAATTAGGCTGAGAATCATCACTTTTCGAACGTCAAAGTTACATAAGACAGTGCCCCAAAACACCCACCCTTCACCACTTCCTAGTGCTTTCGCTGGGAAGAAGAAGTGGCGCAACAAACTCCCCAGCAACACGGAAGTGTAGGTGCATTATCCACCCTACTGACCACCTACGGCGGATACAGATGTCAGGCTACGTAATGTAAAATATTGAACCGTGTTATTTAACTTTTAACAAATTAATAGGCAAACATTTGCTTCAATGTTTATTTCGGATTCCGCCAATTATGCTTCACCCAATTATATTGATATTCATTTCCCTGGTTATTCGATACTTAATTGTCAGTACAATCAATTGGACCCACTGAACCGAATGTTGGAATAACATTGGTACAAATATTGTTATTGATAATATAAATGTTAATGGGTGTTTCTGTATTCCGGTGGGTGTTGTAAGTGCACGATATATCGAGCAACATGTTGCTATTATGCATTCTTGACGTCATAATTTATGTATATAAGTTTACATTATTACATTGTAAGTATTAAGGTGTGGTGAAGCATTAAGATGCTTCTAAAATAATCAGCGACAGTTAGTGCTCATATAAAGAAGTGGCACGCGTCAGCGGCTGCCGTCGAAATTTCGACGGCTGCAGTTGACTCTGCCGTTAACTCGTACCGCTCTCTCTCGTAAAAAGATTTATTTATTTAAGTAAATTTACTGCAGTATTTATGGGAGGAATAACAATGGTCCTGAAGTCCAGAAGAGGAACTGTTAGGTATTTTTTTTCTTCGATGCCGTTAAGGGGAAGAACGCAATTATTTCACGGGGCTGAATTCATGTTTAATCCGTGCACTTTTGCGCGTGGTGATGCAATACTTATGGCTTCACGACCTTTTTATTGTAGGCGTATAAGCCGTGTCTTGTCTGCATAGGATCCAGGTTCATTTAAGGACAATATGTAAATAAAACGAAGTCCTACAAATACATCAAAAGACACTATATTCTTTGGCGTTGATATACAGCGTTCTCTGTAACACCTGAGTTGACTACAGATTTGATGCCTTGAACTGTAGGCGAACAATTCAAGGGCTTGTCCTGTATTGCACTTACGTTTATTTTGTTTGCTTTCCTGCTGTTACAATACAAGACAGTAGTGTGTAACTGTTGAGTAATGTTTGGATGCTGTTATTAATAGTTGTATGTTAGAAAAGACGTATCAATATTTGTGAGCGTGTAAATGTGAGACCGTAAGATATAATTTTTCAACCATTCGCAATCAGATTGGTGATTATATACTGCACTGGTCGGTATTTTTGGTTACCTATAATTAAACCTATCGTATTACCCAGTGACAGGGTTGTGGAAGTCAGATAGGCAGTCGCTTTATGTAGAATACTGGTATTCAGCTGCATCCGGTGAGACTGAAAGCCGACCCCAACATAGTTGGGACAAAACTTTTCGGCTTTTCCCAACTAAGTTGGGGTCGGCTTCCGGTCGGCTAGTCAGATTAAATTAAACAAGACCGTTCTTGAAACCGGTGTAATGTCTAAGATGGACAGAACCAAAAGATGCACATTGTTGATGGACCATGAGCTTATCAGAAACCGCCTACTGTCCGTCCCCTTGATCCTTCAGTGTCATTTTACGGCAACCAAGAAAATATAGATTTCATTACAATTCCGTCAGTTCTTCAACATATTCGGACTACAAACTCTTAGAACCCTCTTGAAATTACATCCCATTTTTATCTCCCTCAGATAACGAGCGAACAACTGGTAACGATCTTCATAAACCGCGTCAAAGAAGTCAACCCGTTTCTCAATGCTGTGGTAGAGGAGCGGTACCGGGCCGCCACAGAGGATGCCAAGAGTGTTGACCGGCAGATCGAGGATGCCAGGAAGAATGGCTCGTTCGAAGAGCTGGTGAAAGATAAGCCGCTGTTTGGTGTGCCGTTCACTGTGAAGGAGAGCTGTTCGCTTGCTGGTGAGTGTTTATCGGCAGATTAATTGTTGACAAATTATGACCGGCGACTTTATTTCAGGGTGTGCAGTGTTAATTACTGCACATCATATCCTGCCCTTTGTGGCCAAAAACATGCAGCCGAAGTGCATGCGCTGCCACCGATAACGCCGTGGAACTAGCGAAGTATTGGGCCAACTTAAATAATGATACCACGATGAGGTCAATTGCATTGATATTAGCGAATTACATAGTTATATGTATGTACTTTAATGGCGAATAGCGAATGGAGAAAGCCTTTTTGGCGTAACTGGCTAACTTAAATAAAATGGCCGGAGTCCGGCCGATGCGAGGATTACAGGACCGGTCGGTGATTCTTCGGGGAGTGCTATGTCCGGCTTTTTCAGCTGAATGATAATGACAAACAAACCAAACCTACACACATTCCAAAAATATTTTAATTTAAACAACATAAAATATTGGAAGTCTTATTTGCGTTGCATATTTCCAAAAAAGGATCGGAGTTTAAATAATTTGAGTTGGTCATTTCATAATCATCCAAATCTTCTCTCCAGGCTTATCAAACTCAGTGGGATGCCTAGAGAACGCCGGCCGTCGCGCCACCACGGACGGCGGCGTGGTGCGGCTCGTGAAGCGCGCCGGCGCGATCCCGCTGCTGGTGTCCAACACGCCCGAGCTGTGTCTCGGATGGGAGACCACCAACCTGCTGCGCGGCACTACCAACAACCCGTACTGCATGAACAGGACGCCCGGGGGTTCTTCGGGTGGTGAGGTGAGATAGATTTATATAAATAAGGATGTTTTATGTTTGTTCCCTGCTTAGAATATGGGTCGATTAGAATAGAATAGAATAGAATACTCTTTATTGTACACCATATAAGTTACAGAACATAAATAAAATATATAAAATTTTACAAAGGGTGACACAATGGGCGGTCTTATCGCTAAGAGCGATCTTATAAAGACAACGATTGTATTCGATGTAAGTGAAAAGTTCTTCCTTAACTTGAAAATTATCTCAAATTCCTAATTGAAATATAGTCTACATATATGTTTGCCTATGACCGGCAAGCGCAGCGTAGGACGCCCCACAGCTAGATGGAGCGACAACCTACAGAAGGTGGCTGGGCAGACTGGATGCGGGAAGCGGACGACAGGGTGTGGCGCAGCCTTGGAGAGGCTTACGTCCAGCTGTGCACTACGATAGGCAAAGTTGAAATAAATATGTTTTGGTACGAATGGATTGTAACTTCTACAGTAAAGACACTAGAGTATTGACAATTTACACCTCCAACTACGTAGGTAAGTGTCATAACTAATGTTTGTCATATCTATTATGGTAGTGCTACAATACATAACTATTCTCTATACATGACGCAATACTTCCATTTGTAGTGATATGCTAACTCCAAAGCCATGTTGGCAGAATTTTCGATAATAAAACTGTACCTGTGTTGGTTTTGGGTCCATCATTTAAACACACCGAGCTCTACGAATCAGCTTAAATAATGCTGACAGCTGGATAATTTTGGAAAATGGTAGGCATTGACAATCATGCTGGGATTGCAGTTTTATATTCGCTAGAAGCGAAAGGAGACAGTTTTTATTTCTATCTCGTACCAGCATGAAATCATCATCTGCTAGCCTTTTCCCAACTATGTTAAGGTCGGCTTCCAGTCTAACCGGATGCAGCTGAATATCAGTATTTTACATGGAGCGACTGCCTATCTGACCTCCACAACCCAGTTACTGGGTAATACGATACCCCTTGGTAAGACTGGTTAAGTGAGACTTTCGGGCTTCTGACAACCCGTAACGACTGTCAAAGAAAGATCCACGAATGACAGCCGGGACCAACGGCTTAACGTGCTTTCCGAAGCACGGAGGGGTCTTGGTATGTGAAGATGGTCACCCATCCACGGACCAACCGCGGCAAGCGTAGCTTAACCTGATCGATCGACCCGCGAGGTTGTTATTACTTAGCCAAAAGCCCCTCAGTAAGTCAGTACCCCTCAGTACATCGTACCAGCATGAACTATGTATAGCTATATTATGAGAATAGCACATATTACCTTCGTGGTAACAGCCGCGTAACTTACGAGTTGTAGGTTGTAGATTCGATCCCAGACAGGCGCTTTACTTTGTGTAAACAAAACGGTGAAGAAAAACATCGTGAGGAAACCGGCATGTCCTAGAAACAAAAATTCGAAGACATGTGACATCTACCAAAAAGAAGGCCTGTGTGTGTGGGCAGTGGGAACATATTGGCTGATTATGTTACAATTACCTACACCAACCTTGCCTCTTCAAATATTTAATAATTGATTAAGAAAGGAGAGTGTTCATCTGTCTAAAATAAAATAAACCTACCAAATAAATGAAATCATTGCATTGTTGACTCTCCGAAATTCTTCGAATCACGCAACAACAATCTTGTATTTCCCAACCATCTCACTTATTGGTTCCGACAATTTCAATATCACATTTTTCTGAGAAAAATCTCTGAAAGCGCAGACTCGTGAGTAAATATTGACATGAATCCGCTGGATACGAAGTCAAAATCAAAGCATTTATTTCAAATCTACGAGTATATAAATAAAAATGAATCACCGAAATGTATGTGCGCGCATAACTTCCCATGGACTGCACCAAATTGGATAATTCTTTTTTTTGTGTTTGTTAATGTGACATGGTTTGTTTGATTCTAGTCGCCCCTTCCAAATGGTAGTTTTCGTATGGAGAAGAATGGGCACGAAACTCCACCGTTAGGTACTCTTTTAAAATGTTTTAGAATATTTTGCATAAGTACATTAATTATATAGTAATATGTGAAACGATGCACCTAAAATAAAATAAAATTACTATACCACAATAGGTAAAATAATTGGAAATGAAACCATGACATATAAATTAATTTCGTGATAGATATGTCGCAGCCAACTGGTTAAACCAGCCGTTTAGTCAACCACCTGGCCTTTGGAAGTAGTGCTCGCCTCGCTTCGCTCTCTCGGCTCGCGCGCGGTTGAACACTTCTTACCTAACCCATTTGGTCGGGGTGCCCTGGCTTAGTTACTGCGACCAATTCGGCTCGCACGTGATTGGTTCAGTTCCAACCTAAACTATAATTTATTGAATATCATTCAGGCCGTTAGTTGAACGGCCGGCGTTTAGTTAAAAGGCTAGGCGGTTAACTAAACGGCTAATTAAACCAGTTGGCTGCCACAGATACATGGTGCTCGCATATTTACAAACGTTGTAAAAGAAGACTAATTTCATAAAAAAACATTAACAATTGTACCTAGGAAATAGGTTTTCGCCAAGTATCGTCAAATCGTCCGGTCATGTGCTTCTTCTGGTCCTGCTCCATTGGACAATCTCAAAGTCGAGTCTAGACAATATCAAACTGGTTGCTAAAATCATATAAGTATTCGCAATTCTGAGTCAACATACAGCCCTTTTCAATGCCACTCATATTTGTGGTCCTACTCGCTAAGTGGCAACTCGTATGTGTGTAGGTTGCGCAAGAGCATTGATCATTGTCAACAATGATTTAATGTTTGTTGATTTTACGACTTTGTAGAACTCGTCATTGTAGTCCGCAGGAATTGTGCTTTTATTGTCTTGAATCAAACAGCGTGGCTTTGAAAGAAGGAAAAAATCAAAAAGTATTTATTGTGACACGCACAGGTAGGCAAACACAGGATGCAGGATGGCTAGGTAACTGAAAAATACCAGGAATTAAAAGTGTAATGTTTTTAGAAAAAGTTGTGATATGAAAAATGTGCACGTTCAGCTGCTGCTGTGTGTAGCTGTAACATGATACCTACATTGATAAAAAAGATAGGTGTTGCTATCGCATTTAATAATAAGACGTGATAATTATAACTAGAGCAGTAGTGGCTCAGTGGTAACGGCCGCGACTTACAAGTCGTAGGTCGTAGGTTCGAACTCAGGCAGGCGCTGTACTTAGTGTACATTATTTCATCACCATTGCTCTCTAAAACGGTGAAGGAAAACATCGTGAGGAAACCGGCTTGTCTGAAAATAAAAAAATCGAAGACGTGACATCTACCAACCCGCACCGGGCTCGCGTGGTGGGTTACAGTCCATTCCCTCTCACAGAGAGGAGGCCTGTGTCCCAGCAGTGGGAACGTTATAGGCTGATTATGCTTATGCTAACTATAACTAGGTAATTAATGAGGTCAATTTTCTCCAGAAGAAGCACTTACAAGATTTTTTCAGTATACCTATTAATAATAGGATACGGCTGCCTGCCGAGTTTAGTTTCCTCTCTCTGTGAGAAGACGTTGTTGCGCTGCAATGGGACCGTTGCCCGCCTAGTATATTTTTGCTAAAACCAAATTTTCTGTATCATTACAGGCAGCTCTACTCGCGTGCGGCGCGTCTCCCTTCAGCGTGGCGTCGGACATCGCGGGCTCCATCCGCCTGCCGGCCGCCTTCTGCGGAGTGTTCGGCCACAAGCCCACGCCGGGTGAGTGTTCGTCATTCCAAAGATTCAAAACCTACGTGCCAGAGTGGTCAAAGAGCTTCATAATCATAACCGCATCTTCTGCATGTGCATATCTTTTGCGAGCGGGTGCTGAACACTGCACCCAAGACTGGATCTGATTATTGCAGAATTAAAACTAAATATTTTTAATTTTCCGTTTCGACTAGTGCTGTATACAGATTGAGAACAAAAAAAAAATATCCTTTTGCACTATAATTATATGGAACACAAATTATTCTGGTGCTCATAAATTCACAATAATCACTAGACGTTTCTTGCCCCACAAGTTTTCTCGCGATACCCAAAACTTGGGTGGATGATCATATACAGGGTAATTAAATTAGCCAACGAAACTTCGCAGATGTGACGAGTATTGATATCTAAACGTGATAAAACTAAAAGAAATTGATCTCATGATTTTTTTTCGGGTTAAGGACTAGTAGGTAGTGTAATTTTAATTATGGATCTGTATAAAATGTTGACACTTAAATAAATCCCTACCAAAGTTATAAAAACTCCTTGAAAGATAAGTTATACAATGCATAACTAGACTACAGATAATACGCTTATTTATTTATTGCTAATTCAACTCTTCCAGGAGTAATCTCAATAGAAGGCCACATACCGACGCTAAGCGACGAAGACTTCCCGAGGTTCCTGACCGTGGGCCCCATGACCCGGCGCGCTGAAGACCTGCAGCTACTCATGAACATCATGGCCGGAGGAGATAACAAACTCAACTTGGATGAGCCTGTCGATATGAAGAGTGTTAAGGTACGAAGTTATTTGGACTTTTTAACTGACTTCAGAAGGAGGTGGTTGTAAATTTGGCAGGTTTTTTTCTTTTCAAAATCAAAAGTCATTTACTTATTCAAATTAGACTTTTCGAACGTCAAAAGGACATAAGACAAACCTCCAAAACGCCCGCCCTTCACCACTTCCTAGTGCTATCGCTGGGAAGAAGTGGCGCAACAAACTCCCCAGCAACACAGCTGAATATATATTACTAGCCGACCCGGCAAACATTGTTTTGCCATATAAATTATTTCTAGCTGCCCGGCGCTACTTCGTTCACGTGGTGTCTTACCCTCTACCCTACCCCTACCCAACTCCTACCTTACTCCTACACTACTCCTACCCTACTCCTACTCTACTCCTACACTACTCCTACCCTACTCTTACCCTACTCCTACCCTGCTCCTAAACTACTCCTACCCTACTCCTAGCCTACTCCTACCCTACTCCTGTCCTACTCCTAACCTACTCCTACCCTACTCCTATCCTTCACGTATCCTACTCCTATCCTACTCCTAACCTACTCCTACCCTACTCCTATCCTACTCCTACCTTACTCCTATCCTACTCCTAACCTACTCCTACACTACTCCTAACCTACTCCTACCCTACTCCAAAAAAAAAGTATCCTATATCCACCTTTTTTTTTTTACTCCAGTTTTCAGCCAAATCGGTTCAGCAGTTATTGAGTTACAAATAGTGTAACTAACACGTCTTTCTTTTATATATCTGGGAATCAAAATACCAGGCTAACATAGATGAGCAAGATAGTACTCACTGTGCCACTATAAAATATACTGCTTTACAAAAAAAAAAAAAAAGTATCCTATGTCTGTCTCCTGGTTCTAAGCTCGCTCCCCACAGAGTTTCAGCCAAATCGGTTTAGCCGTTCTTGAGTTATAAATAGTGTAACTAACACGACTTTCTTTTATAATATATATAGATTTCAAATTATATTAAAATATACAACGTGTTTTTTTTTATATCCTATGGGATATAAAAAAAATCATACTTATTCATAATTATTAGTAATGAGTACAATCATCAATGGTCATTTTACTCATAATTATGAACAACTTTTACTATGGGACCAAACCCGAAATCGTGAAATACCCGAAATCGCGAAATAAAAATCTGGTGTTCCCTACATTTTGACGAGTTATACGAACATAAATGTAGAGAACAGCTGATTTTTTTTTTCGCGCTTACGGGGTTTACGGCTACGGTGGGTATCGCCATTGTATTTTCATGGTTATATATATCCCACTAGCAGAGCCCCGGGGATTCACCCGCATAAGTTTCGATCCCGTGAGAATATCGGGATAAAAGTATCCTATGTGTTAATCCTATGGTTATAAACGTATCTGTGTGTCAAATTTCATCCATCCAACCACACAAACTTTCGCGTTTATAATATTCTAATCAATCTGCTTTGTTTTGCAGGTTCACTACATGTTCGAAGCAACGAACTCTGTAGCCTTGTTGAAAGTGGACAACTGCATACGCGATGCTATTCGTAACGCCGTCAAATACTTGGAGGAGTGTGGCTGTACAGTAAGTGAGGTAAGATCTATTTTTTGTTTTCTTCTGACTCAATAATTTCTTGTATGACACGACCTATTTCAAACTCATTATTCTTCTTAAGCCTTCATTAACGAAAGAACAAATTACTAAAAATTATACTGATGGTTGAGCCATGAACATTAAAAAAATCTTGAGCGCTTTAGTTAACTTTTAATTACCTAAAAAAAGAAGTTTTTATTTGACTTAATTCCATACATTCAATCAAATCAAAATGCTACCTTTAATTTTATTCACCTAAGTAAACTAAACAATCTTACAAAATCATGTTAATTTAATTCTGTTACAGGAAAAATTCAAAGATTTAGAAGACTCTGTTGAAATATCGGTGTCCGTATTTTTTTCGATGAAGGACATTCCCAATCTTTTGCAAGATCCCGCCAATCCGAAAGTAAGTGCCGCGAAACGGAACGCTTTAATTTTTTTTAAATGTTGCCAAATAACTTAAATTATTTTCCCATGTTATGGGGTAATTCGGCTAATGATACTTTTCTAATAAAAAATCCACAGATACATAATAATTTGTTTGAAAATTCTTAAAAAGTTTTAATAACTATTTTTGTTTATTTTTTCAGCGCGATAAAAGCTTAATTGTGGAATTAATTAAATATATGTTCGGTGGCGGATCACGATCACTGCAAGGACTGAGCTTCTCTCTTATAAACAGAAGTCACTTGTTCATACCGGACTCACGGAGAGGTTACTATAACGGCAAAGCGAATCAACTACGAGAGCACATGCAGGTAAATATTATTATGATAGGATTTTTATAAATGTCACCTGTGCACTTGACGATCTTTACTGCGTCAGTGAGCGGAGTTTGTGCAGCAGAATTTTGGGTTAAATATCTGAACTTTTTGCCATCGCATCGATACGCTAAGAAGAAAGGATATTTATGTCTCATGCGGCAATTGGAATGCAGACCATTTTGCAATAATTACCTAAGGGTTTTCTGAAGGTGACATTTGCCCGATCTGTACAATTGCGCAACTCATTTGTAACGTATTGTTCTTGGCTACCTAATATAAATGGATTCTGGGCCGACTCTATTTAGATTGCTATAAACACGTTGAGAGGAAGAACATAATTATAAGAGACTAAAAAGCCTATTGCAAATTCTTTCCAGAAAGTCCTAGGTGACAACGGCGTGTTCATCTACCCAGTGTTTATCGGTCAGGCTCACCATCACAACCAGGTGTTCCTGAAGGCTTCAGGCGTCATGTACACGATGGCCTTCAACATCCTCGGCATGCCCGCCACTACTGTCCCCATGGGGCTGTATAAAGGACTGCCAGTTGGCGTACAGGTAAGACGGCAAAAACCTACAATAATTTTGGTGAACAATTAAAAATCAACTACCTGTATAATTGTTTTTTTTTATCATACTGTATAATGTGCGAGTGAAAAGCAAATACCGCTATTTCTAATCTCAGGTCACCTCTGAAGAATAGATTTAAAATAAAGCAATATTTGTTATAACTACAAATTCCGGTTCAGTTTTTATCTGACCTTAGGAAATGATTGTGATAACCTGGGACAAAAGTTTTAGATTTCGTCAAATTCTTTGTAGATAGATAACATTATCTTTCTATATTATAACTGCAATTCTAAAATTTGTCAGATGACAATTGGGCTAAGAGAACCACCGATTGGGTCCCAGTAAACGCACGACGCCATTGCGGCAAGCCAAGACAAGATGGCGGGACGAGCTTGACTCCTACCGTAACGACTGGCCGGCTCGACTCGATTCACAAAAGACAGAATTGTGTGGGAGAGGGCCACACAATTCGGGGGTTGTGTGGGGGGCTTTGCCCTGCTGTGGGACTATTCAGGCTAGTTAGATAGATTCTAACATTTTTAATGACATTGTTTTATAAATTTTGTTTATTATAATTTCAGGTAATAGCAGCGCCAAATCAGGACAGACTATGTTTAGCAGTGGCCAAACAACTGGAAGTCGGCTTCGGTGGCTGGAAACTACCCCAGTAATATACATAAGTGAAACATACCAAATACGTTTATAAGTTAAACAAACCACATGTATGGCGTGGTTTATCTTTTTTACCAGAAAAAATAATATAGGATTGTAATAGATTTCATATTACTTTATTCTATCTATTTTGTATGTAAATGTATGTGATAGTAAAGTCTATAAAATTTGTCATAAAATATAAATAAACAATCGGGTACTTGACTATTTTTGAAATTGTTATACCTAAAAAACTTTTGAAATGTAAAATTTTCTATGTTTTTCCCGTTAAACGGAATGTGACTCTATGTGTAAGTAATAGTAAGGAGTGTTGTCTTTACAAACTTTTTGTCTTTTTTTTCTACATGTCAGGGTATTTTTTTATTAATTTTATTAATAAAATAGTCGAGCACCCAATTTTATTAGCTATTCAAATAATATCTACCAGTGTGTAATCTTGTTTGGGGATGTCAATATTGCCTTGCGTGTAGTTGTTTTAATGTTTTGGTTGTTATGTAGTCATTTATAAGTCTGGATTTCAATTAAACAGTATTTTTAAAGTCTTATTTACTTATTGAAAACGCATAAACTTTTCAAATTATTGTTGTATATTTAAATTTTTTAAGCATGTTATGTAATTACAATATAATTTATTTATAAAAATATTGTACAGTTTGTATGTATGCTAAAATTTTTAGATGTTATTGTAAGCCTACTTATATACCAAGAATATACGTGGTAATGGATGTTTTATAGTAACTTGGGATGGGTGCTTTAAAGTATTTCATTATCAATTTGCACTCCATTTTTTTTAATAAATTATGGTTTATAACATAATGCTGTGAATGTAATATTTAGTTGTGAACTAAATATTAGTTACATAATTCTTGTAGATTTATAAGTTGACTATTCTTCGTACGCCCTTGTATTGTAATTGGCTATAGCGAAACAAATAAATGAAGTGGTGCGAGACACGTTGTTTTATTTCTTTCGAAGTTTCCTTTAAGCAGCAGGTCAGTGTCAGGTTACTGTTTATACTTCCTCTGTTTCCCAAGAAAACCGAAATAAATTTTATGGTAAAAGTCATTCAATAGGGTTTTAGGAACTTCAATACTTGTTACAGTTGCCAATCATGTTCGAATATTTCCGATCAGTCACAGCGTATCTTTGTTTCGGAAAGGGCAGAAAGAGTATGATGTGAATTTTTTGGAAACACTGAAAATTTTGTGCGGCCTAGCATTCGAGTTAGACCATGTATAGTTTAAATGGTCTAACGGCGTGTCTGTATTACATAAAACTCAGGGGCGTAGCTACCGCTGTATCAGCCGTATCGACGATACGGGGCCCCCGACGTGACGTGTATGAGTATAAGCAAATTAAAAAAAATAATATCCAGAACCTAAAATTCTTGTTGATAAATGATATTTATTCTGTAAATTGGTTCAAAAATATGTTTAAAAAGGGGGTGAGTAACGAGATGACGACTAATAGAGAAGTATGGAAGAAAACTGTGTTTGCCTCATTGGTCTAGTGATCGCTGAGCATGAGGTCCTAGATTCGATTCCCGGGTTGGGCAAAGTGTTATTGAGTCTCGGGTTCCAATCTAACCGGATGCAGCTGAATGTCAGTATTTTACCTCCGGAGCGACTAACTATAATCCTCTGTAGTTTCACAGTTGGGTAAAAAAGGCCCCCAAAAAATTTGATACAGGGCCCCATTAGGATGAGCTACGCCACTGATAAAACTAGTATGTATTATTTACGAAAGTTCTCTTCTCCTGCCCTTATCCCAAATTATTTGGGGTCGGCATCCTAATACAAAGACATTTAAATATATGTAATTAAAGTCTGAACGGATTGAACTGATAAACCGTGACCTTGGATAGGATTAACGCCAGATGTAGGTGCACCTTGCATGTGCCGAACCGGGGCCACCTCCACAGAGCATGTAACCTTTTGGCCACCTCGTCACCTCACCTTACACTCACAGTGTACTTTTCTATTAAGGTTCCTTGTAGGCTGGCAACTCAAAAAATTATTTCCCTTCGGGACGGAATATTCCTTTGTTGATGATCTAATCATTAGAACAATAATTATGAAAGCAATATAATAAAACTGAAGCCTGATATTTAAAAAATCACGAAAATGGGTTTTCCTATCCAATTATTTTCATTATAATTGCCAGAGTAACAAAAAGTAATTTCATTGGTCGAATTATTAAATCGAATTAATCCAGAATAATTATTTAGTTAGTTATACTCTACATTTTTTAACAGATGCTAAGAAGAAGAACAGCATTTAATTGGCTAGCATATTCAATAGCATGCAACAAAATAAATACATACATTTCAAGACATTCGAGGTTATTTGAGTTATTTCCTAATAATCATCTCGTTACGTCAACTAAATAAAGTATACATATTTATTTATATATGTAATGAAATACGCACTGTAGCTTTTTATAAATAGAACAGTGACATCATAATATTACACAATATTTTGAAAACTGATCGTTAGAAATACAATTCAGGGTAAATTAAAAATATTTATGGCAACACTAAATAACGACGTTCTTTCGCGGTGTGTGCGACATGACGCGCCGGTGAATTTTATTATAAATTTGACGTAATTCTTCAGTGCATATCTTGAAAATAAGGTGAACTATTACTAATAGCGTTATATAAACAGTGTTCTAGTGAGTGCATGTGTAAATAACCTGTAATATTGTGCTTGCAGACTTCACAATGGCCGATCAAGTCGACTCAATGTCAGATGCGGAGCTACGAACGAAACTAGCCGAGCATGGGTTCCCTATAATGCCAATTACGGCGTCCACAAGGAAGTTGTTGGTGAAAAAGTTAAAATTAGTATTAGATAACAAAAGCAAACCTAGAACTAGCGTCGATAACAAAGCCGATACGAGGCGGTCGCTCGCACGCTACTCGAGCGGCGAGGAGTCCGATTTGGACACAACTACAAATGCTAAGGAGAAACGTGGCCGCCGGGCCACGACCGGCGGAGCGATGTTGCCGCCCGCAGCTAACAAAACACGTCGCCCGCCTCCTAAGAAAGGTTCTCCCGCTAAACGGGACTCTGACAAGGGATCTGAGTCTGACGAAGAAAAGCCGCCCGTGAGGACACGCGAAGAAGTGGAAACAGTGACAACTCGCACGATTAAACGCACGTACGCGGCGAACGATCCGGACGACTACGAGACTGGCTCCGATAGCGACGTCGACGGCGACAAGAAGACGTCCAGTCCCTTCCGAAGCAATTCTAGGTCGAGCGACTATATTTCGAGCACCTTACCCTCCGTCGATGTTAACATCAGCCCCCCAAAGACATCAGTGTTCTCTCGAGCATCGATCATACCCACTAACTACTCATCTACATATTCACCCGGCCTGACTTCCTCTGATAATCTTAATTCAATACGCTCACGATTGGGTTTGACATCTTCCTTGGCAGACCGTCCATCTATGATACCCTCATCCAACTATAGCTCAACCTATACAACAAGTACTTACCAGCCATCTACTTCTACTATTGACGAGGTAGAATCTCCATATTTAAGTAACTTTACTAGGCGTCTATCTGCACTCAAATCAGATCCAAAACCCACATCTTACCTCGACCGGGACACAAACAATGGAAGCACTGTGCTACCACGTAGATCCTATATTACTGGAGTGAACCGGTCTGATGTAGTGGACTATAAATCTGCTACTGACAAGAAATTTTTAAAGAACAATCTTGTGTCCCTTGCTCTGGTTGTGTTAGTTGCACTTTTTTTTTTTTGCTTATTTTTCATGTATATAGTTAAGAAAAACGACATCACGTCAGTGGCGGACGATCAGAACAGTGTCATACCAATCTGTCAGTTAAACATACCAGGCAACAGACCAGGGATCAATTGTGTGCCTAAAGAACAAGTCAGTTATGCTAAAGATCTTCTTAAAGTCATACATCCTGAGTTGACAAGTAGGATAGCATCATATAAATGTGGCCAGGCCGGAACTCTGCCTTACCTCACAGAGCGAGAAATTATTGACATTGCCAGTGCTAAGGCAGAGACTGCTGATGTCAGTCAATGTCGCACAGATCTGAATAACTTACAAGTTCTTCTGATAAGCAATCCTCGTTGGGGTCTCAATGTTGTCCAACTGAAAAACCTCTACACTAAGGATGTAGAATACTCTCCTATCAGCTCCACAGACATGATCGTCCAACAAAGAACTAAAGGCTCTGTTGCTATCACCCTCACAGACCCATCAACACCTCTTTCTTGCTTGTTTATCAATACTTTATACTCTGCCGGGTCCAGTCTTATTGTTGTTGCCCTCCTCACTTTACTAGGCTTAGGCCTCCAAAGAGCTTACAAATTTTATATGATGTATCAAAAGAGGAAAAGTGAAGAGATTTACTCTATGGTGGAACAAATTATTGATGTGATATCTCAAGAGACTGAGGATAGTGGAGAACCATACATATCTGTGGACCATGTGAGAGACACACTCATCTCACCGCAAAACAGGGAGAAGATGGCGTCTGTCTGGGACGCCGCTGTGAAGTTCATACAGAGGAATGAGAGCAGAGTGCGTATGGAAGTGCAGTCTGTTGACGGAGAGGACTGTCGCGTCTGGAGATGGATCTCCCCAACCAGCAGCCCAAAGCGCAGCGCCTCATGGCAAGGACAGGCTTTTGAAACCCAGGAAGGCTCCGTCAACAACCTAGTGGTCTCCCCGACACCCTGCCTCAAAATACGACACATGTTCGACAAAAACGACGACAACTCTTTATTGAGGGTTAAGATTCAGGATGCTATTTTGGAAAAATGTGACACACATTGCAATATCTTGCACATCGACATCGACAGGACATCGTGCTGCGTGTACGTGAAGTGCGCGTCGCCGCAAGACGCGGGCGTGGTGTACCGCAGCCTGCACGGCTGGTGGTACGAGGGCCGCCTCATCACCGTGAAGTACTTGCGCCTGGAGCGCTACATGCAGAGGTTCCCCAGCTCGCCGGCCGCGGGGCCCTTCCTCACGCTGGCGCGGCACGCCAGGCGCGGCGCGTGGGGCGACGACTAGACGCCCGGCTGCCAAGTGCAGCAGCACTTCAGGAATGTTATACTTGTGTGTTACAGAAGTTTCAAAACTTTACCTGTAAGCTTCATTTTATTTATTGCGAGTAACTTTCAAGGATTGTTGTCTGCAGCTCAAGTTGATTTCGTTGCATTTTTTCTGGTCTAGAAACTGATGGATTATGGCATAGGGTGAATGTAATTGTAATGATTGCATGTGAATTGACTCCAAATTAATCGGCCTTCGTTTTCTAACATTTTCTCATAATAAATGTACTGCATAATAATTTTTCATTTGTATTTTGTTTCCATTAACCTCATCTTAGTTTTTTAAAACATTGGTAACTTGAAAAGATTTATTAATATGTTATCAAATAGAGTCATTTGGTTTGTACGAAGTCTTGCCTGAATACGTCAATGATTGTAATAATATATTGTACCTGTGTTATATTTTATTATTATAAAAAGTATATCCCAAAAATGGGCTGTGCCCCATAACATGTACTAAGCTTATAATCCTTGTACTTGTCAATTAAATTTTTTACGACTGTAGTCACTGATCTGATTATTTTCCTTATAGTAAGGTGCTGGTCTTAACATAAAGCCTTAGGTTGGAAGGAAAAATGTTTTCAATAGTTTAAGCATGTGAAATTAAATCTGCACTTTTGAATTGTTGTAAATATTTGACATCACAAGGTTCAAATGTAATTTCTACTGTTTGATTTAAGTTACAAAGTTTCAAGGGCTTATATTTGTTACTGAATTTATTGATGTTTTGGAACAAATTGTTTAAAATGATAGTTTTAAGTAGGACATAAGTTTCATAGGATATATCCGATGCATACACACATTTGATTTATTGTTCTTATAATTTGTAAGTTTTCGATGCGTCAGCACAACGCGAGGAGACAGACATAGATGTGTTTTAATTTCGTATAAATTGACATTTTGTTCTAAGTATTTCTACTAACTTCACTGTTCTTAATATCTAGTTATTTTTATGGATTGATTTTCATTTTTTAATAAATTGATAAGTAAATTATCTGTTTTCTTTAAATCTCCTAACTTTACAACGGTTTGAAGGCATCCACAGCAGGGAGTTAAATGTTTGACCGTATGGACTACTTACAAGAAAATATACTTGTTACCAGAACATATTAAACATTTAATAAAAGTATAACTTATTTGAATCCATCACATAAAATATTCTTATAAAATTAATACTCCAGGGTCTGTGTGAGTGCCTGGTAGCATCGCCACTTGTCGGGCAGGTAGAAGGGCTCGAACACATGCGGGAAGGGCGCGTCCCAGCCTGTCACGCGGGAGATGGGCGCCTCCAGGTGCAGGAAGCATTCCTCCTGAAAGTAGAAATAATTTGGTGTACTCGAGGCTGCAATAGCCCAAGTCTCCTATAAACGTCGTCGGCCGCATTCGCTGTATCAAGATGAGCTATGCGAATGTATCTACAGGGCTGTATTCTATTCTCTGACACAATGAACGAAGCCGCGAGAATGGCGGGATTAGCTAAGGAATTGACGTGTGTCGGAAAGTAATCGTTAAGTTGTCATAACTCAAACCATTTATTTCAATTAAACCAATTACAGGCACTTTTGAATTTTCAAAATTAAATAGTCGGTCAGTTATTCAGAAAGTTGAAGCTAGTTGCCCATTCCAAAACGTAGATCTTTATGGAGAAGAACGGGCAAGAAACTCCACGGACACTCTTTTAAATCAAGATATTATTACAAAATCCTGGGTACATTATTCTTATTGCTTCTGTATGTGAGAACAATGTAAAAAAACCGACCAAGTGCGAGTCGGAATTTAAAATTATTAAAAATATTTTTATTATATGATGTAACTAAAAATTTACGGTTTTCGAAATTTTTCCATTATCTGTGCTATAAGACGTTGCTTCGTACCAAATTTCAAGATTCTGTGTTCACGGGAAGTACCCTGTAGGTTTTGATTCATTGCGAGTGTCGAAAAATTGCGGCATAAACGGCTGTATCTTTTGATTGCGTTGGTTTGGAAGTTTGATCTTTTCACAGCTCCAAGGGTCAGTAGACCTGAGTATTTGATATAAATTCCAGCTTGACACCTCCACGCGTTCCTGAGAAAAAGGGTCTTGACAGACGGACGGACAACAAAGTGATCCTATAAGGTTTCCGTTTTTCCTTTCGAGGTACGGAACCCTAAAAAGAAACAATATAAAATTAAAAATAAGCCCTGGCAGTTAGGAGATGACCAGTCTCAACCAACGGCGCCCGTTCACGAACATGACGCGTGGATCAGCACCACCTAGCTCAACCATTTTGTAGGGAACCGAATGATCCAATTAGGTTCCATAGTGAATTAGGGCCCTGGTGTGGTCTCTGAAATCACTGCTGCCAGATTAAAACCAGCGTTGAGGCTCTAGCCTTAAGGGTAACTTGCATCTGGCAAGTGTGAGGGCAATAAACCCACAATCTCCGCTCCGTTAACAACTCTGCAGATAAAATTCTGTGCAATTCTCAAGGCAAAAACTAACTTTTGAAGGAGCACAATTATATAACAAAATACCCTCGTGTATAGAAAAGTTGCACTCATTCAATGCATTCAAAACTCAATTACCTGCATATTTAATAACAAATAACACCCTTCATAAAAGCTGAATGCTCTGGATGGGTGTATCATAGTTGCTACTGTGACGTCTGTGACGAACTTTATATAATTTAAGCATTGTTCTCTCTCATGTAAGTGACTTTCTGTCTTTTTAGGGCTCCGTACCCAAAGGGTAAAAACGGGACCCTATTACTAAGACTCCACTGTCCGTCTGTCTGTCTGTCACCAGGCTGTATCTCATGAACCGTGATAGCTAGACAGTTGAAAGGACATGGTCCATAATGTAAGGACCAAAAACCCAGATTCGATTGGGACTAAATGAGTAAGTACCAGTAGTTTAATTATAATGCACAATTTCACAGATGATGTATTTCTGTTGCTGTTTTAACAACAAATAGAAAAATAATAAAATGAATATATAAGTGGAGCTCCAATACAACATACGTGATTTTTATAGATAACGGAACCCTTCGTGCGCGAGTCCGACTCGCACATGGCCGGTTTTTTTGAGAATAAACATCTTTACGCCTAAAAACTAACTAAGTGCGCAACCGTCGACGCATGTCGGTCGTGTGTATGCACACTAAGAGCGCCTACCTGCTAGACAACAGTCTGCCAAGTAGTCTGCTGATCAATTCAAGACTCCATCTTTTAGGAAGTTAAAGGTTCCTAGGTTTATTTCATGATAGTGTTACCTGAATAGTAGCGGCCAGTTCAGCACCAAACCCTGACGTCAGAGGCGCTTCGTGAGCGATCAGACAGCGACCGGTTTTCTTCACGGACTGAAACAAAACAAGACATTGATGTGTAAATTACAATAAGAAAAACCCCTGAGCATTATTTAAGTACTTGAATTTATTGAAGAAAGGACGTCATCCATTTCGTACCCAAAAATGCTTTTTTCTTATTGGAAATTACATCTTGAGTATTTTTTAATCATCATCATCATCAATTCAGCCGAAAGACGTCCACTGCCGGACATAGGCCTCTCCCAAGCACCTCCACTTCGACCGGTTCTGTGCTTCTTGCATCCAACAGGTTCCTGCGGCCTTCACAAGGCCGTCGATCCACCTTGAGGCCTTCCAACGCTACGTCTTCCGGTACGCGGTCGCCACTCCAGAACCTTTTGGCCCAATCGGCCATATGTTCTGCGAGCAATGTGCCCTGCCCGCTGCCACTTAAGTTTGGCCATTCTTCGGGCTGTGTCGGTTACCTTGGTTCTATAATAAAAAACGCTCAAGATCGCATTTATTCTGCACTGTGTCGTCACACTCGACTCCTAGGTTCTGTTCTGCCATCTGTGCAACTTCTATAAACATGTGGATTTGTGTGCCTTTAGCCTATTATAAACGTTAGACTACTCACATTACAAACAGTATCCTCATCCCAGGGCAGGATGGACTGCAGGTCGATGACGTCACACTTGACTCCCAGCTTCTCTTCAGCCATTTGTGCCACTTCTAATAACACGTGAATTTGTGTGCCCCAGCCAATTAGTGTTGCTGCGTCACCTGTGGATAAGGGATTTGTGAGTAGAGTTTAGCTCGACAAAACCTTGTCGCGCTCTTGGCACGTGGCCAAAATCAGAACTAATGCTGCTATCTTGTTTCTTTAAAAAACAAATGATTCGCAACAACGCCTCCTTGTCATTGTTATTCAAGCGTTAGAAGATCTTTGACGCACTGTACTTGGTGATATTTTAATTACATTAGCGTGCCTTCTTTCCTAGGTTGGTGGTTCGATATAGCACTAGGACAATTTACTATAGGCATTAATAATTTTTGTTCGCGTTTACAAAACTAGATGCTATGCGGCTTCGGGCTTATGTTGACACCTAAGATCACAAGCTGCTAAACCAACCCCATTATACAGGGTTATTTGTAAAACACCAACAACCTCTTAAGAGGTCATTGTACTCATCATTATGAACAACTTTTACTATGGGACCAAAACTGAAATCGCGAAAAAAAAATCAGCTGTTCCCTACATTTACGTTCGCATAACTCGTTAAAATGTAGGGAGGAGCTGATTTTTTTTTCGCGATTTCAGTTTGGTCCCATAGTAAAAGTTGTTCATAATGATTAGTACAATGACCTCTTAAGAGGTTGCTGGTGTTTTACAAATAACTCTGTATACACCAACAATCACATCAGCTACGACTACATCGAAGAAAAAGTCAGCAATGCAAACTTACAACCACTCAAATTCCGATATACCTTTATAAAAGGCTTAGTTCTGTCCAAAAGATCAAAACCGAATCTTTAGATAATTCAGTGAATAACCACAAACTAATCCAATATTATAAATAACTGTTGCTAAGAATAGATTTAAAATTAACCAGCATTAACTATATGAAATCAATTAAATGTGAGTTGGTTCATTTCGGTTCCTTTTGCAGTGCCCTACAGGGTCCATTAAGCCATTGTAAGATCTTTAAACATTATGGAATGCAAATAAAGATATGAATGTGATCTAAGCTTTAAATATCTACCTTCTCTCAAAACCTGTGCCTTTCCAAGCGGTATCGTATAGTCTTCGACAGGGACCTCTTCAGTTGCTGAACGGTACAGGATCTTAGGCTCCAGAAACAGACAGGGATCCTTCTCTCTGATGCACGACAGAAGTAAGCCTTTGGCTGCGATCGGACCGCGGGGGATTACTACCTGTAAACATTAATCAAATGGACATGATCCAGATATTTTCTTGTATTTTTTTTTTATACAACAATTTTTATAAAGGGAAGCATGAAGAACCTCCTATATTAATGCCATCCTCTTATTGGACAAGCCCTTTATAGATTGCATTCACATAGCAACACACAGCACCTGTGAACCTTGGTTTTTTATTAACGCTAAGCAGGACACCACCATCAGGACATGATTTGCCCTAACCAGTGTGGAAACCCTAATCGATTTCATCTCGTGTTTCTCGCTGCAGATATAATTATTACAGGTAAAGGGGGTTTTAGGTTCCATAATTATCATCATCATCATCAGCCTGTAGCAGTCCACTGCTGGACATAAGCCTCTCCTATTGCACGCCATTAAACTCGATTTTTGGCAACTCTGTCTAGCTGCTACCAGCCATCCTGCGATTCACGTCTTGAGAATATTCCCAAGACACAACTGACAAAACATCAACTTTCTTGACTCAATTTAGTCATAATGACTGAAATGAGTTGATGTCTCCCTTGGCCAATTTCAACACAGTCATCCCAAAAATCTACAAAGGCCGCACACTATTCTTGAATTGTCTATTGGCTCCATGGAAGAAGCAACAAAAGCTCACCCGCAGCCCCGGCACGTGCGCGAAGAACCCCTCGGGGCTCTGCGAGTGGTACAGGCCGCCGTGGCCCACCGCGCTGCAGGGCGCGCGCACGGTGAGCGCGCCGCACTCGAACTGCCCGCCCGAGCGGTAGCGCGCCTTCGCTGCTTCGTTTACTATCTGGAAGTTCAGAAGGTTTATTATGGTCAAAAGAAGAATTTCAAATTCAACACAATGTTACGAGTAAGTTAGGTCTTGATGACACTGGCGCCGATTCCCTTGTTCACAAACTAAACTAAATTTAAGTTCAGTGCATCTTTTTCTTTCATTAAGAATAGGACAGAAGATAAATATTAGTTTAGTCCTGTCAAATTAGTCAGCGCCTGACGTAACTTGGCTTATTTTTAGTCGCCATGTTTTTAATCACACTGAAACTGTCTGGAGTATCTTAATTATTGCTTTGCTTCCTTAGCTTATTGTTTTTGGTACCTTTAAGTTTTCTCAATTTATCTGTAGGTAATAAGAGGGTTTGTTTTTTTTTTTGTTTTTTTGGATCTCTGAAACTTCTAGTTGGATTTGAAAAAATCTTTAAGTAAGTATACATTTGATAGCCCAATTCTTAGAAAGGCTATAGGCTATTTAACATCACGCTAGGACTTTTAGGAGTCGAGCATAACAAAAAGGGTCAGAAAGGACGCTACGCGAAAACGAAGTGCGGGCAGGCGATGCGATGCGAGGGAGCGGGTCTGGGGAACAATAAATTTCACGCGGACGAAGTCACGGGCAGAAGCTTGTAAATACTACTTATAAGTACTAATCCTCAACTAGCAACATAACAAGTAGATTTGAATCGCAACATATTCGCCAAAAATTTAAACAAATATGAGTTTATGGAAAAATAACTTTAATTCCTACACAATAAAGTTCAGTTTATGCTACAACGTCAGACATTTTTATAACTTTTTCAGTAGTGCTAGTCACTCTGAAATCAACTTAATTCCCATTCAAAATAAAGTTGATATTTGTTTAACTTGAAATAACGTCAATTTGAAACAAATAAAATTTGAATTTACTTAGGTATTTTGTTTTGAGTGATATTCTTACACAATTAACATTATACTATGTGTTCCGTTCCTTTCTAAGTAAATGACTAAAGGGTATTATCAATCATGCTGTTCTCTTATTATGTTACAAACAAAGTTGTTTACACATAGTAAACTATGACGTCAAAATGTATAAGAACAGTAGTTAGTCATATTCTACTATTATTGCAAACACAACACGTGCACATGTTGTTCACATGATGTATACAAGCACTCACTTGTTTTCTTCAACAGTTACAAATAAACACGTGAAATTGTGTGATAAATTGTCTATACTGTATGATTGAAATGACTAGCGACCCGCCCTAACTTCATTAGGAAGAATTAATACTTACTTGTATTCCAAGAAATTCTCTACAAATACTACTTTTCAAGCAGATAACTAAAAATATTTTGTAGTTTCTGCTTATGCCCTTGAGATTCTATGGAGGGATGTGTAATATAGTGCTATAAAATCTGATGATTGTTTTCAGTTACTACAAGCATAGCTGTGTCAGTATTCAAAACCAGAACCAGCCAGATAATTTTCAAGTGTTTCCAATCGTTTCCAGGTCAGTGTCACGAACCTGATCAAAAGCTGGGAAAATGTAGTCAGCAAACTGTATTTCGGCTATAGCGGTGGCGCCGGCTGTGGCCAGTCCTATGCCGAATCCGGCGATGCCTTGCTCACATAGAGGAGTGTTGAAGACTCTGTCTTTGCCGTACTTGTCCTGGAAAAAAACAGAACAACTTAAAAAATTTGTTTGTAGCATTCTGGTACTGTTTGTGCGAAACAGAACAATATACACCTGGATATTACCAATCCCAATACATTTCCTAGGCATTGAAACGCCAGGTGCATTGTAATTGTAACACATAGGTCTGTCATTGGTTGCAACCTTTCAACTTTATCATTATTTGTGCCGTGTGGTTTACATGCAGTGAATGAAGCTAAGTATAATAGCAGTTATTGCTGCAGTTCAAGGAAATTATTATAATCCTAGGAAATTTTTGTATCTATGTAGTTCAACTAAATAACATTTGGTGCTTAGATTCTTGGATATGGTTCCACAATTGCCCACAGGAGCACAGTTCTAATTGCTTTGTTTAAGACTAGCTTCGGCCTGTAGGTAGCCGCGGACATGTCGGAAATTATCCCACGTGAACTTGCTACCAGGACAAAAAGTTGCCTATCTCTTTCCCCAGTATGCAATGGCCTTGCAAAATTTAATTGAAATCCGTTCAGTGGTCCAGGTGTGAAAAGGTAAAATACAGACAAGAGTTACTTTCGCATTCATAATATTAGTAGGTATGGATGTTAATAATCATTCCTTACCTGTAATCCTAGTGCACATCTGAACACTCCTCCAAAGGCCACATCTTCACCAAACAGTACGGCTGTCGGGTCGGACTTGAGCGTGAGGTCCATCGCATTGTTAATGGCCTGCATCATGTTCATCTTGGTGGTCTCTCCTGAAAGATGGTTACACACATCTTAATTATAATAATAAGTGGCCTCAACTAACACCTGAGGAAGCTCTCTTCAGGCAGCAATGATTCAGAAAAAGATACTTCTAGACACAGCTCATATTGTTAGGAGGTTCCTCTCTCTGGAGTCATTGATAGCTTGGAGCTGAGGGGCAATTCTCGTAATTTTAAGAACATTCACAGTTTGATCTCAGTCTCAATCTGTCAAAAATACCTCAAATTTCCCTACATTTTGACAAATTTTTGACATTTGTTTGTCACCGAGATGACACTGCATTTTATATTATGAGAATTGGCCTTCTATTAGCGGGGGTTTTAATATTTTAAAATGTCATTAATGAAAAAAGTAGATAGATGGAAAAGAAGCTTATACCTAAGCAAGTAACTGTTTGACGGACATTCCATTAATTGGTTGGGTGCTCTTAAGTTTATTGTGACTTCAGTTACCAAGCATGTTATACTGCTATTTTATGGTTATGAAGTACAACCAATGAGAGTTGCAGCGTTTGTATAATAATAGTCACACGGCCAAAACCAAATAAAAAAATTTGGAAGTTTAATATTAAAGCATATTTTTGCATATCGAGAGATATATGAGTGCATGTATCTCTTGATATGCAAATGACTAATATATGTATACATTTAAGTAACTAATTATATTCTAGACTTCTAGAGCATTATATTGATTTTTATTGGGTTATAAAATAATGTCATTGCTGATACTGATTTCAATCACTGCTATCATTTATTTGTTTATCTTGTTGCTATACAATGGTAATAATAACACAAACCTGTAGAATGTGAGTAATGTATTTAAAATGAAGTTCATTTTGATCACAAAAAAACCATATTATCAGGTAGCCAGAAGGGATTTCATTTCAGTTTTTCAAATACAAAATAACTTGTGAATGTTTCTATCTCCAGAATTTCTCTGAAAGTTTGACACCTTCAGTATCGTCCAGCTCCAGTAGTGTGCAGATTGTATGTGTGTGATTTAAAACCTCCAGATTTTAGATTGTTTAGAAAACAACTACATAAATGGTTGAATACTGATAATTTTTACAATATAAATAATTTGTTGACAGGAAAATTTTTGTAATGTAACCTATATTATTAGCATACTATGATATAAGCAAAACATGTATGCTCTATAATATTTAAACAACAAAAAAAAAAACGAATAAAACATAAAAAAAAAACAACTAAAACAACTCTTGTTAAAACAACTTTCTGGTACCATGTTTTCTCTATTTCAGACAACAGGACATGCTGGGTACAATATTAATTAGCCCATTGTTTGTGGCTTTAGAGCCACATTTAAACTCCAGGGCGAAGTCATCTGTGAATCTCCATCTGAGCAAGTTTTCTTCGCTTCAATGTTTCTATTGATAGTTACTGTCACTTTTTATGTATTTCTACTAGGTAATGATACCTACTTTTAGTATTACAGTATTGCATATGAATGATACTTTACCTTCCACGGGTTTCTCATTGTCGGGATAGTAAATAAAATGAGAAGAAAGTCTCTTTGTACAATCATTCACATTTTTAACTAATTTCACAAACAAACCGCTCTTTTTCGTCACTAAACTGGCCATTTTAACGTTTATGGCGACGTGCGTAGTGCCCCTAGTGGAAACGATTAATACAATAAGTAATATCTTATCTACAATTGTAATTAGTTGTGCTTTGATTAAAATTCGTTGATAAGAGGTCGAATGACGAAAGACGAAACATTGTTGTTTTCATTACAATTTGACGTTGGTGATCGATGATAATGTTTTTGTTACGTGTGTTTCTTTCCATTTTGAACCTAGTTAGTAGCAAATAAGGGACAATTGGACAATATGAGGAATAAAGTTTTTAAATTTATATGATAACCATAGCAAACACTTTGACAGTTGTTGTCGCTGTCACTGTCACATAATACTTGACAATTCACGCAATTTTTTTTTTTTTTTTTTTTAATTTACCCCGAAGGGAAGGCTATAGTCTTTCAACCATATTGCCTAGTCTTACGTCCAAGTATTTTCTTTCGTGATAAGTTTTAACAATAATGTCTTTCGTATTTTTTTTTTTTTCATATTTATTTATTTAGTTTTCATAATGTTTTTAATAATTCCATGAAAAATTCGTCCATTTTTGTCAAATCCAAGGTAATTAAACGTCATTACAGATTTCTATGTCAATGTCAACTTGTCAAGTCAAACGACTTGGACATACATCATCATAAAGTCAAATTGAAATTAAAACTTCTCCTCAAAAACTAAACCTACAAAATACTATGATAAGAAATGAACAACAATTTTAATAAAGGTTAAATTTACAATTTACAATTAATATCTTAAAAAAAAAACGAAATGTAACTTAGATGTCATTTACAGTCTCTGTTAAAAATTTGTACAAATATATATAAGTTGAGGCATTCCTAAGTAGCTCCTGAATGCATTGCGGGACCCTATCAGGTATTTTATAAATTTTTAGAAGCTCATCCGACAACACAAGGCGCTGAATGTTGAAAGACGAACACTCAAAGAAGATATGATGCAAAGATTGAACTTTTTGTGATTGACAATACTCACAATATGGAGAGTTGACCATTTTAAGCCGATGAAGATGATAATTTAAACGACAATGACCAAAACGCATACGACAAATAAATGAATAAAACTTTCTATTTATAAAACTGCTATTTCTGCAAAACCAAGGTGTGGAGTTTATTTGTTTATCTAGAAACACATACCAAGTGCCTTTATTTTCAATCTGTGTGGACTGGTATGAATGTCTCCCCCACGATTGACACATACGCTCTCTTAAAAGACTAACAGCGTCTGTATGCGGTATGGAAACATTCATATCAGCATCAGCATTTGGAATTAGTTCACCTAGATCAATAATCTTTTTGGCCAGATAATCAGCCTTTTCATTTCCTGCAACGCCAATGTGTGAAGGCACCCAAACAAAAGTAACTTTAATATTGAATTGAGACAGTTCGATCCATAGTTCTTTTATTAGATAGATTAAGTAGTTAGTGTTAGCATGTAATTTATTATTCGCTAGATTTTTCAGAACACTCATGCTGTCACTTACTACAACCCATTTGCTATGACCCGAATTGCAATTTTTTATATGTTTCAAAGCACTCAAAATAGCAACAGCTTCAGCTGTAAATATACTAGCATTTTTATCAATTTTTCGACCAAGACCTATATTTGAGGTTGGCTCAAAAATAGCAAAAGACACTGCACTATTGTTTTTAGAACCATCACTATAAACAAATTTATGATCTGACCACTCTGACAACAGTGCATTAACTTCCTCTTTTGAGGACAGGTCCTTTTTATTTTTTATAATTATATTTATGTCTGGAAATTTTGCACTATAAGTTCCTTGATAACAAGGCAGAATATAAGATGATTGATAAATGTTTATATTTTTAATGAAAATTATGAAACTATGAATATCCTGTAACATATAAAATGACTTTACACCTAATCTAGAATTGGAGTGCAACAAATTATCCAAGAGACTATTATTAGTGACACTAAAAAGTTTTAGTATAAATCTTTCTTTTAAATAATCAAATCGGATTCTTAATGGTGGAATGTTACATTCAATCTGCATTGCATTTATAGGAGTACTTCTGAATGCCCCAGTGATAACACGCAAGCATTTATTTTGCAGGACATCTAGACTATATACAATTTTGGTATCTGCAGCAAAACAGTAAAAACCATATTCAAAGTGACTACGAACTAAAGATTTGTACAGCAATAGCAAAATTTTTGGGTCTGCACCCCAGTATGTACCAGATAATGATTTCAATATATTAAAACCTTTATTTGCTTTATTAATTACATGTTTGGTATAATTATTCCAGGTTAAATTATATGAAAAAAGGACCCCTAAAAATTTGACTTCATGTGAACTGGGCAATGCGCAATTGTTATATTGTACGGGAGGCATATTATGACACTGTTTACCAAACACAACCACTTTGGACTTTGACGGATTGACATTCAGATCAAGGTAAGAGAAATATGTACACAGATTTGACAAGGCATCGTTGACTATATGAACAACCTGTGATAAATTGGTTCCAGAAGCATAAACAACTAAATCATCTGCAAATTGTAGATTTTTAACTTGAGACCCTAAAATTAAATTTAATCTACGTATATACAATATAAATAATAAAGGAGATAGTATACCTCCTTGACAAACTCCCTTTGAAGCAAGTCTAGGACCATATAGATGTCTATTAAATTTAGCGAATACTTTTCTGTTGCTCAGAAAATTTCTGACCCATATTATAATTTTTCCAGGAATCCCTATTTGTAATAGTTCATGGCATAAAATGTCTATTTTTACACTATTAAAAGCTCCAGCCACATCAAAGAATACTCCAACCAAATTATTATTGGCCACTAAAGAGTTATGTATATCCAGCTGCAATTGACAGACACTTTCCCTAGCAGACCGATTTCTACGAAAACCAAATTGATTAGAAGGTAGAATATGATTTTTTTCAACATAAAACTCTAAACGCTGCTTCAACAATTGCTCAAATAATTTACCAACACACGAAGTAAGTGCTATTGGGCGGTAAGAATCAGGACATAATTTGGGCTTTTCTGGTTTTAAAATTGGTACAAGACAATCCACTTTCCACTCTTGAGGTATAATATTATGTTCCCATAACATATTCAGGACTTCTAAGAATATTTTTACACCAGAAATGCTAAGTTTTTTAAATAATATGTATGGCATTCCATCAAGACCATAAGTAGTGTCTCTTCGGGAGGAGATGGCAGATATTAATTCACTGATTGTAAATGGATTAAGTAAAAAACTATGGCTGGAGTTAGTACTGTAATCAAACGAAAAACTTGGGGTATGTGGCACAAAATCTGGAGTGTATTTCTTCAAAAAATCGAAAATCCATGTGTCATTTTCATGATTATTAAAATTATATGTTTTGTTATATTTGCGCATGAATTTCCATATGATAGATATTGGAGTGCATCTGTTGAAAGTTTCGCATAGGGACATCCAACTTTTTTGACGTTCTGTTTTTATAATTAGTTTTTTAAGTGCTCGTAGTCTTTTAAATTGAATATAAGTTTCTTCTAATGGATTATTTTTAAAATTTATGTAAGCTGTTTTGAAATTTGACACGGCCTCTGTACACTTTTGATTCCACCAAGGAAGGGCAGTTCTACTAGTCCTTTTTGTAGGACATGAGTGATTGTTGGTATTTTTATTGACCTTACAATTTGGAATGGAATTAGCAGCGGCTGTATGTAAAATTGTACCAAAATTATGATATGAATCGAGAGGACATATATTAACTGTTTTGAAATCAAGTAATAATTCATCCACATTATTACTATACATTTGCCAATCTACCATTTTGTAATTTGGATAGGTCGGCAAATGTTCAGTACTTGAACAATTTCCACAGGAATCATTATTTTGACTATTACTAATCACCACTTTTATAATTGCAGGGATGTGATAACTACTACCAAGAGGACTATCATGTACTTGCCATTCACAATTAAGTGCCAATGATGAAGAAACCAAAGACAAATCCAGTGCATTAGGACGCCATGTTAGAGAGCCAACAGTTGTTGCCTGACCATTATTAAGCAAAATTAAATTATTTTCGTCAATGACTTCTAAGACATTTCGACCACGTGGAGAGTCAGAACCACAACCCCAAGATGTGTGATGAGCATTAAAGTCCCCAGCAAATATAAAAGGACCAGGGATAGACTTCACCAATGAATCAAATTTATCCTTACTGAAAGCTGGATTAGAATTTAAGGGACTATAGAAACTGACTATACTCATCTCCTTATTATTAACTGTAATTTTTACACAAATATTTTGTAAAGAATTGTCGTAATAAGTGTTAATTTTATTATAAATAATACTTTTATGAATTACTAGGGCAACTCCGTTGTGTTTGTTACCACAATCATTCCTTTCAATATTGTAATTTTTTATTTTAAAATTTTGATCAGTTTTAAACCATGTTTCACTAATTATTGCAATGTGAATATTGTGTGTGTAGAGGAAATTGGTAAATAAATGTTTGTTGCTATTAAGACTTTGTGCATTCCATTGCATTATGTTTAAATTTGATATACCCATTATGGAGGTGAAGGATTTTTATTACTTAGAGTTTTTTTTAAAACCTCTTTAATTGATGATGTGTTTATAGGGACATCTTTATTACTAACTATTTTGGTGATTGTCTCTACTAATATATTTATAAATATATCGGATTTCATTAAGTTATTAATTTGTACATCTATATTTTTTGCTGTTAAAGCTGGAAAAGCATTAATATTAAAAAGATCGGAGTATGTGGCACTTTTTGACTTAATTTTATTTTCTTCAATTTTCTGTTTTTTTATAGGACAAGATGAGGAGATAGCTATGTGATCGCCCTTGCAGTTTGCACACTTAGCATCTTTTGGATTGACTAAACAATTCTTAAAACTATGATTTAATGTACAAATTGAACAAACCTCGCTATTGCGACAAAATTTGGCAATATGTCCATACCGTAGGCACTTTAAACATTGCTTTACTGGTGGCACATATTTGCTTACCTCGTGGCGCCATGAGTCTAGATAAATATAAGGAGGAAGAATGGTGGAAGCGAAGGTAACAGCAACTGCCTGCGTTGGAATAAATTCAACTCCGCCGAAACCCTTTACCCTGCGCATGAAGCGCCTGACCTGTATAACATTTTTCGAGCTACCGATCAATGAAAAAATTTCCTTATTGGCCATGTCAACAGGGACTGAAGTGAGGACCCCAGTTACCTCTGTGTCTGCGGCAGGGATGGATGCTCTTAATGTTAACTGTTCCAATAATTTTTTATTTTTAATAAACATATTTGCATTATTCGGCAAATCAAATGTGATGCCGACCTTGTATTTATTGATGGAGCGCAAATGCATGACACCTGAGACTCCATGCTCACGTATTCCTTTTGATAAAGCCATACGATCCCTATCACTAAATGGTTTATTTTCTTCTAAGTGGTTTAAGAATACAACCAACTCTTTTTGATTGGTATCTTCTGGGTAGTAGCGAGTGTATCCCTTAACTTTAAAAATTTTATATTTTTCCTTCGGGTCCTTGTCAGCAATAGTTTCCTTAAAAGAAAAGCAAGTTACCGCCGATTCCGCTGAGTCGGAATCGGTGGATGCTACCTGCTGGGGATCCGGAGGCGGTTCCCCCTCCTTCCTTTTTCTCTTCTTCACCATTCTAATTAATTAGGTAACTAACACTTAACACTTTAATAAATATTTACAGAGATATTATGCAAAATGTACAAATAAAATATTTGGAAATCAAAAAAGCGCGCCTTAACCCTATCACGTTTTCCCGCCTTTTCCCCAATTCACGCAACTATGTCAAATTAAATGGACGCGTTCGTACTGTGCACTTAGTCTTATTTTTCAAGTTTATTTTATGTATTTTGTTGGAATTTGATAAACTCCGTCGCTATCGGCGATGACTTCACCGTAGTTAAATGAGCTGAAAAATCACAAATCTAATTATGATTAAAGGATTTAAACGATTCGTCATACACTTGGCGCAAATGCGAGCCGTGGTTGTTGTTAAATTCAAGGTAAGTAATATGAAGTTATAATTTTGTAGACGGGTTTGATTAATTCGTACTATTACTATCCTTTATGCTTTACAGGCAACACGACGTTCGCGGAGTATTAACTACTGCTGCATCCATCAGGCGTTGCAAATTTAGTAGTTTTACAACAGATTTATGCAGTTATGTTATATTATTAGTTATATTTACTGAAGTAATCATTTATGTTTACATCTTCTTTTTATTATTGCTCACGACCTCGACCTCGCATGGTGGAAAGCGATGGATGAAGTCTACGATGGAACAATCGTACCCAGAAGATATCTGTTCCCGCAGCCTGGTGCCTGCTATTTTAAGGCTGACGGATCAAACACAGACGCTGTCAGAGAGACTTCCACGCTTTGGCCGTGCGCATATTAAAAATGGAGGAGAAGCGCTGAGTACCACTCGTCGGGATATCAACGAAGTGCGCATGGGATCTTGAACGTCTAGATAGCACTAAGCAGATCGTTGATACCTAGTAGACATCAACGACCTGCTTGGTGTCGCAGACAGAACAGACCCCTGAGGAACACCAGCGTCAATAGCCATATGATCCGATGAGCTGCTATATATAACCACTCTAATCGATCGCTCACTCAGGAACTCGGAAATCCAGTTGAAAAAGTTACAGGAATGCCGAATGCGGGAAGTTTACCCACCAGTCTAGTATGCCAAACACTGTTGAAGGCCTTTGAAATATCTTCTACCTACCAATATTTGTAATTCAATTGATTAGAAGTACCTATTGCACAGATTTTATGTCTGTAAAAGATCTGCCTGCAGTTTATATTGGCGATACACGATGCAGACTGCTTCTAGATAAATAACGCGTTGCGATATTTAATTAAAACTTAAAACCCGTTTCCACGCGTTCATAGAACATTATGAACAATAAAATTAAAATATTTCGATCGTAATTGTCTTGCATGCATGTTGCATAAATATTTATTTTATTTTGCTTAATTTTTATCACAATCATGAGAACATATTCAGTTTATTGTGACGACATTTAATTGTTTGTTTAACTTTTTATGTAAAGCAAGCACTATTCATAAATTTTGTTTTTTTTTATAAGCTATTTTCTTTTACACTCCGGGTTTGTTTACTTTAGCTATAATGAGTTTTTTACTTTGTGTTACGAGTACGACGCTTGAGTGGTGTATTTTCTCCTTTACAATATTGTTGTTTTGATTACCGATTACCATAATGGGGACATATTACGATTATAGCCAGTTTTTTTTTAAATTTAATTAATGTTGGTACCTACTTACTTAATCATGAAGTTTAAGATAACGGCTGTTATTTCTCAATAATATTGCAGAGAAAGACCATTATCGTTTACTGCAATGAAATTAACAGATCGGCACCTGTCAGTAAAGCGTAATAAAGATGTTATCACAAGGGCAAGTGCTGACATTTTGCTCTACCCGCAATGGTACCTCTTTTGTTTAATCCGAAACCTACATGTTCAAGTGAAGATTATTGTGAAATTAATCATTTTAATACCCAAAGTATCAGCAATATTGATGCCTTTAAGCTGAATGAAAAAAAAAAGAATTTTCCGTGTGAGCTTAGTATGAGTCTATCAAGGGATCACCTATCCACCTAATGTACAATGGGCCCAGTAGGGTATCCTAAATGCGAAAGTAACTATGTCTGTTTGTATGTTATTTTTTTCACGTTTCAACGGATTTCGATCAAATTTGGCACACATGACCGTGATGGTAGACCATGGCCTGGGTCAGGGCATTGGTAGTACCTACGTTCCCGTAGGACAATTTTTGACGTCCATGCGGGCGAAATGTGTGGGATAAATCTAGTATTCACAAAAATATCGATAATAAATTATCTTAGGTTTACCATGGTAACGAGGTAGAACCAGTTATTCAATACCTGCATACCTGCATTTTTGTAAAACAATGCGTTTTCCTCAACACTTCTTATCATCGCACGCAACATTCCTCACGTTTCCATCTAGTGAAATTATTTCTAGGGCAACATATACCTACTTAGGTGCCGGGGAATTTTGTTTTTGTTATCTTATGGTACCTGCCTATAGGCAAAAGATTAGGAGAAATATATAACCAGCTACGGGCACACTTGTCGAAAAGTAGGTATGCAAGTAACTCGACTCAAACTCAAAGCATTTATGTCAGTTAAACATTTATTCATAACATAACATTACATTACAGGCTCTTTTGAATTGTCAAAGTAGTCGGTCATTCAAAAAGATGAAGCTTGTTACCCATTCCAAGGCGTAGTAGGTCCATGGAGAACATCGGGCAAGAAACTCCACGGGCACAAATACTGAAGATATTTGTATGTATGGCCCGAGTGCTAGAATGGTGGTAAATTGTTGAATAGTGATTCAATTCTGGAACCAGGCGTATGAAACCTGTACCCTAATTGCGTAACACACTATCAATCTCAATCTGAATCATTTTGAAGGATATTGCTAATCCATTGCTTCATATATTTGAAAAATTAGCCTGCTCTATAACGTAAATAACGCAATGAATGTTGTTGATCTGTCAAAATTAAACCCATTGCTACTGATAGTGTGTTCCGCAATCATCCCGCTGGTCTGCAGTTAACGGTTGCAATCGACAGATAAAACAAGTCAAAAGGGCTGTTATACTCCTTAAACGAAAACAGAGACAAAAAGGAAAATATAAATAATTGCAGTCTTCAAAATACCAATAACCCAAGTCAGTTAACTTTTACAGTAAGAAACGGTTAAAACCAAGGCCATCTGACAACTTAATAATTACATATTTATTATATAACGAAAAAATAAAGCATTCGCTTATAAATAGAGCTAACAAAGACAAAACTAGTTCAAGAATAACCGACATGCCATTCACACAAACAAACATAAATACATATAGGAATAAGTTTACACACATGAACAAAACTGGCCACAGAGTACACGATACCAGTTTGGCAAGTCCAGCTATTTTTAGATGTTAATGTTCTGGAGTTTTTAAAATGGTACGTGTTTTTTTCTGGAATATGTGCTGTCGTAGTATCGTTATTTTTATTGCCTGCTGACATCCGTTGGGAGTTTATTATCCGAGATGTGTTGGTAATAGAAACTTGACTCCAGCAATTATAATTCTGGTTTGTACTTGAAGTGGCTAAGACACAGACATTTTTTACATTTATAAGGGCTAAGATGATCGAAAAGATTCTCGTCGAATGCCTATCTAAACATTTCGATGGCAGGCAGACAGGTGTTCTGTTAGGAGTAAGAATCATGCGCATTAGAAATTGCACATGTAACCGTTTTTGTTAAGAGCTCTGCCAGGGCCGCGGGTTGTTCGAAAGAGATACCGTGGCCCCTGGCACAGGCAACTGAAGGAACACGGGTGGGTTTTAGTCATTAAAAGTCTGACACGCCCTTCCGCTCGGCCCAGAGCGGGAGAGGTCATTTGATGATTTCCCACCCAACAAAAAAAAAAAGGGGGTAAAGAGCTGTGGGAAGACCTCTATGTCATCTCTAAGTTTATATGTGAACGATAATACATACAGGGAAAGCAAACACTTTTATTAATTTTTTTCTTCTCTTTCTTCATGTGGTCACAAAACGTCCTGCGGTTGTGTTGGGGATAAAAATTACTTCTTCACTTGGTCTTAAACATACACCTATGCCAATAAAGTTCCAGTGGATTGATATATAAGCAATGAAATATCTAATGATATTATTATTACCTATCTCACGAGACATTGATTATTGAACCAACCCCAAGCTTGCTTATAGAAAGCGTCTTTGTTTAACAACGGGTCCATATCACCAGAACCGAAGCGTTGTCGTCAAACAAACGAAGTTCAATCTCATTGTCACCAGTGTTCACATCTACACTGCACAAAACAGACGCATACATACATAGATAGAAAATTGTATAGATTAGCTATCAGCTTTATGAGATAGCGATAGTCTTTGACAATTACTTGTAAACGGGTGCTATCTAATGTAGTCGGGTAATAATTTCTAAAGATATCGTACCGTGACAGCAGTTTTGTTGGGCCCCAGTTGTAGGCCAACTGGGGCCAGACAAAACAGTATGCCAACGCGAAGGAGGTAGAGAAAATATATTTCGGTCTCGTTTACTCTTACTGAAATGAAATGAAACATTTATTTATGTAAGTAAATCTTTTAAGACACTTTTACACATCAATATTTTGTTGGTCAATATTTTACAACTAGATGGCGCCGGATCCGTTAAGTGCTATACTACTTAATCTAATAAGAGTGTCCTTGTCTCATTATTATTATTATTTAGTGTCTTGTCTATTCCTAAGCTCCGTCTACGCATACATACTAGTCTGTGTACATAGTTGTCACTTTTACTTTCGATCACGAGAGCCGCACGGGCGATGACTCCTGCGCAGCCGATATACACGTATTTGTACACTGAGCTGTATAATCGTCACGCCTCATACTAAGGCCGTATTAATAAAACGCTCTCATTTAAGTGCAGTTGAGCGATCTCAGCAAAGATTGGATGTGGCCCGAGAATTTGATGTTGGGCATGATACTAGGATGTCAAACGGATGAAATCCAGAAGACGTTGACATTTTGCAATTTATTTTTGTGTACCTAGAGAGCTAGGGCTGTCCCACGCTCTTGTTTTCTGTTCGTGAACATATATAAACAAGGTTTCAACGTAACCGCTACATATGCAGATTTTGGGAACAAAGTGCAAAGCAATTTAACTGGCTTAAAATTTGCACTCCTGTTAAAGACAGGTGTGAGGTTGCTTTGGTCTGGATCAAGCAAAGTGTATTTTCTGGTATTTTGAAGGATTGATTTTTCAATTATGTGATAACTGTATTCGATGAATAATTTTGACAGTTATATCATACAAAAACTGTCAAACGTCAATTTTATTCCTCGAATAAAAGTTATCTGGCGATGAAAAATCAACCCTTAGTTATATTGCAATACTCGGCGTTGTGCTTGTTTCCTTATTAGATACAGGTTCGTCTTGGACAAATTGCAGCGAATTTGCGGATGGTCGAATATATCACACTCTGGGAAACTTTGGCACTTTGCTGGGCGAAGATTATTTAAAAGATAACTTTCAAAAGATATAACATGGTTTCCAGTACAAACACTATGTTACGGTACTTTCATAGTTATTTAACCTCTAACAGCTATCCACGCAGCAATGCAACAGCAGCCTTATTGCAACGAAAATATAGCACCCTCATTGCGTAACACTCTATCAATCACACTCTGAATCATTCTGAAGGATACCTACTGCTAATCCATTCGTATGTTAGAAAAAAAAATCTCGGTTCAACAATATAAATAACGCAATAAACGTTGTTAGACTGTCAAAATTTGCTACTGTCAGTGTGTTGCGCAATTACCTCTCAGACTACTGTGATTTTGACAGTGATGCAAAACCAGATGTAAAATAACTTTGAAAGGACAACCACAGCTTTACATCTTCATCTATCCACGCCGTAAGTCTGGCAACCCACTTGCTCAAGTGTTAAGACCGATTACCAACACATAATGACTGCTATACCTGTCATCTTGCGTCCATAGGTTACAGGTATATCAGATCTTTGATCCCATACTTCTTTATTGCACTTGTGCTGAACGGTAATATTTACAGCGTTTATTATTTATCGAATTATATTATGTTATCTACTTTCTTTGTTGCTGCTAATGAAGTGATTGCAAGATGGATCAACCAGCGGGATCATTGCGTAACACGCTATCTGTAGCAATGGGTTTAATTTTGACAGTTCAACAACATACATTGCGTTGTTTACGTTGTTCAGCAGACACATTTTTCCCACCCACTTCCTCTCACAGAGAGGAGGCTTGTGTCACAGCAGTGGAAACGTTATAGGTTGATTATGCTTATGCAATAATGACTACCGAGAATGATCCAGCCTAATTAGACGTATTTTAATATGTAGTTGTATCAAGACTCAAAGACATAGTCGAAAAGCCTCAAGTGACGGGAATTTCATCTATAGCCTTCAAACTGAAGTAAAGGAGCTTCTACTAATTAACTATTTAATGAGCGATAAAAACCTGACCAGTCCAAAACTAGTTTATGTTAATAACATAGAGATTGTACGAGTACCATCTGTCCGCAGGCCAAGCCGGGGGCACGGACGTGTATAATAAGAACATACTGCACTTCTATTAGAGTTATATAAGAGTTCATTATTAATGAGTTTTCAACTAACCCGACCTAGACAACGATGGCAGGTGTATTATTATTTTTACTATATAACAGTTTTTAAATAAATAATTGTTAGGTTTTATTACTATGATGTTGAATTCGATTTTTTATGGACTATTAATCAATCAATTAAGTCGCGGCAGAAGTGGAGGAGTCTTGGTACTTGACAGGTTTAAAACCTGAAACCTGATACTCAGGTCATTTAAATAGACTTAGGGTCTATGAACCTCAGGGAAACGACGGAAAAAAGTTAGTATTTATTTTATTTAGTTTTAAAGTATAAGTAAAATCTTAGAAAAGTAAAATACTCTAGAATCAAAAATATAGACTGTAATTGAAAAATAAACTTATTAAGAAGTTTTTTGGCGAATTACGCACATTTAACTAGAAAATTTTCAAAGTTATTGATTCAGCTCGAATGAATGCGGCGAGAATAAAAGAGTTCAACGCGTTTGCTACGAATTTCATTTGCTACGAAATGCTACGAGCAGACATTTTGGAATAAACGAAGCATGAAGTTTGATGTATAATGTTTGAGAAGATTGCATCATAATAACAATGATGATGGTTAGACTTCGAAGATTTAAGAAGTGAGTTTTGCCTGTCAGGTTTTGCTAACCCATTTCTCGCGTAGTAGGTACTCAGTTATTAACTTTTTTTTTTTGTTTTCGTAACTGCGAAATGTTTATAAAAAAAAGAAAGAAAATACGTTTATTTCGTATATTTATTTTATTTTATTACGCATAAAAAGAACACAAAGACACAAAAAAATAACAAGTTGGGGGAAAACATGCGTCACATCCACGCAAAGCGGCCACCCCTCAGCATAATGCTAAATAAGAAAGAAACAGACAACATTCTCCTAAACTACACAATGGATTTTAATACAGTTTTCGCCATCATTTAGAGAATTTATTCCGATAGGTTTATCTGTACATACATATAATCAGCCTATAATGTTCCCACTACTGGGACACAGGCCTCCTCTCAGTGAGAGGGAGTGGGCCATAATCCACCACGTGGGCCGAGTGCGGGTTGACAGATGTCACATGTAAAAAAGAAAGAAAATACATTTATTTGCGGTAAAAGAACAAACACAAAAAAGTGGGTGGTAAACATGCGTCACATTCACGCAAAACGGCCATCGCTCAGCATAATGCTAAGACTCTATACGAGACAGAGCTTCAGCGCTGGTTTGCAGTGGCAGCCGGCGTTGACGTGATGACGGCAATCAGTGCAGCATGCAATTATACATAAGTAAATAAAAACAACAATCAAAACAAAAAATAAAATAAACCATTGCAACATATGATTCGACACAAACAAAAAGAAAAGAAATAACAATCAAAACATGAAATAAAATAAAATAATCATACATAAAAAAAAAACATGAAACATAATTATGATGAGGTAGCATTCCGGGCAACGAATCATCGGGCATGTCTTCGAATTTTTGACTCTAGGACATGCCGGTTTACTCGCGATGTTTTCCTTCACCGTTTTGCTGTATAATATATTAATGTTTATATAGATTAGCACAGAAATCTCGATGTTTTGTCATGACGCCACATTCGAAGATTGTACTCGTGCGATACAAGGGTACTTAATAAATCCATGGAAATAGATGTAATTTATGACTCTATGTGTAATTCTAGTGCTCTTTTCTGAATAGAACCAGTTCCTCAGCAGGTTTCCGAGGACTCATCAACAAAAGGAAATGATACATAGCGTCCAGGAAATGTGATAATAAACCTGTCTCGAGATATTTATTATTTTGATCTTTAAACCTTACACCTTAGTGTTGAAGAGACAGGGATTATCTTATTTAAATGAAGGATGATATTACCCTTTAGTCTGGTCAGTGCTTGTCCCATTACGGAGAAAAGGTCCTTTTATAATACAGATAAGCAACAAGCATTGAGTCATGACACTTGTAAAATGTTTGTTGGAGATTTGTTTACCAAAGTAAAAAAAGTGGTGTTTTAAATTGAAAATAGGGGCCAGTGACCGAAAAGTGGAAAGGGGATCGTTAGTGTTGGTATGTACATGTGATCAGAGGGGCAATTCTCATATTTTTAAGAAAGTTCGCATGTCAATCTTGCTCAGCAGTCGCGTTTGCGACCCACGAGACCAACGGGTCAGTTGCAGTTGGTGTGGGGTTCGATTCCCATGTTGTGTTATTGTGTAGTGTTATTGGAATTATCCATTAGCTTAGTAACAGACCGTAGTTTGGAAGTTTTCCCCCGTGCCTAACGAAAGTACGTTAAGCCGTTGCTCCTATGCCTGATCTCTCTCCGGTCGTGTTGAATTGCGTACGGTCCCATAGGGCTGTGAGAGCGAGGGAAGAGAGAGAGCACCTAGGCATTGGAGCTCTCTCTTGTGCACTATAATCTCCCGCGCCGAATGCTAGTCTCCGTTGAGAAATACGGTCTGGAGGACTATTAATTTCAGTCTCAATCATTACACATTGATTGATTGTTGCTGAGATGAAATTGCGACTAGATTTTAAAGAGAATTTTATTGGCCTTAAGATGAAGCGCATGTGGTTATAAAACTGATGCAAATCAATGGGGAGAAAGACCAAAGATAAGATTGGATTGTGTGAATGGAACAAGGATATGAAGAAGAACCGTGGTATCTTAGACTAATTGAAAACACCGCTGCATACTTGCTAGTAAAGTCCGGCCGTCGTGCGACCATTCTAGTAGCTCATATAGATCAAATTTGCAGAACACGTATTCGTTTGTATGAAACGTTTGTATGACAGGTGTCAACAACGCATTCTCTCGCCGGCCGCACTGTAGTTGCCAGGTTTGGTCGTGTAATTTATTATTTAGGAGTTATTTGATGCAGAATATTTAAAAGATCGATCACCCAAGAGAATCTGTCACCTAACGAACAGCTCTGTAAAGATCTGTATTCTGTAAAGATCTAACCGTGAAAACTGAAAGAAAGAAAAGAAAAGAAAGAAAGAAAAATGCGTTTATTGGCATTACACAAAATTAATACACCTTAAGACTATAAAACAGTAAACAAATATTATAATTTCAATAGGGCCTCAGCTCAGCATAATGTCAGATGACAACACAAGGTGTACCACCTGACGCTGATATTCAGCTGCAACACACAAGTTCCATACGCTGGAATAACAAACAACAACACATAGGGAAGTGTGTGTCCGTTATAATAAATTGAGAGAATTAATTTAAATGCTAGAAATTATAAAAAAAGCTTATACAAAATCAAATAAAATGTCGTGACATAAATGTTTGTAGCAGCCGATCGATTCTGTAAAAATCTCACCGTGAAAAGTTAGGTGAAGTGAGCTTAGAGTGTGCTGTCAATGGTGTCAATCCCTCGCATTAGTTGGAATGACAGCTCACTTCACCAAAGTTTTCACGGTGAGATTTCAGAAATAGAAATAATATTTTAACAGAATAGATCGGCTGCACCCTAATTGCGTAACGCTAAATGATCTAAATGATTTGAAGTATATTGCTAATCTATTGCTTCATACGTGGCATTGATGCGGTTGAACTGTCAAATTGACAGCCATTGCTACTCTTAGTGTGTTACGCACTTACCCCGCTGGATTAAAAGGGTAGAGTATTCGCAATAAATCTGAAGTAGCCACTTAAATCACCTAAGATTCTTTTATTTGATTGATACTTTCGTATATGATCGATAGGCAATGCACCATTTTTTACTATATTTATCAAGTCTAGGTGTAGGCGGTTACATTATCATTTCGACCTTATCACCATTAGCATCAATAAAGGTTAAAATAAATCTATATTTTTGAACCATCATTATGATGTAACTCCATCTCCTAGTCTGGGTGAAGTAATTTCTGACCTTATGACATTATCATCTGTCAGTTACGGACATTCTACTAAACCGCAAAAGTCACGTGCAAATGCGTGACCGCAAATCATTTGCAAAATTTTTTTTTTGTTGCTTGGTCAAATGTTTCGAAAAGAGTTTTATTCATTAGTGTGCTAGTCTAGTTGTTCCGTAGCTCTGTTCGCGATTTTTATTTTGCAACTCTGACTTCTGAGTCGGGACTCGTGCAAAATGTTATTGAATTTTTCCGTTTAGACATTTCAGAATCAGCCAGGAGACTGGATTTCTTTGTACAGTTGCCAAAGGAGATAAGTAACCAAGGTCGTCGGATATAGTTGAAGTTTAGTAAGAAACCGATGGATTATTCCGAATGAAATTAAAGATAAATGAACTGTTTGTTTTCCATTAATTAAATTAAATTTTATTCGAAAACATTACTTACCTCCTTTGGTGACCGTACATGGTATTGAAGTTTATTTCAAAATTATTATAACTTTATCTCTAACTTGGTAATGAAATCTCATAAATTAATTAGAATCCATTCGCGGAAAGATGGGAATGCAAGCAAAAGAAAACTAATGAGCATCCTGGGAAATGTATTCGTATTTTCATTTCACTGGTCTTATTAAGAAACCAAGATTGAAGTAGAAAAATATTTTTAACATGAATAAAGCTGGAAAAGAATATAAATTACAAGAAAGCGAGATGTAAATAAATATAAGATTTCTGAAATCAGTGGTTTTCAGGAAAACAGGTATTCATGTATCTATCGTATAATAAGATAAAATAAAATGCCAAAAGTGTTTGTGAAAATTCGTGTGAATAATATGTTGGTAATTATGCTGTTAATAATATGTTGATAATATTAATATTATAATATTTGTTGTATGTACCTAAATGTGTTTTATGATTGTATTTTTTTAACTCTACTAACACATGTAGTTTATAAGTTCCAATGTTACTAACCATTAAGGATGATTGTAATCTGACATGAAATATAAATTAAATTAATAGGAGTTTTTTTTCGTGTTAACCTACATTGTGTAACTACTAATATATGTTAGCCGAGGAAACCGGCGTGTCCTAGAACCAAAAAGTCAAAGACATGAAGACGTGTGACATCTCGCAACCCGCACTGGGCCCGCGTGGTGGATTATGGCACACTCTCTCTTAGGAGGCCTGCCTGTGCCGCAGCAGTGGGAACGTTATAGGCTTATATTATGCATACTCGTATGCTACTTTTTTAGTCCTAAAGTAAATTTATATTTAAAATCTATTATATTAAAGACTGATTTTTCAATCGACAGATAATTTTTATTCCTGTAATAAAATTGACGTCCGACAGTTTTTGTATGGAACAACTGTCAAAAATTCAAAATTATTCCTCCGATAAAATTATCTGGCGTTGGAAAAATCAGCCCTAAATCAATTACCTAACTAAAATACTAACACAAAAATTGAAAATTAAAAGTTTCTTTAAAATTGTTACTAAATTCAATTATGTTTTTAGTTATATCCGTTTCGTGTGTTTGGTTATTGTGTTTTGTGTGTGTTATGTTTTTTGTTTGTTGTGAATGAAACCTCCTTAAAACTTTGTTCTCTTTCTTATTTAACTTGTTACTGAAATATTCTATTAATTTAAGTTCTTGATACCACTAGGATGGCGATAATTTCCATTAGTTTACTTGAATACGGTAAGTATTGGATTTTAAGCTTTGATTTCCTAGGATTTCCTAGCGGTTCCCTCATATTAAAACGGCTATCATGAAAATCTGTCATTTCCACCAGACCGGTCTATTCTGTAAAGAACTTATCGTGAAAACTTAGGTGAAGTGGGTTTGAAGTGAGCTGTGAATAGTGTCAAACAGAGGGCCAATTCTTGTAATTTTATGAACGTTCACAGTCTGATCTCGGTCTCAATCTGTCAAAAATACCTCTAATTTCCCTACGTTTTTGACAAGTTTTTGACATTGATTGTCGCTGAGATGAGATTGACTACATTTTGAACGTTTTCAATTACGAGAATGGGCCTTCAGGTGGAAAGACGGCTCACTTCAAGCTCACTTCACTTAAGTTTTCACGGTGAGATTTTTACAGTAATAGACCGGCATTATTTGACATTTAGATGTCAACAAACGCACTGTATTTTGACAGCCATTATTGTGTGGCCGTTGAACTCTTTCTTAAGAAACCAAACCTTAAGTTCAATTGAATACAGTGTTGGGTGTTAGTTAAAAACAAATTGGACCTCATTACTTAACGTGGTGCTGTCTGTTACTTAAGTTTGACCTTTAAGTTAAGTTGCTAAACATAACTCGTGGATACGCTGTTTGAGGTGTGCATTGATTTGAAAGCATTAAGCTTATGTGCGCATAGGAGCTATTAATATTTATAATGTTTGCCTAAAGAACATCATTCATTTCGTACCGTAATTAAAGTGCCGGCTAGAAAAAAAGTACTGCTGTCTTATGGGAAATTACCTCTTGAGCAGATAGACATGATAGGCATAACGGACAGCGCCCTAAGCAGAGCTTGCATGGAGGCTGATGAAACCGTCGCACATGTGCGCTATGAGTGTACAGGCGTCACTCAGATTAGGTCAGAAACCCTCGGGACACCTAGATCTTCCGAGATGTTCTCAACAGACCAGGAGACTTAATAAGGTTCTGGAGGGAGGTGGGCTGGTTGGA